>OZ012679.1:116802997-118030945 GCA_963942445.1 Argyra leucocephala | reverse complement strand
TTAATTTTCTGCCACTGTTTTAAATTTGTTCCAAATCTCAATTGTGAAAATAAAAAACTAAAAACTTCAAATTAAATTCTAAACCTAAAAAAATTTTTGCTTATATTTTGATGCTTTAAATACCAAATATTTTTGTTGATTAAGTTAATTTTTATATTTTAATCCTTATGAAAATTTATGTAATATATTTCAAGGATTATTAGGATATTTATTTAAACCTTTTTCCCACCTTAAAAATAATTATAAAACATTTTTTTTTTGTTATCACTTCAAAAACCACGTTTTTTTTTGTGGTTGTTTTGCTAACTTTTGTTATTTTTATATTTTTTTTTTTAATTATTAAATAGGCTGTACTTTTAATGCCGATATCAACACTTTGGTCAATTTTATTTTTTCTAATGATGTTTGTACTTGGTATTGGATCACAATTTGGTGGGATTGAAGCAATTTGTACATCACTTATAGATCATTGGCCACATTTGAGAAACCAAAGATGGAAAGTAACAGCTGGTGTATGTTTAGGATGTTTTGTGGCTGCATTACCTATGGTTTGTAATGGTGGTATATATGCTTTTACATTAATGGAATGGCATACAGCATCATGGGCAATTTTATTATTGGGTATGGCTGAGGTTTGTATATACAAATTTTATATTTTTATAGTGCGGTCGTATTTGTTGATGGATATTGTTATTATTGTTGTTTAATAAGCTATTTCTTTTTAGGATTTTTGTTTTTTTGAAATATAGTAATTTTAAATAGATTTGTGTTAATTAGCTGAGAATAAACTATATTATGTTATGTTTATAGGAATGTGTTGAGATAATTTTGTTTTTTGTTTGAAGAAGAATTTTGTGAAATATTTCATAGGGTTATTTAATTTTATTCTCTTTTTAATTTATTAAAATAATTCCAAAAATATTGAAATTCTATTATTTTAACCAAACATTAAGTTATGAACTTTTACACGAATTAGATAAATTGGGATGAACTACGGAAAAAAAAGGTTTAACATTTTTGTTAAAATTTTGTAAAGGTTAAATAATTCACATTCGAGAATAATTTTTGTGTGAGAAAATTTAATAAAGCGACTAAAAATATATAAAGAGTAATTCAAAATAATGCATTTTAAGCCAATATTTTATTCACAAAGGTTCTTTATATCAGATAAATTTGTTGAAAAGCAAATCGATAGATCGTGTGTCTTCTTTCTGTACTTTACCCGTTGTAGGCATTACCTACGTTAAGGTAATTTTAATATGCAGCAGACAGCATCTCGAAAAAAATATAATTTTAATTAGTACCTCTTTCTCTTGATGCCGAACTATATACACGAAATATTCAAATTTTATGAATTTGATAATGTTTGGGATTACTTTGTTTTTCATTATCCACAACAATTAATACTATTGTTCATTATAGTTAATTACTCTGTCCAAATAATTTCCAGCATTGTATTTTTCAGCATAGCATTTCATTTTAGCATGAACCATGTCGCCGCTGCAGAACTCGAAAGTAACTGTAGTTCTTATTCTGTGTTTGCCATTAGAACTGTTTTATCAGCATAAAACAAGATTTTAAATTTGAACACTCTTACTACTCCCATTGTGTTTTCTAATGATTGACGAAAGAAAGCAATCCTGACGCACGCTTGGTAACAAATCATCGTTACGAAATGAAAAAAATAATATATAGAAAATTTCAAATGACTGAACCAACTGAAACGTAATATTTAATTTTTATTAAATTTTCCATTGCAAATATGTGTGCTGCAACAAGTTAATTGGCAATTGCAATTACAAACCAACATTTAAAAATTTTCACTGGATACAAATTTTCGCTCTTTAAATTTTACGGTACTTTAAAAAAAATTATGTATATAACAAAATGTTGAAATACCACTAAATTAATTTAGTTTACTTTATGACATGAATCTTAAATACATACAAATTTGTAATAACATAGCGAATATGTAAAATATTTAAAATTTAACTTTATAGACATGGTACAAAAATTATAACTATATTTTCGCTATGGATAATATTTAAAATCAAATTAATCCAATTTTATAAAATTTACAGTTATAACTTTTATTTTAAATAAAAATGTTTCATTGTATTCTTTTGGAATTTAAATATGAAGTTGAGAAGATAGAAAATACAATCATTATTGGCCGAGTGGTAATAAATCGTAGCAGCTATTAATGTCATTATTAATGAATGGTCAATTTATTTTAAATTCGGTTACTGGACTTCTTTGGGAATCGTTTTTTTTTTTTTTATATCATCTGACCAGAATACCGTGTTACCAATTTAATTTTATATGTAACCAATTTTTCAACATACCACAATCCAGAATAATTATTATAGTTTACACAATAATATCTTTGTATAAAATACAACAAAATTGTAAATGTGAAGTAAGTAACAAGTGATGAAAAACCAACATCAACAATAATACTCCTAAAGTAATACAAAATAATAAAAAAAAAAAACTAATTATTGATTATGTAAGGATGAGTGAAAAAAAAAAAAAATTGTAAAAATTATAATTTTTACAGATTGACCCCAATATCCTTGAATATCCTTTTGTTTTACATATATTTTTTTATGTAAGCAATTATGCATATAAATTTTTAAATAAATATTTTGGTAAAATTATTATTATACCTCAAAATCATCCTCGTTTTTTTGTTAAATTGTACAATGTACACATAATTATAACCATTAAATAATTGGATATCGAACAAATTGATTATTCATGTTCCTGAATTACAAAATTAAATTAAAAATATACTATTTTTTTTGTTGTTGTAAATTATTTAATATTCATTATTAGATTTAACTTTTGACAAATGTTCTAGCCACTTTACTGTTATTATTAGTTACATTAAGTATGTTAAATATGGCTTATGTTTGGTTCTTGATGGCGACGTTTCGGTTCTTGATGGTTGTTTTCAAGCTAATTTGTCTTTTTGTAGCCTATTAATTTCTTATATTTAATTTCTCGAGACAAATTTTCTTTCGCAGTTAGTTTGAATGTTTAGGTCAGGTTCAGAAACTCCTTCAATTGCCCATATTGGATTTTAATGAATTCATTACTTCTAACTCAAAGGTTCTTGTCAGTACTACATAAAGCTTCTTCGATTATGTAGATTTTTCTTTTCCATATCCAATTAACCTTAAGATTTATTTCAATTATATTACTACAACTATTTGTAATGATAAACCTAATTGAACACAAAATACGATATTAAGAAATAATTAGGTAGAATATTATACACATCAGAAAAAAATTGTACCCATAACAGTTTTATATGTCTAAAGCCTTTGTTTTTTAAAATATCAAAATGAAACTATTTCACTGAAATTAAATTTCTATAGTGAAAAAATTCTTGCCACGTCAATGTACGAAAACTTTTTCTATTAACTGTTTATGCATTTTGTACATAAATCTTATAATAAAGAGTATTCAGTACTCTCAATGTTTAATATGGCTTGCTTAAAATATTTTTACGCAATAAACAGTATTCAAGCTAATAATAATAAAATTGAAGAATAAACACCCCTCCTTCTTAAGAGAAAAAAAAAAAAAAATTAAATAAAAAAGTAAAAAAAAATTTTGTAAAAACGAAAAAACAAAAGAAAAAGTATTTATTTTTTAATGTAAGTAATAAAATTACCTTAATTCATTGAAAAATAAACGTAAATGTTAATACCACTAAACAAAATGGCTGAGTTACGGTTTTATATTTCATTTTTTGTTTTTGGTTAATTTTATTTCTTTTACCGTAATTACAGGTCGTCATTATATCATGGGTTTATGGTATGAATCGTGCTTTAGGTAATTTCATCGATATGGGTATTAATTTCAATCGAGTGGTTCGTATTTATTGGAAAACTGTACTTATGGTGTTAACACCAATTGGAAGTGTGGTGAGTATTTTATTTTAATATTTATGTAGATATATTTATTTATTAGATACGTACATAGGTATTTGAAGTTTTAATATTTTTTTTTTATTGTATTTATAATTTTTATGGTAGATATTGTGTATAAATATTGTTTATAAAGTGAAATTCTAAAATAATTAAAAATTTAATTGAAATAATATTTTTAAATATTTATATTTTAAATACAACCGAAAAAAGTTTTGTTACACCATGAAATTCAAATATTTTGGAAATTTTAATTACCCACGTAACATTTTATTGTTACAAAAACAAAATTAGTGCTACAAGACTTCTATATGACTCCCGATAAGCACTAAAGGTGTTATAATGATGTTTTTATGGGAATAATGTGATTAATATTGCTAGAAGAATGTTCTTGTAGCAATTGCGGGAGTTGTTATAATGGGATTTTCGGCAAGTGATATAGCAATGTTTTTATAAATCTAAAAGTGCGTAATCCTTTATTAAGAGTTAAGGTGTTAGGTGTTGTTATAAGAATAGAACTGCTGGAATAGCAGTAGTGGTGTTATCATTTTATTGTATTCCTATAATGTTACTAATAAACTTGCTGTAGCTTTTAGATAAATATTTTGCGACGGCCATTATTTCTAAAAACGAGGTAATTTTTTTTTAAATAATCAAAAACTGAAAAGTTTTATTTTGCATTCGTTTCGCAAAAATATCATTTTTACTTAAAAGAATAATTATTTAAATATCAAATTTGATGTTGTGCATTAATTAAGATACATTATTAAATATTTTAAAGGTGCTATTTAAAAATATATTTTCTTTTATTTATTTAAAAACTGGCTATTTTTGGAGGGCATTGTATTTTTTCGAATTATTTTTATAATAAATGTCAATGAAATTTCATTCCCAGCCAAATTTTGCATTTTGGTCACTATAAATATTAATACAATTATTTTTGACCGAAAAATATTATTTATTAGTAGGAAATTTATATTATATTTATATTATTATCAACTAATATATAACTCTCTTTCTCAGAAGATAAATATAAACTCCATAAAATTATTATTTGAAAATAAAAAATAATACCTTTCTCACTCTCGCATAACATAAATTATTTCAAATGAATATCATTTCAAAATAAAAACATACACACTAATACATGTATACTAATCCTATAACAATATTACAGCACTTGCTCCGGTGCCTAATAGGATTCTCCATTTTAGTGCTATAACGTATTTATAACCTTTCGCAGCAATTGCGGAGCACTCAAATTAACACTAATACTGCTATAAGAGTGTTTATAATAGTGTTATAAGAGTGCGCAAGAGTCTTATAGCAATAAAATTGTTACGTGGGTATGCTGATAATTTTGTAGATTTATAAAATTTGTATTTAAAAATTTAAAATTTATAAAACCTACTAAAAGCTATAACGGTATTTACATTAAATGAAACAAAATTTCAAATTAGATTTCAAAAGAATATCACTTCAATTAAGTAAATAAGTAAAAAATTGCTTTTTCCTTCTTGTTAAGAGGTCGGTATTCAAAATGTAACAATAATGATTATGGCCCTTCATAATGTATAGATTTAAATTAAGGCAAGTATTTTCTACAACTATAGAATCAGTTTAAATTTTTTCTAAAACCCCATTAAATAATGTTAATTACCGTTTGCTGTTCTTTTTTGATGCTATATTAATGTAGTTGCAACGGCCATATTAATGCCGAATATTACTAGTTATAACTATTATTATAAAAATTTGTATAAGAAATTATTTTCATTTCAAACTTTAATTTAGTTTTGTATTTTTATTTTTTTTGTGAAATGAGCTTGGGTTAATTACTTTTTGTAATTTTTTGTATAAATTTTGAATATTTATTTTTTTATTGTATTTTAAATAAATAATATAAAACATTTCACATTATAAATACATTTATTATCAAAAATTTTAACATTTTATTAATTTTAAATTAAAAATTTTAATTTTTTTTTTATATTTCAATTATTTTGTAATAACAGGCAGTGTTTATTTTCACGATGAGTGATATTGGACCAACAAAATTCCGTGATTATCTATTTCCACCATGGGCTGATTCACTTGGTTGGATGATTGGAGCATCTACATTGGCACCATTTCCAATTGCAATTATTTACAGATTAACTAATCAAAAATTGGTGAGCATTATTATAATTTTTTTTTTTTGTAATATTAAATTTTTTTTTTACAGTAGAATCCCCTAAAATCTGTTTAAGCTTTCTATTATACCATTATTCTACTCGAAATTAAGAAAACTTATAATACAACTATAATAAAATTTACTATCTTCATGGTTAGTCAAGTTACTAGCAAAGGTTTAATTTCGGACACTATGCTTTTAGAACAATACCGGAAACGAGTTTACGAGAAAAATCTTCAACAATTCCCACAATAAGATAAATGAGAATGAGAGATCCGATGAAATGGCCAAATACAAACAAAAGCAACAAAATTATTTGGTCACGCGAGGAAGACATTAAATACCCTGGAATCTGTTAAAACATAGTTCTTGTATACCAACCAAATAACTTTTAGCCAGATTCAGTACTGATATATCATTAGTGATAGAATCAGTAGAAGTAATTGGAAAATACGAAGCTTCACTGCCAAGTTGGGCCTGCTAACAAATTCTTTTTATCAACTATTATTTACAATTAGCCGCTTAACTTCTAGTTAACTTCTCATTTAATCATCCTTTTGACTGAAACCGTTTCTGAAGATTACGTCTAAGCTTTTCTTAGTCATTCGACATTAGACGTTTATTAATATTGTTATTGTCAGATTTTTTCAGATAATGTTGCGATCATTGCCATTTCTAATAACCTTTTTCCGGTCCTTCCCGGAATTTTAAAATATCACCATCATCGATAGAACAGCCTCGATTTAGTTGACAAGTTTTTTTTTAATTTTAAAATAACGGCTTCTTCCCTTCCATAAAAACTGTCACGCATACTTTGGAACACCCGGTATACTTCAAACTACTTTAAATTTAAAGAGATTCTTTTAAAATCAGTACTTTTACAGTTTCAAATCCTATAAAAAACACAACTAATAAATAAATATTTTATCATAAATAATTGAAATTAATTAAATATAAAAAAAAATTTAGCTAGCTACCACAAAATAAAAAAAATAAAAATTTTGAAATTAAAAAAAAAATAAAAAATAGCTATGTAGGTGGGTGTGTTTTATTATTTTTTGGAAACATTTTATGAAAAATATAATTTACTATAAAGTACATTTTGCCAATTATAATAATTATATAATATCATTTAATATTCAAATTGGATATAAAATTTCCAATTAAATAAAGTAAATACAATTAGAATAAAATACTATATGTAATATTAAAAATTATTATCTAAATTACAAAAATAATTAGGTTAAATATTAAAATTTATACGAACATAATATTATATTTTTGAGGGCTGACAATTTAATAAAATAAAAAAACAAAAATTATTTTGCTACTAGGTTTCAGTTACTGATATAATACAATACAAAAAAATAATTGGTTATATTTTTTAATGAAAATTTAGAAAAGATCAAAATTCTGTGGGATATGTTATAGAGAGGGGTCTCTGTTGGTTAATTAAAATTCAAGATAAAGCCATATTATTAATGTATTCCGATGGATTATACTGAACTGATAATACATTAACATCTCAATATAATTCTGAAGAAGATCATGTTTTATTGAAAAACTTAAGAATTTAATATGGCTCAATTTAAAATATCATAGATTGGTATATAAATATAGGAGAGGACTTTTTCGTTTTCAGAATCAAGAGCACTTTAATGAAAACGTCAAGACTTTAATGAAAAAAAAGTTGTAACTTTATAACGGACATATAACTTCTCTAGCACCTATCAGGAATATTTCAAAAACCAAAGGTGTTACATGTCTGAAGATTTACCACTTGGGTACTCTTTCAAAAATAAAGAAATACGATTGTTGCCAATTTCGAGATTTTGGACTGGTTCGGGTTGCTGCCATACAACTTCTACAATAACCTCATAAGTCACATATATGAAAATCTACAGTTATATAATCTTTCAATAATAAAGAAACTAGACTGTTACCGATTTCATATAAATAATATTAGCAATAAGCTAATGAATTTAACTCAACTTGATGAAGGCCAAATTTTAGTAGACTTAAATGTCAAAATTGAAATAGCAAACGATCAGTACAAAAATTATACAAAGTATTGAAGAATTGATTGAAAAAGTATTTCCGAATTTTTGGAATCTGTATAAAAATTTTACATGGCTATGTTAAATGGCTATGTGAATTAGCTACAAACATGTGACAATTTGTTTTATTAATCAGAAACTACTGCAGAGTATTCCAGGGGGTCCATGTATTTACAGATATAATTACTACAATTACTATTTAATATAGACACAATTACTAATTAAAATTAACTACCCAAAAGAGTTTCTTTATTCTTTGGAGTTATTCTTTGAAGTTTTAACGTAAATTTACGTCAATGAAATTTATTTTTTAAAAAATTTATTTAAAAAACGCAGTAAGCCTAGCAATATTGTTTTTATTCGCATATTTTATTTATCACTACATGTCAGTTTTGGTTAATAGCTACCTCTTTTTGTTAGTTTAACACGAGAAATCGTAGAATTGGTGTAAAAAATACGTCACTTCTGTGAATAAGTTATTCTATCTTAGAAAAGTTTTCACGTCATGTTAGTGTTAATATGTAAGTGTTTTTAAGAGAAAATTTACGTCATTTCGGTGTTTATGTGAGTTTTTTTTTTAAAAGCAATGATCATTTTTTTTTTTAAATTTTTTTTTTATTTCTTTCAAAAGCAATGTCTAAAGAGAGTTATCTCATTACAGACTATACAAGTTTACATTTAGGTTTTTAATATAACAATAAGATAATTAAAATTATAAAAATATTATTACAAAAAATATATAATTATAAAACTATAAAAATAAAAAATAAAAATTTAAAAAATGAATTTAACAAGCATATTGATATATGTACATTTAGAATAAAAAAATTTATTATTGAGAAATTAAATATTGATTACTATAGCTATTTATAAATGATTCTATTAATTTTTTTTTTAAATTTGTTGAATTTTCTTGTTTTAATTATATATCTAGTTTATTGTATAACTTTGTACCAGTGTATAGAGTTGTGGAAGATATCCAAATTGTAAAGTTCTTATTTTATTCAAATAGAAAAGATGTTTACTTCTAACTGTTGGGACTATGTATATCCTTCCTCTGCGTAAGAGCAGACATTGTATGGATATTATCATTAGCAATATCATGTATATGCATAATTAGTTTCATTTCAATAAAGTCCCTGACTTTTAGAAGTTTATTATCTTTGTGTATGAAATCTGTTCTTTCTCTCCATTTATAATTATATAAATTTTTTATAGCTTTGTTTTGTATTACTTTAATATTTTCAATATAATTTTTTGAATAGTACCCCATGGTTTAACACCGTAGTTAAGATGACTATGAAATAAAGCATAATAAACAGACTGTGTAAGAGTTTAGAAATTTTATAAAATATTCCTGCAGTTGATGCTAATTTTCCACTTAGTACTTCTATATGTGTATTCCATTTCAAACTTTTATCAATCCATATACCAAGATACTAATATTTTCCTACTTTTTCTAACTTATCATTAGAAATGCAGACATTGAATTCGGGTGTATTACTACCAATTATAATATATTTACTTTTCATTGTATTAATAGTTAGTTTATGTGTTTGCATCCATTTTTGTATCTTTTTAATCTCTGTATTCATTTTATTTTGTAATGATACATAGTTTATATCTTCTATACTATGCATATATCATCTGCAAATAAAAATATTTCAGCATCTAAATTAATTTCTTGAAGACTATCCATATATAGCATGAATAAGAGTGGTCCAAGAATGCTACCTTGTGGTACCCCATAATTTATACTTTCTTTGTTACTTTGATTATCTTTGATTTGTACAAATTGTGTGCGATTGCTCAAGTATGACAAAAACCACTTATAGGCCGATCATCTGATTCCAAAACTGTATAATTTTTTAAATATAATGTTATGATCAACAGTATCAAATGCTTTTTACAAATCAACAAAAATTAATGATACCATTTTTTTATTTTCTTTAAGTTTTTGAACATGTGTAACCATATCAATAATTGTAGTTTCAGTACTTGACTTGGTTCTGAAACCATATTGTCTATCGCTTAATACATTATGTTTCATCAAAAAGGCATGCATTTGTTGATAAATTACTTTTTCAATAATTTTGGCCAAAATAGGTTCCAGACATTTGCTTTATCTCCACCTTTGTAGATAGGGATTACCTTTTCCGACTTTAAGTAAATTTGGAACAGTACCTACACTAATGGATTTATTAACAATTATTGAGATTGCCCCACTTACTTCTTCTTTATACATTTTAAATATGTGCGTTGACATATTGAACTGGTCATAGGATTTTGAGTTATTTAAATTTTTGATTATTTTAGTTATTTCGTGTTTATTAACAAACTCCAATTGGATACACGTATTTATTTTAGTCGGCTCATAAAAAATATCATTTGTAAATTTTTGTGCTAATACTTCCGCAGTTTTTACAAAGTGTTTGTTTAATTCATTTAATTTCGAATTTTTGTAGTTATTAGGGATATCTTTCAAGAATTCTACATTATTTTCTGTTTTTCTGCTGTTATAAACTACTTCATTTATACAATTCCACGTTTTAGATGGATTGTTCACACAAATTGAATTTGATTTTAAGAGTAACATTTGGCTTTATTTTTTAACAAAAAATCTGAGTACTTTCCGATTTCTTAGCATAGGATCCGAATTTGCATAAAAAAGTGATACCCCTTCCCATTTGAAAATTTCGATTTCGGCCAATTTCGGCGAGTTGAAAATATTACCAATCGATAGAGCCTCCTCGATTTAGTTAATAATTTTGTTAAAATTCTTAAATAACGGCTCTTTCGCCTCTTAAAAAGCTCATACGCATGCTATGGAAGACCCGGTATAATTTACAGATTATGTTATCTTTATTTAACACTATGTATTTTAGTTTTTAAGATAAAGAAAAATCTTTTAATTGAAAATTTTTAGATTTTTTTTAAACAAAACTAATTGTTATTTGACTTACAGAGGTGACGTAAAATTTACGTACGGGGGTAACACGCTGGGTGGCGCAGTAGGTAAAGTGCCTGCCTTTCAACCGAAGGGTTCCAGGTTCGATTCCCGATGAAGCAAAAAAATTATTTATCGGTTTTTCGAACTGGTCCAGTACCCTTTGTCATTGGGATAAAATAAATGACCAAAAATAGTTGAAAGTATAATCTGGTAACAACTTAAATCAATTGGAGCTATTCTATTTAAGAAGGCTTAATTCCTAACAATAGTAGTAGATTTCCACATTTAATAAGTTTATAAGCCAGTAATTTGATAAATAAATACTCGAAATATTGTAGATATCGTAGTGTAAAATTGCAGTACCGTACTTAATTAAGCACGAGAAGGTGATTCTACCTAAGTTACTGTCAAGAACATGAAAAAAAAAAATCGCAGGTTTATGTATCTTTTTTTAGGTTAGATTAAAACTCTGGAAATTTTGTCCGGTTTGTGTTTTTTCTTATCTTTTTTAAATAATTTAAAGTTTTAATTTTTTATTATTATGTTTGTAAAACTTCTGTGTTTTGCTAAATCATGTAATCTAAAAATCGTTTTGAATAAGATGCTAAAACTTTTGGAGGCTCGTTATAAAAAATTTTAATTTTTGTTTTTTTACTAATAAAATTAAAATTTTAATTTCAATAAACTATTTTTAATTAATTTTTTTAAATTCCCCCATGGTTTTTGGATTAATAAAAATAAATTAAAAATAAATAAAGATAAATAAAAACAACACAACAGAAAAAAGGTGTACAATTCACGTCACATATTCTGTAATAGTGTGATTTTTTTCACCTCTGTGATTAAAGGTTATGTAGCATAAAGATTGTAATTAAAGAAGTCACTAACAAAAATTTTGTATTTTGGTATTGGACATAGCTTTCTTGTTGTAATTTTTTTCCCTGTCGTAAATAAGTTTTACCGACAGCTTTTAAGTTTTAAAAAAATTAATTTGTTATTTTGCTTGTAAAAACGTTTTTACAGTGATTAATTCAATAAACTAAACAATTTCACTTTTATTTCGTATTATGTCAAATGTGTATGTTATTTAATAAATAGTTTTACATAACATAATAGATGAACAGTGTCTAAGCTTTCATATTTATTTGTCGTAAAGGTTTTTGTATAAAATTATAATATACAAACCTTAAACAACTACAGCTACAAGCAGGTAGATTAGGTATACGATAAAAAAAATTAAGAAAGCTGTGCTGTATTAAAGTTGTATATTAACGTTTTAGAAAAGTAATTATTAATCATAGAAAACTGATATACGAAGTATTTGTTGTTAATTATATGTTAAATGTACCCCCCCCATATTTACAAAAAAAAAGAAAATGGATGAAAATTATTTCCTTTTTGAAAAATTAATATTTGAAAACATTAATTTTTCTTGGAACAAAAATATGTCTTTTTCATAAGAAGCTTATTCCACTAAAATGTTTCGTGCCAGTTTCAAATTTTCGTTAAGTTTTCTCCATCTTAGTAATTTTTAGTGTTTTATCAATATATAATTTTTTCTTCTAAATTTAACAATTTTAAGGGTACGTAATTTTCAAGAGATAAAATAGAAATTCATTCGGAAAAATGTGGATCGTTTAAAAACTTCACAAGCGGTACAATACAAATAAAAATAAGTATAAATTATAGTTTCATAATTAATAATATAACTTCATAATGTAACATAATTAAATCTGAGATAAAAAACATTTCAAAAACAATTACGACGATTAACTTTTTACAGCTAAGGTTATCTTAAAACGAGCTCGAAAAATATTTAATATACAAAAGACTTACGAAGAAGAGCTTCCGATATCCTTGGCGAAATATAATGATTTACAGAAAATGTGTGTCGACTTCACTATACCGAAAGTCTATCATGAATTTTATAATAATGTCAAGTTCGCATCAAATACCAGATATTGCCTTGCCAACCAAACACAGACGAAGAATCAGATTAGCATAATAATTATTATTTTTGTTATTTTTTGACTGAAGAAAATTTTTAAGCTAGTTATTTTTTTTTATAATACATTTTTTTAAATATTGAATACTTTAATAATATTATTTAATTTAGTAAAATTTTTATCTTTTGTTAAAATTTTTAATTTTATCTTATATTTTAAAGTATTTTATATATAATTTTCGCATTTATTTGGATGTTTGTAAGTCCGACGGAATACTCCAATATATATCCAAATTGCAATATGTATACAAATTGCTTTGGTACTCTGTTTTTAAACCCTGTCTACCATGCTGAACCATTGCACGAAAAAATACCATTGCATGAAATATATGTTTTTAATTTAATGTTAGTCTTCTTCGCAAATAATAAGGAAAAATAAAAAAAAATAATAATAATATAAATAAAACAAACAATTTTTTTGATTTATAATAATAAAATAAGGAAAAAAAAATTTTTTTTTTAGAAATATTTGCCTTCAATTTAAGCGTACTAAAACTACAAAAATAAACTTTAGAATCGCAGCTTGATATAAGGTTTTCAAAGCAAGTTATGATTGTAATTACGGAAACAGCAAATTAGCCGAAATTCTAGGAAGTCTTGAGATGAGATTAAGAGATTTGGTAAAAAGTTCGACTAATTTGCTTTTTCCGTAATTACAATCATAACTTGCTATGAAAACATTATATCAAGCTGCGATTATAAAGTTTATTTTTGTAGTTTTAGTACGCTTAAATTGAAGGCAAATGTTTCTAAAAAAATTTTTTTTTTTCCTTATTTTATTTTCGACCTTTTAGTGAAAATATTTTTTTAATGAAAAATAATATATTTTCAAAGAACAACACATATAATCAAATGGCACTAAAATTCACTCTAACGCAATTTGGTTATTATTGCTCATACTTCAAATGTGTAATTATATTTTATATTACTGTAACAAATTTTATAAAAATATGTGTATTTTTAAAAAATGTTTGGAGATTTTTGATTAGATACCTTTGAATTTTTTAATTTACGTATTAAAAAATTACGCACTTTATAAAAAGAAAACCTGTTAAATACAAAAAATATTTGACGTAAAATCGTAGATTTAAATCTGTGGAAAAGTCTAAAATGTAAACACTCATCCGACTTTATCTACGATAAAATTCGATTTTGTCCGAGGTGTATACGCTGCCTAAGCATAAATTGGCATATAAAAGTATAATATATACATGCATAAATCGAAATTGAACTTTTTTTACATGCGAGAAGAGTAATTTGTAACTGAGTGATAGATAACTGATACTTGATAGGTTCAAATTTTGTTTTCTTCCATAAATAATGTTTGCATTTTATTTTCAATTAAACTAAGCCATATGATTATGTATGTAACAAATGCAAGCCCTATATGACACATGTACGTACATTTGCATATACTTAGTCAGAGAAAGAGAAATAATAAAAGAAAGAGATTAATAAAAGAAACCAAATTAAAAACACAAAAAAATATAATGAAAATATAATTGAATAGTAATAGAAAATGATTGAAATATAATGATAATGATTTGTATTGCACACATTTATTTTGTATTCCTTTTTTGTTTTTTTTTTTTGCTTCTTTACACCATAGAAATGTCAATAAATATAGTGAATTTAAAGAGAAACCAAATTTTAACTTTATCAAATATCCATATTCCATTATTAGTACACACACATATGTAAATTTCACCTTAGTTGAATGCAAAGAATATCTATAATCTATATTAACAAAAATACGCACTCCCATTTTACGACAACCTTTTTTTTAAGAAATATTAAACCGAGCAAAATATCATTAGTTAAAAGAGGTAAAATTTACATTTACTTATCGTATACCAAATTTATTATAAGAGAGAAAAGGTACAAAACAGATGTTTGCCTTTTGCTTTATACTGTAAAATAATTTTGCGTTCTTATTATTCTCCTTTGGATTTGCTTACGTTTCCTCCCATTATTTATATGAGGCAGCCTGGCAAAAAATGTTAGTTCTAATTTAGTTTGTTCCCTTATACGATGATTAATTCTGATCTTTTATAATTTTAATATTTTCGTTTTAAACATTATTATTTTCGTATATACCTATTAAAAATATTAAATTATAATTACATTACAATAATATAAAATATTATTAATATTTTTGTCAGTAATAATTTGGAGTTACAAACATTATTATTTTTTATTAATTATATTAGTAAACCTAAATATTTATTATATTGGTATACGATTATCAAATAATACTGAGGACAACATCTATTTATAAATCACAGAATTTAAAGAATATGATAACGCTGTTTTAGTTAGGTCTCCTAAAAATCTTATGCATAGTTGATACAATTTAGAAAATAATATTGTTAAATATTTCAACGAAAATTTTTGTCGAAAATATTTTTCAAAATTATAAACTTTATTTATTTAATTTCAGCCAACTTTTTTTGTTACTCTCTTTTGTTTACTATATTTTTTCTTTTTCTTACACGTAAAATTCTTATTTTCGTCAATTTCCGACAATGTTTATCAAATTTGCATATGAATTTGTGTGCAAACAAATGAATACATACATGAGTTCATACTCTTTTTATGGATATACTTTGGTTAAATAGTTATTGAAATGGGTATTTTGTTGAATTGAAGCAAATTGAAACAAACATATAAAGTCCAAGGCAAGTTAATTAAGGCAAATATAATAAGGACTAATATAAATTTTATCAATAGTTTAATATGGTAGAATAACCAAAAGGCAAACAGCATTTAACACAAAATAGAACATAATGCACTTAAAGGTTATTCTTATTACTTAAAATTATACACAATATGCATATGTTTCTACATGTTTATTTTTTTTGTTTTTTTTTTTTATTTTTATTGTTGTTATGATAATGATCATAGTTTTGCTACCATATGCATAGCCTGTATAGTACTGTACTGTAGGTATAGAGTACAGCCAGAAATGTGATGCTAAGATGAACAGTTAAAATTGTTATTTATTTTTATTCTTTTTGTTTATTGTTTTTTTTTAAATATATTATATATATATATATCTATATGATATATAAATTTATGATCGTATATAATATTTAGTGTGTATTATGGGGTTAGGTTTTGATTCTACTGATTTACACATAAAAACAATAACAACCTATCCATTTTTAAAGAAATTAAATGAAATCTTGTACTATTATTTTTTATTTCTTATCTTTGTAAATTTATAATTGTTAGGTATATTTGTTTTCTTCAAGTGTGTAGAAATGTATGATGTAGGTAGGTATATATAGGTATCGGTTAAACCATATTGATTGTTGTTCTTCTCTTTAATGTATGTTATGAATAATAATTATGTATGAATTTTACTATGAACAGCACGATAATGCATTGAAATGAAATTTTAAATAACCGATCAATGTTTCACAAGTTATGAACAGTTAGTTTTTTAAATACCTATTTATTTGCAGTAAATTTTTTTATTTTAATTTTTTCTCCAACACGAGTTTTTATTTTATTCATCAAAATAAATATTATGTGTACCTACAATATTATTGTTTTTTTATATTTACAATTTTATTTATTTTTGTTTTTAAAATTATTTTTGTTCAAAGTTGTGGCTCATTATAAAATATTATTTGTTTGCTATAAACTTTGACGCCAAACTTCCGCAGCGAATGTTAACAGGATTAACTTAATTCTGAATTATACGATAACTTTTCAATGTTGGCAAAAAGGATGTCGCTAAAATGATCGACTAAATGACCCTTAGGGAATAGAAAATTTTGCACCTTACTACAAATATTCTGTTTATATAGTAATTAAAAGCGTTATAATACAAAAATAAAGGTATGATAATTTAGTAAGCAAATACGTATTTTTCTTAAGCTTGAAATGAAAACTCTAATTAAGGAAAGAAATGCTGGAATTTATTTTGTTGCCGTCATTTATGGCGGGTTGAAAGCTAGTTTTATATATTTTATTAATAATTAATTTTGAATTGACGAACATTTTTTTTTTGTTTTTTTATTATTTTAAATTTATTTGATAAGAATGATAAAGAATATTTTTATTAAATACACGGAAGTTTATTAATTCTCAAAAAAAAAATGCATGTTTCGTTTAAAAAAAATATGTCAAGCTTACGAAAGAGCCAGAACTCCCTGGAATAAAAACTTATTACTTTTTTTAAAATTATAGAGCTAATTTTATAAACAAAAACATTTTAAGCTTAAAAATATAGCTACAATAGCTAAAATTATAAAAACATTTGAATTCCGAGTTGAAAAATATTAAAATTTTCAAATTAATTTATCTCAAAACCAAAATTTGGTAGTTTCTTGACACTGGCATTGACCCGACGATATTGTTCTATTCACCTGAGTAATTATTTTTATCGTTAAACTAGTTATGTATTATTATTTAATTTCAGAATTGTCAAGACTTTCTAAATAAACTCCAACAAGCTCTTTAAAATATTTTTTAAAACTACCTTAATAAATTTAAAATAAAAATTTTGTAATATTATAAGAGAATTGTGTGTTACTTACATAAATAATAAACTCAATACACAATAAAGATAGGGCTATTCAAAAATAATTTATATCGAACGCTAAGTAAATAGAAAATTCAATTGATAATTCATAACACATTAAGTATTACCAACTTTATAGTTTTTGTACTTAAAATGTTGTTGTTTTTTCACAAAAAAGAAAAAACAGAACCTTCTATTGATTTTGAAAAGTTCAACGATTTCATACTTAATGTAATTATGTACCTATAGTAATGCATATATTATATACATAATATAATATATTACAAATAGATGGAAAAAAGTGCTAACTTGACGAATTATAAATAAACATCAGATCGCCTCAAAACTCTTAAACAACATTTAAAACGAAGAAACTTCAAACTAAAAACAAAAAAAGGCATCGAATAAGACAAGGACGAACTGTTTACATGTAAAAAAAAAAAACTTTTACATTAAAATATACAAACATCTATTCAAACACAATAAAAAAATATAAAATGTAATAGTTTGAATAGAGTTACAGAAGAACTGAATGGTAAGCGACAGAAAGCGAAAAAGAGAGATAAAACACTATCAAAAAACTTTTCTTGGAAAACTTTACCGTTCAAAAAATAAACTTTTCTAGTGTTACTTGGTACTATAAAACAGTTTTACTAAAACCCACCACACCACTATCAGTAAACCAAATCACCAAATAACAATAACATAAAAAGAAGCTATCTTTATAGTTATAAAGAAGTTGATATGAAAGAAAGAGCTGAATAAATTGTACGCTGTGATGAAAGAAAGTAAAAAAGAAAAACAAAAGCAAAAAAATTGAATAAAAACAAATGTTTAAAAACGAAAAATATTTTGAAAATGAAAATGAATTTTTGTTGATTTCAGTGGTTAATTTCCCGTATGCTATGAATTTATCATGATCAGTTTCACCAGTTTCGAATTAGGTTCCGAAAAAGATTTTTTTTTTTTCAAAAATGTCTACAAAACTTTAGAATTTTAGCGTTCAGAAACGAAAAATTGTGCCCTTGTCTACTATAAGATTTTCAGAGTGATTTTAATATAGAAATTTTGTTATGTTAGTTCTGTTAAGAATATGAAAGTGGCTATTTATCAGTTGCATCTGGATAAAATAAATTATCTCTAAGTTGAGCCATGGCTAGAATGGTTAATTTGTGTTTATTCTTTGTTTTAATAGATTCTTTATTAAAGCTCAATGCAAGAGCAAACTTGTATTGTTAAAGAAGATTATTCAGATAGCTGTCTCGTTCAAATGCAAACACCGATAAATACATGTTAAGCCATTTTGAGAAAAATGTGAAAAACCTATAACATATTTTTTAAAACATAGTCTTCAGATTTTTTTTTTTAATTTATAATGGCTAGCATATTTAACAATAATAAAGAAAAAAAAAATAGCATAACTCATTGGATTTAAGCATAATAATGCATAATATTAATTTGAAATTTGTAAATATCGGGTTTTGAAATTGACACATGTTTGTATCGGGATTTGCATATTATATATCGTAATTTATTAGAATTTAATCTTAAAAACTCACATTAAGTGTATTGAAAAGCATTTTTTTTTTATATCGAAAGTATATTTCAAAATAAACTGTGACATCGTAAATGTCTTGTAAAAAACTTCAACCTGATATAATGTAAAAAAACTAAGTTGTCAATGTTATCTGTAAAATAAGTTGGCAACATTGTAAAATTAGAGCTTTCTGAGACATTGTGTTTTAATTCATTTGTGATTAAGCAAAATGAACAGACAGTTTTTTTTAACATACTGTACAACATTGGCTTTTTCAAAAATTTCGGTCGCGGAGACATCGTCAACAGCAATTGTGATCATGGAGACAATGTCTGAAGCTTTTGTGAGCTTTTGTAGATATTTCAGATCATGTGAACGTTGTATTCAACTTTGTGTTGAGACATTTACGATGTCAAGGAAACTGATCTTATTCTTACGTGAAAAGTAAAATGCCTTGACAATTCTCATAGCATCTTGTGCCTTAACAATGTTGCATTTTAAACTTTGTCTTTTTGCTGAACACAATTTGGAATTACTGGAGAACTTATCTGTTTAATATCTTGCAAACAAATTTGAAAACTTAATAATTCCACAGTTTATTGAAAAAATAATAGAAATATTCACCGAAGTAACTTATCTTGTTCTCGTTTTGTTACATTTTTCGCTTTCTTTAAAGGTTTTTCTCCTTTTGAAATTCGATTTGGATAATTTTCACTCATCATTTTCTAACATGATCGTACGGAAATTATTGTATAGATAACATTGATAATATTTAAGAAAAATTTTAATCACCTTTATCTTTTTAACACTTTTACCTTTATCATTTTAACACGTCTTTTTTCAATGAAAAATATCTTTGCATTAACATTTACTTAAATTTTCAAAAATATTATTTGTCAAATTTCGATATAATTCTGTGGTAGACGCTTATTCATATGTCGACTTTATGCAAAACTGATTATTGATTTTTTTTTTGTTATTTAATAAACAGTGATAAGCTTATTCATTTTTATCTTATTCATATTTAATTTGTAAAACTGAGAGATTGCAAGATGAATGAGATTTAGTGTCCTGTAGATGAATTTACTGTTTCGCCTGACTGACAACAAACTTATTCGCGTACAGGAATTTTGTATAAAAATTTTGAATACTCTCATTTTTTAACTTTATTGATCGAAAGAAATACTTCCTTAGGTATAATTGAGTAGGTACCAGTGGACCCCAATAGCACGCCGACACACTTACATCAGTAAGATCCATTGTGATATCACAGAAACTTTCCTCGCACAAGACTTTACTAGTTGAACTATTTCAGACTTTTTACAAAGCGGTGGAGGTTTTTAATTTCAGTGCTTTCAAGGTCACCCAGCGACTCCAGAAAGAAAGCTCCTAAATAGATTTTAGAAGAGCAGGTACATAGTAGGTGTTGCACAGTTTCATCTTCTTTCTCGTCGCTACACGTTTTGAAAAAATCGTTTGAGAGGAGGTCATGCCTTCTGGCCAGTTTGCCAATAAGGCAATGACTCGTAATGACCTTTACCATATAGCGATGATGTCACACCTTTGCAAAGATAATATGGATTAAAGGAGCGTTCTTAGGTTCTGCATAGGCGAGATTTGCTTGGTGATATTGCATACCGGTTTACTTGATCATCTGAAATTGGAGGCTTTTAGTAAATCTTTTCGAAATAGTAGATTACAGGTAGATAGAGATACACCCAAATTGATCTTTCTGGTCTGTTTTCCAAGGTAGTAGTACCCTCTATAACAAGTTGATTTGCATTACAGTTATTCGCAAACTCACTGTGTCCCAGCACAACTCGTAACCATATTATGTTGAACCGATCCGATAGTTGTAACTGTGACATCCCAACAGGATTTTCGAATTGATGGCTACCGATTCTAGTGCTTTAATTTTAGTCTGACTGTCTGTGAGTATAAAGATTATTCAATTGAAAGTCAATGCCCTGAGCAGAAATCGAACCTGGGATGTTGTTATTAGTACGTAATTAAATAACATAACAAGTAATTCAGTAGGTTGCCTTTCATTGTAATAGTTTTTATTTTATTTTCTTATTTTTTTTATATTGTTGCCAATTTATAACTTTATACAAAATTCAATTTAAATTGTTATAACTAAACATTTTAACTTGCTTGATTTAAGCTCTGAGTAAATAAATAATTAAATAAAAATTAAATTATCAACATTTTCAAAGAAACATTATACCAGACACGTCTTCAAGTTGAAACAACAAATCAATGAAAAGGGAATAATATTTTGAAAAGAAGAATAGTTTGTAAGTCGGACTAAGCAATGGATTCGTTTTACTTTTTTATACTACTAAAATTTTAAGTACATATTTGTAATACCAATAATCGTATTACTGTACCGTATAGTTACCGTCCACTAAATCTACTTTATTCTATTAAATTTTTTAACCTTAAAAACTGTACTGTATTATCAATATCAAAAAATGTTTCACGAAACGACAACAGTTGAATAAAATAAGTTTGGACGTTCAATTTGAGATGTTAGTTGGTTGGTTCTTACTTTGTCTTGTTTCTTGTAATGGAACTATTTATTTTTTTTTCTTTTTTTTATATTTTCTTTACTTTTATTCTTATTCTTTTTTTTGTTTTGTTCTGACTTCAGAAGAGTTTGAAAGAGTTTTGAATTTTTTAACAGCACCAAAAATTTAAGTAGACTTTTAAGAATGTTTATTATATTTTTCGTGGTATAACTTTGGTTGGTGTTGTTTGTTTTTTTTTCTCGAAAAGAAAGTAGAGAGTTGATAGTTAATAATAATATTATGATGATTATGAGAACAAAACAAGAAAAACAAACAAACAGTCTTTGAAAAAAAAATTAAAAGCAACTTACGAAAAAAAAGAAGTTATTGACTTTTTTAAGTTATTCGATAATGTCCTGCATTGTGTTTTGTATAAGGAAATAAAAAAAAAAAGTAAACAAAAATAAAGTGGAAAGGATGTAGTATCGAGATAGTCTAGTGTAGTAAGAATTAAGTTTCAAAAAGTAAACTATGTATAAATGTAAAGAGGATTCATTTAACAGAATTATTCATGAAAATTTATATTTTATTTTTTAAAAGCTTAAAAAGTTTCATATAACTTTTATACAAATTTTTAATAATTATTGAAACAGAATAGAAAGTTAAAAAACAAAAAACAATTTTTCTTAAATTCAAAATAAATAAAATTCTGTTAATTACAAAAAAAAAAAATACCTAATATCTTTTAAATTACCTACTTAGATCAGATTGTCGTATAAACTTGAACAGATTTTAGCTTTACTCAACATCTGTATTAATTATTGCAATAGAAATAATTATTTTAACAAACAAAATTATTTTCAGGAATTGTTTCGTTCATCATAACACTACTAGAACTCATCAGTAGGTATTTATAGTGTTAGACTACCTATACAACTCCTAATTTTTAATTTGATTGACTTTATAACTTATTACAATAAATCAATAAGACCTCTGTGAGTTATAAAATTCAACCAAAAACCTCATGGTAAAATGTCAATCAAATTAAAAATTAGGAGTTGTAATCTAGGTAAATTTTATTCATCCATTTTTCCTAGCCTACTACGAAGCAAATATGTTTTTTTAAAATCATGTAACTGTACTTGATTCATTCATCATATATTTAAGTAAACAAAAATAAATATATAAGTAGTTTGTATTTGAATATTGAGAGATATATAGATGTTCTAGTAAAAGTCGGTGAGTAAGTTTTACTCATGTTTACCTAAATAGTGAATAAATTTTGCATGCGTTTATATATATAAAATTAATAAATATTCATGCATGTTCTGAAATCCACTCGGAATGGATTCGGAATAAAATTTCATTTTCCCTCGGAATGAAATGTGGTGTTCTGTATTTCATGTGATTTCGAAAATATTCGAATTAAATTTGTGAAATGTCAAAAAATCTGATGTATTTCAATTCAGTTTTTTTTTATATTTACAATACATATTTGAAAAGTAAACAAAAATGGATGCCATATTAATAGAAAACCAAAGAAAGAAAAGAATTAATAGAGAAAATATTAGAAGAAGAATTAAATTAAATTTTTAGAAGAAATAAAAACTATTTTATAAAAAATTCAATTCAGTCTTATTTTATTAAGTAAAAAAATAATGTTTTTTTAAATTAAATATAATAAGTAACATTGTAATATGAGTAACGTTATGAGAGGTGTAATATATTGACATATATACAAATAAATTACATACTAATAAATTTTAAAACTAAATATTAAAACAAAAAAAATTCACATGGTAATTCAACAGTTAAAAATGTAGATAAAAAACTAAATTAAAAATTATTAAATTCATCAGTTCAATCACTTCGGTATCACCTTCTAATTTTTTTTTTTTATACAAATCTTTTTTGATATGAGCATTTCCATTTTCAAATTGTGTCTCTTTCTTTCAACATTTTGATCTTTAACAGCATCACGTATTTCTTTTGCTACTTCGATAGCTTCACTTATTTTGCTACAAATCTCTGTCATTGTTTTTTTTTGTTCACCTAAATATTTACACGCTGGGTGGCGTAGTAGGTAGAGCGCTTGCCTTTCAAGCGAAAGGTCCCAGCTTCGATTCCTGATGAAGCCAAAAAAAAAAATGCTTTATGGATTTTCGACGTGGTCCAGTACCCTTTGTCATTGGGATATAATAAATGGCAAAAAATAATTGAGAGTACAATCTGGTAACAAATTAAATAAAAATGAAACTATTCTATTTAAGGAGGCTTAGCTCCTGACAATAGCAGTAGTTTTCCACATTTAATGAGTTGATAAGTCAGTAATTTGTTAAAATAAATACTCGAAATATTGTAGATTGTAGTGTAAAATTGCAGTACCGTACTTAATTAAGCACGAAAAGGCGATTCTATCTAAATTACTGTAGAGTGTAAAAAAAAAAAAAAAAAAAAAATATGTTTCTACACTATCTTTTCTTCTTTTTCGGTTTTGATTACTTCTTATATCAGCAGTGGTTATTGCATTTTGAATTATCAATGTTTGTGAATCTGCTGACGTTAGTACTTCTTCGGTATTACTGACTATTTCTACTCCAAAAGATTCATCACTAATGCAATCAACTACTGTATATATGCCAGTCAATATGGCAATAGTATCTTCTGTATCAGAAATTGGCAGTATGTTATTTGGTCCACCACCTGTTTTTCTGTTCTCTTTTTTATTATGTGATAGCTTTTTTTTAATATTTAATTTCCAATCCAACCAAACCTACACAAAATGAAACAAAATTAAAAAATGTTGTTTCAATCTGGTAAAACAATACCTTTTTCCATCCTGACACATCTTTTTGTGGCCGCCCTTCACTATTCAAATCTTTAGTAACTTCTTGCCACAAAACTTCTATTATATGATTTTCTTTTTTTGTATACCCTCCTGCTATATCTCGATTTTTTTCCATAAAATTTAAAAAAATGTCTGTTGTTTTTCTTTTCCCCCCTATATACGATTATGATATTTCATATATATTTATAAATTTAAGAAAAAATTCTAAAAACTCTATATTAAATTAACCTACATTGTTTGTTAATTTTTGAAAAAAAAAGTTTCAAACGGCTTTAATTTGTCAAAATTTTTGCAAAAAGACTATAAATTCACCTCTTCACTACCAAATCACAATTAAAAATACGAGTGATTCCGACAAAAACTGCACGAATTCGGATTGCAGAACACCAAATTTCACTTTCGAAATGTCATTTCACAAATTTCATTTCAATTCACTTCACTCGGATTGCAGAACACCAAATTTCACTTTCACCATTTCACTTCACAAAAAGTGGATTACAGAACACACACGATAAATAAAATTAATTTAAATCTACTTTCGGTTCATTCCAAAAGTACTGGAGTAACTGTAATGACAGAAAAAGACAATATATCACCACACTTTTCGTTCTAATTGCAATATCAATGGTGAACACCAATTACCTATATTATATGGTAAACACCAAATAAATATCTTATTTTTGTTATTATATTTTTTATGTTATGATTTACTGTTATTAATCACTTTAATAAACATGAATCGTATCTTACTGCAAATAGATGATTGTGTAATTTGTTCCTGAAACGAAGAATTACTAAGAGCTCAACAAAAAAGAAAACATTATTTTTTTGAAAAAAGTAATTTTCAATACAACCACATCGGTTCAAATATAGTTTAATAATTAATGAAGATATAATATAACTAAAAAAAAAATAATATAAATATGTAATATACAAAAATATATACCAAATAATTAATAAAAAGGCCTACATTTCAAAAGGGAAAAGGATCTATAAGGTTGGCCTACAGATTTATCTGTAGGATCAACTGTTAAAATAAATAAATAAATATTTTTTTTGAATATAAGCATACAATATATAAAAAAATGTTGAAAAAAAAGCAAGAAGCGTACATCGCTCATTATCAGGATTGACGATCCTTGGTTTTAATCATGGCAAGTACATTTCATGTATTGGCTTTTTTCGTACAAACATTTTATCTAATATTATTTTCTCCTGCCTGAAGTCAAATGTTAGAATTACACACATAGCATTTTTTAACAGACTTTGAACTACCTAATACATTTTGTCCTTTTTAGTGCATTTAAAATTACTATACCAAAGCTGTGTAACCCTTGCAAAAAGAAAGCTTTTAAAAAGTTTTTTTGTTTTTTTATTATTTACTTTTTAGTTATAAATTAAAAAATCTTCCTTTTTTATTAAAATTAACTATTATCAAATCTGTAAAATAAATTTTAACAATAAAATTTGAATCGATACAGACAATAAAATACATATCACATCATTTCAGTTATCTCTTTGTTGCATTGGTGTTGATGTTTCTTTAAAATGGGTTAATCTGTAAAATTATATAAATTACTATAAATTCCGTGTAACTGAAAAGGAAATACTTATCTTTAATAAATTTTCCTTTAAAATCTATATTAATGTTATCGTACTAATTTTTTTCGTACTAAAAGTCGAAAAAATCAAATGCAATAGTCCATAAATAATACAAAAAAAAATTTGACTCCAAAGAGAATCGAATCGAATTAACACAAAATCTCTTGTATTAATTTAATATTATCATCAAACATTTTATAAAGCACGACGATAATATACTACAATATAATGCATGATACATCAATATTATATAGTGTCAGTCAACTGCACTGTCAACTGTCAATACATGTATAAGTAATAAGTATACAATATACGTAATTTGTATGCTTAGAAGAGTTGCTTAGATTTATTCTAAACTAAGGTTTTCGTGTGTGGTGAAATAATTGAGAAGAGAAAAAATAATTAAAATTTTTTTTTTTTTTTGTTAAAAAAATATTTGTTTTGTTATAATATTATATTATAAAAATTAATATTATAAATTTTATAATATAATAACAAAAAATTTTTTTTTTAAAAAAATAATAATTTGACTCATAGGATAATTGAACTCACAAACCTTGTGATATTAACATGACGCCTTAACCAACTCAGCTAACAACCGCTTAAAATTATTTCTCCAAAATACAGATATAAAATAAAAATTTATTTTGACACCTACATTGCCCAATAAAATAAATAAATAAATAACAATACAAGCTGAAGAAAAGCAAGTGAAAATGTTGAAGTTTAATTAATTAGTGTAATCGTGTGTATGCATTCGAAAATATTAACGAGCGTTAAAATTTAATTAAATAATTGAACAGTGCGTAAGCATGGACCGTTCCTACTAGTCACTTTAATAAAAATTACTTTTCTATATATTTTTAATTGTATTTAAATTTGAGATATCGTGTTTACACTTTTCCATTAGATTCAGTAAAAGTGAGTAAAATTTACTAATGTTGACCTGTAGCAATAGTAAAATATGATTTCCATTGATAAATTATGTTTTATTAAGCCGGTGTAGTGGGTATGTCTTCTGTCTTCTGTTGATTTATTATCTCACTGTTTGCGTGAGCGTGTTAACGAATATAGATTTTTGTCACATAGCTATGTATGTACTTTTTTAGTTGAAAAATTTGCAGATCACGATGAAGGTTTACATATTACATTAAATTTTTATTTTCAAAATCTTGAAAATGAAATTGTTATCAAGATTTTTGAATTTAATGCGACACCAAAACCATTGCATATAGCGAGAAATTATAAATTTATATTATTATTTATGATAAATTAATATCTTATCAATTGTTGTTGATTATTATGGAAAAGTTTGTAAGACGCAAATATAAAACCTCAAAATGTTAAATTATTATGAATAGATAATAATATGTATTGTATTATTTGAATTGAAAAATCATTTCTGAGTCACAATAATTTCTCCAAAATAAATAAATAAAATAAAACACAAAAAAATATTTTTCTAGAAATAGGTATTTGCCTTTAATTTAACATACTAAACCTACAAAACAAAACTTTAGAATTGTAGCTTGATATGAAATTTGCAAAGAAAGTGATGTACCTAATTACAATAAATGCAATTAGCTGGAATTTTAAGAAGCTTTGATAAGGTTTCATTATGAGATTAATGGTAAAAATTTCAGCTAAATTGCATTTTTTGTAATAACATTCATCACTTTCTTTGAAAATGTCATATCTATATAGCTACGATTCTTAAGTTTATTTTTGTAGTTTTAGTGCACTTATATTAAAGGCAAATACTTCGGAAAAAAAATGTATTTCTTTATTTTATTTTTGACTTTTCAATGATAGTATTTTGGCTCTTCTGAGGAAGATGTTATATTGACGTATGACCTAATGAGATATCCGAAAGATAGATGGAATTACTAGCTTTCCAAAAATATATACCCTTAGTGACGCGTCGTATCCTTTAAAGACGAAAAGGACATTTGAAGATATTCTGGTTGTTTTGATGTTTTTGTGTAAGAACCGTTATATCTGTTGATCTATTAGATATACTAGTTAAATACCCGTTACTACGTAACTTTGTGCTACCGTTATATATAGTGAAAAATCCAAATTAGAGCATTCTAGGTTGTACTACATTATAAATTATCAAAATCAAAAATTACCTTATCAACAATATTTTAGTAATATGTAATACTTTAGTTAAATTAGTAGATTATAGCAGACAGACTATTGGATTGATATAGATTGAAATATTTAATCAACTAATATTTCATTAAAAACTATATTTCTAACAGTTCTATTCTCTTCGGTTACAATTTTCAAATGATTTCTATTCCCAGTGCGCGAAATCCCGACATATAGTTGTCCATGTGAAAAACCTGGTGTATCAAGTAAAATACCAACCTTATTGACAGTTTGACATTGCGCTTTGTTGATGGTCATCCGACTTTGTTTAATGAAAAAAATGGAATATTATCCTATTATCATCAAACATTTTTGAAACAAAAAATGCTGGAAACTAATTTTTTCCTTTAAATCGAAATCGACTCTTGTCATTTGTTGAACTTTTTGTTTAATGTTTGTTGTGTTTGATTATTTTTGTTGTTATTGATTGTTATAAATAATAGTATTGATAATAACAATTAGTAGATAATAAACTACCTACATTTATAAGATTCTTTCAACTTTTTCTTAATTGTATTTTTGCATTTTTTTTTTTTAATTTTGTTGTATTTTTTATTTATTATTTTATTTGTTTATAGTTTTAAATTTCTATATTTAAAATCAATGTTTTTTATTTGAGCTAAATAAACCTTAAATAAATAAATAACTTTTATCAAATAAAATCTGATATGTAAACGTGACCCTAAATGCTATTGCGTCAACATTTATACAGTTGATTATATAAATTGATTAAAGTTTTTTTGATTATTTTTCATAAAAAAATACATAATAACTTACGCTAATCAATGTATTCTAAAAATGATTTTAAAATTTTTTTCTCAAGTATATAAGAATGTATTCAATAGCTTTGAAATTATTATTCTAAATATTTTTAATCCATTTTGTTTTAGAAGGGGAGGAAACAGAAAGAATTACGTGCTCAATCGACATTAATTTGTTTTTTTTGTTGTAATTTTTTCTTTTCTCTTTCGTTTGTGTTAAAGAAATGTATGAATTTATCCATAAAACAAAAACAATTTCTCTTTAAGAAAAATAATTCTCAGTAGATTGAAATAAAAAGGGGAAAGATTATGTACATAAATCTATAATTATAATAGACAACCATTTAAGGACATGCGCAGTAAGCACCTTCTCACTTTATCTCGCTTCTGCTTGAACTCATATAAATAAGTTGTATATACAACAAAAATGCGCATACGGGTTGAAAAAATTTCTATTTTGTTTTATAATATTCAAACTTTTAAATAAAATATATCCATTTTGTGTCATTCAACATTTTATTATTTGTATACATAATTAAAGGAAATTTATTCTATTATCATTTGTAGTAATCATATGGTTTTGGTTAAAAATATGTATAATGTAAGGTACTTTTATTTCATTCGGTCTTTATTTACAAAAATATTTTATTTTTAGTAATTTTATCCATTAAATGCCACTGACTATAGGGAATATATCGGAAACGAATCAGTATATGAGGAAAGTGTATTTATGTTTCCAAAATAAAACTTACTAACCTCAAAGCTTTATATTAAACATTAGTGGTTTGTGCCTTATCGTGAGAAATCTATGTCAGTACATAAATTACTGTTTTTTTTTTTAAATTATAAGTTGAATTATAATTACTCAACAGGGGTCCCTAGTTATTATATAATGTAAAGCCGGTTACGCATCTACTATCAAAGGATATCCATTAATAAGAAAATGCACTGGAATCAAATTTTATAATTTGTCAATTTTTGGTTACCATTTTTCTAGTCGATTTCCAAAATTGTAAGAAATAGATAGTAATAACAATTTCATTTGTGAGAGAGAGATAAAAATTCAAAAGACAAAGTGGGAATAAGAAATAACATGTTTTTGGAACCAATATTATGTTATGTAGGTATCTGTAAAAAATCAATCATTCAAAATTTCCTTACTCTCATACCCTAATAAATTTAATACGTTAATTTTTAAAAAATCGAACACAAAATTTCAGAGGACCATACACATGAAAAATCTCTTCTCCCGTGGGCTATTTAAAATTACATTGCAAAAATTAAGTGGTTTTTTAATTGATTTTTTTCGCACTCTTTCTTTCTCACAACTGATTACATAACGAAAATAATAGTTCTTTGCTTCTTTAACTAATGAGGTTTTTTTGTAAAAGGAGTAGTAAACTTATCTTGATTCCCCACCCCAGTGCATATCTTCTTATTAACGAAAATTCTTTCCTACTATGATGTATTCAAAAGAAAAACAACAAAAGAAAATAACAAAAAATGTGTACCGATTTCATTTAAATCAATTTGAGTAAAGTTTGATTCTTTTTTCTCCTATATTAAAAGCATTCTTGATGAGGTGTAAGAAAGAAAGAAAAAAATTTCTTCCAATTTGTTTGCAAATTCTCTTCTTCATTTATGTTAAAAACAAAATGTATGCATGAAACAGAAACAATATTTCTCTTTAAAACAAAAAATTATAACGGTACATGCTGACACCGTCGAAGAATTATATATTGATATATATATAATCACTTATATATTCTAGAAAGATTATATATTGGACCACATTTTAACATATATTTGATGATGATTGGTGCTGCCGTTTTGGAGATAATGTAGTTCACAGTAGAAAATTTTGAAAATAAAAACAATCTTTGTTTTCTTTCTTGAAAAACCCAATACCTCAAGATTTTACCATAAAATTACCCCAATATTTTTAAATTCATGATTATAAACATAAAAAAAAAATAATCTTTTACTATACTCTTTTATAATTCTTTTGGTTTTTTCCCCCAATACACCAACACGAACAAGAACACCATAGATAGAGATCGGACTTAATTGCAACATCAGCGATGGAAATTAAAACGGTTGAAAAAAAAAACCCAACACAATGTGCATCGAAAAAAGTTGATAAAGACAAAGGTTAGGTAAATTCAACACTTGTCATTGACTTGTTTTTAGCTTGTTTACTTTTTTGTTTGTTTGATGCTCAACATTTCTTTCTATTATCTAATATTTTCCCTTAACTTTGGTTTCTTTTCGTCTGATCAAGATAGCTATATTATTCTTCAATAAATTATTGTTAATTGTTATTGAATAAAATGCTACTAATGTATAAAAATCTACTTTAGTGGCAACTTATTTTGAATTCTACACATATTTTTTTTTTATAAAATTACTTCTAATTCAAATCTAGATATTCGAAATTGTAAAATAAGCTTATTGTTATAAAATTGATTAACAGAAGACTTTTTCCTCTACACTACATTATTTTAAAAATAAAAAACATTTTAACTTTTAAATAACTAATTTAAACATTTTTTTTTTATATTACAGCGCAAAGAACCATGGTTTAAGCCAACATTTGATTGGATTCCACAAGGTACATCAGTTGCTGTTGTTAATGATGATATCAAAAACTTAAATGACAATAAAAAAGAAAATAAACCTAGTAGTGGATTTGATAATAAGGCATTTGATAGTAACATTTAAATTTATTTGAGAGTACATACGAATTTTATTCTATTCACTTATTAATATGAGTTATGAAATATATTCTAATAAAAATAGAAATCCTGAAATATAATATTGTGTTTTTTTCTACATTAACTTATTAGTGTACGAATAGAAGAAAATAAATTATTGTTTTTGAAATGTGTGATAAAATGTAATTAAATTGTATTATTTAATAAATAGAAAATGTAAATAAATATATAAGATTTCTTATTTCTTATTACTGTTATTATTATTATTTTTTTTTATTGAATATAAATTTAAATTATACACAATATTGATTTACAAACACTAGCTGCCAGGTCTATTGGTTTAACTATTTTTTTTTTTTATTAATATTGTGTTTTCTTTAAAAAATATTTTTTAATTTTAATCTAAGTTTATGATTAACTAATATTTTCCTGATCTAGTATTGTAAAAACTCGAATTGTAGTCTATTACTGATTTTAGTGTACATGTGTTTTATATTTTGCTTCATGATTATTATATTACTGAGTGTTGCTGACACGCTTCGCAAAATCGATCAATTCATATTTAGGTGATAATTCCGTTATATAATAAATAATCTACTATTTACGTTTTCTAAGTCGAATCGTGGCATTGAAATTATCGACATTGAACCACAATTAATTAGATCCTATTTTAATGTACTTATTCGGTGTCATTTGAAATAACAAGTGTACAGGAGTACAATCAGTAAGATTTCAACGAACGTATCCCGTTGAGAGTATGATTAATAGGTCAGTAAGAAAATTGCTATTTAGAGCTACTGAAATGATGTCTTTGAGGTCAATTTTGAGAAATCTTAAATAATGAGAAATATCCTAAATAACCAAGTTGGTTGGACAACAAGAAGGAAGCGTGATTACAAAAAGCAGATAAACCATTGTATAAAACTATTAATTTAATACTAATAAACTAATTTTTAGGGGTTACTAATGAATATAAGAGTATAATGCTAAAGTTTTTAGTTTTTATAAAACATAAACTAACAAATTATTTTATTATATCAATAATATTGATTAAAGTACGAAATATATCACCATCAGAAATTTATCAAAATTTACCCAATATTAGTATTAGGTCAGTAACCACCAAAACATTACTAGAAGCAAACGAATATGCACTTGGTTTCTTTGAGAGAAAAATTCTTCGGCTAGGACATGTAGACCGTATGGATGAAAATGCTCCAGCTGGGAAACTCTTCGAATCCAAGCCCCAAGGAACGCGTAGTCGAAGGAGGCAGCACCTTCGTTGGAGAAATGAAATATCGACAGATATGAAAAAACTTTAAATCACCAACATTGGGAAATTCCGATCTTAACCGGAGTTAGTGGAGGACAAATTTGCGCCAGGCTCAGTACCTTCAAAGTCTGTAGCACCCAACAAGTAAGTAAGTAATATTAGGTATGTGAATAATATTTTCAAAAAAATTGCATTTCATTTTGTATATGACTGGACTTTGTCTCATTTACCTAATATAAGAAAGGGTCGAGTCCAATTAAAATTAGAAAGTACAGAAGTGTTAATAGTTTATCATTTTAAATTTAATTTATTTTATTGTATTGTTTTATTATACATTATCATTATGTATTATCTATTTATATACCTAATTAATGTTCCAAAACTTTAAAAGTTTAATTTCTCAATGTTGGTTTCATCTAGAAACAATTACTAGGAATTTAAAATATTGACAAAAAATTTAAAGAAAAATGTTTATCATGGAAATTGTATTTAATTCAATATAATATATGAAGGTTTGATAATAAATATAGTAAAAATAATTTTTTCGTTGGTACTTCTACTATTTGTCGGCGGAACAATACGCGATCATAGGGATATAATTTTTTTTACTAGTTTAATTATTTTCCTTTCAGTTCTTCATTATGTTTTCAGTCAAATTCAAATTTATAAACATTTCTTCCAATATTTTCATTTTGGTTTGATTAAATACATTTTAATGTCATAGAATGATGTAGAAAAGATATAAAGTTTCAAACACTCCGTACCGTGTAGCTCAGTCTCAGTTAGAGCAAGACTACAAACTAGGTTTCGACCTTTTTTAAATAACATAAATCAGATATTTCACAGAGTAAGATTAGAATTGAATTTCTCTACCACGTAAGCTTGCTTTATCATCTATATTAACCGTAATTAAGAAAAAAGCAACAACAAACCGATGAGTAGTTTGAGTCGTATTTTCAATATTGTTTTTCTGCTAAAATATTTCTCACTCCCATATCTACCTAAGTAATCTCAATTAAATAGATACAATTTTAGATGACTATATATTAAGCAAAATTAAATCTGATTTGAATATTTGTAATACAATATGTCTTGACCAATTTAATAAAAATTTGTAAAGATATCATTAGAATATTTTGTAGTCGTTTCAGTTTTCCTATTTTTGAAAAATACCACCATCTTTCAGTTTCATTTTCAATCATCAATAGAATCATATTGAAACAATCTAAAATTATTTTATTTTTTAATAAAAAAAAACCTTTTTTTCTAATATTTGATGGCTTTAATACCACAAACATTATTAGAATAATTATAAGCTCTTTTTAATAATAATTTCCATTCACATTAATAAAAATGTGAAAATTTAAAAAAAAAAAATCTATAATAATAATATAGAATTCATTTTTTTATAATTAAATTTTATTTTAATAAAAATTTCATTCTCAATAATTTTAGTCTGTATTAGAGATGAAATTTTTTTTTCTAAGAATTTCTGACAAAAGATTTACAGAAAATAAAAATATTAGCAAAAAAAAAAATTCACTCCTCAGAAATTTCCATAAATCATGAAAATGAATGAAATTTTTCATTTATTTCACTTCAAATATACAATCGTCCGTTATATTATACATATTATTATTGTATGCATTATGTATATATAATATTAAAACTATTTTTAATAAATAAAAAGAATCATATTTTATAATAATGGAAATATGAAGAATGATGGAAGAGTACTTTTTATTATGATATCTCTGATTATGATTTTTTGTTCATCTTTCATATAATTCTGAATTTTGATTTTTAATGAATCCTTCCGCATATTTTCCATTATTAATATTTAAATATCTTTTTATCTATATAAATGTATATACAATATCACTTTGCACACTTATGGTCAAGAAAAAATATTATTTTTTTCTTTTGTTCTTTTTTGTTTGAAGCATAAAGTCTTCAGGTTTTTAAATAGCGTAGCACTATACTCTCAGTTATTTGCTGTCATTTATTTTATCATAATAACAAAATCAGTTACTTAATCAGTTCGAAAAACCCATAATGCATTTTTGATTTAAATGGGAATCGAACCTGGGCAGGTGCTCTACCTAACTGCATCTACCCTATACCTACATACCGATGATACCAACCGATTCACCAATTGAATTCAGAATGTTACAATTTCCAATTCATTTGGCATATGCTATGACCATCAATAAAGAACAAGGTAAAGAACAATGCAAATTTGCTGTTTAGATTTGTAAAATGAACGATTTTCACATGGACAATTATATGTCACATGTAAACGTGTTGGCAAGCCCAGATTTGCTTATATAAGTTAACACCAGTTACCTATCATGCACATAATTCGTACCTTTACAGTAACAATAAATTCGCATTCTTACGGTAACACATAAACACGTTCCGCTGATTAATGCATTTCTTTTGTTTGTTCCTCTACGCATCATACTAAAGCATTCCATATACCACCTACAAAGAAATCGTTTGATCACCGAATAAGCAGCGTCAGCAGCATTTTTCTATATTTCCAAGGTTCAGAACAAATAAATTGTATAAATATTTTTAATCGTGAGTTGGCACTCAATAAAGATATAACTAAAGAATAACGTGTTTTATTAATTATATTTAACTTATATGCACAAAATGGAGAAACTAAAAATATAGGACACATAGTTGTGTCAGAACAAAAAATAACTACATTTTAATTTTTTTAAAATAGCTACATTTTCAAAAATAATTAAATATAATTCATTAAATTTGATTGAATACATTTTCATTTTGTAAATACATGAACCGCAATGCTTTAAAACATTCAAATAAAATTATGAAAGAAAATTTAAAAATGTAATACCTACTTATAATTTTTATTATTATCTTATATAATAAAATGCAATGTTCTGCTGCTGCTTATCAATATTCATCATCATCATTATTGTCCTGCAACCCCATCCGTGGGGCATATGGCGGAAATAAATTCTTTCCATCGGCTCCTATCTGCAGCTAACCTCTTCAATTGTGGCCACGTTCCTTGCTGGGTACTTGATTCGGTTAAGACAGTTGTTCTCCACGTTTTTCTCGCCCTTCCGACGCGACGTGGACCCTGAGGACTCCATTCGAAACATTGTTTCGCAATGTTGTTGTCAGGTTTCTTCAAAGTATGCCCGATCCGAGGCCATTTCCTCTGTCGGATTTCTTCTTTTATTTTTGTTTGTTTTGTTTTTGTTGGACATGGTTTGTGACCAACGAATGTGTAGGATGCGCCGTATTTATGTACGCTTGTAGTTTCCTGGTGATGTTTACTGAAACTTTTTATGTTTCGCAAGCGTACAAGAGAGCAGATTTTACATTTGCGTTGAATATTCTTATTTTTGTGCGCAGATATATGTTGCTTGTCTGCCATATTTTTGAAAACATCCCGAAAGCAGTACGGGCTTTACTAATGCGGGCTTCAATATCCAAATCGGCCCCTCCTTATGATGAAACGATGCTGCCCAGGTAACTGAACGTACTCACCTCTTCGATTCGCACTTCTTCATGGAGAATCGGATGTTGTGATGTGTGAGTTGTGCTCATAATTTTAGTTTTAGCTGAATTGACTTTTAGGCTCGCACTTTTGGCAGTGTCATACAGCTTTTGCCACATATTGCTCAAGCCTCCCCAAGTATCATTTTGTGCTCTATTAAAGCTCTATAATAGTTTACACAGCTAAAATTGAACAACAAATTTTCTCTAATATAACTGTAGAAGCTCCTATAGAAGGGTTGTAGAGCTCTAATAGAGCTAAGTGGCGCACATTTAGAACTATTTTAGAACAAATTAGCTACCATATAAGCAGTTATAGAGCAGTTGTAGAGCAAGAAATTTCAGCTTATTTTTATCAATTACGTTGCTGATTCGCTCTATACAAGTGTTTAATTAGCATTTGGTTACTCTTATGGAGATAATATGTTGTTGAAATTGAAAAAAAAAACTACATTTTAATTCCAACTGTCAAAGTGTTATAATGTTATTTCTTTATAAGAGTTTAATGACATTATATTAATCTTTTCAGTGTACCAAATTATTATTTGTTTAACTATGGAGATTTTGTATCTCAAATAAAAATTGAAGTAGGATAATAAAAAACATTTATGGAATACTTGTTTACTTGTTTTAGTGAATATAATACCGAAAATTTGCTTGCGCAGAGAGATTTATTTTGAAATCATACTAAATAGAACCAAAAATAACAATGCCCCTTAAAATTATCAAAATTTTAATAAATATTTAAATTTTATTAAAAAATAAAAATATTTCAAACACAAAAATAAGTCTGCAATTGAAAGAAAATGTATTTTAGAACAATAATAATATGTAAAAAATAGCTTTTAAACCACAATCATCAAGTATTTCAGGCTTAAACAATATTTTAGTTTTTAGAATTTTAACATTTTTTGTTCAATTAAACATTTTTCTAAGAAAAAATGGCCGAGCTTCCTGCGAGCTACTATGAGAGCTATATTTTTTTTTTTTTTTTTTTTTTTTCTCCTATTACTCCGCGTGGTAGCATAGGGCTTCGATAGTGAACCTCCATTCCTCTCTGTTGAGTACTACTTCCTTAATATCGTCCCAGGTATAATTGTTGACTGTTAATTCTTGATCGATTGTGCGTCTCCATGTGTTGTATGGTCTGCCGGGTCTCCTTTGTCCTTGTGGATTCCACTCTAGAGCTCTTCTTGCTATATCACTTTCTGATTTCCTTAGTGTATGACCTATCCATTTCCATTTTTTCCTATTTATCTGTCTGTTGATAGGTTCTTCTCCAGTTATCATCCATAAATCTTCGTTGCTAATTCTTGCCGGCCAGAATATTCTGCATATAATTCTCAAGCACTTATTGATGAATACTTGTAGCTTCTGTTTGATTCTGACCGAAGTGAGCCATGTTTCACTGCCATATATTAATGTTGACTTAACACATGCTCTGAATATTGTTAGCTTTGTTGTTCTCGATATTTGGTTGCTCCGCCATATCTTCATTAGGCTCCCAAATGTTCTTCTTGCCTTATTTATACGGCTGTTGACATCTTCTGTTGCACCTCCTCTTGATGTTATAATGCACCCCAGGTAGTTGAATTCTTCTACGTATTCTATCTGTTGTCCACTCACTGTTATTGGCTCACTGTAACTATTGTTTGTCCTCATTGCTTTGGTTTTCTCGATGTTTAATTCCAGTCCCGATTTCTTTGCTTCTTCCTGTAATCTGTTGACTTTGTTCTGTAGGTCCCTTTGATTTTTTGATATGAGGCATACATCATCTGCGTAATCTAAGTCTTCTAAGTTTCCGAAGAGATCCCATTCTATTCCGTTTATTCCAGTGCAAACTTCTCTTAGAATGTCGTCTAGTATTGTGTTGAAGAGAAGTGGAGATAGTGGACATCCTTGTCTAACTCCTATATTGGTGTAGAATGGATCACTGATCTTACCTCTGTGTTGAACTGTTGTCTCTGCATCTTCATACATCGCTTTGATGATGTTGATGATTTTTTCAGGAACTCCTTTCTTTGTAAGTGTTCTCCATATTGCGCATCTCTTGACTGTGTCGAATGCTTTCTTAAAATCTATGAATAGTAGATATAGTGGGGCATTCCATTCCACTGATTGTTCAACTATGACCCGTAAAGTATTTGCCTGGTCTACACAGCTTCGGTTTGGTCTGAAACCTGCCTGCTCTTTCCGTAGTATTGGTTCTAGTACTTCTTCTAATCTTTTCTTTATAATAATTGCTATTATCTTATGAATAGTATTTAGAACCGTGATTCCTCTCCAGTTGCTGCAATTTGCCAAGTCTCCTTTCTTAGGTATCTTGACAATCATTCCTTTCTTCCATGATGGTGGTATATTCTCTTCTATCCATGCTTTCCTGATGTGGGGTTCAATTGTTTTTGCGAATAAGTCAGGGTCCAGTTTGGCTATTTCTGCTGGAATTCCATCTTCACCTGTTGCTTTGTTGTGCTTCAGGATATTGATTGTAGCTTTGATTTCTTCTATATTTGGAGCTTGAGTAGATATTGGCAGTCCCTCAGTTGGGTAGATATTTGCATTGTCTCTGTTTCTTATGTCTGCTTCATTATTTGTACTTTCTTCGTTGCTCAGTTCTTGGAAATGTTCTCTCCATCTCTTTAATTGATCCTCTAAGTTTGTGATGAGCGCACCATTTTTATCTTTAATTGGTTTGTTTTGTTGTTCCGACTGGTTAGTTAAGTTCTTGATTATGCGATGCAATTCTCTCAGGTTATGTTGCTGTGCTGCTTTTTCTGCTTCTCCGGCTAAATTTTGTAGAAATTTCCTTTTATCTCTTCTTGCTGCTCTTTTTACTGTTTTCGCTATTTCTTCATATTCTCTTCTTGATGCCATCCTGTTGTTTATCATTTTCTTCATTTCACCTCTTCTTTTAATCAAGGCCCATGTGTTATCGGTTATCCAGATTTTTCTTTGTGGTTGTGAAATTCCAAGATTTTGTTCGCTTGTTTGGTTGTAAATTTCCAGAATCTCTTCCCAAGTGTATTCTCTATTATTTCTAATATTTTCTCGTAACGCCGTAACTATGTCAGCTCTTACTTGCGGATTTTTTAAGTTGTTTATATTTATTTTCTTCTTTCTATATCTTCTGCCTCTTCCTTGTTGGCTTAGTTTCATTAGCTATATAGAGCACTTTAATTATTGTTTTGTCAAATATTAGGGTGGATCATATTTAAATTATGAATTTTTTTGAAATAAAATACAAAACGATATAAAGTGCCATATTTTGAGTTGTTACGATATTTCGGATGATTCAATATTTAATATGACGAATCTCAATAAGAAAAAATAGATTCATAACATCAAAAAATTAATAACTTCCCCAAAAAAAAAAACATTTCCAATTGTCTTGTAAAGATATGCAATAGTTAGGTAAAAATTAACTATTTAGCTTAAAGGCTTTCTTAAATAATTAGCTGCAAACCGAGTTCCATAAATTACCCCCGGACTCATAAATTACACTCGAAAATTACACTCGGACTGCATAAAAGTTTTAAATAAAGTAATCTAAAATATAAAAAAAACAATTTTGAGTGAACTCGATAAAATCTAAAAGGTTTAAGTGAAATTTTCAATTATAATCAAAGAGATCTAAATATAATTGAAAAGGAACTTAATATAAACGGCTGGCATGTTTTTTATTTGACATAAAATATTCAAGTGAGGAAAACAAGGTTTAAAAAGTTAATTTTAATCAGATGGTAAATAATATTTTGGCCGAAAACTGACGAAGAAAAATTATTTTTTTTTACAATATAAAGTCATCAAAAAAAGAGTAAGAAATAAGAAAATAATAGCTATGGGAACAATCCCCTAAATATGTAAAGAGTTTTTAATTTTAAAATCCCATTTTTTTATCAATATCTTTTCACACGTAATATTAAATATTCTATAAGATCGTTTGTTTAACAAAAATTTTTATACTTACAAATACATAGCTATATGTTCTATAATACTAAATTTATCTGTCAAATTCAAAATTTTGCCAAAAGTATTTTTAAATTTTTTTTTATGTACATTATGTACTTAAATGACTATTATTGTGTTTTTATTTTTTTTAATTTATTCTAATTTCAATTTATAAAAATAATATAATACTTCAAATGGGAGAATTGATATTTCTGAGCTGAAATTTAAATTTTCATATCATCGTTTCAATGTCAGATACAATAGAAAATTATCTTGTTTATTTCGCCCACTCTAATAAATAACAACATGAAGTTAGCTACATAATAATTCAATTTGTTTTTGTAATTTATTTTGACATAATATTGGCGGTTGCAAATTTGCTGTATAACTGTTGCGTTGGAGCACTTATGGAAAGCTTATAGAGCAATTTTGTTGTTGTGTCATTTTTCTTTTGTTTTTCATATTTAAATGTCAGATGTTATATTTATATTTTGTTAAAGGTTGAAGGTATGTGCATAATTAATATATTTAAAAGAACCCGAGTAAAAACAACTCGATTTACCATCACAAAATACATAGATTTTGAAAAATTCGTATTTGCAATGTATATGTACCTATATTAGTATTGAATAATCAACATTTATTAAATATATTAGATAGAAGAAACAAGAAGCTTAAGTATTTATTTTGGTTAATTTTTGTTTTTATTTTGTATTATTTGAATTGTTACATTATTTTATGATTTGAACAAAAAAATATTTTACATAAAGTACAATTTAAACAAAAATGAAGTTATCAATTGAACAAAAACTTAATTTTTACATTTTATTCTGAAAATTTTACACACTATACATTTGATACTGAAAAATTGTGGCTCCATTTTCTCGCAATCCGACAAATATACACTATTTAAGTAAGATGATTTAATTGGCATTTCAAACATTTCTTTTATACTTTTTAATGAACCATGTATAAAAACTCCTCCAAATATTGTTTTTCCGACTGCTTTTGTTTCTACAATGTTATTATTTTTTGTCGTGGTACGTTCTAAACATCCATGCTGAGAATTTAAATTAGATATTACCCGAATTTCCGCTTTCATAGAACTAATGCTTTATTTTGATTTTTCACATAAAATAATTCTTTTTTATCTGTAATAATTATGTCCTCTTGATTTTTTTAAAAATTTTTATTTAAAATTAATTTCTTTTTTATATTTATTTTTTTTAGATCCTCGTTTTGCATCTAGTTCTCATAAAAACTTCTAACGAACTGAAGAATAAAAAATTATGACATAATTATGTATAAGCGTTATATTATGCTCTATAAGTTATGTTAAAGAAACAAATTAGTTGTCGAGTTTCTTCGGATTTATATTCGTGCTGCTCTATAAGAGTGATCGGTTAAAATTAAAAAGTGCTAATAGAGCTTAACTAATTCCGAAGTTGAAGCTCTATAAATGTTGTTCTATAGATAGAGCTATAATAGAGCTAATAACCTCTATTAGTTATTTTATTGCAACTCTTAAAGAGTAAAAAAAATAATCTCACAAAAAATGCTAATTAGCTGCTCATGCAGCTCTTATAGAGCAGATAATTTTACAAGAAAATTTTAAATGCTAATTTGTTGTCAAAATGTTAGTTTATAGAGCAAATTTGCTTCAGAGAATGGTTAAAGAACAGTACTAGAGCAAATTAGCTTTCTCGAAGCAAATTCGCTGCAAAAATTGTTACTTGGGTCCTTAAGTATGTGACAATAAGCACACATCATCGGCGTAATCTAAGTGGCTGATACGTTCGAAAGAACGCCACTGCGTTGCTCTCGTTTACACCCTCTATAGTAGTAATTATGGCATCCATTACAACTAAAAAAAATATGGGTGATGAAATACAGCTCTGCTCTACTTCCTGACACACCTCGAAGCAATTTGTCAGCTGTCCTCGATGTAAAACGCGTCATCTTGCTTCTTTGTAGGATTCTTTAATTACAGCTATATTTTTTTCTCTTCTACTAAGCGATTCCCAAATATACTCTCTATAGCTACGTAGCTTCTATTCTGCCTTTAATACTTCCGAGTATAATTCTAGCCATTAGTTTCGAGAAAACTGAGAGTAGAGTGATACCTCGTCATTTATTGCAATGGTTACCTTTCTGTGGTATTTTGACAATAACTCCTTCCTTCCATTTGCTTGGATATTTTTCTTGTTCCCATATAGCCTGGAACAAAAGTAATAAAATATCGGCTGATACATTTCGATCAGCTTTTAGGAATTCGGTGGGTATCTCATCTACTGCTGCTGCTTTGTTGTTATTTAAAAGAATTACTGATTTTATCTCGCTTATACTTGGGGCTCCCACATTGATACTCCTAAATAATCTGCGCATTGTTGGCATAGAAGAGCTTGTGGATACATTTTGTTCTACGAATTGCTCGTTTAACAATCTGCAGAAACGCTCCTGCCATCTTTGCAGTTGATCATCCATAGATACCAATATAATCAATTATACAATAATAAAAACAGAAATTATATAGCACCACAAAGATTTATCATTCCCATCACATACATTTTTAAAAAATTGTATACATAAAAATTAAAAATGTTCTCTCTCTCTCTTAAAATTTCATGTTTTAGTTTTTTATTTATTTTAAAATTGTTTTTAATAGTTAAATATCATCAATATAAGTGGATGATCATATTGAAAGGAAATAACATCAAATGTTTGTCTCAAATCTAATGTTTTGAATCAAATTTTTTTTGTTCTGTTTGATTTAAGAAATAGGTATTCATGGATGTGTGCGTGGATATGTAAAAAAGAAAAAAAAGAAGCTGAAAGATTATAGAGATAACAAATTATTTGTCTACAATCCTGTTTATCTAGAATATTTGATTTTTACATTGACTATTCTTTTGATATCAGCCATTCCATTCCATTCTTTATGATGAGTTAGAAGTGTTGTCTGCATCTATATTAACCCTTCTGTATATACCTAAAAAATATAGGTTCCATCAATACTTAGGCATATCTAGAAATTACCTAAGAAATTTTTACTGAAACCATCACACATTTCTTTTTTAAGACACAGGATTTTTTTTGAACCTGTAGTGTGTTTCTAATACATATACATATACACCAGAACTAATATAATATTGTAGACAGAAGAGCGGTTGACAATTTTAGCTGACATAAAGCTAGTTATCTAATGTTTTTTTTTTCATTTCTTTTCTCAAATCTTCCTATAGGAAGTTTCCTTAACTTAACAAGAAAATCTCAGAAAATTCCTTATATATTTTTTTAATTCTTTTATTTGTTATTTTTTTTTAAGTTCTGTAACATAAATTCAAAACATTAAAAAATCTTTACATGTATGTTTAAGTGTCGTTATTATTATCAGCTCGTTAGTGTCAGTCACTAAACATTACAAGAAACAAACAAACAAAACATAACGGGGAAAAAATAAATTTATTATCCTTATTAAAGTTTATAAGAATCGAATGTCCTTGTCATATGAACGTAAATAATCGCGATGTTATTATAGTTTTCGCAGTAACTGAGCAAAAGCAAGGAGTAAAAAGAAAAAAACAAAAATGATGATGGCTAAATGTCAGACTGACAGACTAATGTTTTATCGTCATGTCAAGAAATTATTATTTTTTTGTAAATATATATTGTTAGAATATAATAAGGATATATACAGAGTATTTTTTTTTGTATTTTGAGAAGAAACTTTTGTTTTTTTTTGTGATTTTTATGTTTAAATTAAATTGATACCTCTTCTGGGGTGTGAAAAGTGCAATCTTGCATTGTATATATTGTTTGAAAATTTCGTACGAGAATTATTCCTAGTTTTGAAATAAATCAACATTGAGCTCCTATTATTTGAATAGTTTTTTTTAGTGCATACAATACTTCCTATGGTTTTTTAGTGCGTCGCATATTAACTAATTTTTTGCTTGGAAGACGCAAAATTAAATTCTTAAAGTGTTTTAAAATCACTTTATACAAAATCATTAACTATATTGTAAATATACAGACAATGAAATTTTCAACTTTAATTGAAAGCTCTTTGGCTCTGCAGTAATGCGATATAGAAAATATTTATGATACTTGAGATTATACCATATTTTGAGTCTGCAAAACGTATTTTTCTCCCCAGGACACGCTATATATAAATAAATCATACATTCGACTTAAGTTGGAATACAATTCCCATATATGTGCCGGTGCATCGTGAGCCTCATTAAATTTTCTAGACAAACATCAAAACCGTACTATTCGTCTTATCGACAACTCTATTGTGAACATTCTTCCTTGATCCACTTGAAAATAAATCGTGATATTGTTGTATTGCACCCATGCATCACTTGAAAATCGTCGTTTGTTGGAGCTTTCCTTATTTTATAGATTATATAAGTCGAAATAAAACCTTAATGCCATCTTTCAAACATTTTCGTCGAGGAACACGAGAAGCATCAAGTGTCCAACCCTACTCAGAGAAAACTTCTAGGTGGCTCAAAACTGTCTATCAGAACTCATTTGCACTCAAACTTTCTCGAATGAGTAACCATATTTCAAGAAATGTGTTTTCCTAATGCAAAAATATACCTATATACAATCTACAAAAGTTCAAGAGTAATATTAACAAATTTATTCAAAATATCTCTACCGACCAAACGGACATTTTTCTTTCTACAACCCTCAATTAGTCCAAACTGTACATTCGTGTATAAAGTTATCGTTTGAAATCTAATGTTTGGTCAGTTAAAAAAAAACTAAAAGTTGACATTTTGAATTTAATCGCAAATCCGCTTTTATTGATCCGCAATACCAAGAAACGAAAAATTAAATAAAAGAACACAAAAACAAAATCCAATTTTGATGAAATCTTCAAACGATTTCATAGAGTTTTGAAAAGAGAAGTAAACGTTAGCTCCTTAAGAAAGATTATAATTGATAACTCAAATTGAATCTCTTCATCTAAATTTAAGCGCTGGTGCTTGTGGTATTGCAAATTCAATGTTGGAAAAATATATCTTAAGCATAACAGAACCACTTTGTAAAATTTTTAGTAGATCGTTAAAAATGAGGGTTCTTTCCTAAATGATTGCAAATACTATAATATTGTAACTATTTTTAAATGTAGATCAAGGATTTTAGTTGAACATTTCTGCAATTCCCAAACTTTTTGTAGCTGTTGTCACATATAAAATTTATTTTGTAATCAAGGAAAATATATTTTCAAAATCAACATTGTTTCATGCAAGGTAGACCTTCAACGTATTTTCACATACACCACCATAAACTCCTAGTTAAAATTGAGTTATTAGTAATTAATGGGAAAATTCATACATGGTTACAATCGTACTTATTTGAGGCCCCATCTGGTTTTCCTCAAGGTTGGTCCACTATTATTTTTGTTTTGTATGAACGATATTGATTGTAAAAGTATTAATTCAACTGTATCACATGTTAATGACCTCAAATTATTTTCTATCATTAGCTCAAATGATGATTGCCTAGCCTTACAACAAGATTTAGATATATTTCATTCCTGGTGCATTGAAAATAGTTTTGAGTTAAAACATCAAAAAATGTAAGTGTGTGTCCTTTTATAGAAACAGAAAATTTCATCCAATATAATTATAAATATCATGATGCTGTTATAGAACATGTTATTGAAGTTCTGGGAGTAATTCTTGACCGCAAATTACCATTTAATCCTCATATAGATTTTATAACAGCAAAGGCTTTCTCTATGTTAGGTGTTATTAAACGAAATTCCCTAAACTTTACTGATACTTATATATTTAAATCATTATATACTTCTCTTGTTCGTCTTCACCTTGAATATGCCTCCTCTATTTGAATGCCGTTTGATACTAGGCATATAAAAATGATTGAATCAGTTCAAAAGAATATGATAAAATTCTGTTTTCGTACGTTCAACTGGCAACCTTATACAACGAGCTATTTAGGTCAATGCCAACTTATAGACATTTCAACACTTGATGTTGTAATGTTCTCATATGACGTTTTGTCAGCTAAAATAAACTGTCCTTTTATTTTAAATTTATATAATATTTATGTATTATTCGTGATAGGAATTTTCTTTACTTAGATTCTCATAGGACGAACTATATGGAGTTTCGGAGCCCATTGTTAATTCACAAAGATTATACAATAAATGCTCTTCTGTAATAGATTTAAATTATAGCAGACAGAATTTTAAAAGGAATATCACCATATTTTTCTCATCATAATAACATAAATTTTAATTGAATTTTGCTATTTATTAATAAATATTAGTTTTAACTTGTAATTTATAAGCAAAACCCAGGACTGGCGCTAGAGTTTCCGACGATGTGTGAAAAATTTATATTGCCGCCTTCGTTTTCCATAATAAAATTAAAAAAAAAAACACATAACAATTTAACTTTATTTCTTTTAATTGAATTAATATTTATTATAAAAACTTGAAAATCTTAATATATAGCTACTTTGAAAATAAAGCTTTTCTGGCTTTCATTCGAGAAAATTTTAATTGCAAATCTTCAGTATTCAAGTAATTCACGATGTCGCTTTCAATGTAGCCAAATTGTTTAGTCTATCTTGACTCATGCTTGATCTTAAATAGTTTTTTATAATTTTTAGCTTTGAAAAGCTTTTCTCTGCACATGCTACCGTAATTGGTAATGTAAGAAGAATTCTTAATACAACAGATATATTTGCATATATTTCGTTTAAAGATTTTTTGGTTCTAAATTTTCGGAAAATTTTGAGGAAAGGGATTTAAGTTCAAAATGTAATTGTGCTCCTGAAATATCCTTTTGAGATCTTTCAGTCAATTTCCAATCTGTTGCAACAAATTTTGAGCTATTCTTTTTGCAAAATAACTCTTTTTAAATAAAAAATAATTCTTCACAGACGAAGCAATATTGTCCAAATTTGAAACGTTACTAAACTTGAAACGATATTGCTCTGTGAATAAGAAATTTCTGTACAACTTTGCCGTCTTTTTGTATTTTTCTACCTTGGCGCCTGCATGAAAATCACGCATCGTACCAGCCTCACGCCGGGCCTGGAAATAAAGAAATAAATAAAAATATATGTGACAAGTCCAGTTTTTACAATGAAAAAGTACGTATAGTTGGCCTGGTTATATGATTATCTGCAAGTTCACCGATTTAATGAATAAATACATAAAAAAATCAAATATAGCTATCACAGATATTTTATTTTTGTCTTCATCACTATATTACTTATATCACATCTATAAATAAAGAAAAAACAGTTCCTCTTTTGGCTATATTTAAAACGAGAATTGCTTAATTTGACAGTTGTCTAATACTATATCATCAGCTGATTCGAACTAACTGTATGATAAACAGCAATGATATTCCACCAATAAAATTAATTTGAATATATTGGAAACAGTCCAGAACATGTTTTATGGCCTCGTCGAATTACTCAATTCGGATATTTGAGATAAAGTAATATTATATTGTAATTTTTCACAACATATCTGGTAGTACTTGTAGAAATTAGTAAAAGTTATTTACATAAAACTAAGCTTATGAGAACCATTGCGGAAGTTTATTGATATTCAATAGAATCGACTTTATAAAAGTCTGTCAAAACATTTTTTTGTATCGCGGAGGTCAATTGAAACTAATAAACTTGTTAAAGAGGTTAATACACGTAGTTAAAAATATTTGCTGTCAAATATTATAATATAAATTTTTCAGTTTGGATATTTTATAAATACAATAAATACTTCTTGCCTTCGTCCATTTTACATAAGTTTTAGTTGGATTTGGACGACCTATGTTATAGTGGTGGAAACTATCGAATGATTTTGATTATTAGTAATTTTATTTTAAAGGTGATATGATACTGAATACTGATAGTTTTTAGTTTAGTCACTGATTCTGAAATTCGATAGTTTTTAGTTGTGTGTTGGGACGAAAATTTTTTTTTTCAGAAACCCTTTTCATTTTCTATATTATTTCATCAAACTCACAATTTTCTCCAATTGCCTTTTATTACTAAAACTTTTTGCTTAAAATAAAACACAACAAATTTTATACTTAAAGCACATAAAATAAAAATAAATTAAAAACTAATTATTATCTAATTTAAAAATTGCCACAAAAAACTATCAAGAAAATGACATCAAGAACTACTTATTGGACATTCAAAACTGGCTGAAAAAGTGGAGAATAAAGGTCAATGAATCGAAATCCCTTCATATCACCTTTACTAATCGCAAGGGAAATTGCCCCGCTGTTCACCTTAACGACATGGAATTGACTCACCAAGAGTCGGTTAAGTACTTAAGTATGCACTTGCATAGACGCCTCACTTGGAAAAGTCACATCATCAACAAAAATAAAAAACTACGATTAAAATTCAACCAATTAATTTGGCTAATAGGAACTATGGGGAACATCTAGTAACTGCAACATCGAAATAATAGAACGCTTCCTACACAATAAACTTCCGCGATTAAGCTGAATAGACTTTTTTAATTGCAGATTGAGTCCCACATTAATGTTTTCAATACAAACTATAAGTTTTTTACCTAAAATAAATAAATTGTTTTAAATGCTATTCTCTTTAATTAAACAATAAGAAAATCTCTGTTATTGTAAACACTTACGTTTGTAAATTTCTAAGGTTATGTTATTTCACTTTTACAATTAAATCGTTTTATTCGTTTTTATTATGGTATATATAAATACTATTCTAACTATATACCTACTTATGTTCAATTATGTAAAATATTATATATATTATATTTTTTTAAATTGTATAGGGTAACATTAGTGTAACAATAGTACACTTTCGAAATTGAAAAACAAACCATAAAAGCTTAACATGCGTAGATTGAAAAAAAATTATCTGAATTTCTTAATATTCTAGTTATATCTTTGTATTTATATATTTTATTGTTATGCTTGCCTTCTGACATTTGATTATTGTCATTATCATTATAATAAAGTATTTAGAGATCTCATAGTAATAGAAGAAAGAAAATGAAAAAAAAAATAGCAGATAAAAACAGGACATTTATTTTCAATCATCAGTCATTTTTATTTTCTTATGATATTTTTTATTCTTTATGTTTCTTTAATTTTATTAGTGTGGTAGTTTAATGGACAGTTAAAAAGGATTTTATATCATAGATATATAGAAAGATTCACAATATGATACAATCTAATAAGAAAAACAAAAATAAATCAGAAAATCATAATTTTTGCTATGACTTATTGTTAGACTTCAGGTCTCCCTTTTGACATTAAAGATTGAGATGGTATTTATGTTCTTCTAAGGGGGGGTCATGATTGATTTAATTATAATTGTTTGACTTTTTACCCATCATCAACAACAATTTTTAGCAATATAACAAGAAGAATAATATCTATCAAAAATAAAAAGTAAAAAAAGAAGTTAGAGAAAATTTGTAAAAAAATTAGATCCTGTCACCTTAAAGATATTTGCAAAATGTTTGAGTATCAAAAAAAACAAAAAAACAAACATGTAAAGTGAAAATACTTGTGAAGAAATAGTGCTTGTACATAATCTAATCATACACTGTTTTCGGCAATAGAAATAGAAGACAACATGTTACAGAAAGAAGTAGTAGGAGTATCAAATTCAGTATAAATTATGAAACCTCAGCGGAAAATATATTACTTTAACAGAAAACTAATAACCAAAAGTCGATAATATTAAATCTAACGGTCAACGTTAAAGGAACACAAAATATGATTAACTGGATGAATAATGTACGAAAAAAAGAATAAAAAAATTAAAAAAAAGTTTATATAAATTATAAACCTTTTCTTAATAAACTCGCTCTAAAATTAATTCTGGCGATTTAAAAAGATTTAAATAAATAAAGTATATAGCCTATAAATAATAAACAGTTAGTAAACGAAAATTATTTTAAAGATGCTACGTGAACACTCAATAATGCTACAAAACAAGTTTTTATAAAAACTGGTAAGTTTCGTTTTATAAACATCTAAATTTATAATTTTGAAGCTCTTATTGAAAGAAATCCACCAGTTTTCTATTTTATGTCGGGTTGCAGTATACACTATAATAAAAATTCGATTTATTTTTTTCGCGTTTTTTTAAACATGTATTTTGTTGTTTTAGGAATCGTGTAATAAACTCTTCTTAATCTATAATTATAATAGACAAGCATTTAAGGACCTGCGCTGTAGACATCTTTTCATTTTATCTCGCTTCTCTTTAATGAACTCTAATATATATATATTCCAACAATTTCATCGTTACATAATATAGTTATAGGATTTCCTCTTCATCAACGACAACCAACTTTTTTAATCAATCATAAGCTTTTATTTTACTAACACATACACAAAATATAATCTCTCCGGATAATTTACTTCTTCCAATTTCTCAGTTAAAATATTTTAACTTTTGGCTGAAAAGAAAAAATAGATATTTAGTTATTTGATAAATATTTATTGCTATCTCGATTTTCATGTGAACGCATTCAATGTAGAATTTCAAATGCTCTTTAATAAAAATATAATGAAGTGTAATTTTTTTTGTTTTTTGTTTTTTGTTTTTAAGTATAAGTTTATTTTGTTTCTAAAAAATTATTTATATTTTAAGAGAAAAGTAAAGTCCTAAATTTTATTTCTGCGAATATTACAATGTTATTATCCATTATTAATCTTAAAAAATTTTCAATATTGTGTAATGTATATATCTCTTTAATTACAAGACACTTTAAATTTAGTAATTTTATCCATTAAATGCCTCTGACTATACATAGCCTCGGAAATACATCACCGAAAACGAAACAGTGTAAGAGGGAGATCTATGCCCTAAATAAAATTACTGTTACTTTTCAAGACTTAAAATTTGGCTTCAACTAGAATTATAATTACTCAACAGGGGCCCCTAGTTTATTATATTATATTTTAGTTAGTAGGCAAAAATTGGGAAACTAGCTATATAATTGTAGAATCAACTTCATAATGTAGTTCTGATTAAAAATATCTATTCTCAAGAATAATGATACTAAAATAGTTTGGGATAAAAATATTAAATTATAATACTATTCTAAGTGGTCGGAGGTATATTCTTAACGATATACTTACTATTAAACAATAATTTGAAAATTATTTTTATTCCTGTTTTCTACAGTCGTACTGTCACATACAATTTTTGTTTCGAATTTATTTTTATTTAATCTAACATTTGAGAAAAATCTGTTATAATGTATTTTAGAATTAAATTTATATTATTATTTGAATCTGAAACATCATTAGAGGAATAAAGGAAACACTTATACAGAAAATGTGCAAAAATTTTACTATTTTGCATTTAGTTAGTTTAAAACTATTTAGAAAATTTATTTAATTATGAATTATTATACTGCTCTAGAAGAGTATTAAGTTTTCAATTTCAAAATTTAAGATGAAAACCAGACCCAAGAATATTAATATTGTCTTAACATTATTTGAAGCGGTTTTAATTTATTATTATTGTTTTGAAATCTCATCAATGTAGAATAGGAAGGAAAAACAAAATATTGTAAGATATTTATTGCAAACGAAAATTTAGAAACAGACTGCTGTGGATAAAAATCACATACAGTTGCCAATTCTTAGATTTAACACCAACGTGAAAATCAAACAACTTGTCTTGAGTAATGTATAAAAATTATTTTAATGTATTTAACTGTTTTTGTATAAGGTTGGAAAATAATAAAAAAAAATTTTTAATATATGTATTGTATAAATTTTATATTACAAGTTGAAACACTTTCGACAAACATGATATTAACTTAAATCTGAGGGATGCATAACATTTCATGGCTTAGTTAACATTTAATTGTGCAAGATACATCTAGGATATATGAAAGGCTATTTTTCGATTTACAAATGTTCAACTTTAAATTGGGTATAATATATGGGTTAGTTCCTAAATTCACAAAAAACAAAATGTGACATAGTGACTTTTGGCAAAAAACAAATCGAAAAACACAATTTTTTTTGTTTTTTTTTTTTTTTACTTTATTTATTATTTTTTATGCAAGTTTTTACTACATATTTTTTCTACAATGTTTTTTTTTCGATTAATTTATCAAATTTTTCGCTTATCAACGGAACCGTATCAAAATTTCGTAAATCAAAATCTCGTGCTTTTAAAAAGTCATTTAAAGAATCTTGCGAAGAAGAAGTGGAAAAATATAATAATTATAGGGGAAATCGTGACGTTATATTGAAAAAGCGGTGGTTTGGAGGCGCTGGTTTGGAGGCGGTGGTCTTCATAATTTTAAATGCTTTAATTAAAATATAAATATTTAGGTATTAATTTAAATATTTAGGTAAAATATTTTTTTCCGAATATTTATCTAAATAATCTTTATGCGTAGTGGGTACAAAAAAGGGGATATCTTCTTTTTCCAACATTATACTTGTCACAATTTTATGGATATTTTTTTGTGAATTTTTATTTCTGGATTTAGGTTTGTTGATTTACTTACTAACCAGAATATAATATTATTAAAAAATTTACATTGTAAAGTATTTTTATGACCTCTTAAAATGTTTTTTAGTTAATATAAGCTTTCTGACTTGTACGTTACAAAAGTTCCATAGTTTAACCCATTAGTGTACAGAGCAAATGAAAGAATTAAATTTGTACCTTTTCACAAAAACATACTGTTTTGGGACCCAAAATAAGCAAAAATTCACATTTGGTCAAATTGGCCTTCCCCAGCCAGTTTTAGGAACTGTTCCTTAAAAACACTAAAACTATTTTTTTATCAAAACTCAACATAGATTTTTATTCATTTTAAAAAAGAAAATTGTAAAAAAATTTTATTTTAAAATAACATTAATCCAGTCTTCAATATAATTATAAAAAAAAACATATTTCATCCTTCTAAAATCTAACTAAAAAATATAAAAATTTAATTTTATAAAAGCTAATTGCATGAATCTACATGAAATCTTTCAAAACAATTTTTTGGGTATAACGCATATTTTATGCAAATAAAGTTGGCATTTTTATGGCAAACTCCACATCATCTTTGATTGTTGGATATGTATCTTATGATGTGATCAATTTCATCAAAACGTACCCTAATCGCTATTGACAATCGTATTTGTCTTCAACCAACTTCATACCGCCGTAATAAGAGATTAGCAATTTCTCTACGAAAATCAAGCAAAGAATCGGTTGTGTGACAATAATTTTCATTTTTGTTTTGTTTCGACCACCTTTGGCATATTGTTTCGCATCCATTATCATAATCTGTTGCTATTATTACGCATCTATTGTCTTTCGATCTTATTACAAGAATCCCAGTGTTAGACGCTCTATAGTCATACGACCCTCGTTTCAATTGCTCTAATTCCTAAATGGTATATAGCATCTTCATGTTCATCATCACTCGCATCTGAATCACAGTTTGTATCCATTCCATGTAACTGGAATCGATACAATCGGCGGTATTGCATAAGTTGTATAAGTCTCATGTTCCTCTGTATCAAAGTCCTCTAAGAGATCTGCAATTTCACTTATTGTTAATCTAATTGAAAACAAAAACATAATATATTCTTAATCGTATCCAAAACTTGTATAAATGAGTATAAATATTGTGGTTGGACGAAAAATATAATATGTAAAAAAAATATTATTTTAAATTTTTTACTGTTCGGTATAAAAAACACCTTGTTTTCAACCAATTTTTTTACTGAAAAATTTAAATTTTGAATTTTTTCAAAGCAAATATAAAAAATATATTTAAATTCCAAAATAATTTTTAATAAAGTTGTGTTTTGTTTTTTTTTTTTTTGTTGAAAAATTTAATAATATATATTCACTTACTTCTCCGACATTTTTTTTTGATTAATTTCGCACAAAATCTAAGTTTTCAAATCAAATTCAACCGAAGAACTTAGAAATACTCAATAAATATTTAAAAGAGATCAGCTATCCATGTTTCGGGATCTTTGTACATAGTCAATTTGTTGGTGTTCTTTATAAGAAGCAGTATACACTAATGGGTTAATTCTTAATTAAGATTACCAAAGGCATTACTAATTTCTTTAGATGTGTTTCTTGATATGTGGTTGTGTGGTTGTGTGGTTCTGGTTATATTGAATTTTAGTATTTATTAAAAATGTGAACTGTTATGTTTCGTAAAAATAGATTTTACAAACTGCAATTCAAAAATAATTGTAACTTTGACATTTAAGATTAAACCAAATTAAAATCATAAACATAAATTCTGATAAATTGTGCAAACATTCAAAATAAGAAAAAAAAAAATATCCAAAATCAATAGTAAACTGATAATCAAATTAAGGTCAATTTCAATTACGGTGTTAATTAAACCATATCGAAAAACAATTTTCATTTGATTCCATTAGGCAATGGATAAATAAACGAAATTGAATATAAAAGAAAACAACTAGAATAACTAAAATCATAATTATCCTTGAGAACTAACTATTAGGAAGTGAAAGAAATACCAAAAAAAAACAACAATAATCAGAACAAAAAATAAAACAAAAAAAAAAACTTTTATTCAAGCACATACAAAACTATGTTCTGGACATTGGCTATTATTATTAAATTAATGGTTCTAGCTATATACTTTTTTTTGTTTGCTTCAACTTGTTTTTGTGGCATTATTGGTATAATCTTGAGGATTTTTTAAGGATAAAATTACAAAGATAAAATAACTTACATATAGGTAAGTACTTTGATTTTTTTTTTGTTTTTATTTGATTCGTTCCATTAAACTATTTTCAAAGTAGTGTTTCGGCTTTTTACTTTCTAGTCAAGCTTATATTTTAATTTTCTACAACAAAAAAAAAGTTAAGAAAATAGTTATATAACCCTCAGTTTATATAGGAGGTTCCTTAATAGTTATATAAAAAGAATATAAAATTTTTTGTATAATAGGAATAAAATAGTGTGTTAATTTTTATGTATATTATATGTTGTGATATGACAGTAATATTGGCGATAGTCTATAAAATGTTAGTTAATGTTTTCAATGAAGAACAAAAATAGAATGCAATTTCAAACAAAGTTCGATAATAATTTAATTATAATCATTATGAATATTCCACTACATTATTACAAATGATACATTAGCTTACAATAGTGATGTAATTCGGAGTTGGTTATCACTAAGAATTTGAAAGTACGGCTGTAGATAATAGGAAGCTTTAATATATAAGTAGTATTATTGAACTGATAGCACTTGATGAAATTTGTTTTAGGATAATTATGAAGGTACTTAAATACATCATAGTATATTGATTTTTCCATAATATGTTGTTAGAAAAATTGCAATACATATTATTCGTAAGCATCTGAAACGAATCTACTTTAAAATTAGTTTTAATTTATTTTAGATTAATATAATCTATTATAAATTGAATATAAATTAGCTATATATTATGTTGCTGTTACACAATTTTTCTGTATTTTATAATAATTAATTTGAAAATATTTTAAATGTGGATATTAGAACTATTTGAAGTTCATAAGATATTAAATGGTAAATTATAAGCGATAAATTAAATATTACATGTTATATTATTAATATATAATACTAGTGAGTACCCTGTGCAATTGCACAGAACTAGTTCTTTCAGAAACGATTTTATATAAAAAAAAACATATTTGATTTGGTATAATTGTTGTTGTTTTCTGAATCGCTTAATTTTTGAATGTAATATACTTTATAATGAAATTAGAGTATACCTAATACCGAAATGAATAATAATTTCATTATAACTTAACACAATAAAATTCGATTACTCTCAACGTAGTAGATCGATAAATTAGTGTTTACGCCTAAGATATTAAAGAGGGTCTTAGGATTTTATATTTTGATATTTGGTCCTTTATGCAATCAAAAAATATTCGTAATTAAATACAGCCATTTAGACGGACTAAGATAGTGTATAGGTTATGTTATTCACTATGAAATAGCAAAAGGATAATTTCGAGTTTCAATTCCGCTTATGTCATTAATGTATGTGCATAGAAAGTTTTTCAATAATTATTCTTTGAAATTAATTTGGAATACATATTATGTTCGTTGTCATTTAAAACAAAATGGAACTTTGCTAAATTATGAAGGCAAAGTTTTACTTTACAATAGATGTAGTTTTCGGCATTTAAATTGGTTGCTATACCAAAAATTAAAAAAAAATAATTGATAAGAAGTAGACAATGTTTTTGATGTCTATGTCATGTCTTGTATAGATATTATGGTAAATGTAACTACCAATCAGTTCAAACAGTTAGGATATTAATTGTTCAGTCTCGAAATTATAAAAATAAACAACCTGAAAATTTTAAAGTGCTTGTATTTTTTTTATCCCATATTTTTTTACTTCTTTAGTGAGCACAACATAATTTGTACTTTTGTATTACCTGTATTACCTGCGTTAACAATTTATTTTTAAATATTTGACAACCCCATGATTGAATGTCGTAATACAATTGTATATTAATAATTATTACTTCAATTTTTTATTTTTAGTTTGTTGGTATTTCATTTTAAATGTTTCAAGTATTCGCCACCGTTTTATATACTTTTTAATTTTGGTTTGTTGGTTTTTTTTTTTTTATTTATTTTTATTTCTTTATTTATATCTGATATTACAGCCTACAAAAAAAAATTACAAAAATATCGGTTAAATTCTTATATTCTATAATTAATCTTAAGATAATGTGTTTTCTTATTTTATTAATTTTAAGGTGGTTATTCGGAAGTTCGTCGGAATGTGAAATTCCAATTACATTCCGCATTTGGTATGCTGAAGTCCGTAAGTATTCCGTAAGTATTCATTTATGAAAAAAAATTTTTTTATTTAGGAATAAAAAAGCGCTTCAAAAGAATAATATATTTTATTGTTTTTAATATTATAACATAATATGTTTATATATTAAAAACTATACATTTATATTTTAAATTCTTTAGAGAATTTTAAATTTTCTCTGATGTAACAAAAAATTACTATTATTTTAATTTGTATATAATATATACATACTACATATGTAATTAAGAAAGTTATAACTTTTACTTTTAATTTATGTATGCATATTGTATATATACATTATGTCATATACATTATCTATTAAAAATTTATAAATTTTACAAAATAAATAAAAAAAACTCAAACTGTGAATGTCGCCTTTTTTATTTAAAATAAAAATGTTTGAAATGAATATGAAAAAAAAAAAAAAAATCTTCCGAAACATCTGATTTTGATTTCTGTACAGACTTTGCAGTCGAACGGATTTCAGCATACCGATTTTTTCGTATTCGGATCGAAATTTTTTTTCGGAGAAATTCCGCTTCGGACTTCAGCATAACCACCTAAATCTGATTTTATGTTATTTTATTACACGTTTTGGTAAAAATATTTTATTTGAAAAAAAAAAAAACAAATTATTACCTATTTTAATTATAATTACCTATTTTAACATAATCTAACTTAATCTACCTTATTTTACTTATCCTAAGTAACGATCTAATTTTAATCTAATGTAAGTAGGTGTTTTCTAACCACCAATAATTTCTATTTACTCTTTTGTCTCTCTCTGGTATATGTCTATCAAATTTTAGTATAGTATAATCTAAATTTCTAGGGTTGTAATCAATTATCTTGCATGTAGTCTGTCTATTATAGTGAAATAATATGACATGATTTTGATCTTGTAGATATCCATTAGAGTCTAAGTATATAAAAAATTCAGGGGAAACGAATCCTGTATTTAAACTATTTTTTATATATTCGTACACAAGAGAATTTTCTTCTATTTTGAGAGCTTTATCTAGGTGATTGCGTATTAATTTTATGAAAAAATTATCAAATCTTTGATAATTTCGTTATATATCACTTAATAGTTGGAATAAAAATGTTGAATATTAGACTCGGGTTTTCTTGTTCTGTTAATGCAGACTATAATGGATTTTCTTTCGGATTTTCTAATAAGCTCCATTGTGCTGGCGCTTATGTTAAACCAAACAGGAGCAGCATATGACATTATTGGTCAAATAAGTGCTTGATACGCTATTACTTTAACTCTAGAGCGTGCAACTATTTTAAATGTTTTAAGTAATAACCACCGTTTTGCATATTTTTAGGCTTAAGAACTTGTTAAAATTTTAATATTTTTTGTGGTGTAGTTTACTATTCAACTATTTTTGCTTCTAAACTCCCAACGAAGTCGTCGTTTTTGTGTATTATATTATACTAGCTTTACCCGGTCCGCGTTGCTGGCCCAAAGTCCCTATAATAGAAATACCTAATTTAAAATAATTTTTTAAAGACATAAATTTAATTTTATTCACTTTATTTTAAGAAAAAATTTCAACAAATATTTTAATATAATGTGTAAACATTTTTTAATTAATTATTTAAAAAAAAAAATTTAATATTTAATATAAAATTTAATATAAAAAATAAATATTTTTTAAGTTTAAATAAGAATAAAGTTATAAGAGGTAATAAATTGACTAATGTAAATTAAAATTAAAATTAAAATCTGTCAAAAAAAAACGAAAAATCTCTCAGAATTTATATATGAATCTCTGTTAAAATTACGCAAAATTTTAGAAAACGTATGTCACTATTTTATTTATGAGGGAGTACCCGAAATACAATTATTTTCAGTTACATAAAAACTTTAATTTTTGAAATATTCCTGATAGGTGTGGGAAGTTGTATGGCAGCAGCCCGAACCACTCAAAATTTTGCAAAACGGTAATAGACGTATTTGTTTATTTTTGAAGCAGTATCTGAGTACAAATTTTCAGCTCTGCAACACTTTTGATTCTTAAAATATTTGTGATATTGTAGGGATTTGTATGGCAGCTGCTCGGGCCCTGAAATTTTTATACTATGAAAATTTCATGCAAATCGATTCAGTAGTTTTCGAGTTTATAAATAACGTAAAGAGAGACATAAAAAATTTCATTTTTATATACATATACCCAGGGTTTCTATTGCCGGTGTTACCGAAACCGGAATTCCGGTATTACCGAAGAATATTAAAACCGAAATACCGACACTACCGAACCAAGAAAACCGGTATTTCGGTATTGACTAATAAATTTGTAAACTTCTTGGAATCTTACACCAGACCATTCGTTAAAAAGAGTTTAATTTTCTACTTTTGTTGTGCACAAAAATTTTGAATTTAATTTGCAGCAACCTATTTTTTCAAATCAAAATCATTGTATAGTTTCATAATTATCTTTTAAAAAAAAGCTATTAGAATATGTAGAAGATAATTATGAAACTGTTGATATTGATAACCCGGATTCGGATGATGATTATGACCAATGTGAATGTGAATAACAAGTTGATCTAACTTTAAACGAGCATATTGAACCCTTAATTGTCCAAAGTAAGAAGAGTTGTAAAAATTAAGAGTTGTATTTCGGTAATCTCCAACAAAAAATGACTTGTATTTACAAAAACATGTCAAAGAAGAATATGGAAAAGAATTGAAGTTAATTTTAGATTGTAGAACCAGGTGGAGTAGTCTTTTGTTTATGCTTGAACGGTTCTATAAATTGAAAAGTTCTATTCAAAAAGCTTTAATTGATTTACAAATGGACATCGCGGTTTCAAAAGAAGAGTTTAACTTAATTTTTCGTAAATTAACAACGTTAACGCATCTGTCAAGATGCTGATTTGTATAAAGCCGACATTACATTGAAGTTTATGTTTCATGAACTTTCTAAGCAACTAAATTCGTTCAATAATAATCTTAAAATCGCCTTAACACGTAAAATTATAGAACGCCGCTTCAAATATGCAGATCTTTTCAGTTTTCTGCAAGATTCTAAAAATATTAACAATGAACGAGAAGATTATGATATATTTAATTTAACATCAAAAACAACGTTGCAGTCCCAAATTGTTTTTCTATTGGAAAAATTGTGCACGCTTTCACCAGACTTAAAAAAATTAAATGCGGACGAAGTTTAAATTATCAATAATTCAGAAATTACAGTCGAGGAAGATAGAAAACAGATGTTGTTAAAAGAAAGTTCTTCAGCTAAAATTAAAGGAAAGGTCGGAATGCAGGCAAAGTAATGTCAGTCAAAAAATAAAATCAAAACAAGAGCTTCTAAAAGTTATTCGAGCAGAAGTAAAATATTACGAAGAGGAAGGTTGCAATGGCAAGTATATAAGTATAATTGAATGTTATTTAAAAACAGTGCGACCTACCAGTGTTGAAGCAAAAGAGTTTGGTTTAATCAGCAGGGCTGTTATTAACCAAAATTCGGTCGATGCTTCCGGATGACAGTATAAATAAAATAATATCTAACAGTATAAATAAATCAGCATTTATGATTTTGAAAAGCCTATTTCTTAAAACAAAAATAGTATTTAAATGGCTTTTATTATTCCTAGTTTAGTTGAAAAAAGAATGCATTAATTAAATTTCTTTCTGGTGGTTTTCGATCAACAAGAACACAACAATGTTTTGGTTTAATGGGATTCATACTAGATATTGTTTATAAATTGTTAAATTGTTTTTCAACATTTCTTTATACCTAAATTTTTTTAAAAATTTCATATATTCAAATTCTGTATTGAAAAATTTATTTTACTTGTATTATTTGTTTGGAATGTGCTTATTTCTTTTAAAATAAATGCATTCATCTAAAAATAATGATAAATTTTATCATAAAATTGAAAGTAATTTTGGCACAAACCAAAAAAATTCATCACTAAAGTCTAATTTTTACTACAATATCGTCACATTAAGAAATATTCCAACTCTCAATATTAAAATTTATCAAACTGTTAATTGCAATAACGCACTATACCAAATAATACCCAAATATTTTTTATAGTAACAACGGCATAACTCAGAAAAAGACTTTTGCGATCAGCAAAGTTTTGAAATGAACATCGTCATAACTCAAAAAAGTACGTTTATTTTTTTTCGTGCTTAATTAAGTACGGTATTGCAATTTTACACTACAATATCTACAATAATTCGAGTATTTATTGTAACAAATTACTGGCTTATCTACTCATTAAATGTGGAAAACTACTACTATTTTCAGGAACTAAGCCTTTTTAAATAGAATAGTTTCATTTTATTTAATTTGTTATACTCTCTATATATATTAATTTGTTTATATACTCATACGTTTATATAACGTTATACGTATAATAAAATTATAATAACAGCAATACTTACGAATGCTATGCAATGAAGAGCTAACCTGAAATGTACCACTTTTTACTTAAATATTTAACCATTTCAGTGGCACAACTAAAAATAAATCAATGTTGCACTAAAGTTTCCTATAGAATCAAGTTATGCCATCACGATAATTTTTCTCTCACGGTTTCAATTTGAAAGCTACAATTAAGATGCTTTGCTATATAATAGAGAATAAAATTACAAATTTTTCTACATTAATAACTCAAAACTCCAATTTTTTGAGTTATGCCGTTGTTGTTTTAAACAAGCGATATATTTCAGGATATTCAAAATATTATAAAATATTAATAAGTAACTTAAGTAATATTTTGTACTTATGAAATTAAATATTTATTGTAGAAATAACAGTAGATAATAACTTTTTCTAACATAAATTTTGTTTTTTTAAAGAAATATACATAATTATCTAATAATACAGAGCCATTTGCGTAATGAGTGTAAAATTAAGTTTTGACATCAAAGAAGGTATTAATTAATTTACCTAATTTAAAGTTTATTAATTCATTTATATTTTTGTTGGAATTCTATTTTATTATTTAAATTATAGAATGTTTTCTCTTCAAATTATAAATTATGTATAAATTTTACGCTCATTAATTGAGTTGAATCAGTTGAAAGCAGAATGAAAGCCAGTCAGTTTTTCATGCTGTCATTTGCCATATAAGCGCTATCACCTTAGGTAAAAATACCATGAAATTGAATACAAATAAAATTACAGCAAAAAAAAAACATTGTTTAATAACAAATTAAAGGAATCTCTAAAACGTGAAAATGCATAATTTATTGAATTTCCAGATAATTTTCAATAATAATTCAAAACACCGTCAACAGTTATAATTAAATGTTAAGAAAAAGTCAGTCTCTCATCCATTCAAAAGTATTCATCTGATTATTTTAATATTTAATAAGTGAGATTCATTATCTTATTTATTATAATATTATATTATAATTATTATTCAGACACGTAAAATTATGTGCACAAGTAGCTATACATATACATGAAATTAAATATAATTTATATGGAAGAGAATCATAAAATTACTAAAATTTCAATGGGCTGATTAAAGAATTTGAAAAATTTCACAGAATATTAAGAATGAATAAGTATTATATTACATAGGAATAATATTCATGTTTAAAGAAGATTAGATATCTTTTTTCAAAAAAGATTTGGTTAAAAAAATATTTGAAATTAAGTAAATTAATTTTAATTTCATTAAATCCAAGGAAAAATAATAGTTTATTAGAATTGGAAACAAACAAGGTCGAAAAAAAAACATTGTATTATTTGACATTTAATAGGTAGGTAACCTATAGGTTTAATAGGTAGGCTTTATCTCATTACAGCTTACAAAAAACAAAAAAAAAAAATGTTATCTCAGTAGGACGAGTATATAATTTGCCATTTAGAGAAATGTTATGGAAGTATAAAATGAGACCAAGTAAGGACCACAAAGAAAAAGAGTATCTCTGTTGAAATTTCATTATATATGATTCAATAGCAGTACAAAATCATTATTTTAACTCAGTTCATTAAAGTGAATTGTAATTAACCCTTTCGCGCCGGCTACCCTTTCCCGTTGTCTAAAACGAATTTTATTTTAAAGCCAGAGTAATGTTTGATTAGATAAGCCAAAAGTCAAGTGTGGTTCTTCTAACCCTTGTAGATTCCGATCTATGGACCGTCCTATAAATAAGGCAACCGACAAATATGGGTTCATAATTTTAAAACAAAAAAGTTTAAACAAATAAAAATATTATTTTCGTTCATTTAATTTTTTTGGTTCGAATGACAAAAATAAATACATTGAAACAAACTAACTAAATATTATAAATTAAATACATAAAAAAAAATAAAACTATTTAAATCTTAGAAACTTTTTTAATTATTAAACATTATATCCTCAAAATGGAATAAATGGTCTTTGTGCAAGTGATGGTATAATGAGTAAAGCTGTTCTTTCATTTTGGGAAGAACGCGATTGGTTATTTCGGGGTCTACTGTTAAGGAAGGATTTATTTTTTTTTTTTTTAAATTTTTTTTGCTTTTTAAAGATATTTACAAAATATAGAACAGTGATAGCTGCGATGTGTTGAGATGATCCGTCTGATGATACAAAGTATAAATTTCAAACGTTTACAACTGCTAAACCAATTAGGAAAATAAAAATCGCCCACTATAAAGCTTACCTTTTATTATGATTCTGTACTTATTGCTACTTTGATCAATTCTATTACCACTCATATCAGCGTTAAAATTTGAAAAATTCTCCATTCTCTATATGCGTTTCTCTATTCCAACGCTTTTCTGAATGTATTGGATTTATAAAGTCAACATTAATTAGCAATGCAGAAACACTATTATCCACACATTTAAGAAACTGTTAAATATGCCAAGTATAGACACAATCATAAGTATCTTTATCTTGAGTTAACAACAAAAAGGAATTATCATTAGTATCTTCAATTCCATCATTTTCGTCCCAAATTTTCACTTCTATTGCACTTTGACCATTTCTTGGCAATTCGTTTTCAAAGAGATTTTGATCATAAAATTTTTCACAATTCGTCAATTTATCTAATTCTGGTAGGAAAATGTTTACGCTTATGACATTATGATCTTTAAAATTATTTTGAACTCTCAATAAAGCTTCAATAGCTACGTGAAGACCTTAAACTCACTTTTACCATGCAAATGCTTTTGCTTGTGTCATAATTACACTTTACATGTTCCAAAATAAAACTACAACGAAATAAAAATTCTTACATACCTATGCCGGTAGGACACCAATTTTTAAATAAAAAAATATTTAATATTTTCAACTAAAATCCAATACTTAATAGTTGTCAAAGCTTCTTTAATGCTTAAACAAATAAATTTTGGTAGCTTGAACACAATTAAATATTTTTCAGTATTTATTTTTTAACATTTTATACATTCACCTCTACTATTTTTAACTTTTTGAATTACATTTTGAATTGAGTTTAAATTACATTTATAAACTGAAAAGTTGGTGTTACTATATTGAAAAATGTTACTTTATTTTTTAACTTCAAAATAAGGTACTTTTGGCCGAGCTAAGTTAATTTTAATGGAAGTTATACGTATTTGTATGACATATTGTTTGCTGTCCTATATATAGGCCAAGCGGCGGGAATGGGTTTTAATAAGCAATATCATATCAAAAAGAAGAAGAATTAACGTTGAAAAATTATATATAAATACGAAACTTACATTTTATTGTGCGCTACCAAAAATCTATATAAGTCTGTAAAACAAATACAATTTTAGAATTGAACATCGGTTATTTATCTTTCCGATAGTGCAAAGTAAAGTAAAATAATTATAAACTTTGATTACTTATATCAACAAAGTACCTACATTTAACATTCAAAATGAAATATTTATATCTGAAATATTCTTACACAAAATAAATTTTCATTTGACAAATGAAACAATTTATAACTCAATAAAAACTTATTGATAAATGCCGTTACCTGTCTGACGAATAAATATAATAAATCGGTAAACATATCAAGATATCACAAAATATTCTTTAAGCCTGTCAAATTAAATTCATTTAAACCTTGTAGATCAAAATTATCAGTATTCTTAAACCGTAAATATTTGGCATGTTTATTGATCAAGCGTTGCCATATTTGCATATACAGGACAATTTATAGAAAACGGAAGAAGTCCTCTAGTTTTCTTCTATCGTTTTTCGTTCATAACTCTCTACAAACCTTACAACATTAAAAAAAAATGTTAGATACTTATGTTATTCATATATTATCGTTATATCAATTACACTAACCATATCGATCATTTCTCTATTAGTACTGCATCTCACCTTATTTTGCATGATATTTATTTGACCGTTGAATATTTTGGGGTAACGTAAAACCACCAAAAATTAAAACCACAATATAGGATCTCCCGATATTTAAAAAGCAGAGTATATTATGTAACATTTTTTGTTTTTAATATTATCATCAGGAAAAAGAATAGTGTCATTGAATTGGGACGACATGGGTATCGAGATAGTCAAACACGTTTTTTATTTTTTACTAAAAACTTCCAGTTTGTCTAGGTTTACCTATAATTTTAATTTTTACAGAAACATTTTTTTGTTTGCTGATTTTGTTTTGAAAATTTTGTATTTAGAAATTTCCGTTTTCGGGATTTTATGTTTTGTAGTACTTGTTCTTGGGGACTTAGATTTGTTGATTTTTATTTTAGGCATTTTAACTCAACCCCTGAGCATGACCACGTCTTTTTATCTACTTAGCATATTCTTACATCAGTTATCTTTGCTTAGTACCGTCCAATGGGTGTATAATTAAAGAAATGTACCACAAACATCCAAATTTGTGCTTTTACATCACTGTAAATTATGGTAGTAAAGCCGTACCCGCAATTTGTTTTTTTTTAACTAGATACTACATAGTATGATGTATAAGCTATTGTTATTCATTTAATTTGGCAAACAGTACTTTATAATGTCACAAATTTTGAAGGATCTGAACGATATCTTTTCATCCTTAAACTCCCGAAGTAATGTTCAAACAACTATTTCTTAAACTTTAATTAAATGTAGGTTTTGAAAATTGTAATTCTAAAATGTGTACAATCTTTTTGTAAGAATGTAATATTCAAAATTATTAAATATCATGAGTTAAATTATTCTACAATAATAGTGTGCATCTAAAACAATATAGGAAATAAACAAACCCTAATACACCCTTAACATAATAAAGTAATTGTTTAATTAAAGATTTCAGCGACAACAATAAGATTCTTGAGAAATCCTTCATTAATATACATATATAGGTAGGTAGGTATAAATAATACATATCAATATAATATACTTTTTTGTTTATTATAAAATTCAACATGACGTGAAGGATTTAATAATTATACAATACCGTTATATTCAACAATCATTATTCAAAATGGCGTCATTTTTATTGTAATGATGAACACGAATTTTAAATTAAGGGTAATTAAAATTAAAGAAAAAAAAAATAAATAATTGTTAAGAATGCTATTATAGTAGTGAGTAATGACTGAAATTGATTCAAGGAATATTTTTAAGACAATTAAAAAATATTGTATGGAATATTTTTGAAATGAAATGAAAAGTAGAACAATGTAACTGTTTTGTTTAGAATAAAAATATTATTTTTCTTTCATTCAAAAATATCAATGACTATGTGATATTGAATTTAGTGAACCGAATGAAAGAATATCTTCTAAACTATTCAATATATTACACATTAAGTACGTAGGTATAAGTTATAGAAAAAAAAGAGATCTTTCAAACAGTATATAAATATTGTGAAGGTTTTATGGTAAAATTTTGAGATATTTGGTGTTTAAAAAAAGATAATAAAGCAAGATAATTAAAAGATTATTTTTTTTTCAAGGATTTTCTACTTTGACCTACCTAAAATATTTACCCATAGCGGTAGAACCAATCATCATCAAATAAATGATAACATAAGCTCCAGACCGTTATCTTACTAGATAAAAAAATATTTATAACAATTGACAAGCATTTAAGGACTTGCGCAGTAGACACCTTTTCATTTTATCTCTCTTCTCCATAATGAACTCTTAATATATAATAAGTAAGTTGTAAATAAAATAATAATGTGCACACAGTTGAAAATTTTTTAATCATATGGTTTTATTATTCACCAAATACATTAAGAAATAGGTAGAAGCGAAACAGAAAATGAGAAGATACTAATTTCAAAGCTTTTTATTAAAACATGAGTGTTTTCTGCTTTGTAATGAAAAGTCTATATCAATATAATGCAAATCGCTGTTCTTTTAAAAAATTTAAATTTGGCTTTAACTTGAATTATAATTACTGCGCAGTAGGCACCTTTTAATTTTATATCACTTCTCCTTAATGAACTCTTAATAATATAAATAAGTTGTATATACAACAGAAATTGCGCATATGGGTTGAAAACATTTCTATTTTGTTTTATAATACTCAAACTTATAAATAAAATATATCCATTTTGTGTCATTCAACATTTTATTATTTGTACACATAATTAAAAGAAATTTATTAATTTTTGTTAAGTAATTGTCTCAAATTATTTCTTCCTATATTTTGGTCATTTATAGTAATAATATGGTTTTGGTTAAAAATACGTTTAATGTGTATATAAAAATATTTTATATTTAGTAATTTTATTCATTAAATGCCACTAACTATAGGGAATATATCAGAAACGTATCAGTATATGAGAGAGGTGTATTTATTAGGAATGTGCATGTTCAATACTTTCCAGTAATCATTACTACTCGATACTTTCATCATCAATACTCGATACTTTCTACTCGATACTTTTTAACCGATACTTCTAGATTCGTTAACTGAAAATTTTATTAAGGAAAAATGAAAAGCAATTTATTTGTATAGTGTATGCATTTTTTCAGTTTTTATTGTTACTTCAGTTCATTTAATTTTTTGTTTGTATATTTTGGGTTTTTTTTTTGTATGAATAAAATAGTTTTTATATTAAATAATGAATAAAAATATTAAATTATGAAAAAAATAACATTAAATAAAACATTATTCATAATAATTATTTTAGTTTAAAAAATTAATATCTTTGGTGTTATATTATTATATTTCGGTTTTTTTCTTTATCTCAGTTCAGTTTGTTAATTAACAAAAAAAAAAATCTTAACTTAAAAAACTGATATTTAATTTTTCCTAACGAACTCGATATCTATCAATCTCGACTACCACTAAAGTATTGATCAACGAACACGGTATCGAGTATCCATTGCACTATCAATCTCGATTACCTATAAAGTATTGATCAACGAACACAATAAAAACATTAATCAATATTAACCATTTGTATTTGTTTTGATATTCAGCAGCAGAGTATACATATTTTTATATCTTTATTTTTTAGTCTATTCTACATGTGGTGTAGTAGTAGTAGTCACATTAATATGTATACATACACTATACACATTTTTAGTTTTTCAATTCTGTTTTGTTCCCTATTCTCTTTTTTGAACAAGAAAAAAAATGTTATTGTTGGTACTCTTATCGATACTTTGAGTTTAAACAATACCAATACTCAATAGTAACAGTCGAGATTTTTATTCTTGATCAATACCAATACTCGATATTTTTACAGAAAAGTAACCGATAGTTTTATTCTTGGTCAATACTCGATACTAAGTATCGAGTAGATACTTTTCGCACATTACTAGTATTTATGTGTCCAAAATAAAACTTACTAATCTCAAATCTTTTTATTAAACATGAGTGGTTTGTGCTTTATCGTGAGAAGTCTGTGTCAGTACGTAAATTACTGTTCTTTCAAAACATTAAATTTGCTTTCAACGTGAATTATAATTACTCAACAAGAGCCCCTAGTATATATATGTAATATATTAACAGATATAACGGTTTATATACAAAAACATCAACACAACAAGGATTCAAATGTCCTTTTTGGTCCTTAAAGGATAAGGTGTGCCATTAAATTTATATATTTTTGAAAAGCTAGGAAGACAGGTATCATTGAGATGTAGTACGCGGACACAACATCTGCCTCAGAATCTCCTTGACATAGTTCTTTATTTATTTTGACAATGTTGGTATCTTATTTTATTTTTGCATATTTAAATTAATTTCTCATAAGAAGTTCTATGTCATTGAATGCTTAATAAGAACAAACATTCAAAGTGTACCAAATTTTGGTACTAACGGTTTATGTTCAGATAAAACTATTGCGATCATTTAAAAATTAAAAGATTTTTTGCTTTGGTTGCATATAAAGCATTGCATTATGAATAAAATAACAGAAAGCGAGCTACACCAATGTATCGAGTGCAAAGTGTCAGACAGGTTAATTTTTTTTGCCATGTCATACCTAAAGTGTCAAACAGTGTTATTTTTGTTTATATAATTATTGCATGACTATGTGATTGATACCCTAACGGTATTAACGCAGGACTTGACATATATTATCACATTATTTTTTTTTATTTTTGGTTTGGTAATGTAGTTTTTAAGAAATTTGAATTGTAGAGAGATCTGGTACTTGATTTGTATGAAAATGGTTAGTTTGTGCTGTTTCGATGCAAATTTTCAAGTAGATATGCTTTGAAATAGCTTCATAATTAGAAAACAATTTTTATTTCAATCGAAAAAAAATAAAAATTGCTCATAAGAATTGTTTTTAATTGGAAAAATCAATATTGCGATATATCGGTATTAGAAAAAATTAAAAATATTTCATAAATATCAGAAAAAAAGATAAAAATTAAAAATAATTATTTTGTATGAGTGAAAAATTGTTTGAATAACAATAATTGTTGTTACGAATAGTCGATATGAAACAAAGTCAAAGAATAACTCATTCAACATGATTTTTTTAATAAAACTTATAACAGCCACAGTGTATGATTAATAATATAATAATAGACACAAATTCGGTCATCAGTCGCTCAAAATAAAGATTATTTAGTAATTAGAAAAATTAATAATATGTCGGTTATCACTTTAACCTTTAATCGTAAGCATGACGTAAATTTTACCTCATTAAAAACTTTGTGATACATACACTTTAGACACAGAAGACTTTATCCATTCCGACCCAAACAGTTCTACGACAATGTAAACTTATACAAGGGAGTAATAGAAATTTTATAGTTGACGATTGTTTACTCTTTACAACTAGCGAAAGAACTTAAATCTTGTCAATTAACATTGTTTGGTACAATAAGAAAAATAAAAGTGAAATACCATCAGAGTTCTCACCTGAAAGAAAAAAAATCCTGGAATAAGGAAAGATTTTACACTGTTATCGTATGTGCCAAAAAAAATACATTATATTCTGGTCAACTACACATCAGACTAAAGAAACAAATCTAATTTGAAATAAGCTTCAAATGATAACAGATTACAATAATTAAAAGTGGTGTTGATGAATTAAATAAAAATTGCAGTAAAAATTTCGAAAGTCGTCGTGAAACACATTGGCCAATGATAATATTTTTCCCACTTTTGAATGAGTGTTTGTAAATTCTTTCATTTTATGCCGTTCTTCTGTCTCAGGTGTATTTGCTAACATATCATGAACAACATATTCATTAAATATTTTGTATTAGACCGTCTTAAATCGTCGGATAGATAATGTAAGTTTGTTATGTAATTTTGAGAGCTTTAACATGTACCAAAGCTAATATTTTAAATAAAGAATGTACTACCAAAAAAAATTCTAATTTAGGACCATATTAAGTTAGATATATATTTGTCCTAGTCGTTTTAAGCAGAAAAGTGCACATGCCTGCATTGAATGTGAAAAACCAATCTGCCTATAACATGTAGAAGAAGAGTATGCGTTAATATTGTGTAAATATCGATACTGAATCTTCATCAAATTGATGTGTCAATATTTATAATATTTATTAATATTTTTATGTTTTGTGTAGGTATGGCAAAAAAAAAATCAATTAAAAATTAAATTAATTAATTTTTTCTTTCTGGAATAAGTTTTTATGTATAGTTACTTTTTTCTGGAATAAAATACTAAAGACATCTAAATTATGTTATTTTAATAATTATTTGCAAAATTTCATTATTTGTTTTTTAACAGCAACCAACTGAAACGATCTCAAAAGCTTTAATAAAAATTTGTGGTAAAATTTACGTCATTTTAACGAGAACGTAAAAATCACCATAGCGATTAAAGGTACTTAGTAAAGCTTCATACGTATTCTTTCTTATTACAATACCAATATTTGTAATGGAAAATCTTCTTGTTTTTCGTTTTCATGACCATTTCCCTTATATGGTGTCGCCCCTCCTTGATCTAACGTACCAAGAACATCTGTCTTGGACTGTCGTAGAGTTCAATCCTGCTTTCTTCATATTTTTGTTGACTGTTGTCATATTGTTGTAGACCAAGTCATGTTGCTGAAAGTCTCCCTAGTTCTGTCCTAGGTATTGATATGTTGAGAGCTTTTTGAACAGCAGTTTCTTCGTCTCTTCGCATGACGTGTCCGTACCATCTCACACGTTTTTCTGATAACTTTTCTTTCATGTCGGCAAACTTGAAGTACCTCTGGTGTGTTCGTTTTGCACTTTATCCAGTTTCGTTATGCCTGCGGATCACCATAACATTCTCATCTCAGCAACGTGCAGTTTTTGTTCATGTTTCTTATTTGCTGCCCAACACTCTGTTCTACAGATTAGGACTGGTCAGACTAGATTTTGCGCCTCAGTTTAACTGGAAACTTTCTGTCACATAGGATACCCTTTACCGATCTTCCCTTCACCCAGCCAGCATTTACACGATTTGTAACATCATCATCTAATTTTCCGTTTGATATTATAATTGAACCAAGATATTTAAAAGCATTCGTTATCGGTATTGGTACATTTTTTATTTTTGCCTATTTTTATTTGGCCTATAAATTTTCATGGTTCGAAAATGGTAAGTGCATATACTACGTTTTGGATCGATTTATTTTTAAACCATTGTATTCTAAAATGTCACCCCACTGTTTTTTTTATTTGCAACTCTTCTAAAGATTCGGCTATGAGAACAATATCATCAGCATATATATTTGTCCATGAAACAGGACCTTCTAATTCTGTTTCTGAGGTAGGCCAACCGGTGATAAAGAGAAGTGGGCTTAAATCTGAGCCTTGATGAACCCCAATATCAACCTTTTACTCATAGACCACTTTTACTCTTCACCTGCGTTATTGTATTTGTGTATATATCTTTTATAATTTCGATATATTGTTCAGGTAGTTTGTGATATCGGAGGGCTTGCCATATAATTTCTCTGGGTGATCGAACCAAAAAAGTTTTTTTCTAGGTCTATAAATGCAATGTGTAGGTCATTTTTCTTTACTTTGACTCTTCTACAGTAGACAATGCTTCTCCGAATTTAAATTAAAAGAGGTTTTTAGAGTATTTTTTTATTTTTTAAAAATGTACACATCAGGGAAAGTAAACAACAGCCTTTACACATTTTCATTTACATCTCACGCAAGAAGTATAATATGACCTACGAGTAGACAACAATTTCCAAAACCTATATTTTATTTTTTAAATTGGACATGAAGTTATTATTAATTCTTGACTGGCAATAAATATAAATTATCTTTAAATCGAAATTAAATAAAAGATGGTAATTATCGTACAATAATATTAACAGCGACACATATTTGTAATTACCGTAACCTTTAGTTAATTTCAGTAAATATAAAAATCTGTTTATGTTAAATTTACTGTTTATTAATAATTTCTCCATTTTTTTTTTTTAAATTTTGAATTGTATACTATTAATAGCTTTAACACTGTCTTTATTTTATTTTATTTTATTTTATTTCTTTTACTTTTCTATTATTAAGTTACTTTTACTGCTATTTTCACACCAAATGACATATTTTGTCAGTTTTATGTCACATTGTAATAATATAAACTCCATTCTACACAGCTAAAATGTAAAAAAGTGAAAATAGTAAAGAAATGAGTTCTAAACATGACCAAGGATAATATTCAAATAAAATAAAATGTTGTGAGGAAAATAAATTATTATCGTAATTAAATTGTAATTAATAGAATTTAATAATAGATGATAATTACACAAGAGAATAAAACAAAAATGATAATTTAATAAAAACTACGAATATTTTGTAATAATAGTTTACAAATAGACAGCAGGGTTATTATTTCACTGTGTTTTTATAGTTTAAATTTAGTAGGAAGGAATATCATAATATAGGTGGTAAATTATATAAGGGAATAAACAACTATTTATTAACTATATAAGCATTTAGTTATAATACCTAACTTAGGGAAGAACGTACAAATTAAATAGAAATTAAATTGTTGATAGTGACGGTGGTCTAGTTCAGTATTTCGTACTGTGGTCCTTAAATTTTTTCTTCTAATTTTTGTTAATATAGTTGTTTTAAATAGAAGTTTTATTAAAACCATGGGCAGGGTCCAATGTCCGGGAACGATGGGCTCTTAAAGTTTTCTTATTTAATTATTTGATTGTTTATAAATAAGTTGAACATGAATCAGAAAAGAACACGAAGAGGAAAATATAGACCAGAAGCAAAAATAGGAAAATATAGACCATATCTTACCAGCCAATAAATTTTATTTTTAATAAAACCCCATTAATAACTTTTTTTAGATTTTGTCCTTTAAAAATTACTTCAATTAAATTTAAAAGTAAGATAAATCGATGCGATGTTTGTATAATGCTTAAAATGAATTAATATTATTTTTAAGTCTTCTTAACGTGAAAATAATTCACTTAATAATTTTTGTTTTATAATATAGTACAATGGTACAATAGAATATTATATTCACCTTTAACTAAAATATTTTTAAAATAGAAAAAGTCAATCATCTCAATGTTGTCTAGACAGAGTACTTTTTTTTGACATTTTTATTTTCATAATTTTATTTTCCAAAAACATTATTTCCATAGAACTCAAAACCGCAAAAAATCAAATGCAAAAAAAAAAAGAGAATTATTAATAAAAAAAAAATCACCTTGTAAGAGAAAAACCCATTTTAATATCTTTTTTCCATGGAATTTTGTTCACACCAGGATAATCAAAATCTTTACTTTAGTTTACTTTTTTTTTTTTAATAAAATCGATTTCAGATAATTTATTTCAAAAATTTAAAGTAACACAAAAATTATATTTGAATTATTGATTTTGAAAGTTTTTCTTAGAAAGCTTATTTCTATTTAAGTATTTTATTTAATTTAGAATACATTTTTTTTTATGTACCAAAATACATTCAAATGTCAATATTAAAAATAACGTGTGCTGTTGTAAATAGTTTTTATTGTTGTGTTTTTTTTTATTTCTGAGTTGGATCTATTGGGTTTTTTCTTTAAACTTTTGATGTCTCACATTTTTCGGGGAAATACTTATGCATATTTTCAATACGATGGATAAGACAATTGAAACAGATTTTAAAAATAAATTGGACAAGAATCCTATAGTCTGATTCTATAGATTGTTTTTTGGTATTTTATAGTATTACATAAGTGTCGCCTAATATTCGTATTTATAGACGAAGAATTTTTCGAAATAACATTAGAAATTATCTATTGGGAGAAATGACTCTCATTGTAATTCAGTTTTATGGATGACATAATTTGATAGACTTTTTCAAATTTGTAAACCAAAAAACTTTGACATTACCAGGTATCAGTATAGAAAGATGAACACAAGAGTTTTAGAATGCTTAATTGTTAACTAAAATAGTTCTCTAATATAAAATCTATGAGAACTAGCATCTCAATTAGCAAAAAATCTAAGGTATATACTTATTTGGGCATCCATTTGAAAAGAAAAATATTTGAATTGCTAGGTAGTGAGAAAAAATATAATTGTCATGTTTGCCAATTATTTGGCCGTGAGCTGAAAGAAAAATCAGCATCTCTGGTGTAATCAAAGTGACAAAGGATAGAAATCTATTCGGGACACAGTAGTATTTCAAAAAATAATCAAGTAATGAAGCTGTATTCGATTTAATATCGAAAGTGCAATATGATCTTGACAGAAAAGAAAATTCTTGCTATATTCTGTTGTGTAAAAAAACCTTTTAATATTGTAGACAGCAAAATACTTCTAAAAATTTTACTACGCCATTGGTACAATTGGTTCAAAAGTTATTTAGATGAATTTGCAGAATGTGTTGGAATTAAAATATGAAGTGAAAAAAATCAACGTTGGAGTATTCCAGGGAAGCTCACCGGGTCCGACGCTATTTCGATGTACATAAGTAGCTTATTGAAAATTAATTTAAATGGTACTTTTTACATATCTATAGATAACTTGGTAACTGTATATGAACAGATTTCATTAATGGATTTAAAAAATATAATTCAACAAGATATCGAACAGATAAATACTTGGATGAATCGACATAAACTAAAGTATAAAAGATCCAAGACTATTATTCATAAATAAATTTCTATCTACAGAACCATTTGACAGTGACCACAGAGCCATAATATTCGGAATTAAATTAAATAGTCAAAATAATGTTATATACATATATATATAGATGAAGATGAGAACTGTTTGTTCGACTACAACAAGGCAGATTGGAATAGGTTTCAAATATATATAGATGATGAAATCTACAAATTAATAAATACAAATACTATTCTACCAAATAATCGAAACTTAATGAATCTCGAAATTGAGGAAGGCCTTACACAATGCAAAAACATAATCATTAATACTATGCATAGAATGATACCTAGAAAAGAAAGAAGAGAATCATTTCAAGATTATACTAATTATAATGAATGAAGGAGATATCTAACATATAAGCCAGCAATATTAAATAATTCTGTTAAAGATATACGGATAACAAATACAGGATAAGGGGACAAAAAAAAGATAGCAAATATTTTCGGTACAACCTTCCAGCTAAAACATTCCCTTAGCGAGACATTTAATGAAAGCTTGGACAACTTAGTCAATGAGATAATAGAAACTTTTGAATGCAGATTATCACAAAAGCACAGAATCCTGAATTTCTCAGACGCAATGAAAGTTGATAAAGTAGCAGAGAACCAACCTGAACATCATTACTTTTTAACAATAAACGGCATCAAAATAAAAAGTCTTCTCGCCCAGACGAGATACCTAACATAGTTTTAGTCATACTTCCAATTAATATAATAACATATTACGTCATCATACTTAATAAAACGCTGAATAATAGCTACTTTTCAGATAGTTGAAATAAGGCCAGAGTAATAGAAATATAAGAAAACCAGGGAAAGATCCAACTAACCTAAATTCATACAGTCCTATAAGTAAACACAGCGATTAAAACACCACCTACTTTAGCAATGATATTGTTGGCTTGTGGGTTTAAATCAAAACCATATCTGTCTTTTCTAAATACCATGAATGAAGAGTGAAACAATTCTAGGTCATTTATAGTGTGGTCATGCAAATATGCTAGAAACAGCCTAACATTATCATATATTTTGTTATTTCTAAATCTAGAAAGAATGTATCTATTATTACAGCCTTCAATTAGTATTTTTAGTATAATTTATTAGAGGTATTAGTATTTATAAGATGGTTAGAGCTAATAAACACCGATTATGGATGAATAGTTATCTCACGTCCTTTATAATCAAAGCAAGCGGTTGATAAGATCCATCTGTATTTGACAGGAACTTCGAACTTGAAGCATGAAGAGTTTTTTCTTGTCTTCATTTTTCTTCCTCCAATACGATTACAGTTGGTGATGGCTATATGGAAAATCCTATGCATAACGTGGTGTACCCAATCAATATTGACTTCAAAAGGGGCACCTTTCAAAACGAAGACAGCAGACTGATTTTGGGTAGATGGTGGAGCAAACGTTACTCTATTTTTTACTTTCTTACTTTGTGTACTTACATTTGTTTTATAATTAATTTCCGGTGTGTTACTATTTAGGAACTTAATTTTATTTATTCTACTATCCCAATCTGATTTAGACCGTAATGTACCAAATTTAACAATTTTAGGCGATGAGATTAATTGATCTAAGTCGGGCTCGGTAAAATTTAATTTGTTGGATGAATTGTTAGCGGAAGGCGACATAAGGAGCTCTGATAACAATGATTGTCTGATAACAATGATTGAATTGGTTTTCTTCTAGGATATTATGATGATCATGAAAACTCTTTTCAAACATAATATCCTAGAAGAAAACCAATTCAGTTTTAGAACAAGCTATTCTACAACCCATGCTACAAACAAATTCATGTCAGATATCTGCTGGAACATCAATAGTAACAACTGCGTTGGGGGATTATTTATAGATCTAAGCGATGCTTTCACCACAGTATGGTCCAAGGGTCTTATGTACAAAATCTTAATACTAAATTTTTCGAACCATTTGGGTAAATTAATTAGTAGTATGATTCATAATAAAACATTCCATGTAGAATCGAGTGGATGTAAATCGGAGCAGTTATTTCAAATTAGCAATGGATTGCAACAAGGAACGGTGTGTTCCCTATTTTGTTTGTTATATATAAACGACTTACTAAAAACCAAAATAAGATGCAACCCTCGAACTGTAAAAAATATACTCTTGTCTTTGCTGGTGATTTAACAGTTTATGTTGGAGGAAGGAAATTACTAGACATCGAAAGAGAGTGTTCAAACATGACATTAACTTCACACTACACATAAAACGCCAAATGGAACAAGCAAGGGAAGCCTTTTGCATTACTAAAAACTTATGCTATTCAAAACACCTACATCCCAAAGTAAAAATTATTTCATATCAATCATTAATCAGACCCATAATAGCTTATGGATGTCCAAATTGGTTCAATATCAGTGCATCAATAATGGAAGAAGTTCGAAAATTCGAAAGGAAATGCCTAAGAGTATGTCTCAACAAATCCAGGAAAAGATAAACGGCTTATAAACACTATATCTCGAATGAAAGAATTTATAACGAAGCCAATACTATAAGATTCGACAATTTTATAATATCTATAATAAGAAAATATTACAACAGAGCAGTAACAATCCAATCCAATTCACTTCTAGGACACGCAGCGTATACAAATAACCAATATATACAAGATGCTATGAGTAAAGGCTTAATTCATCCCACCGGAAGGCTTGACCTACTATGACAAAGAGAGATATATCCAGAATAACGAAAAAGTACCAATAATTTACCACATTAATAGGTGTGCAACAGACTAAAGAATTGTCATAGACTTAAACAGTTCTAACATGTTAAAATTTAGTATGGACGTTTCACAAAAAGATAAAAATCAGGAAATCAATAGAGCACAATATTGGTGGTTAAATTTTAGCTAATAGTTTAGTTTTAGTTGTAGTTGTAGTAGTTGTAGTTTCTTTTTTTTTTTTGTTACGTTCATGTCAGGAACTTAGGTAGACACAACTTTTTTGCTTAATTAAGTACGGTACTGCAATTTTACACTACGCTTTCTACAATATTTCAAGTATTTATTTAACAAATTACTGGATCTACTCATTAAATGTGGAAAACTATTGCTGTCAGGAACTAAGCTTTATAGTTAAGCTAAAAATAATTATTTAATATTTTGAAAGGCAGGCAACTAAGCTTTATAGTTAAGCTAAATATAATTATTTAATATTTTGAAAGGCAGGCGCTCTACCTACTGCGCCACCCAGCGTTTAAGTAGTTACGATAATTTTATAGTTAGTAGTTAAGATAGGTTAGTTACTAGTTAAGATAGGTTAATTAGTACAACATTAGTGTAAGATTTCTCTCAAAAAAATAATAATAAGGTGTCTTTTAAATTTTTACACCTTACATACTGAAAATGAAATGTTTAATACATAATGTACTTTGAAAATTGTTTACTAAATACATAATATGAAAATTAGGCTAGAAATTATCTTAGAGAACAACAAGAGGGTCGTTAATTTAAATATAATATGAATTCTATTTTTTAAGTTTTTTTTTCAAGAATAATTATGTAAATTATATAAAAAAAAATAAAGATAAAAAAAAAAAATAATAAAATAAATAAAAAAAAAGTATAAATACAATAAAAACTAAATTAATAAAAAAGAAAACTAGTAGATTATTTTGATATTAAATATAAAAAATTTCAACTTGAAATGGTCAAGAAATACAAATATTAAATATAAAACCATCTTCAATTTACAACGAATTACTTTAATAATAATTATTCTTTGTGATTATTAGACAATATCGCAGATTCCTTCCAATGAATAAATTTCCTTTATTTTACAAAAAATTGAATGAAATATTTTCAAATTAATTTGAGGATTTTTCTATGGCTTTATCGGTATAGTTAGGGTGAGGTAAATATTAACCGTACCTGGCTTCTTGATTGCATTAGATATTTACCAGCGATTCTCAAGGATTGGAGTGTTACCTCTTCAAAAAAATCGGTAATTCTACATATATCATTATCATTATTGATCCTATAAAACCCCAGCAAAAAGGTTTATCCCAAAGTAATAAAACCATAGGTATTTATAGAGAAAAGTTTCCCAGAATAAAGATTTGAGATTGTGCCAAGCTTATGTTCAACTTGTATGCATTCAAATTTCTATTATTACCACAATTAAAATGCATAAATAATGATCTGCAACTAATAGAATTATTACTCATGAATCCATTTAATTATTTTTTAGCAATTAGATACTTAATTCAATTTTGTAAAATTGTAGTTTAAATCTAAATTGGATTATTTTCAGAATACTTAATCAAGTCTTATAAAGGTAGAATTGTTGTAATACTAAAATTATTATTGTTTGAGTGTATCGCCACCATATCCTTGATAATTAAAATTGGGCAAATTACCAAATTAATTAAAAATTATAATTTTGTTGTTTTTAGTGTACAATACCTTGAATAAGACATAAAAAATTTATTTGGAGTCATTGTTTCTATTCTAATATTTAAAAAATACACTTTTAATAATATAAAAATTTAAAATTTAAAGAACACATTATAAAGTTAATTTTACGTTTAAAATATAAATATTTTAATCTCCATTTTTTCAAGTTTTATTTATTTATTTTCTTTATTTACATATGGATTTAATCCTAAACAAAACAAAATTAATTTTTTTCTTAATATCTAGCTAAAAATGTACGTGGCTGTCAAATGACATCTCTTCCATTTAATTTAATTATAGCTTACTTCACATTGTCACTTAGATTATGTAAAAAACTATAACTAGGAAACTATAGTTAACAATTTAGATGATTTGTTATTGTAAAAACAAATTATGAATTTAAGTATAGGTAAAAAGTAGTGCAGCAAAAAACCAACTTTAATATAATAATTACTAGGGGCTCCTGTTGAGTAATTATATTTCAAGTTGAAGTCAAATTTAAAGTTTTTAAAAAAACAGTAAGTTACGTAATGACATAGACTTCGCACGATATAGCAGAAACCACTCGTGTTTACTAAAAAGTTTTTTTTCCCTTATATACTGCTTCGTTTCCGATATATTCCCTATAGTAAGTGGCATTTAGTGATAAAATTACTAAAAATAAAAAATTTTGTCATTAAAGAGGTATGTATATATATATACCTACATATTACATAATTTTAATAAAAACTATATTATGATACAAATAATCAAAATTTAGAAACAGTAACTTAAAAAGTGATTTGCTTTTTTTGTTGTTTTTTATTTTTTATTTTAGATGAATTTGTTTTTTTTTTTTTTTTTTGGCATATGTACATTTATTCATTTACAAGTACATATGTAAATTATAATAACTGGCTGATTTGTTTGCTTTTGTTTATTATTTTCATAATAAATAAAATTTATCAAATAATGAAATCATATGAGTAAAAAATTTTCAACTGTGTGCACATTTTTGTTTTTTATACAACTTATTTATTATATTAGAAGTTCATTAATGAGTAGGAGAATCGAAATAAAATGAAAGGTGTCTACTGCGCAGGTCCCTAAATGCTTGTCAACTATAATTATAGAGGTGATATACAACTTAAATCTAGTAAATCTAGTCTAGTAACCCTAGTACTAATTCTACATTAAACTTTACCTAACTTAACCTACTGTTTTTAGAAATATGTCTTATTACTAATGAGCTTATTACTATTTGGAGTGTACCTGTCGAACTTAAAATGTTCACTATTATTAATATCAATACTATTTAAATTGTGTGATCAATTAGTTGTCAAATGCATTCCTTGTAAAATGGTAAATTAACGGTATAAGCTCGTTATTTTCAATTTGATTATTCTTGTTCAGTAGAATGAAGCTTACTGGGGGAATAAAGCGTGTGTGTAGGCATGTACTGATATATTGCTCATCTATGAACTTATGGTGGCAAATTAATAAATTAGATATTTGTTCACTACTGTGCAGTAGTGCCACATGCATGGTTACGAATAATAAAATTGTCTATTGGGATTATATTCGCTTTTTCATATAATGATTTATTTGAATAATAGTGTAAGTTATCCGTTAATGGTTCCTATTTAAATTTGCACAATTTCAAGCTGAAACACTTACGTTCAAATACGACTTTTATAACAAAGTATTTCCAAAGTGTTTTGGACTAAAATGGACTTTTCAGTAGCATAAAGGCATTATTTGCCTTTTTTAATTTGATTTGTTATGTGATATTTTATTAAATTATTCAGGTAGTTAAAATGTATTCCTAAGTATTTGAAATTTGTGATATTATTAATTGTTGAGGTATCTAGAGTTTTTATATGAAAATCTCTCCATTTCCTCTTAATACTACGATTTGATTTGCTTATCGTATTTCTAAACAGAATCGTTTCGCTTTTTTTGAAAATGATTTTCAATTTTCACTTCTTACTGTATGCAATTATCTTATTGATCTTATTGATCTTATGTAGGCTATACTGGGATATTCCCAAGTTGAAATCAAATGAATAGATTGATAAGCCGTAAGCAAAGGCAATACTGTAATTTAAACGTAGAATTTTTTTTTTTAAAGATGTTGAATAAAATTGACTTGAAAATGAATTAACCGTGCCTTGTCAGAGCCCATTCTTTAAAAGGTAATGTAATGTATTTAGAGAAATACTTTACATACTTGATTCTTATATTTAATAAAAATAAAAATTTTGGTTGAGTGTAATTCAATAAACCGTTTAAATAATTAATTTATTAGTATGCATATTTCGAATGATTTCTTGGAATCTAATAATTTGTTTAATTTATTAATTATAAGTACTACATTATGTTAATATTTTTTTATTTATTTCTTTATTGCCATGATACATATTCATAATTTATTTTATTTTTTTAACAATATTAAATGTTTTAGAGCTTATACTATTGTATTTACACCTATGACTATTCTTAATTATTAGACTAGCTGACTAATTTATTTATTAATTAATTTATTATTTAAAGGAAAAATGGCGACAAAAAACCATTTTGAATATTTATGTTTTTTCATAAAACTTACCACTACTTACATACTAAGAAATAAACCTAAATTAAAACCTATTCTAAAATTGCTCTTATGAGCGGATTATTTGTGTTGTTGCAACTTTCCAGGAAAGCAGGAGTCAGCTTTTCAATTTGGTGTTTCTATTAGCTAATTCATGCAATTTCTTGGTTGAAAAATGTCTAGGTTTTGCAAGAATTAATTTCAATATTGCATTTTGTTTTCTTTGCAAAACTTGCATATGTGTTTTGGCAGTATCTTTCCATACGATAAATCCATATAGAAATACACTACGTAAATATACTACAAAATTGTTTTATATATTAGGAGTTTGTTTTCCGAATTCAAAAAAGACTTACGATTTATCATTATGTTAATAATATTTGAAATAAATGGATTATTTTAATAATAATTAATAATAATATGTAAGCTTATTGTTTAAGGAAACTCTAAAGATTTTGTTGTTTAAAATGCTACTAATTAAGTGTATCAATGTGTAGAAAATCAATTTTCAATCAAAATCAAAAATCAATATATAATGTGTAAAAAACTGAGAAGCTTGTATATGATTCCGTCTATCCAAACGAAGTCAAAAGGTTTTTCGAAATCTATAAAACATGTTGCAACACACTTATTACTATCTATATTTCAACAGATGTCCGAAGATAGTTTCGTCATAGCATGTATGGTGCTATGCTTATAACGGAAATCAAATTGGTTAACTGGAATATATTTTGATTTGAAAAGCAATCCTGTAACGCACAGTGTATTCTATTAATTATTATTTGTTAATAATTGCAAATTATTTATAATTTATAATTAACAAATTTGCAATTTAAAATTGATAATTTATAAATTTATTTTGAATTATTTTCATTTTACATTTTCATTTATTTCTATGTCATGGTTGTACAGAATCACATGCATTTCCAATCTATTGATAGTATTTTTACGAAGATTTCACTATATTCGAGTACATTCGTAAGTGTTTCATAAAATCTAAAGTCTTGAATTAAACAAGAGACTTGATTTATTTTCACTAAGATTAATATTTTCAGCTCAAAATATCTTAAATTTACTTTAATAAAATTTTATTTATAAACAAAATTTAAAAATATGATTTGTGAAAAATATTTTAAAAGTTCTATAAGAGATATTTTAATCGTATGGGTCCAATTCAAAATCTGCATTAGGTTAAAATGTATTGAATTAGTGCTCACAATAACATAAAGAATGAAGTACTTTCATATTTTGGTACTTTAATTATTAATCTTTAATTGTATGAATGTATAGTTTTCAATTCGCTAACTGGAGAGTTCCTAATTTTTGGTTCTGGCTGGTGAAAAAGAAATTAAGAACCTTATTAAATTAAAAAAATTCAGCAAATTATATGGGTTTATTTTCCCATTTAAGTCTTCAGAAACTTTTATTTCACAAAGTTAAAGTATGTTCCGAGAAAATATATACAAGAATTACTTTCACTACAAATTCTTTTCAGTTGTATGGCAGCTACCCGAACCAGTCCGAATTTTGCAAAACTATACGACACGTGTTTGATTATTTTTTAGAAAGAAGCTAAATACAAAATTAGGGCAAAATTAAAAATCTACCTCTCGTAAAATATACATATTTTGTTGGTTGGGGGCTTATGTACACATATGTACATATCGTCATAGATTTTTTTATTAATATTATTTTTTTATCAATGTTATATTGTTTTACGTAGGCATAATTTACTAGTTGTAAAGTATATATTAACCTCTATGAACTTGTGTTGATTTTATCAATTGGCTTGAAGTTTTTCTTTCTGCGCTTCCATTAAAATAAACTACAAAATGTAAAACGAATTTAGCTTTAAAATGAATTAAATTTTTAATTCTGGAGTGAATATCTTATACTTGTAGTTGGTTATTCTAATTTTTTTTTTGTGTTTCTGTATTTCGGTATTTATATTTCCAAAATGCAGAATATTGCAACATTATTGCCATAAAATTGAATTAATTTTTATAAAAAAAGAAAACCAATATTTTATTGTCATCAGAATGGAGACTGTAAAATGAATGTTGACTCGAATAAGTCCTTAATGTTTTTAATAGTTTAATAGAAATTTTTGTAAATAATAAATTTTATGATTTTTGCTCTACATTAATATTAACATTAATTTTTTTGTTGTTATAATAATTCGAGTAATTCTAGCTCAAAAATTGGTTAATAATTTTGATCATAAACAAAAAAAGGCTTTACCCATTATAGATTATGTATAGAATACAAAAAAAAAAATGATTTATATATAACTGATTTTATAAATTTTTGAAAATGTAATTAGAATTGTGGTGATTCCAAAATTCGTTTGACTTTACAATAAATTCTATTTAACATTAGGAAATTTGTATTTTTATAACCTTGTGTATAATACTTATTATATTGTTATCCTAAAGGATTAAATTATTAGATAATAATTTGAATAATATTTTTGAATAAAACTGAACATTATCAATTTTGAAAATAATTTTGTTATGAAGAATCAGATTTAAAATATTTATTTAAATGATTTTATTGGACTCAAACATTTATCGGCAGATAAATTTTCGAAAATTAACTTTTTTTTTTAATTTGTTTAATTTATTTGATCGGTAGTATCAATACTTTGAATTTTTTTTAATTAGTGCTATTAGACTCCTATATGACTGCCAATAAGCACTAAAGGTGTTGTAATGATGTTTTTATGGGAATAATATGATTAATATTGCTTTAAGAATGTTATAATGATAATATATTCAGCAAGTGCAAAAGCAAAGCTGTTATAAGTCTAAAAGTGCGTAATCCTATAACAAGAGTTAAAGTGTTTTAATAAGAATAGAATTAATAAATGATTTTATTTGACTCAAACATTTATCGGCAGATAAATTTTCGAAAATTAATTTTTTTTTTTTAATTTGTTTAATTTATTTGATCAGTAGTATCAATACTTTGTATTGTTCTACTTATTTTACTTCTGTTAATTTAATAAACCATTAAAAATATCTACCTGGTAAAGGTGTTGTAATGATGTTTTTATGGGAATAATATGATTAATATTGCTTTAAGAATGTTATATTGATAATATATTCAGCAAGTGCAAAAGCAAAGCTGTTATAAGTCCAAAAGTGCGTAATCCTATAACAAGATTTAAAGTATTTTAATAAGAATAGAATTAATAGAATAGCAGTAGTAGTGTTATTATTTTACTGTATTCCTATAATGTTACTAAAAAAGTTACTGTAACTTATGAATAAATATTTAAAAAAAATATTTTTCGACGACCATTACTTTTCTACAAACATGGTAAACAAAAATAATTTTTTGGTAGTTCCTAAACAATAACTGAAAAGCTTTATTTTGTATTCTTTTCGCAAAAGTATCATTTTTACTTAAAAGAATAATTATTGAAATATCAAATTTGATGTTATGCATTAATACGAAAAACGTATTTCATTCATTTCAAAATAAAATTATTTACACTAATACATAATGAATACTAATAATCCTATAACAATATTACAGCAATTGCTCCGTTGCCTTATAGGATTCTCCATTTTAGTGCCATAACGTATTTATAACGTTTCGCAACAATTGCGGAGCATTCAAATTAACACTAATACTTCTATAAGAGTGTTTATAATAGTAATATAAGGGTACGCATGAGTCTTATATAGCAATAAAATTGTTACGTGGGTGTGGTGGGGTCGTTTAACGGATCAAAACACTGATAAATTCAGATTCACAGGAAATTGTTGATTGACTGATCAATCAAAATAAAAAGTATTAATTGAAGAAATCTAGAAGATAAAACTGATTAGAATTTTTTATTCAATGCATGTTGCTTGGCCTACACTAAAGCTAAAGAATAAAAATTTTATATTTGTGAAGGGAAAACTTTTTCTTATAGAAAGTCTGAAATTGGTACTGAGAGTAGGTACGAATCTCTTGTTAATAAAAATTCTTTAAATTTTTACTAAAGAACTCAACAACAGTTTGAAAATTTCATTCATGTACCTAATTGGAGACAATTCATCAGATATAGTTAAATTTTGAATAACTAGCGGTCATAGAAATTTATGGTACATTTTAAGTTTAATAGTCTATAAATAATTTAATTTATAAGCACATTTTAAATTATTATTCGCATCGCATTAAAATAATTTAAGATTTTAAATTTTGTATATTTGATATATAACATAAAATTTTAATTTACTTAGCTATTTTATTTTACAAATTATAGAAAATTTTGTTCAAAAAGCTTATGAAAAATTTAATGTATAATAATTTGTGAAAAATATTGAAAGATTATTATATGAAATTAGATTTTGAAATTGAGTTGAGATGACATTTTCAAAATTAAATGTCAAATTATTTATTTGGAAAATATTAAAATTAAAAATTCATACATTATTATTATATGAATTTGATAATATTATAATTGTTTTAGACTTTATACGATTGTAATTAGTATCTGTGTAAATATTTTAGTTTAATGTTGATAGGTTATTTTGTTAATTGGATATTTTGGTACCTGAAATATTTTATGTTAAATATAATGACTTAAATAAAAAAAAAGAAGTGAAATTATAATTGTATTTATAAATAATAACTTTTATCGAAAATAATTTTTTAAATTGTTTTATTATCATTTTTTTTTATCTTAGATAGCCAAATTTATTTACACCGAAAACTTAACTTGTTCTTGTTATAAAAAATAAATTAGTTTTTTATAAAAAAAAAAAAATTATCTAGACCTATAGATATTCCTCTTCTTTTTATTTCACTACTAATGAAATTTCTCAACATGTCACTACTAAAAAGGTTTAGGATTCGAATTACACATATGTATGTACATTTTATAATAAAAAAATCATAATATTTCTACCTTATTTTAAATATATAATAGTCCAATTCTGACAGCTAAGACATCAAATTATTGTCAATAAAGGTAACACACTAATATTGTATTGTATTTGTTGTTCTGCGCTAAACTATTATTTTAAATATGATTCGTACATTATTCTCCAAAAATCAATTCATCTTTCTTTAAGATCTACTTTTTCAAAATCTACGTATTTTTGTTTTTTTTTTTGTTTTAATTAGTTTTAAACTTTAAACGATAACAAAATTAAAAAAACTACACAAAACTAAGAGAGATTTAAGACAAAGAAAATAGTATTACGAATTTCTACGATAAGGAAATCAAAGGCATTTCTGAATGCTTTAAAAAAAATTATATTGAAAATCAAATCGAGAAAATTGTCCAGCCAAAATATCATCCGACTCTTTTGTGCCGGATATTGATGATAAAAAAAAATGCATTTTATACGGAGCCAAAATAAAGTTGAAATTGATACCAAATAATGCAGATAATGTGGCATCAACGTCTTCAACCAAAAACCTATTGATTACAAAAAATAACAAAGTTATACATATATTTAGATATTTGTAATTGGAAAATTCTAATATAGAACAAAATAAGAATGGGTAACGAGCTAACAGTAGGAATAACGAGAATCGAACAAATAAGAAAAAAAAAATAGAAAATGGATAAAACGTCGAAAAAATATAGAAAAAATAAAATATCTAAATAGAATAAAATATAAATAAATATTGTTTTAATTGGAAATGTTGTTGTTTATCAACATTTTATTATTCGTCAATATTTAAATTCTTTATTAGATTATTTTTTTATTTTAAATTAAAAAAAGTTTTCGTTTGTGTCCCAAGATTTTTCAAATATTATTTCAAAATCTTAATAAATTGTATATTTATTGTTCCAAAACAAGCCATTCATTTTTCGGTGCATGTATCAAACGACCCACCAAAATTTCACAAACAGGTTTTTAATACCTATACCAAAAACTTATCCGAAGTTACACAATGAATATTATAAACCCATAAACAAAATTTCTATTACAAAATTTTTACAACATCGTTAATTTCCTTTGTACCTTATGTTTTCAATTTTTTATCTCTCTCTCTCACAAACTACATTCTTAATAATATTTATTTCTTAAAATTTTTTTACCGTCATTTGAATAACGGTTCCAAGGCCATTGAAAAAAAAAGGAATTTAATGTCAATGCAACCTCTTATTAATTTAGTTATGTTCAATACACAAACAATTACAATTTAAGTGCACAAAACAACAAAAAAAAAAAACAAAATATAATTTTAAACTTAATCTTATTTTTGATTTTAATATAAAAATTTACAATAATTATACAATTTTATAGTTCATTACCAAACAATATTAGAAATTTATAAATTTATACTAACTCTAAGTCTAAGATATATTATATATTTATGTGCAGCTATTTTTTAATTGGACTGTGTTCTATGAAATGTCATTGGTGGGGTGTTTCTATTTATACTTTTTTTTTTTTTTATATTATAGCCAAAACTTAGGTTTCGAACCTTTTAGTAGTTGCGTACCGTTGACCATTTGAAAAAGGAAAGGATAGTTAAAGGGAAGGAAAGAAAAAGGAAGAAGAAAATTTTTTTGGGAAAGAGCGAACAATGTTGTTAATATTCGTCCTAAACCTCTGTAAATCATAAATAAAAAATCCTTCTCTCATTGGGAATGCTTCGATTAGGACACGATTCCACAATCGAGATGTTCTTACTATAAAAGAATTTCCGTAACCGGACTTAAACCATCTCGGAATTTCCACTGTGAAATGGTGTGCACTTGATGCCACTCGTGTTATGCGACGGAATTGCTTGAGAGGAGGAAGAAGTGACTTTAGTTCCTCGGAACAAGTGCCAAGTAGATATCTATAAAACAGAGAAAGTGCTCCAACAATACGACGATGACCAAGTGATATAAGGGATGAGGTCATATTTATGTTGCTTATAAGACGAATGGCGCTTTGATGAACTTTGTCCAAAAAATTTAAAGCAGTTTTTGGTGCACCTGCCCATAAATGTGAGTCATACTCCACCTTGGGTCGTATATATGCTTTATAGATTTTTAAGAGGTCTCGAGATGAAAAATAAGCTTTGCAGCGACTTAAAAAGCTCAAACATTTGTTGGCGCTTTTCGCAATATCGAAAATATGCTCATTCCAGTGCATATTTTGATTCACTCGCATCCTAAGAATGTTCAAGTCTTTGAGTCGTTGAATAACTTCATTTTGAAGCCGGAGAGTTGGTTCGAATGTTGTTAGCCTGTTACTAACAAGACACCTTTGAGTTTTTGAAGTGTTAAACTCGACTCTGTTTGCTCTACCCCAGTCGACAATTTTGGCTAGGTCGTGATTGAGTGCACCAGCCATCATTGTTCTTTTGGAGTTGACTACTGAAGCTGTAGCATTATTTGTTTTAAGAAAATCATATGGTGCTACTAGAAAGTTAATTTGAGAAGGTCATTAATAAAAATGAGAAATAGAGTGGGTGAAAGGACGGAGCTTTGTGGAACACCAGCATGATTTGAAGTTGAACTACCGTCAACTGAAACTATGATAGATCGACTTAAGAGAAAGCTTTCAATCCATTTGGAAAAGGTTGGACCGAGGCCTACAGCATTGCATTTTGCTATAAGAGCAGAATGCCAGACTCAATCAAAAGCCTTAGATATATCCAGAGCTACAACAGCAGCTTCACCAGATTGATGAAGACTTGTAGATAAGCTTTTCGAAGAGGCATGTCATGAGATCACCGGTGGAACGCTGAGCTCGAAAGCCGTATTGATTATCATGAATTACACCTCTACTATCAAGATATTTCTTCAACTTTTGATTGATTAAGATTTCCATCGCTTTGGAAATAACGGAAGTAATGGCTATGGGACTATAGTTCGACGGATTGCTTATGTCATCTTTTTTAGGAATAGGATAAACTTGGGCAACTTTCCAATAGGAAGAGTAAGTTCCTGAAGAAAAGGACAAATAGAATAAGTTGCGCAGAGGTTTAGAAATGGCGAACGCAATGTGTCGCAGCACAATTGCAGGTATACCATCGGGACCGGTAAATTTTTTTATATCAAGATTTTTCAAGACTTTTACTACAGCTCTTGTTCTGAAGTAAATCCTTCCAAGCGAAGAGTTAGCAACAAGGTTTGTCGGCGGATTTTGGGCTGTATTAGGGAGTGTGGAATTGGCTGCAAATAATTTTGCAAAAAGATTAGCTTTTCCAACAGAATCTGATATAATAGTACTATTATCGATCATAGGTGCCGAACGCTTTTAGCAAACCAGAAGGACCTGCTGTTGTTAGGGAGATTAAAGATTTCTCGTCTCAACCTTTGGTTGTGCAGGAATTTTTGCTGATTGATAATTTTTTTAAATTTGTTCGTAACCACTTTATAACTCTCATACGTGTTGACAGTCTTATTATTCTTGTATTTTTTAGAAGCTTCTTCTTTCTATTTCAGAACTTTGCTGCAGAGGTCATTAAACCAACCTGAGGGATTTCATTTTATACTTTTAAGGCTATTTGGAATGAAGGTTTTCATTCCTAATAGAATCCTTTTGGTAATCACCTTTGCAGCAAAGTCGACATCTTTATATTGGAAACACAACGACCAGTTCGATGCATTTAAAAAGTTGTTGAAGCCTTCCCAGTCAGCTTGGTGATAATGCTAAACTAGTCTTTTGGGAGAAGTATTAGAGCTGGTTGTATATTAATATAAACATTCGATTAACAGATTCATTATTTACCATAATTATTGGTATGATGAAATACTGGACGAAAAATATCTTCTGATCTAAACCGATTTCTGTTGATAAAATGTGTCTAAGTGGATCATAATATTATCTCTATATTAATGAATATTCTTAATGTATCTATACTTAGATATTTTCAAACTTTATTTAATTTCGATACTTCTTTAGCATTATTTTGAACTACCATAAATATAAAACTTTATTGAAGATTAAAAATAAAATTTAATTAAAAAATATTTTTTATTAAATTCTGAGTCAAAATAATTTTTATTATAATAAATTTTCTTATATTTAAGATAAAACAAAAAAAAAAAATTATTAAATTTTTTATTTTCATAAATAGATAATTATTCGAAAAATAACTTTTTATTTATTTTTTCGTTTTGAAATATATTTATTATTTACAAATCTAAGAAATTTAATTTAAAAATTACATCAAAAATTAAATTCTTAAAAAATGTCTGAAATGAATATAAATTTTTTATACAATAAGTTATATTATAGAAGTTAGGATTGCCGACAAAACAATTTATGCTTCTGAAATATTGTGTTTATTTCGAACACATACTCTCGTATAATTGAGAATATAAAATGTTTTTCTATCTGAAGAATTATTTGTTAAGTACTATGTTTTTGATAATAAAATGTATAAAAAAAAAACATCAGCGAGTTTTAATTATTTTTCTGTAAAAATTTAAATATCCTTGAAAAAGTTGATACTATAAATCTAATAATAATAATAGTTGACAATATCTGCTAAACTAAATTGCTGTCCTAAAATTAATAACAGAAAAATATTCTATATCAAAATTGATCATGGTAATATCAAAGTAAACAAACATTATATAAATGCAAGTATTGGAATACTCCAAAGGAAATTGAAAAGCTATTAAATAAAATAATTACTAAGAATTTGCAAGAAATTAAGAACATTTTATTTATTTATTTATTTATTATTTTTCATTTCATATTTTGCGCTTAACAATAAAAATAAATTACATTAAATTTAAAAATTACATACTTAAGAGTCGAAAAATTTAACAAGGTAATATCAGAAGCAGCGATGGAAGCAATACCAAAACAAAAAGCTCCACCAAAATATGAGAGTTATCCGGAAATTATAAAAAAAAAAATAGAGGAAAAGAGAAAGCTAAGAAAATCGTGGCAGAAATTAATATCGCCAGAAAACAAAACAAAACTCAAACGGGCAGTAAAGGAATTTAGGCGTTTAATGAAATCCGTAAGAGATGAAGCTTTACAAAAATCCCTAAAAGAACTACCAATAAAAAAATATAACGTAAAAGAAGTAAAAGCAGTCATTAAAAATTAAATAAACCCAAAAAAAGCACCAGGATATGATAAAATAACTGGTAAAATGATAAAAGAACTTCCACAAAAAGGTATAAGATAATGCCCTCCTAAGATTAAGCTGTTTGCCGGATCAATGGAAGAAAGCCCAAATTATTATGTTTTCAAAACCGGGTAAAGGTCCAAGCGCAGTGGCTTCATACAGGCCAATAAGTTTACTACCTATATTGTCAAAGGTATTTGAAAAATTGTTGATGACGCGACTAAAGTCAATATTGATAACAGAAAACCTAATACCAAGCCACTAATTTGGGTTTAGGCAAAATCACTCAACGATTCAACAAGTCCACAGAGTAGTAGATGTAATAAACGACACTTTCGAAAGAAAATAATACTGCTCGGCAGCGTTCCTAGATATTGCACAGGCGTTCGACAAGGTGTGGCATGAAGGACTTCTATACAAATTGGAGCAAAGGCTACCTCATGAATTATATCTACTCATAAGATCATACCTAGACAGTCGTAAATTTGTAATTAAACAACAACAAGAACACACATCAGAAAAAATAATAAAATCAAGAGTCCCTCAGGGTAGTGTACTTGGACCTACTTTATACTTAATATATACTGGAGATTTGCCAACAACAAAAAACACAGTTACTGCAACGTTTGCTGATGACACAGTAATACTAGCAACAAACACATGCCCAACTGCTGCCTCCAACAAATTGCAAGAACATTTTTGAAAAATTGAAGATTGGCTAAAAATATGGAGAATCAAGGCGAATGTAAACAAATCAGTGCATGTTATTTTCACCACCAGAAGAAAAGATGTAACACTAGATAAAGGCTGTGACACTAAATAATGAATAAAATAATTGTTATTTTTTTTTTTTTTTTTTTTAAAGTTAATTTTGCTTACAAATAAAATACTATTTTCTATTATGTGGGGTAATCATAAAATTTATAGATACTAGATTAAAAAAAAAATAATTTAAATTTATATTACAAAACAAAGTAATTTTTTTAATAATAAACAACTTTAGCAATTCCAAAACTGGGTTAAAATTAGGAACAATCATTGATCTGAGCTTGGTAAATAATGATGGCAAAGAGAAATTAAGAAGATAGGAGTAAAGTATATATAAATAATTAAAGTATTATAACAGAAAATGAGAACATCAACTAAGTACATCAAAAAGGGATTCAACGCTAGAATATTCTAAACATAATAACCATGATTTTACTTTTGTACAAAAAATATTTAGTAATCTGAGTTTTCTTATGTTAAGCGGCAATTTATTAAACAAACGACATGAAAATGTAAAATAAAAATTACGCAAAGTAGTAGAACACCCGAGACAATAATTATCCTTCAATTAAATGTAAAACAAATAAAGAAATTGTAATTTGAGTCAGATTATAAAAATAGCATAAAATTGTCATCATCAAACTGTGAAAACTAGACCTTAATAGCTTGAAAAAATTTTGTTCATTTCAGCCCTTGCTAAATGGAATTCTGCATAAATTTTTTTGTCAGCAAAAACTTTTAGCATTTAGGGAAGTAGTAGGAAGGAAGCTTATGGAAAATCAATTAGTCCTAAATAGTACCTTTTTGCACTACCAATAATAATATATAGTGCATAATATAGAGCCTCCCAAGGAACTAAGTACTATAGTAACCCTGTACAATTATAAATTTTGATTAGATAATCAATTTGACTTTCCACAATAATTTCTAAAATTCAGCACTTAGTAATGATAAAGCATTCTAAAATATCATTTTCACAATTGTTTTAAAAATAAAGTTTAATAAGCTTTGATAAAATAATTTAAAAAAATTAATCATTATCTATTGAATTGATAAAAAAATTATTAAAATCTATTTAAGCAATAAATTAAAAAAAAATTGTCCAACTACTGCAGTTCACAAAATTTTAAAGTTAAAATTAACTTACTCTGAAAAATAAAATAACGAATTTATTAAACGAATTCTACCTTGCTAGAAATTTTTTTTGATTATGACTTTCTCTGTTTTTTTCAAAAGATGGCAATCCTAATAAAGAACATACTAGTATGTGCACATCTAATGAATAATTTATAGATAAAAAAAAAAAACGAAAAAAACAAATAACAGCAAAATTTTACATGATAAAAAATTAACAGAAAAACACGAGATCATCCTTTTAAACACTTCATAATTTATGATTTCCAATGAAGAATCCTTTTTGAAAGCATTAAAAGAGAATTACAAAAAAAAAAAAAATAACAAATAAAAATTTTTTTTCTTGGTTAATGAAAAATCAATGAAAATATATTTTTTTTATAAAATTTGTTTTTGTAGCTAGCTATTTAGTTTTTTTTACCGTTTTGCTTCTTTTGATTTTTCAAAAATATCCTAAATAGTAAACATAATCAAAAAACAAAAATCGATTTCTAAAAAATTTATTTGCTACTTTAAATTATCTACAATTTGTCTATTAACATATCGATTGTTAGTCATAGTCAAAGTTAGCTATGTTTTGGTCCTTTACTAACAAAATATCCTTCCTTTCTAGTCATATAAATCAAATAATTGATAATGATTTTGGGTATTTTATCCCTTTTTTTATTTTGTTCAAAGTACAGTACTGCTTCAGCACAAAGTCCTTAATCGTTATTCATATTCACTTTTTTATTAAGTTGAATTTTGTTTTTACACAATTGTCAGAGTTAATAATCTAAGGGCAAATTTTAACAAATATATTTTTGTGTATTTGAAAGAAACTGCTAAAATTTTTAAATAATTTCTGCATTATTTTTCAGCTGCATAATTTTAAAGAGAATTGAATATTTTTAATTTATTTGGAAATGTACTTCTCCCCCACCCATCATGTTTCTCAAGTGTACTTCTACTCCTAAAACTACAAAATATGTTTCTAAACTCAAAACCACAACAAAATTCAAGTGAAGCCAGCTTAAATTTCATATATTAATAATAAGATAATAAAAGTGAGACTCTTTTGAACTATATTAAAGCTTCAGAGCATACTAATTATCATTTATAGTTATTTTATACTATATTGTGGGGAAATTGCGAACACCTCCTATTAAATGACATGGAACTACTCCGAGAGAAGACGACTTATCGTATGAAATCTATTCTGAAACAAATTATACACTCTTGGCAGTAACTTAGGTTGAATCGCTTTTTCGTGGTTAATTAAGTACGGTAGTACAATTTTACACTACAATATCTACAATATTTCTAGTATTTATTTAACAAATTACTGACTTTATCTACTCATTAAATGTGGAGAACTACTGCTGTTGTCAGGAACAAAGCCTTTTTAAATATAATAGTTTCATTTTATTTAATTTGTTACCAGATTATATATACTTATAAATTGAGCTTAGGATATATTTAAAATTGTTCGACGAATAAATATTTAAAATTGTTCAACGTAGAATATTCCGTAAGAGAATAAAAAAGGAGAAAAATTAAACAAACTTATCATAAGGAAAAAAATTGTCTCGCACCTGTTAAAACGAATTCTGTTCGAAAATTTTGTTTTCTGGCTTCATAATTAACATGAAAATTTGCTATTACTTTTTACTTTAAACACCTCCACATATTTATCTGGTTTTTATACAGGTCTCAAATATTTACTATTTCTATTTGTCCCGAGTGGTGCTTGCATAGTTTTGTAATAGAAATGTTTGATAGTTCAATTAACAGGCTCACCAGCTTAAAACAATATTCAGATCATTAACCTACATCGTTCTTTTGAATTTAATAAAACCTAGACTGTACTTCATACTGAACCGTATGAAAAAAACCTAACAAATGTTTAAGCATTTCACTTTGCACATTCAATAAATTTATTATACATATTAGATTAATGTAAAAAAAAAATTAATTTTATACCTAGACAAGAGGAATGAGGTGACAAGCAATTCTTGACAAGTAAACTTGCAAATATGTCCATACCTAAAAAATATGGTATGGTATATAATTATAAAAGTAATTCAAAACTATTTATACTGAGATCCTACTGTTTATTGTCCTCCCTGTTTAGTTTAACTGTACTTCAACGACGTCCTATACTAAAAAATCATTTTACTTTATGTTATCTTTAAAGGTTTTTAATAAAAAAAAAATTATGTTTATTACAATTTGTATGAAATAAATTTAACAAAAATACATTATTGAATAAAAGACCAAATAATACAAAAAAAAAGAAGAAAACAAAAATGAATCCTTGTCAAAACCGATTTCATTGACATAAAAACATTATCCTTTAAATTGTATCCTGTTATTCTGTTTATTTGCGTATGAAATAGATTTCCATTTTTTTTTTTTGTGTTTTATTTTTGATTTTGTTTGTTGTAAATTATTATTTTATATTTTAGTTTTGTTTTTTTAGAGAATAATATCATCGATGTCAATATTACCATTGTCATCATCAACATTTTTTCATCATTATCATTTTTATCGTTATCGTCATCGAGATGGTCCTCGTTGTAATCTTCGTCGTTCTCAGCAACATCATCATCATCATCATCCCATTGGTTTACGTTGTCTTCAAACTTATAACATCTCTTATGATATGATTTTTATTATTATAGTGCTTGTTAGAATGTTACGGGTGTTAAAAGGAACTTTTGATATATTATTTTTCTCTTTAAAAATCTTAAATTATCTTGGTCCTCGAAACAAATATTTATTTATGTTTGAATATGTAATAAACAAGTTGATTTGGAGTACAACTAGTTACAAAAAATAAACCCGCAAAGTATTGTAACCATATTTGTTATATATGTGGCAATAAGTAATAACCACTTAAGTGAATTTTGTCAATTGTTGAGGAAACGCAAAACAGGAGTGGCAGCACGTAAAACGTTTACGTTCAAAAATCAACGTGAAGTATTTTAACGTCAAAGATTTTTTTTTGGTAGCATGTAAAACATTACGTTGAAAATTTATTCCGAAAAGTCGAAAAAATATTCCGAATGTTCGAAAATTATTTTGACTATCAAACTAACCTATTTAAAACTTCAAAAAATATATGTTTTTCAAATTTAATGGAGGTTTGAAATAAAAAGAAACGAATTTAAATTTTTTAGAATTTTTTTTTTGAATTCTTGTATTTCGCCTTACTATTTTCAGTTTTGAAGAACAAAATTGTAATATAAAAATCGCAAAAATAAAAAAATGATGTGCCCGTTTCAATAGATATCTATAATTATAATTGACAAGAATTTAAGGTCCTGCGCAGTAGGCACCTTTTTATTTTATTTCGAATTCTCCTACTCCTTAATGAACTTCTGATATAATATATAAGACGTATATATAAAACAAAAATGCGCACACAGTTGAAAATTTTGTACTCATATGATTTTATTATTCAGCAAATACATTATGCATATGTTAGATCTTATGAAAATAATAAAAAAAAGCAAACAAATCAGTTATTATAATTTACATATGTACTTGCAAATGAATATATGTACATATGCCAAAAAAAAAAAAAAAACAAATTCATCTAAAATAAAAAAAAAAAAACAACAAAAAAACAAATCACTTGAATTCTTCATTTTTATCTTTTTAAGTAACTGTTTCTAAATTTTGGTTATTTGTAGTAATAATATAGTTTTTATTAAAATTATGTATTATCTAGGTATATATATACGTACCTTTTTAATGACAAAACTTTTTATTTTTAGTAAATTTATCACTAAATGCCACTTACTATAGGGAATATATCGGAAACGAAGCAGTATATGAGGGACGTGTATTTATGTGTCCTAAATAAAACTTACTAACTACGAGTGTAGTAAGTTCTTTTTATTAAACACGAGTGGTTTCTGCTATATCGTGCGAAGTCTATGTCAGTACGTAAATTACTGTTTTTTTTAAAACTTTAAATTTGACTTCAACTTGAAATATAATTACTCAACAGGGGCTCCTAGTAGAATTTATAATAGACTAAAATAAAAACAAATAAACAAAACAAATGTAAACAAACCAATTCAGTTGATATTTCATATGATATTTTCAATGAATTAGAATATTTACAATGAACTAATAAATATAGTATTTTATTTAAATAAATTAAAACACTCAATTATTAAGAAATTTAAAAAAAAATTATTTTGTTATCACATAAAAAATGTTTGAATTATCACAGAAATAAAATAATTTTTTTATTGCAAACAAAAATACTTCAATTATTCCAGAAATAAAATATTATCAAAAGAAATTAAAAATTACATTACTATAATTATTAAAAACTATAAAATTTAATGTTCTTAAGATTTCAAATTTTATTATAAACTAGCTTTGTAACCCGTCATAAATGACGGAAGCAAAATAAATCCTAGTTTCTTTTTTTCTTTCATTAGATTCTTTATTCCGAAATTACAGTACTTATATTTATATCACTTTTTATTTATTTTTATTTATGTTTATATTGGCCTAACACTAATCTTTTTTTTTTTTATATAACAGAAAAAGAAGTACCATACCAACAAATTTGTATAAAATATTTGTATTTTTGTATGGTATACTCGTACTCACTTCCATTTAGTTATAATTCGTTAGTTGGGTTCCATTTAGTATAAATTATACCGTATTAGCGTTATTCTGGCCTCTGGGAGAGCAAATTTAAAAATGGGATCTTATTTTCATATAAAGTTTGCTTTTGTATAATGTATAGGGATCTTATTTTGCTATATGAATAAACTGTTATTATGGTATTGTGTTATTTTTAAAAAAATATTCAAAATTTTGTATCTAAATTGGTAAAATTTACAAAAAATACAAAAACATTTTCATCAATAATTTTCAATTTAAAAAAAACAATGTTTTATTATCCGACGTAGAACTAGAGTTTATTATTCTACTCTACTTCTATCAAGTTCTATTGATTAAACAGTGAACCTGAACAGTGAAGTGAACAGTGAACACTTAACACTGAAAATAAAATAATATTTTTGGAATGGAGCATGTAGAACATACAGAATACAGATACAGTAAATAATAAAAAAAAAAAACAAAAAAATTTTTTTTTGAGTGAAGTGAGTTACGCACACAATAATGACAAAAATAAAAGGTATAAGCAATAAAGTAGTATAATGTATAATATTATACAATACAAACATGCTGATACACATGTATATTATTGTGTATAATTTTAAGTAATAAGAATAACTTTTGAGTGAATTATGTTTTTTTTTGTGTTAAATGCTGTTTGCCTTTTGCTTATTATACCATATTAAACTTTGGATTAAATTTCTATTAGTCCTTATTATTATAAATCAAAAAAATTGTTTGTTTTATTTGTATTATTATTATTATTTTTTATTTTTCCTTATTATTTGCGAAGAACACTAACATTAAATTAAAAAAATATAGTTCATGCAATCAATTTTTCCTGCAAAGGTTCAGCATGGTAGACAGGGGTTAAAAAAAAGCACTAAAGCAATTTGTATATATATGAATTTGTATACATATGCAATTTGTATATGTGTTGGAGCGTTCCGTCGAACTTACAAACATCCAGATAAATGCAGAATAATATATATATACTATTTAAATTTTATATTTTTATTATTAAAAGACAAAATTATTAAAAAAAACTATTTTTCCCTTATAAATTTTAGTACACGGTAAGAATATCATTGACGTTTAAAAATAAACGTATACGTTAAAATCAACGAACGTCAACTTGCTTACATGCTACCGAAAAAATGTATACTTTACGTTTTCGGAATTAAATCAACGTCAACGTTGCTTACATGCTACCAAAAGTGCTAATACGTCTTTTTGACGAACGTGAACAAGTTACGTGCTGCCACTCCAGACTTTTTAATCATTTCTAAAAAAAAAGTGACACTTTGAACGGGATTTGTGTTATACAAAATGAGCAATGGAAAAATGTTAAACTAAAAATAAAATAAAATCTTTAAAAAGTCAAATTTTAAAATAAAAAAATTAATTTAAATTAAATGAGTTCAATAAACATTTATTTTATTATAAAATTATTTTTTTGATCATTTTGCAGTTAAGTGCAATTTAAGTTCTTATGTGAAAACCATTTTGATACAAAAAACAAACATAAGTTATTTTTCTTCACAAAAATTAAAGTAAAAATATAACTTTACCCCAGATAAGTTGTTATTTTAGATTCATTTTCCAATTTATAATAATGAAATATTCAATTTAGAAGTATTTTACTGCAAAACACAAAAACTATTACATGAAAATAATTAAAATTAAAATAAAATCTAACATAATTTAAAAAAAAAAAATGGTAATTCATTTCTCCATAAATTTTTGTTTTTTTTTTTTAAATATGTATAAGATAAATGTTAATTTATTAACCCTTTATTTCATACGAAGCCATATATGGCTTTTTGAAATAATCATCAATCTTTTATATGTTATAATGAGAGAATCTTTTAGAAAACCGTTACAATTTCTCATTTATTATTGTCTGCATACAAAATTGTTTCTTTTTGAGTTTGGAGAACATGCAAAATTGTCAGTATTCACGTGTTTGTCAATACATGTCAAGTGTTAAAAAAAAGCAAAATTTTTAAGAAATTTAATTAAATTTAAATAAGTTTATAGGTAAGTACAAGTAATTTAAAAATATATTTTATTAAATATACTTATAATTCTTTGTATTAAATGTACTATTTTTGATTTTAACCATATATCTTGGGTTTTATGTGTATTTGTTTGTTAAAGCCAAATATGGCTTCGTATGAGTTAAAGGAATATAATTATTATTTGAATTTTGGTTATTTTAGAAATGAATTCTTATATGTTCTATGGAAATTCAAAATATGTGCAATCCATACCTGGTGATGGTTATGAGAGCAATGATATACTTGCTTCCGACTCCGATATCGAGTATGAGGTATCGAAAAGTGTACATGACATAAGATCACCAGCTATAATTCCCGAAACTGATACTAGCTCTTCAGAAAGTGATGTTGAAATTGAAAAAGCTATTCCATCCGTCTCAAAGAAAGCAAAAACTAATAAACAAAAGAAAAAGCTTAATTGGAAAAAGGGCCATCTACCACCTTATGATGAAAATAAATTTGAATTTAAAGGAAATACTAATCTGCCTAATTACATCATAGAATTGGATACACCTGCCGATTTTTTTTTGTTTTTTTTTACTGATGAAATACTTAATTTGATAGTTGAACAATCAAATATAAAAGCGTTGCAAGATAACATAAACAAGCCCGCAAAAATAAATAAAAACGAAATGGAACAATTCATTGGCATGATAATTTACATGTCGTTAGTTAAGCTTCCTTCAATAAGACATTACTACAGAGCCACTACAGGACAAAATTTAATATTTGAAACGATGAAACAGTTCTTACACTTTAATAACAACATTAATTTTAAAGCGTTTGATACACCAGGATATGACAAACTATTTAAAGTAGGGCCACTTTTAGAAAAAATAAGGGAGCGGTTACTTTTAATACCAAAAGAAGAGTTTCTAGCCGTAGACGAGCAAATAATACCCACAAAATGTCGACATGAATTAAAACAATATAATGCTGCTAAGCCTCATAAATGGGGGTATAAGAATCAAGTTCTTAGTGGAGCTTCAGGATTTAGCTACGATTTTGATGTATTTGCTGGAGAACAAAGTAACACTTTCCCAAATGATGCTCCAAATTTAGGAGTAAGTTCTAATGTCGTAACAAGACTAACTTCTACGGTACCTCGTAACATAAACCATAAAGTCTTTTTTGATAATTGGTACAAAAGGAATTTTACCTTTAGGTACTGTTAGATTGAATCGTGTACCTAATGCTGATATGCCAACAGAAAAGGAATTAAAAAAGAAAGGTCGTGGAAGTATGGAAGAAAAAGTGGTTACCATTGATGATGTCAAACTAAGTTTAGTTTCATGGTTTGACAATAAAGTGGTTAACATGCTATCAGCTTATGTTGGCAGTGAACCTAATATAACTAAACGCCGTTATTCAAAAAAGCAGAAGAAATATATTGAAATTTTAGCTCCACAAGCTGTGCATCGCTATAACAAGCATATGGGTGGAGTAGATTTACTAGATTCTATGCTTGGATTCTACAGAATACAACTGAGATCAAAAAAATGGTACAAAAGACTTTTTTACCATATGATCGATTTATGTGTCGTGAATGCATGGATTTTATGGCGTCGAAAAAATGAAAATAGTGAGTTATATATGCCACTGTATGATTTTAAATTATCAATTGCTGAACATTTATGTAAAGCGGGTAAAGTAAAAGTTCTTATTTTATTACTAAATTTATCAATTTCAAATCATAAACCCCAAAAATTTAAATTTTTGCAGGTAAGGTTTCCGTTGCAAGAAGAAAAGGGCGTCCAGCTTCTTCTTCAAGAGGTGGTACACCCACAAGTCAAGGAGTTAATTCTCCCCAAACTCCTGTTCAAGCAAGAAAAAGACCCGCTAGACACCAAGACTTTCCTTTGGATTCTGTACGTTCCGACTGTATTGGTCACCTGCCACTGTGGAAGAAAAATCGGCAATTATGTCAAAATGATTGCAAATTTCGATTTTTCACAATATGTGAAAAGTGTAAGGTACATCTTTGCTACACCGAAAAAAGAAATTGCTTTACTGAATTTCATAAAACTCAATAATATAAACATATATCTATGTATATAAAAAAATTAATTAATACTAAATAATAAGTTGTTGTATTAAATTCAGTTGAATAAAATTTTGATTTTCAATAAAATATTAACTGAAATTCATTTGTATTTTTTTTATAAAACTTTACCTTAAATGCATACGAAGCCATATATGGCTTTGTATTTTATTTTCTAAACTAAATAACATTTTTTTTTTTTTTTTTTTAAATTCACTTAATTATGGGTAAATAATATCTTTTCATGTAATTTTGATTTTTTTTTTCATGGGGATCATAATTCATGAAGTAAAGGGTTAAAATAACTAGTTTGTTAATTTATTTCTTAATCGTCGTTATTATCAGCAAAATCTGGATGCATATTTGAAGTGGTCTGATTCACTTTTAAAACTTGGTAAAAATTATGATAATCTTTGTCAATGTACGGGAGCATAGAAAGAAGATCATGCTTTTTTGTTTTTTATTTATTTTGATTGGCATATTATAATAGTTTTCAACTTGGAAAATTTTAGTGCTGCTATTTCTCTAATATACTTCATATTAGTTCGCTGGCATAAAGCTTTTAGCAGGCTTATAGCGGTGGCAACTCAGGAAATGTTAAGACAGGAGCTCAAACACAAAAATAATGTAATGTATACCTATCAATTTGTGATTTTATTAATGGTTCTATTCATAAATAAGTTCCAATATTCTCGATTTTGAGAAAATATTTTTAAAATAGTCTTAAAATATTAATTAAAAAAAGAAACCACGCTTTTCTGATCGATAGTCAGATGACATAACCATTACACTATACAATAAAATTTTATTTTGATTATGAAAATGTATATGTAGCTATGTCTTCTACGTCTTTTACCCTTTCTGACGAATAGTTCTTCTGATATTTAAATGATTTTTTTTGTATACTCTCACGAATCGTTATTCTGAGTTTTTTATTTTTTTACTATATTAACCACGAATCGTTTTTTTTTTCAATGTTACTGTACCTACCTAAATCATTTTGTTCTTCTTAACAGCTTGAACTTCAACAGCTTTAACAGCTTCATCACAATGTTTTTTCATAATACCTCTCACCAAATTAACCATGCGTTTTCCTTTAGATATACCATTATTAAAAAAAAATCACTTCGTAAATTAAAACAATTGAGCCCGGGCACTTAATAAAAAACCACTTAATATTCAAAAATTGTTCGTCATTGATTAACGAATAACCACTTACTGACACGTAAGTTAACAAATTTTTTAATAAAAATATATGAATAAAAAACGTAATTGCACACTGTCATTATTCTAAAAATTTTTTTTGGAAAAAACTAACGGTTTTGCATTTTGTAAAATCACTTATGTATATTGAAATTGTCTTGGTTAAAGTAGTGTTTCAATTCAAAAATATCTAAATATTTATTTGTTACATTCCTCCTAACTCCAATATTGATGTATATGACAGATTCAATAAGGCTTTTGATGCTGTACCGAACAGTTATAATTCTGTTGATGAAATACTTATTTTAGGTGATTTTAATCTACCCAATATAAGATGGATTTCCCATGACGAAGAAATGACATTTTTGATTCCAACTAACCTAGTTAGTGAACTTTAATGTACATTTATTGACTCTCTCAATATTGATTGTGTATAAAAAGTTTCTCCTATATGTAACTTTCAAGAAAGACAACTCGACCTGATCTTCAGCTCAGATTGGAATAACATAACGATGTTGGATTATCATTTTTCCATTAGTCAAAATTCATTCTTATCATTCTCGACTACATGTTTCTCTCTATGTATACTAATGCTCCTCCTGATCAGGAAGCACACAGTTTTCTTTTTGACTTTAATAGGGCTAATTTTAATGATATCAATAACTTTTTTATTAATTATGATTTCATTTCTTTATTTGGAAATAATGAAATTGAAGATATGACTAAAACGTTTTACGATTTAATGTTTGAGACATTTCGGCTCTATATTCCACTATGGATATTAGGAAGATTTGTGGATACCTGGGGAACCTGGCGAACAATATATTTCCTGGACCTGATGACGTTCCTGAAGTAGTTCTAAAGAAATGCTCAGATGCTGTGGCTGCTCCACTTTCTATCATATTTAATACTTCTATCATCTGTGGCCTGTTCCCATCTATTTGGAAAAAAAGCTTTTATTAAACCTACACATAAAAAACATAAAAAACCACTATTCCTAAAGTTTTTGAGTTGATGATTTTTTATTCTATTTACAATCATTGCACTAACTTTGTAACGACACATCAACACTGTTTTATGAAAAAGAAGTCTACAGTAACCAACCTTGTAGAATCGACATCAACCTTCTTAGTCAATATGGAAACCGGAATCCAAACGGATGTAATTTACACTGATTTTAGTAAAGCATTTGATGTTTTACCCTCCATAGTATTATTTTAATAAAACTAAAGAAACTAGGATTTCCTGCAAAATTTGTACAATGGGTCAAGTATATCTTACTAATACGAGCTATAGTGTTTTATTCCGCTCTTCATTTTCATCACCATTCATATCAAATTCTGGAGTTCCACAGGGGAGTCATTTAGGACCACTGTTATTTATTATTGCTATCAATGATGTGGCTTCTATAATTTGTAATAGCGATGTGAAAATTTACGCTGATGATATGAAGATTTTCAAAAAAATAACGTCGATGCAAGACGTGTTTATATGCTTCAAGATAATCTAGATAAATTTTATACTTGGTGCTTTAATAACAATCTTTTACTAAACATTAGTTAGTAAAAGATTGTTATTAATGCACCAAGTATAATTAATGAGAAACTTTCGAAATATCTTGAAAGCAAAAGCATAATGTCAGATAGACAATACGGTTTTAGATCGCACCGGTCCACCAGTGACATGATGACTTGTCTTTGCGAAACGCTCAATATCACCTGATCGCTTTTGATCGAGTATGGCATGCTGCTTTAATAGCCAAATGTCAAGCTATTGGCCTAGGGTCTGTATTTTCTAAATGTATTGAAGGTTTCATTTCGAATCTTTCGATTCGCGTTTTAGTAGACGGTTTCACGTCTGAAAAACTTAATATAAATGCTGGTGTTCCGGAAGGATCCGTTCTCTCACCCACTCTTTTTTTGATTTTCATCTCAACTTTTTGACTACTAAAACTCAAAACTGTCTTATTTCACGCAAACTTCCAGGATTTCAACCTAATCTCTCCTTTCAAGGTGTTACTTTACAAAACACTAATAGTCTAAATATTTTAGGCATGCGCGTGAATCAAAAAATTATTTGGAATGACCATATTTTTGATATCGCGAAAGGAGCTGCCAAGTGTTTAGGTTATCTAAGCAGATGTAAAACTGTTTTTTCACCTTTGGAACTCCTTAATATCTATAAATCATTTATACGTCCCAAGATGGAATATAACTCACATATTTGGGCTGGCGCTTCCATTACAGCCTTAGGCTACCTTGACCGCGTTCAAAATCGCACCATTCGTCTAATTGGCGACCCAAATATAACTTCATCCCTAACTTCTCTTGGACATCGACGTGTAGTCGGAGCACTTTATCTGTTTTATAGATACTTCGTAGGTGTGAACACATGCTCAGCAAAAATCAAAGCGCTGCTTCCTCTTCTTAAACAATTCCAACGCGAAACAAGAGGAGCTGCAATTGCTCACCCCTACAGTGTGGATATCCCAAGATGGCATAAAGTAGGTTATGGAGGTTCGTTTATAGTTTGCAATTCAAGAATATGGTATCATGTTCCTCCCAACATGTTTCCACATCCAATTTACAATTTGCAAAAGTTTAAAGAAAATATTAATACCTTCATTCTTCAACTTCCAATTACTAATCTATCACCCTTTTTTTCTTCCTAATTTATTCTATCCTACCCTATCCCAACCAAGCGTCACGTAAGTGTAAAGGTATTTTCATACCTAACGCTTTGGCTGTTTATAAAAAAAAAAAAAAAAAAAAAAATGTGCATTCAAGTGTTACACACGTCGAACCCAACCATTTAGCTTTAGATATACTCTAAACAACGAAACCTTAGAAAAGGTTAATTCAATTAAAGATTTAGGAGTTTATCTCGATGATAAACTATCATTCAAACTCCACTACGATAACATCGTTAATAAAGCTAGTTCAATGTTGGACTTCATAAGACATTGATCAAAGGAGCTGAACGCTCCTTACATTTTTAAATCATTGTATACATGCCTCGTTAGACCCCAACTTGAATATGCATGTCAGGTCTGGTCTCCATTTTATAATTCACATATACAAAGAATAGAAGCTGTTAAAAAAAATTTTTAAGGTTCGCATTACGTAGTTTGCCTTGGGATGATCATACAAGACTCCCTCCATATGAGCATAGGCTAAACTTTCTCCATTTTAAGTCTCTGCGGAAAAGACGGGAAGTAGCTCATGTTTTATTTATTTTCAAAATTATTAAAGGCGGTATTATTTCCCCTTCAACTCGTTTACGCCACTCAAATCTCTTTACATTAACATTACACAGAACAAATTATGGTAAATATGAACCTATTAATAGAATGTTAATAATTAGTAATAAATATAAGAATAGTATAAATTTTTCAGTATCTAAAGATACTTTAAGACGAAAATTATATGAAATTAATTGAATATTTTGTTAACTTGACTTTTTAATTTATATTAATAAAAATAATATTACTATTTTTGTATTTTGAATTTTGTTATTTTTGAATGTATACCTACTAAGTAAGTAAATTGTATTTTTAATTAATATATGAAATGTAATACTAAATTGTAAACTGTTTGAGCTAAATAGTATAAATCTACAAATAAATATCATTTAAGTTTTGCACTTCATAATTTGAATTTTCGAAAAGCCTCTTAAGTGATTATAAGTTGTTTTTGTTTACTATTAAAATCGAAAGTTCAGTTTTTAAAAAAGACTTATATCTTTTAAGTGATGACCATTAAAAAAATATGATTTTAAGTTGTTTTTCAAAAAGCAATTGTAGTTGCAACGGCAGTTAAATGATTTTGTTCGAATCAACAGCTGTAACTCCGTAAATAATTGTCCAAATAGAACAAAATTTTGACAGAAAGTAAAGTTTAGAAAGGGCTATTAAATGCACCAAAAATATATGAAACCACTTAATTGCACTTAAGTGGTTATTACTTATTGCCACAGATATTATTTTCTATTCTAGTTTTGTTCTTTAACTAATATGAAGAGTTTTGTAGATGGACCCTTGTAAAACAGACAAAAAATTTCTTTGATTTTTGCTTTTCCCTTTTTTTTATTATTTTTTCTTGTTTTTAAACCTTTGTCAGGTACCATATAAATGGATGGCATATTTTTTGATCAAAGAGCGAGATTTGATTTTTTTTTTTGTATAAACATTCTAACTTTTTTAAATATATGGTATATAGTATATGTTAAGTATATAATTAGTGGTTTTGTTTTTGTAATTGTAAAAATTTAAATTCAAAAGAAAAACAAAATATCACTTTAAGTAATAATCAGACAAAATCCAAAAAAGAAACAAAAAGGGCACTACAAATATTTTTTTTTGTTTATTTTTTTTTTGTTATAAAATCTGTATTTGGTGCAACATAATGACGATAATGTTGAAATGTTGTTTAAATAATAATTTATCATCAAACATGACCCCGAGATCATTAAAACAACTAACTCTCTTGATAACCTTGTTATCAAGGGTATAATTCGATACTATGGGAGAAGTACGACGAGTGTAACTGATTTGAGTACATTTCTCCACGTTCAATTTTAATCCATTGACGTCACACTAGTTTAAGGACTTAATTGCCTTAAAGATTTTGACATCATCAGCATATATGGATACGCTGCTATTTCTCAAAATTGTTGTTACATCATTAATAGATAAAATGAACAGTAGTGGTCCTAAGTGACTGCCCTGCGGAACTCCAGAATTATCATTGAATGGATCAGAAATAATTAATCTAAAAAGTACATTATATGTTCGGTCAACTAGGTACGATTGAATCCAATTTATGAATGTTGGTGGAGAATTAAGGTTAGCAAGCTTCTTAGTAATAACATTGTGTGGTAGAATATCAAACGCTTTACTCATATCAGTGTATATTACATCAGTTTGAAAACCAGCTTCCATTGTGTTGCAAAAAGAAGAACAACATTTTACTAAGTTAGTAACTGTTGACCTATTTTTCATGAAACCATGTTGGCAAGAAGTTAAAAGTTTGAACAGGTTTCATATATAGAAATGAATTATAGCAGTATTTGTGTTAATTTGAGTTTGTGTGAATTTTGTTTATCTTTGATTTTTTTTTTTTATTAGAATATCTATAAATTTATTATAAACTTCATTAAGAATTATACATTGGAACGTTCATTTGAGTTTTGGTAAAATTTATTGCAGAAAATTAAAAGTTTTAATAGTTTGAACACGGTGGTATAAATTTTGTATCACCGCACATATTCGAAATAAAAATTATTTTATGGTTGAATAAAGTGGTATAAATTTTATACCGTCGCGCATATTATACATATAATTTTCTGCATTTATTTGGATGTTCGTTTGTCCGACGGAATACTCTAACATATATACAAATTGCAATATGTATACAAATTGCTTTGTGCTCTTTTTTTAACCCCTGTCTACGATGCTGAACCTTTGCAGGAAAAAATACCATTGCATGAAATATATGTTTTTAATTTAATGTTAGTCTTCTTCGCAAATAATAAGGAAAAATAAAAAATAATAATAATAATATAAATAAAACAAACAATTTTTTTGATTTATAATAATAAGGACTAATATAAATTTTATCAATAGTTTAACATGGTAGAATAACCAAAAGGCAAACAGCATTTAACACAAAAAAAAAAACATAATGCACTCAAAGGTTACCCTTATTACTTAAAATTATACACAATATGCATATGTGTTTACAAATTTTTTGTTGTTGTTTTTGGTTGTTGTGATAATGATCATAGCATCATAGTTTTGCCATACCGTATGCATAGCTTGTATAGTACTATAGGTATATATATATACTCTAGCCAGAAATGTGATGCGATGATGAGTTAAAATTGTTATTTTTTTTTTTGTTTATTGTTTTTTTTTTTTAAATATATATATATAAATCTATATGATATATAAATTTATGATCGTATATAATATTTAGTATGTATTATGGGGTTAGGTTTGGGTTCTGCTGATTTACACAAAAAAATAATAACAACCTATACATTTTTAAAGAAATTAATTGAAATTTTGTACTATTATTTTTTATTTCTTATCTTTGTAAATTTATAATTTTTAGGTATATTTGTTTTCTTCAAGTGTGTAGAAATGTATGTTGTAGGTAGGTATATATAGGTAACGGTTAAACCATATTGATTTTTGTTCTTCTTTTTAATGTATGTTATGAATAATAATTATGTATGAATTTCGATAATGAATTTTTTGAAATGAAATGAAGTTTTAAATAACCGATCAATGGTTCAGAAGTTATGAACAGTTTTGTAAATACATACCTATTTATTTGCAGTAAATTTTTTTATTTTAATTTTTTCTCCAACACAAGTTTTTATTTTATTCATCAAAATAAATATTATGTGTACCTACAATATTATTGTTTTTTTATATTTACAATTTTATTTGTTTTTGTTTTGAAAATTGTTTTTGTTCAAAGTTGTGGCTCATTATAAAATATTATTTGTTTGCTATAAACTTTGACGCTAAACTTCCGCAGCGAATGTTATTGAATGTTAACAGGATTAACTTAATTCTGAATTATACGATAACTGTTCAATGTTGGCAAAAAGGATTTCGGTAAAATGATCGAGTAAATGACCCTTAGGGAATAGAAAATTTTGCACCTTACTACAAATATTCTGTTTATATAGTAATTAAAAGCGTTATAATACAAAAATAAAGGTATGATAATTTAGTAAGCAAATACGTATTTTTCTTAAACTTGAAATGAAAACTCTAATGAAGGAAAGAAAAGCTAGAATTTATTTTGTTTCCGTCATTTATGGCGGGTTACAAAGCTAGTTAGAAATATTGACAATTATTGATTTAATCAAAAGTAAACGGTAAGTAACTTTTATTTTCATAATAAAAGTGAACTTATAGTGATTTCATAAATAATTTTTAAAATGATTAGAACATAATGAATAAAAAATTATTGTCAAAGAAATAAACATTGAAGTATATGTTGATGGATGATGAGGAGATCGCAAAAATACCATTTGATCTTGAATCTATTTGTTTTGATTTCAGTGATGATATAAATAAAGAAAACATTTTACAAAATTATATCAATTTTTTACTTGACGAAAAAACAGATCCATCAGATTTGAACGCTGATAATAGATTATCCGCAGAGAATATGTGTGGCACACAATGGCTACATAATGGCTACATATTGGTTGCTATTTCTGAAGTGGAAAAACAAAAGAGCAATATTAAAAATGTATTTACAAAAGAGCTACAAAAGAGCAAAATAAATGTATTGTCTAATTTTTATGATCCATCTAAGCTAACGACAGTTCTGAGGCGAAGAGTTGATGGAATTCAGGAAGAGGTTACATGCCCGCAGATAATTGCTGATTATAATCTATTAGATAATATTTGACAAAATCGATTAACTAAAAAAAATATTATGAGATTGATAGGAAAAGTAAAAAATAGTTGCATCGTACTTTCTTCCACTTTCTCGATGTATTCGTGATAAATGCAGACATTTCATCAAAATTTTATGACATCTGTGAACCCGTGAAAGAATTCAAGTTAGGTATAATCCGGAGTCTTATGAATACTCCACAAAATATTAAAAAAATGACTACAAAAAAAACCATTCAAATAAAAAAAAGCCATATATTGAATCATCAGTACATAAAGCTGGTTCTAGTCGCCAATCAATAAAGACAAGCTTTCGTCGGTGTGGTTATTGGAGCAAAAAATGTCATCAAAGACGAACAAATTGTATGTGCTCAACAACGTGTTGAATTTGTGCTTGAGCAAGACTAAAAGTTAATTTAATGATTTTCATCAGTAAATGCATCTTTGGGCGGTAGTATAATTTTTATACCACGTCCTTGAACAGGACTTTTTAAGGATATGTGTATAGGTATATATTTTTTATTTTCAGTTTCAAATGAATAAATTAAACAAAATGTAACCAAAAAATTTTTACTTTATTTCAACCCTTGCCCCTGAGAGAGTTAAATTATTTTTGAGTTTGATTTTTGAAACTTACTTTCTACATTTTTTTTTTTATATAATTCCAAGTCTATGGGATGAACACCCTAACTGCTTTTAAACAGAGATTTGGAATACACAATCACATACAATAGCTTTTTCTGTAGAATTTTTGTGGTATAGACTAATTTAAATGTGGAAAACTATCTACTGTAGAGTACTTCGCCTTCATAATAGCATAGTTCCATTTTTTTTTTTAGTGATAACCCAAACCCTCAACTATTTATCATTTATTTTATCCCAATGATTAAGGGTACTGGAAGGTTCGGTTGAAAGGCAGGCGCTCTACCACCCAGCGTTAGAATATTTAGCGTTATGTTTTACATTGACAATTATTTTGTTATTATGTTCTGTTTATTGTTTTATTATCAAACTTATAAAAACTTTAGCAGAAAAAGTCAAAAATTTGCCGCAAAATGTCAAAAATATAACTAAAAACAAAAATGATACAAAAAATTATATCTTTGCAATATCTTCTGTACATAAAAACTTTATAAAAATTATCGCATATTTTTAGTATGCGTGCTCTGCATTTTTTTGTTCATTTGAAACCTATATTAAACAAGATGGATGTTAAAGAATATTAACCAGTATATAACATCGTACGAGGTACCAGAGATAGCTCCTTTAATATTTTGCGTTTCACAAAATATTAATCTTCAACATCTCTTTTCTTTTTTTTTCTCTTTTTTCAAGTTGGAAGTTGTTTTTGTACAACATGTCAGTACAACTAGAATATTTTCATTATCAGACACAGAACCCTATATTTTTCTTTGAATTTATTTCTGCAAATATCAATCTCTGTTGATTAAAATTATAAAAACTTATTTTCCGGGAAAACAATTAACATTTTATTTTTTCTTTTTTAAAATTATTTGCAAAAAAGTTATTGCACAAAAGAAGAGAATAGCCTGCAATGTTAACACATTAATAGAAAGTTTTTAATTACTATGAAAATATTTTTCTATAAAATTATTCTAAAAATAGAGTTTTCAGTTAAATTTGTTATATAATATTATTATTTTTAAACAACTAACAAATAGAATTTCATTAACATTTCCTAAAGTAATTTCAGTTTTTTAAATTCGATTATATTTTTTTTACATAATGTCCAAAACAGAATTTGTGAGTAGTTTAGTTTTTTTTTTTTTTTTACTAATTTTAAGTATTTGATTGTAGAACTAATCAATTTGATAATTAAAATGCCGACAATACATTTACGCAAACTATTGATTTATTCTAATTGTTAATATAATTTGTAAATTTAATTAATAGCTCTTTTGGTAACCAGGGTCCAATACGAACATCATTTCATTTTCAACTTAAATGTACATATGTAAAAATGTATTGAATGATATGGAACTAGGAAAATATAGATAAATAATAAAGGAATATCTATAGATAAAATTGCAATAAATATTCAATGTAAATATATAATATATATATATATATTATATATATATATATATATATATATATATATATATATACCGATGATTGACCCCATGCTGACCAATCGAATCAATCAACAAAGATATTAGAATAATTCTGTAAATGAAATTGATAAAAAAAAGAAGAAAATGAAGGTAAGGTGTAGGTATATCGATAAAATTTCTGGGTAAATTTCATTTTATTCCAGCAAGAGTATATTCACCATAGTCTATAGAAAAACTTTTGTTATTTATGGTATAAAGGAACTTAAAGGACAAAAATTTCTCTAATATGTTTTTTTTTTCGATTTGGCTCAATTTCAACATTTTTTTGGGAAAGTATTTTTAATCAAAAAAGAAAAAATTATCAAAATTAAAATGGAATGTCAAAAATTCAAAATGGTGGCTAATAACAGTATATTAGAGTGGTGCATTCTGTAATTATAAATTTTTTTTTTCTTTTTATTACCTACCCTAATTATTATTTTTTCTTAAATTTCATCAATTTTTTACTTTATAATTTTATATTATGGGTGGAAGTTATTTAAGCCAACCGAGGAACTACCGCTTCATTCAATTTTTTCTACATCAAAACAAGTTCAGGATATCCAATTGAAAAGCTATAAGCTATAATTAATTTGTATCAATTCTCTTAACCGTCTAATGCACTTCAGTTAAATAAATACATGTCGTATAATAACTATAAAGTTGGTTGATAATGGATTTATAGCTTAGAATTTACTATATTGCTTTATAAGTTATATTTCGTATAGGTTCAAAAACAATTTGCAAATATATTTTTCAATAAATCGATTCTCTTTCAATTATTATTGTTTTAATATTGTCTTCCCATTTATTTTTCGGTCTGATCTAAATAATTTTTTTAAAAATTGTTATATAAAATTGTTTTAATGATTTAAAAATAAGTTTTTTATTATTAAAAAAAAAGTGTTTAAATACAAAAATGACTAGTGCTCCTGCTAATTTGGTAACTACTTTCACTATCTAATATATCTCAAAGAAATTTGGATAGGTAACATTTTCAAAGTATGTAATACTCAATACCTTATGTTTTGACTTATTCCATTTCTTCTTAGGATTGTAATAACACAATAAGTAGATTATTCATCACACTATAACCGCCATCTAGACCCGGTTGCTTAGGTATTTAAAAAAATACATTTTCACATAAAATATGCTTCAGGGTGCAATATCTTAACATAAAACACTGTTTCTTCATAATATTTTTAGGCTTATTATACGCCCATTTTTATACGCTCGCTATGGAAGAACTTAGAAGAGGAGCAAAAAGAGTTCTTCATGTCAACTGATGACACCACTACATACGTATCCATGAAGAAGAGATAAGAAGTAGAAATCACGACAAGAGAGACCTGGTGTAATTTAGAAGACCACGCTAGGTTCTCAAACATCGCGAACATTTTCATTGCCGTGTCACTTACGGCTCTAGGATCGGGAACTTTATAGTGTTCTTTGAAAAAAAAATCTTGACTTTAGCTTCCGGACAGTCTTCCAGACTGAATTCTTTGTTATAAAAGCAAGTGAATATAATTAAAGAGCAAAAATGATCTAACAAAGTTATTAGAATTTTTAGTGTCAGTCAGGCTGATTTAAAAGCTCTTGAAAATAACCTCATCAAATCTAGATTGGTGGCAGAAAGTTTGAAAGCTCTAAACCTCATAGCGGTGCGAAATAAGGTGCAATTGATTTGAATACCGGGTCATAGTGACCTGTTGCCTGCCTGTAAATGAGAAAGCTTACAAACTAGCCAGGTCATAGATAGGCAACATTTATTAAGCGGAACCGGTAGTTGGTATATATCTATTGATAAAATTAAACTATCAATAAAAACACCTTGAAGAGTGAGAGCCACAGTATTCATAATATATGCACCAAGAATAAAAACCAAAATAACCAAATTCCTAATAACTCTCAATAGAGCAGACTGCATGAAGATGGTGCGTATACTTACTGGTCTTAACCACGCGAAAAAGCACATGTATAGAGAAGCATTAAGTCACAACCCAACCTTAAAACACTGTCTGGAAGAGGAACAAGCCTCAACACATGTTGTAGGAGAGTGCCTAGCTCTTTAAAGACTGAAACTCAGGTTGTTGGAAATGCGGTACATAGCCTCAAAAAACTTCTGCAGATAAAACCCTCAAATCTATTAGCTTTTATCAAAAGGGTCCACTAAGTTGAGCGGTGTAAGAAAACATAAACGGCTAAAAGCCTACCTGCCGGTTTTGAAATATTAGTGTCCCCCTAAAGATTTTACTGAAAGCTATATAAATTTAATTCATCAATTTGTTAATTTGCACTTCAAAGAATCCTTGTTAATACTTTACAATTAAATTATGGTTCATTTTTATTTTGTACCTCTGTTGGCTATACCGAAAATAAAATTTTTCAATCTGAAAATTTTCATCACCTAATTATTAGGATAAGACAAAATTTCACAGGAATTAGTTTTCCCTTAGGAACTAATTTATTTTTGTTTTGTTTATTAATTTCGACACTTCTGCACTATTTAAATTGATGTCAGTTACTGTATCGAAGAGTGGAAATTGAAACAAAATATTGACATATTTAGAGAAAAGAAAAGATTTGCAATTGATATAAAGTGTCACAAATTTCTCTTTCTATTATATATTATTAGAGCTGAGTCTATACTGATACGTTCATTTGATTCTTCTCTAATTTTTTGTTGTTATTTTTTTTATTCATTTTTAAATATTCATCTGATATATAATCATCTACGAACATGTACATTTTAGAGATAAATATTCATGAAACCTGCACATAATACATATATAATAATATATACAGAATACTTTATAGTACCTATACAATATACGTTGACATCCTTCCTTGGGAAATTGGAATTGCAAATATGGTTAAAGTTCATTTCTTTAATTAGACACTTGACATGTTTCGAACAAAATAAATTGCTTTAATAGACATTATCAGCTTTTGGAACCAAAAAAAAAAAAAATAATAACAAAATATAAAACCATAATGCCAGATTCAGATACATTTCTACAGAATTGAAATGTAGACCATATTCTAGAATGCAGGAAATGAAAATGAATGAAAACAATACCGAAAATATAATAATAAAAACGAAAACTTAAGATAAAAATGTATAAAAATTGAAAAACCAAAATTAAACAAATAAAAAACAAAAAAAAAAAACGTTATGGGACATTCATAGGTTAAAAACTCTATAGATCAAGTTGAAAGACAAAAAAAAAATAAAAGGCAAAAATTTATTACCAGCTAGTCCAATTAACGAAGTTAGCTTAGGAAAGTTTTTATTTAAATTTTTTGTTTTTTTTTGTATACCTATATTTTCTAAAACTTTAACACGATTTTTGGTTTTTCATTATGGCATTTTGGTATTAGAAAAAGAACACAAAGGAATCACACTCTTGACTATCTTTATGTTTTAATTTTTTCAGTAGTGTTTATTTTTCTTATGTCAATGTTCAATTAAAAATGAAAATTTTCCTTTTAATGTCCAGTAGTAGAACTACTTGAATATTTTTTGGTTTTTTATTTTTTTTTTAGAGTTGAATAAATGAAAAATGTTTTAAAGTACAAACATATAAGCAAATGTTTTTTTTTCTATATTAAATTTACTGACTTTTGAAATTTTAAAACGCAGATATTTTTTGTGATTTGTATTTTTATATAACTTTTTTTTTGCCATTGCCATTTTATTAAATATTGAAAATTTCATTTTCTTCTGATACGTCTTATAATATTAACAATTCTAATAGTTCCATAATGTATCAATGGTATATTATTATGTTAATGGAGTTAGTACAAACAAATTATTTATAATGCAATTGATTTAAATCAATGGATTTTCCTTTCACTCGGAAATTTTTCCTGGGAGGGAAAAAAAATAATTGAAGCTTTAAACATTTTTACTTGAACCTAAATTAACTAAAAAAAAGTCAGTTTTAAAAAAATATTATTTTTATTTTGGGTTTTAGGGTTTGTACAATATATCGTACATTCAGTGTGTATTGTGCGAACCCTAAAACCAAAAATAAAAATAATAGTTTTTAAAACTGACTTTTTCGTAAGGCAAGTCTAGAAGAAAAAATCACTTTTTTTGGTTTTAATCAATTTATTTATTTAGATTAAAAAAAAAGAATGATTTTGAATAATAATAAAATAAAAACAAAAAAATAAATATTTAACAAAATATAGACGTCGTCATGAGGAGAAAAGATTTATAAAATAAAATTTTCCCCTTGTAATAAAATAAATCGCAATTCACAATTTTTTGTGAAAGTCATAAAAGTAATTTTTGGTTTTGCTAATGCAAAGGTGAATATTGCATTTTTGACAATAAAAAAAATGTTCTTCCCTTACAACCAATGCATATGATCATATTGCAAATTTTTTTTTGTGGACGGTGTTTATTTCCAGTTTTGAACTTTTTTGATGGATATTCTGGTTTAAATTTAGGTCTTCCCCCTCTTCTTAGCTTCTACCATTATTACCTTTTAAGTACTACCTTTTAATATTAGAGCGTTACCAAAGTCCATTCGAAAATTAGAAAATCTTTCTGTTCAGCTTCTGATATTTTAAAATTTTGGCAATCCCGTTTATACTCAAACCAACTGGCACTCACGCTAAAATCCAAAAAGTGTGCGAACATTCTTAAAACCCACTTTTTTGATTTGATAAAGATCCGATATAATAATTAACCGTTTGGTCCAATAAATCTACACCCTCAATTATATTTTCTTTTCTTGTATACACTGGAGATTCGTCAATAAATTCAATAGGAATATTATCATCAATAATGACCGTACTTAAACTCTTCCATATTATTGTAAATATTGAAAATTCAATAAATAATCTTACCAAAATATGTATATTTTTGTCATTTTTTTTCATTTCACTGAAATAGATACACTGTTGTTGTTGCAACTACTAACTCTGTTATAAGTACCTTGTAACAAACGGAAGTGCCCAGTAGTAATTTCTTTTTCTAAAATACCGGTATTTCCAAAAAAATATCGTGGAGGATAGATATTCGCAGGTAATAAAAGCAAACATAAAAGTAACAGTAATGCACATACAAAAATAATCTTAAAAACATAAAAATCACTTATTTTTGTCAAAACATTCTCCATACAAAATATATGGAAAAACCAAAAATTATGTTAATCTTGTCCGTTTACGTATATTTCATTTGCCGCCCAAGCGAAGGTTAAGGCTTTAAAATATTACTTAAGCATCCGAATGTTACTTTAAGTATATTTAAGATACATTTAGATGCTACACTTTTCGCCAATAAATCTATTAACGGTAAAGTCCAACTAATTATGTCATGAAAACCTTATGTATTCCATTTTAAAGAAAAAGGTCCGAACAACAATTTTGACATATAACAATTCTTATTGAATTTTCTCTTTACACTCAATTTAACTAATTTTCTTTGGTAAGATTTTAGATTTATATCTTAACACTTTCCAAATTAAAAAACAAAAAACCGAAAACAAATTAACGTAACAAAAAAATTTTTTTGTTAGTTTTTATTACACCCCCATTGAATTATTTACGCTATAAATTAATCCATAAAAATAATATCCATATACATACAAATATTCTACCTATTAATAAATTTTATTTTAATTTGACCTGTATCCTATACTATTCATTGAAAATCAAGTTAATTTAGTTGCCCCCATTTTTACATTCTTAATATTCTTAATTTACTTAATATGGTATATAGTCGTCAACGTAGCTAGCTCGTAAGTTAAGTTAATTCTGATTATACTTTCTGTTTTAACAGTTAGTAATTAAAACGTAATCAATCTTAGAATGTCTTCAAAACAAAAATAGAAAATGAAATAAATTATTTTTATTTATTTGCTATTCTATTTTATATTTCTAAATCCAAAGTGAATGAATGAATTCAATAAAACAAAGTGATTTTATTTTCTTATATCTATGGTTATTATAATTTTCCTGTTCTTCTCTTTTACTCTTTTATAAACAATACTCTTTTGCTTTTCGTTCTGAAATGTTTTTTTTTTCTTTTTATTTCTCTCTCTGTTTTTTGTTTGTCTATTAGTGGTCAACATTCTAAGGCTGTGGGTCAACTGTTTGAAAAAAAAAATATCGAAAAAATGCAACGTTGAATAAAAAATTGTTCAAAAAAATGGTCGAATCAAAATAATAGATTTGAAAATTATTCATAACTTTACAAACAAGATAAAAGAAGTATTTTAGATTAATTTTAAAAAGTAGAATAAGGTACAGTTTCAAATAGTTTTTACTGAGTTTTTAGACTTTTATAGTTTGGAAAGTGCAAGCTAAACATTAGGGAAGTAGGTAATAGTGGCTGCCACCGGTACGTCGACCCACTTAAACCAATAAGGTAGATTTTGATACCACGGGAACTGTCCTCACATAAGACCTCTCTTCTTGAAACATATCACTTTTTCGCTATTAAAAACTTTTTCAATTGTCACTATTTTTACAAAACGCTAGAGGTCTTTCATTTTAGTGTCTTCAAAGTTACCCAGCGAGTCCAGAAGAAAGATTTCTAGATTGATTTTCTTTTTTTGATAAAGGTAGGTACAGACTAGATGTTGGCCGTTTTATCTTCTTCCACCTCTCAACACGTTCTGAAAAAGTAAGTCGTAATAAAGTAATCCGTAAGGACCCGTACCATAGTTCTGAAACATTTGAAAAGACAGTGGATTAAAGGAACACTTCAGCTTCAGCATTTTTTTTTTTATATTAGTCCAAAATAATGGGATAAACACCCTAACTGCTTTCGTAGAATTTAAGCCATTTAAGATAAAGAAAAATGAAAGATAGTAAAGAGTAATAAAATTAGAAAAGAATTAAAATAGAATGAAATAGAATAGTTAGTACAGAATCTACGGACAGGTTAACAGATATTTATTTACCCGTCTCTTGAAAACTTCTTAATTATACGTTGGGTTATACGTTTGAGAGAACACAAAAAGGGTAAGATATTCCATAGTTTAGAAGTTCGGTTGATGAAAGAATTTTTATATTTCACAGTTCTGGTTCGAAGAGACTCTACTGCAAATTTATGAGCGAGGGCTGCCCTGCTAGTATTACGCTAGAATGATTGTATTTTGGGCATAATACTTTTTATTTCGTTAGACGTATTATCCAACAGATATTTATAAAACAGGGTGGCTGCTACTACATTACGGCGATGATTTCGCAGCATCCTTCACTACAGAAAAATTATGATCGTGCGACAAGAGTTTGCTGTTTATTTCTATTCCAAGAATTTTAAGAGTTTCAAAGTTTTCGATACTTACATTTCCGGATACAATATTTGGTATTGATGAGTTTTGCTTTATTGATAAGAGGCGACTCTGGGTTTTTGAAGCATTAAATTTTACCCTATTTACACTTCCCCAGTCATATATTTTTTGAAGGTTGCTGTTTAGACAACAAGATATAGATATTATTTCGTTCTCTGTGAACTGAAGTCGAACTGAAGCATAGGTTATAGATTTGCTTGGTAATGTTGCAGTCTTGTCAACTAGAACATCTGAAATTTGAAGCTTTTATTTCATTTTAGCAAAGCACTAAATTAACAGGTAGCAAGAAGTGCACCCAGATTGCTCCTTTATATGATGAATTTATAGCTGAAGAGAACTGCGACAGGACAACACGGTTTACGAATTGATAGTTACCAATTCTCTATTGCTTTAATGGCAACCCAAGTGCATGTGAGTAGAGATGTATTTCCGATACATAATACGCTGGATCCTAGCTAGTGTGAAGCTTTCTTTATGTCCATCAAGCTAAATATTAGTTTTGGAACTTTAATGTTAAACATCTGTATTTTGACAGATATTTCTGTTTTTGTAACCAACAATGGCTACACTGGCAAGATTTTTTTCCCAACTTTACAATAAGAATCTATTTCCTTTTTTGAAAACAAGAAAAGAAACAAAATAATTAAAAACTTGTATGCTGTTAAAAAGAAAATTAGAAGGTTTTTGGTACATTAGCCTTTTTCCGGCATTTAGAAGAGCTTGCAAAAGATTTGAAAAAAAAATTCAATTTTATTGCGGTAAACGCAAATGGCAAGGTTTCGAAAAAATATAATAAAAAAAATTACAACGTTATTCTGCTGTTCCGATAGTTAAAAAAAAATAGACGTAGATTTAAAACATTTTATGGATTTTGTATTTGAAAATTTTGAATTCGCGAATTTAGAACGGCTTCCTATAATCCCTCCCACATTATCATCATCATCTGTTGGTTCTACAGCTCAGGGTGAGTCTTAACCTTGTCCACAACTTTCCTCCATTCTGCTCTATCTTGTGCAACTGTCCTCCATCCGTTAACTCCAATATTTCGACAGTTGCCCTCGACTTCGTCCAGCCATCGTGATCTTGGTCTACCTCTTGCTCTTGTATTGTACGGTACTGCGTCTAATATTCTTCTTGGCATCCTTTGATCATTCATCCTCACCACATGACCTGCCCATCTTAGTCTTTGTGCCTTAATAAACTTAACAATATTGTGTCCTTCAATTAGTGCTTCTAGCTCCTCGTTTGATCTGATTTGGTATTCACCATCGTCATTCATTTTGGGACCAAATATTTTTCTCAGTATTCTTCTTTCGAATACTTTCAATTTATTTTCGTCACTAATTGTCATGATCCATGCTTCGCATCCGTATGTTACGACCGGTTGTATTATGGTTTTGCACATTCTTAATTTAATTGTCCTGGTTAAAATTTTTGACCTGAAAAGGCCTTTGTGTGCGTAGAAACATTTTTGTGCTGCTTGAATTCTATCATTAATTGTCAAATGCATGTCATTTTTATTATTTATTAAGGCACCTAAATATATAAAACTATTTACTCCTTCAAAGTTATCATTTATTGTTATATTTCGGGCGGATCGTCTTGTTTCCGTGCGCACCATATCTTCATATATTTGGTCTTAGCCTCGTTAATTTCTAATCCTACAGTAGCAGCTTCTTTTTCTAGAGTCAGAAATATTTCTTTTAGTTCGTCAAAGGATGTTGCTACAATAGCAATATCGTCAGCATACGCACTTATTATAGATCATTTTATGAATATGTGTCCGCCTATGTATAAATCTTTTATTGCGTGGTGAAGCCTTAGATTGAAAATTGTTGTTGACAGGACATCACCTTGTCTGACTCCTGTTTTTATTTCAAATTCGTCTGTTATTTTATTTTGCACTGCTACCTTGCATTTGGCCCTCCCACATTATATTTTTTATTTTAATTTTTGATTAATTAAATGCTAATTCTGTAACTACTAATTGTAAAATATATACATTTATAATAAAACTAGACATGTGTGCTAAATTTTTGCGTTACCAGCGATTAAAATATTGTTTTTAATTTTTAAACTTTTATTTGATATTTTTGTTGTTGTGTTTTCTGATGAAACGATATTATGAAATTAATAGAAAATCTAATAAACAGCTAGATTTAAAAAAAAGTATCTATTTAGAATTTCAGAATATTTATTGTCCGTTATATCATATTTATTATGTATATTTGTCTTCCATATCCCATCCTTTCGTAGTTCACTAAAACTTAATGTAACAGTACCACCGACGCAATAAGGCAGTAATCACATACTAATGACATGTGATGCTTCGTGACATATAATGTTTCGTCCAAAAAGAAAGCGCATTCACAATTAACAATGCTCCATTTAACAGGTACACCGCTGGTGCAAATATGCAATGTTTCGACCAAGAAATTGCATGGATGGCGATGGTATAGCATCGCTTACATTCAAAAACTTACGCTTCAACCTTTTTGCTTATAGGTCAGGTAAATAGTAGATAAAACCGCGGTATTCGATACTAACTGAATGAAATATATTGGAAGAAATTAAGCTTCTGACTTCACATTTTCACTGTAAGATATAAATAGTTAATTAAAAATTAAAAAAATTTTCTCATCAAATCAATTCAATCAAAATATATTATAAAAATAAAAAACAAGAACAATACCGTAATGGGCTGCAGTTATACATAGAAATGGTCTGTACGGACAAAATTTCAAATGGAACACAGCCAACACAACACAACTTCATCTTTTCTTATGGCAAAAAAAAAAATTCAACATTTTTTAATTCAATATTTTTTTTTTCAACAAAGTGACCGGTCCTCTTATTATAATTTAGATTTTTATTTAGTCGTCATATCGGTATGGCTTAACAAATGAAAAATTACTTTTATGATTAAATCTAGTACATATTATCTTGTATTAATTTATTTTGATAAAAAGAATGTTTGTGCAAAATTAATTTTATTTCGAATTTAGTAATTTGAAGATTGTATAATTTTGTTATGATTTATTTTTATTTTATTTAAAATTTGATAATACAAATTATATGCAAATTTGAAGTGATTATATTATTATTATCTACGAATAAAGAATTGAAGAATTTTAATGTTATAGAAAAATTATTTATAGTTAGTTAATTTTTAAGTATATGGAAGTTACTAATATTACAGAAGCTACAAATTGAACTATATGAGTTAGGTTATGTAAGTAAATAATTAGCTTGCAGTTGTATATACTTTTTGGATGAATATTTTAGTTCTTTCGATATCACTGGATTAAGTAATTTTTAATCCATAAATAATTTTTGTTTTTGCTAATGAACTGTGCTGTTGTTATCCAAGTTATGTATTCATAAAAAAATATCAAAATAAAGAATATTCAAATTTATAAGAATTTAACATATTTTTAATTCAAATTTTCAAACACTGTTGTTTAAGCTAACATAACCTGACTTTTTCTAGGTTGGTTTCAATAAAATCAACTGTGTACCCCATTACACAACACGTAACATAAAGTATAGTTTAAATAACAATACTGAAACATTCTTTAATTCATCTTACTGAATCACTTATTTTGATTTTGGTGTAAAATAGGTGATTGATAACCATCGAAGAAAGTTAAGATGATACGCGTGTCTGTTGGCAATATTAAACTAATCAATAAGTCAAAATTTTTTGATTTAAGTTCGTTTATCTGGATTCGATAAACGAATTACTTTTCATATATTTCCAGTTAAAACACCATCTTTTTAATCCATAATAACAATTCAAATAATCAAATTTGGATAACTATGGATTATCTTATCTCGGCTGTTTTCGTGTGAAGACTTGTCATTATAACTCCGTACTGAACTTTTATATTAATATCAATAGAGTACGATCAGAATAATTGCACTCTTAAATTAGTTATTTCACTAAATATATTCAAAACTACATGGTCATAATAACTGTATCTATCTGTATTAATTTTTTTATTGGAATTTCTAATGCTATTAGCTATATTAAAAGAACTTTTTGGAATTTTTTTTAGCCTCAATGGGTATATTACTAGACTATAATAATATTCATATGTATATAGTATATATAATAATATTATTATATCTCTCATACCGTTATATTCTTGAACAACGATTTCTATTTACATTAAATTGCCGTTTATATATTTTTTTTTTTTTGTTTTTGTTTTTGTACACCTCTAAGCTATGAAAAGTTTGTCTGTTTTTATTTTAATTTTTTACCGTAATAAATTTTAATTGAAATGCTGTAAATTTTTGCATTTTTGTTATACTTTTTTATTTGGTGTTGTTATTATTGTTGTTTTTTATTTCAATTTAGAAGGTTTTATTATAGCTGCACAAAGTGAAAAATGAAGCACTTTTAAAAAATTTTCCACTGCCATGTAATGTACATATGTATCGTAAATAGATATGTATATATATATTATTTTATAGGTAATAATATGTATAATTTTTTAAATATGAGTGTAACTAGAAGGCACTAACACCTTTGTAAATTAATTATCACCTTGATGTGCACACCTTTGTTAGAAACATTTTTGTTGCCCTTTTATTTTTTACTTTTTGTATGCTGTGTTTTTGTTGTTTTGTTTCCTATTTAATCTTTTGTTCTACAATTACTAAATAAATGTTTTGTAAGAAAAATAAAAACAATAAAAAAAAACAATGTTAGAGATGACAAAAATTATTCTAGAAATGTGTTTGTATGAAAAGACAGGTAATGAACCACAAATTATTCAAATTATTTTTGGAACTTGTCTTTTCAGATTGGTTTTCATTTTTAAACAATGCATCATATTCTTGAAATTTTTTTATAATATTATATGGGTGTGTAATGTGTGCTGGAAGTATGGAAGAAAATTATTTTTTTCAGTAGAATTTTCTTCTATTCTAATGGATTGGTAAATTAAATTGGTTCATGTAAATGATGCATAAAAACCAGTTAAAAGTTCGAAAAAAAGATATGATTTATATTATCCTTGTGGATTTCATTTGAAACATTTTTGTATTGAATACATAAATTATTAGAGTTTGGAAATAATGACATTCAATTTGAAATATAATATTTGTAATCTTTTCAGATATTTTTTCATTTTTTGATGACAACTTTCCATATTAATATAGTTAGTTTGAGTGATTTTTTTTTATTTGAACTAAAATGTCAAAAGCGATTATAATTTGTAAGAGATTTCTTTTAAAATTTATTAAAATAATGGTATAATAAATATAGTTTAATACAAATTGTAGAATCTAATAATTAAATTGGTGTAAAATAAAATGTATAAAAATAGATCATAAATTAATCATAATAAGTGCGAAATAAGTCCTAGAAAAATGTGACAAATGAATTATAATTAAAATTAATTAAAATTTTTTGACATTGTGTTAGGGAAAGTAATACTAATTTAGTTTAGTTTATTTAATTTTATTAGTTCAATAAAAAACTATTATAACATCTATATTTAAAACAAAATTTACATTTTAAAGGAATATTGAAAGTTTTACTTTTAACATTCGTATTCAAAACTTTAATTTTTAACTATTTAAAATTTCAAAAGTAAATAAAATTTAAATGCTTTATATTTCATTGTTTTTTATAATATCAATTAATTTTCTTTTAAATCTTGAAATATCCATATCATTTTTAACTGCGTTGGGTAACAAATTAAAAAATTGTGTACCCTTATAGAGTAGACTATTTTGTGTTCTGGTTCTCCTGTATAATGGGAGTCTGAAATCACCCCTATTTCTTAGAAAGTAATAACCACCTACATATCTAATATTCTTTTGTAAATATTGCGGCATCCTATCATATTTCAACTTATATACGAACATTATTGCATTAAATTTTCGTCTTTGATTTACGCTCATCCCTTCCAATTTATTTAGCATATCCTTAATTCGTGTTCTTCTGTCACACTTTAATATAATTCTCATAGCTCTATTTTGAAGTACTTGCAATCTATTTAAGTTTTCAGTATTACATATAACAGTACTCAAAATGTGGTAAGATAATTGCATTATAAATTAATATTGCACACTTTAGTGATATTTTATTTCTGATTCTTGCCAAAAAACCAAGTTTTTTCGAAATTTTTCTACAAATATTATCAGAATGCATATTAAATTTAAATTCTTTATCTACCATGACGCCTAGATATTTAATACTGCTAACACACTCTAATCGTTCATTATTAATATTTATATTTAAATTTTCTATTCGAGAATTTATCACCATACATTTTGTTTTACTTACATTAAGTTTTAATTTGTTTTTTGACAACCACTCATATAATGTTTCTAGGTCCCTGTTCAATTTATTTTCTAAGTCTACCAAATTATCCCCTACTAAGTAAATTAATGTGTCATCCGCAAACAAAGACACTGAAAAAAAGGCAGTACTATCCTTTATGTCATTTATGTATAATAAAAACAACATTACTCCCAAAACGGATCCTTGTGGGACTCCTAGTTCTACTCGTTTTTTGGCTGATACATCCTCTCCTATTTTTGTTTTTTGGAATCTTTCATTTAAGAAACTTTCGAACCACTTCTTTTCAGTGCCTCTTATTCCGTATTTATACATTTGTTCTATTAAAATTTTTCGATCCAGTGTCTCGAAAGCCCTTTTTAAATTCAAAAAAACCACGATGATAACTTTCCCAGAATCAGTTTCTTTCTTCCATTCATTTATTATCCAATTTAAAGATGTTTCAATTGAAAATGCTTTTCTGAAACCAGATTGTTTTTCACAGATAATATCTTTTGTAGTCAGAAATTCTTCCATCTGAAAGCACACAACTTTTTCGAGAATTTTTTCATACATTGGTAACACATTTACAGGTCTTAAATCACATGCAATCTTTGCATTTTTAATTTTTTCTACAGGCACTACTATGCACTCCTTCCATGATCTCGGAAACATTCCTTGCGTCAATGAGGTATTAATAATTTTCGTTAAGATAGGATACATTAATTCCTTAGATTATAGCATGATATTTATATTCAATCCATTAAAATCATTTTTACTATTCATACTTTTCATAATTTTATCTAATTCAGATTCATTTATTTCCTTAAACTTAAATATTTAATTTATATCTTGTATACTATCACTATAATTTATATGTGGAATGTCCCTATTTAGCTTATTAACGCTATCAACAAAATATTCATTTAATTTATCCACTAAATCTTTGTTATTATTAATAATTTCATTATTTATTTCTATTTCATTTATGCAATTTTCCTTCTTTCCTAACACATATTTCTTTATTGACACATATTGACACATTTGACACACACACATTTGCTTCCACATAGATTTCTGATCTCCTTCTTTAGCACTAATTTTCTTTTCTATAAAGTTATTTCTTATTTCTACACATTTCCTTTTATAAATATTTCTTGAGAGCCTACATTCTTCCCAATTCTCGTTTGTTCTTAGTAATGAGTATCTGTTGTACAACCTAATTTTAGTTCTTTTCATTTCTTCTAACTCACTGCAATACCACTCTGCTGTATTACTTCTCGCTATAAATGATGTTGTTAATTACTCAATCGAATTTATTATATCCTTGCTAAATTTTTCAGCAGTTAAATCTAAGTTACTCCAGTTTATTAAGCTAGTGAACCCACAATTATTTAGTTCAGTCAAAAATTTTGCTTTATCAAATTCGACGTATTTAATTATGCTGTCTTTTCTCACGTAGTTATTATTCATTATTTTAATATTAATAGCCTCATGATCAGAAATAGAAAAGTTTTTATTTACTAGTGTTTTAATGTTAGAAACATAATCCGTTAGTACATAATCAATGAGAGTTTGACTTGTATTAGTTATCCTAGTGTAGTCATTAATAATTTGCTGGATATCAAAATCTTGGAATAGTTGTTGTATTTGCCTCTTTTCACTATTTTCCTTTTTGAAATCTATATTGAAATCACCAGCAATAAAACAATTTTCAGCCAAATTTACATTAATTTCTAAATACTCCCTTAATTTAATACAAAAATCATTTACTCCTAATTTATTTGATCTGTACAAACCTATTAAATTCCAAAATGTTGTATCTAATTTAATCTTTATATTTAAAATCCATAAATGTTTACTTATACTTAACGAGTTTATTTCTAATGCTTTGAAACAATTTCTTACATATATTATTACACCTCCTGTGTGCCTTGAATCTGATAAACATGCAAAAGTTGTATATTCCTTAATGTTATATTCGTGTTGTTCAATATCATCTGTAATATGAGTCTCACATAGAATAACGAAATCAAATTTATATTTCTTCACCACTTCTTCTAAAGCTGTAAAATGACTAGATAAGCCTTGAATATATTAAGGTATATTCCATTTAAGACATTGCTAATTTTATTTTTTGGTTGCTATACAAACATTTTCCTTTTTTCAACTTTTATTTTCCTTAATAGAGATGGACAAGTTTTATCAAAAACACTATGTTTAATATCAATTTCTAATTTAAGATTTGCATTTGCTCTACAACAATTTATGCATTTCAATTCTTCATTTGCGCAGTCTTTTGAATGGTGATTTTTCCCACATTTTATGCAAACTATTTCAGAAGCTTTACATTTATCCAGGTTGTGCCCGAAAGCTAAACACTTGTGGCACATTCTAGTATCATAATTTTCATAAACTTTACATTTATCCCATCCGACCTTTATCTTACCCAACTCCAACACTCTTTTGAAATCATCAAATCTCAATTCAATTATAGCATTATTTCTCTGAGATTTCGTAGCTCTGTATGATCTAATAAATTTTACCTCCTCTTTAATTATAAAATTGTTCTGTTGCTCAATTTTCTTTATTATTTCATCACCCTTATAATCCTCAGTAATACCCACAATTAATATTTTCGGATTTTTTCCCTTAGTACAATAATCTCATATTCATTCTTTAATTTCATTGCAGCTTCTGTTTTAAAACTCTCTACTGCTTCTTAAAAATGGAATTTAAAAATGGAATTTTCTTTGTCCCTCTTTACTCTATGGGGATCGTGAGTATTGTCAATAAATAAACATGATTTTAATTTTTTGAATGAGTTTCCAAAACGATCTTAAAATAAAATTCAAATATAACGTCATCACTTGCATGCAGATCACTAACAATGTTTATTTAGTTTAATTAAAAATGACAACCATGACCATCCTTGACTTTCGTAACGTATAAAAGAAGTTGAAACACAATGTATTGTGTTTACATTCGTCAAATCAAAATTGTAACACAATGTGTTGAGTTTATTAATGCCAAAATTATGAATTCGCGACGCCTCGAATGTGCAAAGAAGGTATCGAGAATTTTTGAAAGACATTTGTTCGACGTTCATAATCATTTGGAAAATTAAAATGTGGCAGAATAATCAATTGAGTGAGTGTTTATAGTTTATAAAAAAAAAATAAATTTTTATTTTTCGTAACTAACTGATATTTTTTGATCATGCTTAAATTTTCTTTTTTAAATGCAAATCAATCATAAAATATAATATTAATTAATATGTTTGCTATATTATTATTCATTTTTTCGTCTTATGACATAAAAAAACAAATGTTCGTAATATTGCAAAAAGTGAAATTACAAATCAAACTCATGATTTTGATATTGTGATAATAAAAGTGCAACAACTCGTCTCACAATGGTATTTTTTGACATTTCGAAAGTCACGGCGTATCTTTATGTACCTAATATAACACAAGAATCACAGGTGTACCCATTATATAACTTCAACACAAGCAATCCTTTCATTTTCTTTAATTAGATGCATAATAACCGTAATAAATCTACAGGTATTCATAATCGTCCAATCACCTTAACTTATAATGCCTGTCTAGGCAATCGAAATAATTTCTTTTCATACACACTTGCGGTGTATCAGAACTATAACAGATCATTATCTGTACTGACACTATGGCATAATTATCTATATTGTAAACTTTGAGTTGAACGCAATACATTTTCTACAAAATTCCGGATCGCCGGATTACTTATACATCCGGGGTATAAGTATAAGTGTTTTGTTATGAAGGGCCTTATTTTTTCTTGTTTTCTATTTTTAAATTTAATTGAATTTTTTAATTGAATGAACAGAAATGTTTAACTTTATAAAATTGTGCGATTATTAATTAAATTAAAACTAATATTAATAAAAGTACTAATTAACTTAAAAAAAAATTTCTTGTTTGGGGTGGACAGGTTAAACTTGTGGTTGCACATTATTTTAACATTTTATAAAATATATTTATTTAAATTTTTTTTACTAAATTATATGTGAAATTAATTTAAAATAATAATTCAAAAAACGCTTTTTACACTATCTATGTGTTAAGTTTTTATTTATATTTTTTCTGTAGATAATTTTAATTTTGTATTATTATTATATTTGTTTTTTTTTTCTAGTTTTGAATTTTAAGTTTTAATTAATTTACTATAATTGTAATGAATTCTAATATTTAATTTTTTTTTTTTTTTTTTTTTGTTTGTTTTTTTATTCACAATCTGTATGTTAATTAAAAATAATACAATAAGTGAATATGTTTTTGACTGACTTAGTTAATAATATACATGTGAAATTACAATCCAATAAAAGTAATTTCTTAATTTATAATATCTCTGGCTGTGTCGGTGAATTTCGTCTTGTACCGACAGCCCTTGCAAATCATTGTGTATTATGTAATTTGGCACAAACCAAGGTGCATCAACTAAAGCTCGCAGTACCTTATTTTGGAAGCGTTGTAATATTTCAATATTAGTTTTTTTGGCTGTTCCCCATAATTGTATACCATAAGTCCATATTGGTTGGAGTATCATCCTATATATCAGCAATTTGTTTTCCAGTGTCATTTGAGACCTTCTACCGACAAGCCAATATATTTTCCTGAAATTTGTGCTTAGTTGGATTCTTTTTGTGTAGATGTGCTTTTTCCAGGTCAGACGGCGATCCAGATGCATTCCAAGATACTTGACACTTTCTGTTTGAGGAACAGCATTACTATTTAAAAATACTGTAGGACATGTACCCCTTCTTAATGTGAACGTAACGTGATTAGACTTAGTTTCATTGGCTTTAATCTTCCATTTGTTCAACCATAATTCGATATTGTTTAAGCTCTCTTGCACGAGCCCAGAAGCCACATTCTTATCCTTGTGCGATGCAAGTATGGCTGTATCATCGGCAAATGTAGCTATCATTGTGTTTGTTGTTTGCGGTAAATCGGCAGTGTATAGCAAGTAAAGCACTGGATCTAGAACGCTACCTTGTGGAACTCCAGAATGAATTTCTTTGAGGCTGGTAAAATATTCATTTTGTTTGACAAAATAATAGCGATTTTCCAGATAGCTTTTTAACAATTCATAGTAGTGATATGGCAAATTTTGTTTTAATTTATAGAGAATTCCTTTGTGCCAGACTTTGTCGAATGCCTGGCTTATGTCGAGAAAAACTGCAGAGCAAAAATTTTTGTTTTCAAAATCTTCATTTATTTTATTTACAATTCTATGTATTTGTTCCACTGTGGAATGTTTATGCCTGAAGCCAAATTGGTGTGCCGGGACTAATTTTTTTTGCTCAACTATTGGTTGAGGTCGTCGTAGGATTAGTTTTTCCATCACTTTAGATAACACTGGAAGAATACTGATTGGCCGATATGATTTGACGTCTTCAGATATTTGGCCTGGTTTAAGTATCATTAGGATTTGCGAAATCTTCCATTGGTTCGGGAAAAATTTGAGCCTTACGACCGCATTGAAGATTTGTGTCAGTTAAATAAGGCCCCGTGGTGAAATTTGGCGTAATATGTTTCCAGTGATCAAATCATATCCTGGTGACTTTTTCCCGTTGATTTCCTGCATTATTACTTGGTTTACCTCTTTTTTATTAAATTTTTTTATTGGTAACTCCATCTGATAAGCAACTTCCATATGTTCTTGTATCTCTTTTTCGACTTCCTAGTTTGTTGGTAGAGGCAAATGTGTGAATACGCTAGCAAGGTGTTCTGCGAATGCATTGGCTTTTTCTTCATCATTTCTTGCCCATTTGCCGTTTAGCTATCGAATTGGTGGGTTTGACTTTTGAGGCTGTTTGACTTTTTTTGTTGCCTTCCACAGATCATAGTCAGTTGTTTTGGTTGCCGTCAGTTTAGACAGATATTGTTGAACTGCTTCATTGCTTTCTTTTTTTAGCTCATATTTTAGTTCCTTAATTATACGATTTAGCTGTCTTTTGATGTTCCTTTTTTGTTCTGGGATTCTTGTGTTTTTCCATTGTTGCCTTAGACTGCGCTTATTTTCAATCATTTCCCTTATTTTACGCGAAGTTCGATTTGTAATAAGCCTGTCAAAGGAATCGGGTGTAGCTGCCCAAGATGCTTGTTGTATGTTGTTGGTGAAGTCGTTGACAGCAATTTCAATGTCTTCCTTTGTTTTCAACGGAATGTGTAGATTGAGTTTACTATCTAGATGTTCCCGGAACTGAACCCAATTTGTTTTTCGGCTGCATAACGTCGGAAGTTTTTCCTTTTTTATTACCGAATCATGTAGAATCATAATTATTGGCGAGTGATCTGATGATAATTCTAACAAAGATTCTATCTTTAATTTTTTAAGATCAATTCTTTTTGCAATAAAGAAGTCTAGTAAATCTGGAATTTTATTTGTATCAGATGGCCAGTATGTTGGAGTATCAGGTGATATAAATTGCAAATTTCTGCTTTCCATTGACATTAGAAGCTCTCTACCCTTGTACGTGATTAATCTGGATCCCCAATGGGTATGTTTCGCGTTGAAATCTCCACCACATATAAATTTGTCTCCAAGTGTAAGAGAAATTTGGTAAACTGGTGTCTATTTATAGTATGTCGTGGAGGGCAGTACACTGATGAGAATATATATTTTCCCTGACTTAGTGAAACCTCAATGTTGGTTGCTTGTAGGTAATCAAACGAATATTTTGAAGTTTCGGCATGTTTAATGTTTGTTTTGATTAATATTGCTGCCCCTCCGCGAGCTCTTCCACTTGGGTGATTAGTAGTATATATTTCGTAGCCTTTCATTTTTAAATAAGATTTGTTTGTGAAGTGTGTCTCTGAAATTAGCATTATATCAATGTCATGGGTTCTTAGAAATAATTATCTAATAATTAATAAAAAAAAAAAAAAAGTGAGACTCGAATCAAAGACCTTCTAATTACGTTGAATCCCATTCTAATATCGGGACACCAATTATTAATTTTTGCCTTGATTTCTACTTACTAAATTAAGCTATAATAATTACCAATATTTATTCGGGAATATTATCTCGTGATAATATCTGGATTTGTTGATTTGTTAACAATATTTCCTATTTTCCTACTTATCTGTCTTCGGTTGATGTTTTCCATGTGTTCTCCAACTTTTTCCAGTTGGCCTGAATTTTTTTTGAATATTCTGTATATATAGGTCTACCTCTTTTTTATATTTTCGGATAGTGTGTCTCGTATTACTTTCCACACTTTATTTTATGGGTATCTATCTATTAATTTTAATTTTAAAAAAAATCTGTTTAATTACATATAAAATTTAGCTAAATAATTATTATTATTAAATTTTAAAGGATTAAATTTTAAATATTTTAAAGTTGTAAAACTCACGGGACTTATACATTTTTATGCTAGTAGTGGGTTGATATAATATATTTCTGTTTTTTTTTTTTTGATTTTATTTTTCAAGAAACATTTTTTATGCTTCATGAATTGAGTGGTAAGAAAGAATTTTTTTTTTAAACATAATATTTATTATGGTGCCGGGATAAAATTACATATGACAAAATTTCGTAAGACAAAATAACATATCGACAAAATTTCATATTTAAATGCTTATAAAAATTGTTGTCAGCAAAAACAGGGTTTCAATATATTCGTAGCAGGGGTTTGGGAGCAGCAGCATTCTAAAAATACCACATTTATATTTTCTTCATAGTCTTTTACTAATTTTACACTTTTTTGTAAGTTGGGAAAAAATATTGTAAAAGATTATTATTATTGAAACATCCCACGTAACAATTTTATCGCTATAAGACTCTTGCGCACTCAGCAGTATTAGTGTTAATTTGAGTGCTCCGCAACTGCTGCGAAAGGTCATAAATACGTTATAGCACTAAAATGGAGAATCCTGTAAGGCACCGGAGCAAGTGCTGTAATATTGTTATACGATTAGTATACATGTATTAGTGTATATGTTTTTATTTTGAAATGATATTCATTTGAAATAATTTATGTTATACGAGAGTGAGAAGGATATTATTTTTTATTTTCAAATAATAATTTTATGGAGTTTACATTTACTTCCTGAGAAAGGGAGATAGATATTAGTTAGTAATATTAAAATGTCTTACTAATAAATAATATGTTTCGGTCAAAAATAATTGTATTAATATTTATAATTATATTGACCAAATTGCAAAATTTGGCTGGGAATAAAATTTTATTGACATATTTTATTATAAAAATACTTCGAAAAAATACGTTGCCCTTAAAAAATAACCAATTTTTAAATAAATAAAAGAAAATATATTTTTAAATTGCATCTTTAAAATATTTAATAATGTATGTTAATCAATGCATAACATCAAATTTATTATTTAAATAATTATTCTTTTAAGTAATGATATTTTTGTGAAAAGATGCAAAAAACATGATTATAACACCTATAGTGCTTATCGGGAGTCATATAGAAGTCTTGTAGCATTAATTTTGTTTTTATAACAATAAAATGTTACGTGAGATACCTATACTTTTAAAAAATTTAAAAAATCTTACAAACGCTAATTAATTAGTACATCTGAAACCTTCCGGCTACCTGAATAGCCTTAAAACGAAATAATTTAACTCTTTTAGGGGGCAAGGGTTGAAATAAAGTGAATAGTAAATTTTTTTTTGCTACATTTTGTTTTATTTAACCGTTTTAAACTAAAAATAAAAAATAGATAAGTCATATCCTTGAAAAGTCCTGTGTAAGGACGTGGTATCAAAAACATACCACTATCCCAGATAAAGATGTATTATTACTGATTAAAATTATTAAAGCAACTTTTAATCTAGCTCAAATAAAAAGGAATTTTACCAATTGACCAATTCGTTCGTCTTTGATGACTTTTTTTGAATACTTTTTTTTTGTTAGTTTAATATTTCCTTCTCCCATATATATTTTGTATTCATTATATTCTAATTATTGTGAAAAAAAAATTTATCCAATCACTAAAGCTCACCTTTATTACGAAAAAGAAGGTTATTTACCGTTTACTTTTGATCTAATAAATAACGGTCAATATTTCTAATATGAGCGACGGTATAAAATTCTGTGGCAATTAGTAATAACTTATTTATATATTTCATATAGTAATAACTTATTTATAGGTTTCATATATTTTTGGTGCACTTAATAGCCTTTTCTAAGTTTTAGATTCTGTCAAAATTTGATTCTAATCGGAAAAACATAATAAAAAAAAATAAAAAACCCAAAAGAACGATTCGCGAGAAGTATACAAACCAAAATCATTCAAATATCAGAAGAACTATTCGTCAAAAAGGGTAAAATGTAGCAGACATACCTACATACATTTTTCAAATTTTATTGTTGTGTAATGGTTATGTCATCTGACTATTGATCAGCAGAGCGTGGTTTGTTTTTTAATTAATATTTTAAGACTATTTTGAAAATACTAGAAGAAACCCCAGGATACATACCCGGCCGAGCAAAAGAAAGGAATTTTTCTGTGAAACGGCATGTTGAAAGTATCTGACAACAATATATAGAATAGTAATAGCAAACCACAAAAAAATAAAAAATGTTCAAAATTTTAAGTTAATATTAATTTTAAAATAAAATATCAAAACTATCAGATAGAATTAAGTTTTTTTGTAAGATTTAATTTGTTTTTATTATTTGTTTTATTTCTCGAGAGAAGGTGAAAGCCTCGAAAAATACTATGCCGACCGTGCATGTAGGTACTTAGGTATGTGGAACACTAACCTACTAAGACCACCGAAACCCTTTACCATAACTGATATTATTAACCGATTAATTGATTGTCGTGTTAATTGGGAAAACGTGTGTCGGAATGTTATTAAAAAATAGTTTCCGATAATTTTATTAAACCATTAATCATACCTATGGATTAGTACCGTTTCCCAATTTTTATGAGTGAATTTTAAAATTCATCATATACGAAACAATTGGATAAAATGAAGTATATTCTAGACCTGGTGTGCAACATTGCCATATTGTCAACCTACTGGTATGCAAAATTGTCAGTTACAGTGTCGTTGTCAGTAGCTTTCCCCTGTCTTGGTCCTGCTAGAATTTAAATTTTTAGAGCCGTGGATTGTGTAGAGCTGACCATCGGTGAAGGTAGGTTGAGGGAGATAAATTCCGAATCATTGAAATGTTTGACCTTGTGATTTATTGATTGATATTGCATATGCAAGACTTGCTGGAAATTGATGTCTAATAAATTCTTATAAAATAATTTTCATTCTATATCTGATTTTTTTTTTTTATAAATAAAAGAGTTAATTTTATAAAGATTAACCTAAAGCTTTGAGCAATTTTTATTTTTTTGTGTTTTGGTATTAATATTATTATTATATACATTGTTTTCAGATAATTTAAGCATGTCAAATGTTCAAAATTTTCTTGACTTGACTATTCAGGTGCTCAAATGAAAAAAATTATCCTACAAAATTTTTGCACAAAAAGATTCAGAACAAAACAGATCAGCTTAGAACTATTTTAAGCAATCTACTCAAACGATCAGAGCACTTTGGGACAGAAAAGTTAAATTAACGGAAACTACTGAACACAACAATTTTTTTACTCTAGATCGTTCTTGAACAGTTTATTGAATAAATCTAATATTTTACTGAAACATTATCATTTTAGCGAATGAATATATTTTATTTTTTTATTTTGGTACTTTAAATCTTAGTTTTCTATTTGCCGACAGATGGATTTTTATGTAGATTTAATAAATATTATATTTTTGTTCTTATAAAAAAAATAATTGTCACAAAATAATTGTTTTCAAAAAATTCTATCATTCCATTTTCGAGGTACTTCAAATTACTTCGCAATAATTTTAAATTGAAAAAGGAATACAACTAATTAAATGATATAGATATAACTCAGATTTGCTAAACGATTTAATAGAAAGTCAGCTTCTGCATAAACAGGTTACTAAATAAACCTAATATTTTACTATTTTTCAATTGAAGTTTGTACTTTAAATTTTAGTTTCTATTTTTTTTTTTAAATAAATTGTCAGTTTTATCATAAAGTTATAATAATATACATATACAATGTATGTATGTAAGATATTTTAATCACTTTTTCAAAACTTTTTAAATTTAAAAAATAAAAATTTTAGTCATAAGTTAAGATATGTTTCTTTTTTATTAAAAGTAAAGATTATAAAATCTGTAAAATAAATTTGAACAGTAAAATTTGAACACAGGTTCGATATACATAACATTTCACAAATATACTAATAAGACTTCCTAACCAAAATACAGTACAAATTATATTATATTTTATTGGACCTACAGTTTAGCTGTTTGAGCATACATATATAGGTAGAATAAATGCTAATTGGTATAATATATTATAGTATATGCAAACATCTACATGATACATCTATTGTTATATAGTGTCAAAATTGCCACCTGTAAATACATTCCATGTATGGATAAGTAATAAGTATACATAATTTGTAGGCTTATATTTATATTAAACTAAACGGTTTCGTATTTTGTTGAAATAATTGAGAAGAGAGTAATAATTAAAAATTACTTTTTTTTTATTAAAAAAATATTGTTATATATATAATATATTAAAAATTATTATTATAATACATAATAATAAAAGAAATTTGAATTAATAGAGAATCGAACTTTTGAACGAAAAATTTGGGATATTAAAACCTATATTAATAATATTACCCTAATAATTAATTTTTTTTCCTACTAAAAGTGCAAAAAATCAAATGCGATAATTAAAAAAAAAGATAAAAAGAATTTGACTCAAAAGAGAATCGACAAAAACAATTGATTGAATGAAAAAAAAACGAAGCACACGAAAAACCACGAAAAGTGTGACTTCAAGGTCGTGCTCTTGTGTCTTATAATATAGATTTTGTCAAAATTGGGAATTTTGGAACTTATTTACGAATAGAACCATTAATAAAATTACAAATTAATAGGTATATTATATTATTTTTGTTTTTGAGCGCCTGTCTTAAAATTTCACGAGTTGCGACTATAAGCCTGCTAAAAACTTTATACCAGCTAACTCATATTATAATGTTTATTAGAAAAATAGCAATTTTACTTACACTATTTGCTTTCAAAAACTTCAAATATACACACAGATTTTGCTGATAATAACGACGATTAAGAAATAAATTAACACACCAGTTATTTTAATAACCTGACATTTATTTTGTACCTATGAATATAAAAAAACAAAAATTTATGGAGACATGAATTACTTTTTTTTTTTTTAAATTATGTGTACATTAATGTTAATTTTATTTTAATTTTAGTTATTTTCATGTAATAATTTTTGTGTTTTGCATCAAAATACTTCTAAATTGAATATTTCATTATTATAAATTGGAAAATGAATTTAAAATAACAACTTATTTGGGGTAAAGTTATATTTTTACTTTAATTTTTGTGAAGAAAACCAACTTATGTTTGTTTTTTGTATCAAAATGGTTTTCACATAAGAACTTAAATTGTACTTAACTGAAAAATTATGATTAAATAATTTTATAATAAACACTTATTATGAACTTATTTCATTTAAATTAATTTTTTTTATTATAAAATTTTACTTTTTAAAGATTTTATTTTGCTTTTAGTTTAACATTATTCTATTGATCATTTTGTATGACACAAGCCCCGTTCAAAGTGTCAAAATTTTTTCAGAAATGAATAAGAAGTTTGTTTTGCGTTTCCTGAACAATTGACAAGATTCAGTTAAGTGGTTATTACTTATTGCCACAGAATTTATGCCACTTTATTTAGCAAATATGCGCGGTGGTACAAAATTTATACCACCGTATTCACATTATTATTAATTTCGATTTTCGGCACTAAATTTTATCGAAATTAAACTGCAAAGTCCAATACACAATTCTTAATGAAATTTATATTACATTTACATTTATCGATATTCTAAAATCCAAAAAATCAAAGATAAAGAAAATTATTCTGAAATAAAAAAAACTTTTTAAAAACTCGCTTTTTCCAAGGCTTACACAGTTTTGGTAACAACTTTAAATGCACTAAAAAGGAGAAAATAAATTAGGTAGTTCAAGGTCGGTTAAAAAATGTTGTGTGTGTAAATCTAACATTTGACTTCAAGCAGAAGAAAATAATGTTAGATAAAATGTTTGTACGAAAAAAGAAAATATATGAACTTGCCATAAATAAAAGCGATACCGCTTAAAAATTTTTCTCCAAAATACAGATATAAAATAGAAATTTATTTTGACCCCTACATTGCTCAATAAAATAAATAAATAATATTGCAAGTTAAAGAAAAGCAAGTAAAAATTGAAATCCGTTATTTCATGTCTCAACTTGGCCATAATACAGACATCGGATATCTTTTGTTACTTTTATTTTTGAAATACACAGTAGGTAGAAGTCTGATGAAATACTTTGTTATTATAGAAATGTACATGATTAATATAGAAAGATAACACAAAAAATATGAAATAACTTTAGTGATATATATCATATACCATCGCCCTTGAAAGAGTTAATAAATTTAAAATTATAAATAAAATATAAGAAATCAGATCATATTTAACCAAATAAAAGAATGAGTATTCTTCATAATAAAACCAAATAATTTTAAATTTTTATAAAAATTTAAATATGAAATTTTGTTAAATATCGAAATTTTGTCCATATCTTATTTTGTCTTATGTGTTTTTGTCCTATATAATTTTGTCATGCAACCATTTGTTATATATATTTTTGTATATTTATTTTAAATTTGCTAAGAAGCGGAAAAATTGTTCATCATAACATTTTCAATTTTTCTTATTTAATATTATCAGAAGAAACAGAAAAACGAAACATATTTGTATTATTTAACTCATTTCTAGGTTATCCGTCATATTGAAAATATTGTGAGAATTTATACTAGTATTGTTGTTATATAATAAATAGTGAAACGATTTTCAATGGTTTCTATATAACATCAGCAAATTTTAACTTAAACCATTGTTGTCGTATTCGTATTCCATTGAGTGTTCACTCTTAAAGTACTTGGTTCTAAACAGAATAAAAATAATAATAATAACATTAATAATAACAATTTGTTAGAGTTCCATTAAACTTCTTAACTAACTTTCAAAATTTAGTATTACATAGTTATGGACTATAAATCGAACAGGGAATGCGAAAGTTTGTTCTAATTGTCCATTATTCTAATCAAAATTTTAGAATTCTAAAAAAACTTCGAATAATTTATTTTCTTTTTTATTATCAAAACAAAAATGTCTACTCTATTTTAGATATTTTTAGCCCATAACCAGATAATTAGGTAAAATTAAAAATCTTGTTAGTAAAATATTCAGCAGAAATTGTATTAACGGAAAATTGGAGCTTAATAGCCTCAAAAGGTTAAATAAATCAACTACGACTTTCAACAGAAAGAACTGTAATAGAATCATACTATATTGCAAAAAATAGGTATATCCGATAACAATGTGATATACAAAACGTCATAATATAAATAATTGTTCCTAATGAAAAGGGTTAAGATTACTGGAAAAATATTTCATTTTAAAAATGTCTAAGAAAAGTTTTTCTATCCTGAAATTCTAATATATTATGGTAGCTCGAAACTTATGCAAGCCGGTAATTGAGTAAGTAAGAATATAATCAAGAATATATTAATAAGAGGCAGCTGGAAAAAAATACGAAACTCACGAACAATTGAAAAAATAATGTTAACTGTAATATGTAAAAATTCTAACTAACATTTTTTTTAAATATCAGCTTTTCTTCACTTATTTCTAAATTAGTCAGCTGTAGTCGGACTTATCAGTATATTTAGTACTTATTGAGTATTTAAAACTTATTTTTGCCCTCACTACGTTTGTTACTAACATATTTTTCATTTGCCATCTTCTAAAAGTACATTGACTTTGATACAGAGCACCAAGTAAAGAAGATTATATGAAATAAATCTAAGTAAAATGTTGAAGTGGAGTGGCGACACGTATTAAGCTAAGATAATTTAAATAATTTATCTAAATTGCCAAAAATTCTATTTTAGTATCCCAACACCACTATATAACAAATTTAATTATTTTCTTTAAAATACTTATATTTGTCCTGATTTATAAGAATGAGAAAAAAATATTATTCAAAAAATAAACTGAAAAAGGAATCAAATCATTATTTACATATTAAACGGAAACTATACAGAACCATTTTATGTTTAACAAAAAAAAAAAGGAAATATTGTGTTCGCATTTGAAAAACAAAAAAAAAAAAAAAAAAATCAAAAAGGAGCAAAAACCAAACAACGAAAAAAGGGGGAAACTTCAAAGGACTTTGAATGAGGTTTTTTCTGTGTATTTGGATTTTGGTATACCTATCCACATATTATATCTTGTTATATACATCTAAATTTTTCCTTTTTTTTTTGTTGTATTCAGTTAGTTCAAGTTCAGAGGATTTTTTTTTTTTTTTGTGTTTTAATTTTTCGTTTTTTAGTCTTTCATAATGATTCATTTTAAACAGGTATTATATAAGTCTGATATAAAATATTAAAAGTATTGCGATCAGATGAAATTCATTGCGATAAATTTCATCTGATCGCAATCAAGTCACATCAAAAGAACTGCATTACAGAATTCGAATTCGAAAATCACATATTCGAATTTTATGATGGAAAAATACATCGAGTATGAAAGTTTATTGTTGACTTAAAACTGTTTTGATAAGGGAGAGGATTTCTTACTTTTAACATTAGGCTGTCAGCATATCAAAAAACTGCATTAGTTACCCTAGATTCTAGAGGTAAGCAGCCAACTATAATCTGAGAATCAACAACAGAAGATTAGCGATCATACCCCCTCATAATGTACATCATTTTTTATGCTCATTTTTAGCTATTGAATCTTGGTTTTATAATTTACTATCTCCACCTTTAACTAACAATTGTTATGGTTCTAAATTACTCAGTTTGGTTAATCAGGTTCTGGCTTTTTAATTTCAATCATGATCAAGTAAATGACTTAATACGCACAGTTAGGCAAATTTTTGTATTTAATTAAACTTAATTGTCTTAATATATATGTACAAATTTAATTATTTCACCAGTATTGATACACTTTTTAATTTTAACGGTGTAATTGTAATTGTTTGTCTTTATATCTTAATTATCTTTCGATAACGTGATCAGTAGGAGCACGAAAATAAATGTTTTCCAATGATGTGATAAATCAGCAGCATGGTGAGATAATTTTACTTAATATCGAAAATGTTATGAAAAGATATAGATGAAAGAATTAGAGAATTTATAAAAAATACAATTGGATTTGATAGCATATTCAGTATGGTTTCTAAGAACACAATGTTACTGAGTCAGCTATTTCGACTACACGCTACGATGCAATAAATTATGGAGTGTATATAGGTACAAAATTTGTAGATTTAACAAAAGCTTTTGATGTTGTAAATAACACTAAACTGCTAGTCATTTTTAACGACTTACGAATCTGGAGCTTATGTAACTTGCTTATATAGTATTATATCAGATAGAAATCATTGCGTCAAAATTAATGGTACAATAAGCGAAGAGAAAATATTACAACGTGGGGTTCCGCAAGGATCCCTACTTGGGTCTTTATTATATCTTTTATACATACTGAGTTTCCAAAATATAAATTGATCTCAAGATATAACATTTATGCAGACGACACAAATCTAACAGCTAAAGCTAAATCTCTAAAAGAACCGGAAACGTAATGAATTATGACAGGGAAGTTTTTTCCGATTGGTTGAATGATAAAGAACTGTACCTAAATATTAAAAACACAAAATATTTAATATTTAAAAATTCACAAAAAAGCTACCATGAAATTGATATCATAATAGGAAATAAAAGAACTCAAAAAAATTAAGACTATTAAATATCTACAAATACTCATATAGATGAAAAACTAAAATGGGATGACCCCATAAACATTATAAAAATATGTAATTTGCAAATGACCATGGCAATAAATAGGGCTGGCGATTTCGATTAAACTAGTGTACAATATGGCCATATTTCGTCCAGAATTAGATATAATATTTGTAGCTAGAGTCATTGTTCAAACAATTTCATACAAAACAAATTCGAAAAGTGATGAATAAAATACCAAAATCGTTATAAAATAAATTTATGTAATTACAAATTTTTTTTAAGTGTGAAATATTGCAATTTGCATGTCATTTTACTTTTAATAAATCGAAGTTCTCTTTTTATTAAAAATAAAATGGAAATGGAAAATTTAATATTTTATACTTAAAAACAATTTATAATTACATAAATTTATTTTACCAAAATAACATTTTACATTGAAATTTTGGTCGATTTTTATAACTCACAGATGTACTATTCATCTTCTAATAAGTTATAAAATTAATCAAAATGATAATAGGAGTTGTATAAGTATTCTAACACTATAAATACCTACTGATGAGTTCTAGTAGTTATGGTGAACGAAACAATTCCTAAGAATAATTTTGTTTCAAAATCGTTATTTAAAGTTATTGATTGGACCAAAACTGCGGAAGTATACAAAACAGTTAACCAAATGAATATAAATCAATTGATTTATTTTAAAAAGTGTGAATATACATATTTACAAATTTAAACAATAATTTTAAGTAAAACCTACAAATAATAAGAGAGAATGAAATACATAGATAAAGCACCAGAAACAAAAGAAATACCATTGTACCAAAAAACAAACACTACAATTAAACTTTAAAACCCTAATATGTAGTGCAAATCGATTATACATGTTGCTAAATTAAATTAAAAGTGGACCAAATATAGAACTTTTTAAAGGTAAACTAAAAAAATGTTAAGGAATTTAGAGAATAATGAGGTTTAATTATTTTTTATATGGTATCTAGGTATATCTAGAAAATATCATTCTTTTTTATCATTCTTTAACTTTAAATATTATTTAAATATCATTCTTTAACTTTAAAAATTATTTCTTATATATTTTTAATTATAATTTGTAATATATTATTAACTTAATTTCTTATACATAATTTATATTGTAAAATATCTGAAATTAAATAAACTTATATTAAATTAAAAAAAAAAAAAATTTAGTTTGAGTTCCGTGGGAAATTTTCTTTTATTAGACGGTTCTGTCACCGGCAGTTGTTTTTTTTCTTGATTGGTATTTTTTTTTGTACGTGTTTCATGTTATTTTTTTTTTTTTTTTTAAATGAAAACTAGATTTAAACCGAAGAATCAATAATATAAGATATGAGATGGATTACGGTCAATAATAAAATTCGTTCGCCTAACTAAGTTTTTTCGTTCAATATGACCTCATAGTTGTTTTAATTAAATATGGTTTTTGTGTGGTGTTATTATTTTTATATTTTGTATTGAAAAAGGACTAAAAAATTATACTGAAACTGAAAAAGATACAGGATTAAATTTTTAACTTTGAATTTCCGTTTGTATTATTTATCCCTCTTTTGTACTTTTTTTTTTTAAGGACATTTACCATATATATATCTACTTTTTTATATGACAATTTTACTAAAATGTTTTTCTGATAATATTTTACTTTTTTTGTATGGGAAAATTTTAAGGGAATGTCGGGTAGCATTCACATTATAACATTTACATCAAGGACAGAACAAATTATAAAAAACAAAAACAAAACACAAAAATAAATAAAAAATGAAAAAACTAAATCCATTTTACATTTGACCAGTTCTACCACTTCACATGTATATATGACACGTGAAGTTTCTCCATATATTTTCTCTCTATTGTGGTCCTGTGAAACTTTTATAAATAAACTGAAATTTATAAGTTTCAAATTTTATTGAATTAAATCTACAAATTATTTTTTTTTATTGTACTATTTTTATTACATGTCGTTTTTACACTTCTTCTCTTTCTTTAGCTTCAATCAGAATTTCCATCAATTTATATTAAAATACATTTATGATTAAGATACAATATGATATTACTTTTTTTTATGTATTTTCAAATTATTAAAGTTTATTTAGGTCTTTTAACGGAAACAACCGTAATAACTTTCTGTTCAAGAGTCAGTGAAAAGTGTAAACTTTTTTTTTAATTCAAGCAGTACCAAATCACTTAGGTAATAAATTAAAGTTTTTTTTTTAGTAGGGAACTCTATAAAAACGCGATTACTTAAGATCTATTCCACATTTATTATCTTAGAATTGTATGTCTATGTGCTTGATGACCGTTATTATTGCTTTGATGTCAATATCAGAATCAGGCGATCTGTATTCCTGGAAATATTTATGTTTTTTGCGAGCTATGGCGGAATAAGCAAAATTTGCACCTTCCTGTGTTCGATCTACGAATCCTGAAAAAATGGTTATTAAACTGACTATGAGCTGTAATAAACCATGTCAGCGTTCAGACATTGGATCTAGTATTACATGATTTAATCGTTGGATACTTAGTTTGAAAAAGGCTTTAGACTGAGTAAGTCCTTGACAGCCATACAATATTTTTTGGTTTCCGTATAGTTTCCCATTTGAAAACAATTCTTTTTAGGTTGGCGTTTGAACGAGCAAAGCTTGGCTCTAGTCCTAAAAATTGACTCTTCGCCCCTGTTTTTTCAAGAAGATCTGCTTCTTCATTACCTTGTATTTTTTCATGCTCAACAGTCCACATAAGGCTAACTCTTGTTCTTTCCGGTAGCTGGAAGGTTTTGTAATATCAATAGATATCCTTTGATTTACAAAAATGTGGAAGCCAGAGCTTTTATGGCAGCTTGGCTGTATGAAATTGTGTATATGTTGGCATTTTTCTACCCTCCTTTGCTGTATAATGCCAATATCTCGATGGTATTGGTTTAGCTTGAACAGAAAAAAAAATATTTGAAAATACAGTGGGATATGCGGGAACAGCGGGATATGTGTCAAGTGCCGCGCTAAACTTGAAACTTGGTCCAAATATGCTGCAATTGGCTTTCTCTCAGATTTTTGAGCCATCAGTACACCCTACTGAACCTCCTGAAGATAATGCTCTTATTAAACCTTCGACCACTTTTCTTTTAGGTATTAGAATAGTGAAGTTCCGGCGGCAAAATGTTGACATTACAATTGCTTCGGTTCCTAATGTAATTTCAATCGAATGTTAGAGTATTTTCCATTTCAATAAAAATATTTTAAAAGGATATTTTGTAACATAATTTGCAGTAGACTGTAATACATATTAAAGAAAGTCTCAAATGACCGAAAAATGAGACAGGTTTCACAAAGTCGTAGCACAGGACCGTACTTAAACTAATATTAAAAAATTATGAAGTTAAGTAACGAAATTATATATTCGTTCGATTAAAATTTCATATATTTTTAGTTAGTTGGATTACAAGACCATTTTTGTGAAATCCTTTACGAAAATAATTATTTTAATCTCATTTATAGACTTAAAAAATTTATCCAATCCTATCCTATATTAAATAAATCCTCAACAATTATTATTTCAACTTTTAAACCATTACAATTGTTTCAAAGAAATACATTTTGTTTTTACAATTCAACCTACCTACACAATTTCATTTATTTTCTCGATTACCTGTTTTCAATTCAAAATTGTTAAGTTAGGACAATAATTTTAAGGACAATTACATTTTCATATTTAATAAGCTTGTCGAAAAACTTTATCCTTCAACTTCAGTAATTTTCCAGTTCAATTAAGTGTAACTTAAATTTCAACAGTGCTTTTGACAAAATTTCATTTTTATTGTAGATAACAAGATTGCAAGAATCAGTGCTTGTTGTAGCAAGTGAAATTTTAAATTAAAAATTTTTATTTTTTTTAGTTTTTTTTTTAAGAAACTACTTAGGTGCAACAGGTTGCTTTCTTAACTAATATTCTTATTTTAATTATTTAATAACTTGAGCAATTATAAATTGCTTAATCTCGACAGGTAAGTTATTAAAACAATTAGCTTATTATTAAGTATATTTTTTTAAATTATCTGCTTTCTCCTTCTTTTTATGCTGACGTATAAATAGTTTTCACCTGTCGTTTCGTATTTTAGATTTATGTATTTTTGGTTTAATGTGTTGTTGTTGCTGCAAACAAAATAATAATTGATAAATTATAATTTATATTTTCGATTAGGTATTGAACGCCAGTGCCTCACCATATGTTACCTGAATCAAGTTGTGAGTATTGTGTATTCAGAGAATTATGATTTTTTACATTAGTTAGTAGAATTGGGTGATACACGGTATGTAGAACAATATAATATAACTAGCTTTAGAACCCGATATAAAGGACAGAAGTAAAATAAATTCAAGATTTTTCTTTCTTTCATTAGAATTTTCATTTCAAATTTAAGAAAAATACTTATTTACATACTAATTTATCATACCTTTATTTTTTTTATTAGAACGATTTTAATTATTACCATATCAACAGAATATTTGTAGTATGGTGCTAAATTTTCTATTCCCTAAGTCTGATTTTGGCGTCATTTTCCTTGTCGTCACTGACAATTTATAATTATAATTGGGAATCAAGTTAATCATGTTATAGCTGCATAAGTTCAGCGTCCAAGTTTGAAAAAAAACGATCGAGATCATATTGATATGAGTTATTTGTTTTTTGTCATGTGTTTATATAGGTATGACATTGCCAGAATCTAAATTTCGTTAGTGTCATAATATTAAATGTGCTTTTATTAATTTATTTATTTTTTGTTTTATTTGTATAAATTTTTAAATCTTATAATATTTACTAACTAATACCAAAGAACATAATATAATAAAAAGAACTTTCATCACATAAAAATATGTAAAATACACATTTTTTTTGTAAAGCAGGTCGCCCCATTAGAACCCGATCTATCATTTTATCTTCAAAACAATTTGCCTTTAAAATAATAATTTTGCTCTCTAAATCTTATACGAAATATCTACTTACGAATATGATATGATATGAACATACATATCTACATATAGGTATAATAATAATAAAAGTTCAGCAGAATATCAATTTAAATACTATTGTATGTAGTTAAACCTACGATAATAGAGTCAATGTTAGAATCACTGAATCTAGAAAAAAATTATAAAAATAATAGTAATAAAATAATAGAATTTATTAGTGATGCATTACAAATCGTAAACTGTCTACAGAATTTCATTTTGGTTTTTTCTCAGAACTTGGTTGAAAATCGTATTTCTATTGCAGATGGTATAATTGAAGAAATAAAAACAGCCAACAATACATATAAAGGTAAAGAATAAAATGTGCAGTTTTACTTTTTTTTACTTACTTTTTGAATTTAGATAAATTATTTGTATACCTTTACATATTTACATATTTAATATATATTCATGTATGTTATGTAAATAGAAACAGAAAAAACTAACAAAATCAAAAATATTATATTCTTTGCTGAACATTTTATAATACACATAATTTTCAGTATACTTGCCAACACAAATAAAATTCATTATGTCTGTTGATGATACCATACTTCAAAATTATCTTAACAATTTTATCTTATGGTTGCTCCGCCAACAACCTTTAATTAAATGCCTCTAAATGTCAGGTCGATTCTAAGCTCTCTTTTTATGATTTTTGATTACCATAAAACTTTAAACCGTTCTGAATTGAACCGTGAGTTGTGATCTAGGTGTTATTCTGGATCTCAGGCTTAATTTCAAAGCACATTTCAATTCCATTATTCATAAAGCTAATTTCTTGCTAGGATTTATAATGCGCTAGGCCAAAGAGTTTACTGATCCCTACATTACAAAACCATTATATATCACATATGCTAGACCGATACTTGAATATGCTTCACAAGTTTGGCCTCCATATCGTAATGTTGATATTTCACGTATTACACTGCAGTTCATCGTAAATTTTGACGCTTTTCACTCCGTGCTTTTTCATAGTCTTATCCTTTTTAACTTCCTCCTTATAATAATAGGTTGCTTTTGATATACCTGAAATCTCTCCAACAACGTCGATTGGTGGCTGATATTACGTTTATCCACCAAATTAATGCTGGCAATATCTTGGCAACTAAAATTAGGGATTTAATAACTTCTAGAGAGAACCCGCGTTATTTACGTTCGGTTGACCTGTTTAATATATTATTTAACATAGTACTGACTACGGTAAATTTTAGCCTGTCTCTAGAATGTTACGTGAATCTAACTCGCTTATTTTGATACTAACCTTTTTAGTAATAGAAGCTTCAAATTAAAGCTGTAAAATTGATAAATAGTTATTCGATTCGATATTTGGTTTTTTTTTTACTTTTTTTTGTATTTGAATTTGTTTTTTTAACATTCTACTAACTATAGCATGTTAGGTATTTATTATATTTGCCTTAATTAACTTGCCTTGGACTTTATATGTTTGTTTCAATTTGCTTCAATTCAACAAAATACCAATTTCAATAACCATTTAACCAAAGTATATCCATAAAAAGAGTATGAACTCATGTATGTATTCATTTGTTTGTACACAAATTCATATGCAAATTTGATAAACATTGTCAGAAATAGACGATAATAAGAATTTTACGTGTAAGAAAAAGAAAAAATATAGTAAACAAAAGAGAGTAACAAAAAAAGTTGGCTGAAATTAGATAAATAAAGTTTATAATTTTGAAAAAAATTTTCGACAAAAACTTCGTTGAAATATTTAACAATATTATTTTCTAAATTGTATCAACTATGCATAAGATTTTTAGGAGACCTAACTAAAACAGCGTTATCATATTCTTTAAATTCTGTGATTTGTAAATAGATGTTGTCCTCAGTATTATTTTATAATCGTATACCAATATAATAAATATTTAGGTTTACTAATATAATTAATAAAAAATAATAATGTTTGTAACTCCAAATTATTACTGACAAAAATATTAATAATATTTTATATTATTGTAATGTAATTATAATTTAACTAGGGGCCCCTATACTATATCAAAATGAAGTACTCTAACTCTACTATATAAAAATAAATTTGCTAGTCATATGAACAATTCAACTGATTTTTTTTGTTTTTGCTTTTTTATATTTTTTATTTGAGATGAATTTGTTTCTTTGTTTTTTTTTGGCATATGTACATAGATTCATTCGCAAGTACATAATATAAAATATAATAACTGATTTGTTTACTTTTGTTTATTATTTCCATAAGATCTCACTTATGCATAATGTACCTATTTGCTGAATAATAAAATCGTATGTGTACAAAATGTTCAACTGTGTGCGCATTTTGGTTTTATATACAATCTTATATATTATATATATTAGAAGTTCAATAAGGTGTAGGAGAATCGAAATAAAATAAAAAGGTGTCTACTGCGCAAGACCTTAAATGCTTGTCAATTATAATTATAGATATTTTTAATAGGTATATACGAAAATAATAATGTTTAAAACTAAAATATTAAAATAATAAAAGATCAGAATTAATCCTCGCATAAGGGAACAAACTAAATTAGAACTAACATTTTTTGCCACCCTGCCTGATATAAATAATGGGAGGAAACGTAAACAAATCCAAAGGAGAATAATGAGAACGCAAAATTACTTTACAATATAAAGCAAAAGGCAAACATCTGTTTTGTACCTTTTCTCTCTCATAGTGAATTTGGTATACGATAAGTAAATGTAAAGTTTACCTCTTTTAACTAATGATATTTTGCTCGGTTTGGTATTTCTTAAAAATTAGGTTTACGTAAAATGGGAGTGTATATTCTTGTTAATATAGATTATAGATATTATTTGCATTCAACTAAGCTGAAATTTACATATGTGTGTGTACTAATAATGGAATATGGATATTTGATAAAGTTAAAATTTGGTTTCTCTTTAAATTCACTATATTTATTTGACATTTCTATGGTGTAAAGAAGCAAAAAAAAAACAAAAAAGGAATACAAAATAAATGTGTGCAATACAAATCATTATCAGTATATGTCAATCATTTTCTATTATTATTCAATTTCAATTATTTTCAATCATCATTTTCATTATATTTTTTTTGTGTTTTTAATTTGGTTTCTTTTATTAATCTCTTTCTTTTATTATTTCTCTTTCTCTCACTAAGTATATGTAAATGTACGCACATGTGTCATATAGAGCTTGCATTTGATACATACATAATCATATGGCTTAGTTTAATTGAAAATAAAATGCAAACATTATTTATGGAAGAAAACAAAATTTGAACCTATCAAGTATCAGTTATCTATCACTCAGTTACAAATTACTCTTCTCGCATGTAAAAAAAGTTCAATTTCAATTTATGCATGTATATATTATACTTTTATATGCCAATTTATGCTTAGGCAGCGTTTACACGTCGGACAAAATCGAATTTTATCGTAGATAAAGTCGGATGAGTGTTTACATTTCAGACTTTTTCTCAGATTTAATCTACGATTTTACGTCAAATATTTTTTGTATTTAACAGGGTTTCTTTTTATAAAGTGCGTAATTTTTTATTGGTGAAAACTTTTTAATACGTAAATTAAAAAATTCAAAGGTATCTAATCAAAAATCTCCAAACATTTTTTAAAAATACACATATTTTTATAAAATTTGTTACAGTAATATAAAATATAATTACACATTTGAAGTATGAGCAATAATAACCAAATTGCGTTAGAGTGAATTTTAGTGCCATTTGATTATATGTGTTGTTCTTTGAAAATATATTATTTTTCATTAAAAAAATATTTTCACTAAAAGGTCGAAAATAAAATAAGGAAAAAAAAATTTTTTTTTTAGAAATATTTGCCCTCAATTTAAGCGTACTAAAACTACAAAAATAAACTTTAGAATCGCAGCTTGATATAATGTTTCCATAGCAAGTTATGATTTTAATTACGGAAAAAGCAAATTAGCCGAACTTTTTACCAAATCTCTTAATCTCATCTCAAGACTTCCTAGAATTTCGGCTAATTTGCTTTTTTCGTAATTAAAATCATAACTTGCTATGGAAACATTATATCAAGCTGCGATTCTAAAGTTTATTTTTGTAGTTTTAGTACGCTTAAATTGAGGGCAAATATTTCTAAAAAAAAAATTTTTTTTTCCTTATTTTATTTTTATCTTACTAACATTATTTACTAACGGTGATGGATACTAACCTAGTGGATGATGATGTCACCACTTAGCAACTTGATTTAAGTTTTCGTCTATATCATTCGCCATATCTGACAGAATAAAATAAAAATACCAACTTTTCATATACATTATTTTCCTCTCCAAAACTCTTGAAATGCCCATAGTTTCTTTAATATTACTCCTAGAGCAATGGTTTGTGCACATAAAACATTTTTTTAACATGAGAAATTTTTAATTTTTCAGTTTAGGTATACTTATATTAATTAAATTAGGTGTTATTATATTAATTATTAATATGAAATAATTTATAACTAGGTATGAAAACAATATTATAAATTTTAACACAATCATATTAGCTAATTAAAATAAATTAATTAATATTTTTTTAATTGAATTTTTTATATTTTCTAATTAACATTACTGACCTTCTTTAATCTAAGTTAATTTCACTTTCATTTACAGTTTCAAGGAATAGTCTTAGAAAAGTTCAAATTATTAATTTCACTGTCCTTTTACATTATTTTCAAATATTTTTTTTTTATGTTTTTTATAATATCATAATTAGTTTATAATATAGGTAATCCAATTTCATAAATATAATAATATCTTATTTTATATTAAAATAATTTATATTCATATGGGTATACTCAATACTTTCTACACAATAATATTATTATATAAGATATAGGTATATGTATTATTTTATTAGGATTTAAACTTCAATCAATATTATTTTAATGTACATTACTATACAAAAGTATTATTATAAATAATTTGTTATTCTAGCAAACAACATTTTTCTCCATTTAAATGTAACCCTTGAACCTTAACTATTTTATATCAATTTCACTGTTAAAATATTTAATTATTTAAAACACGGAATGAAAATATTATATTAAAATGCATTATGATTGGAGATGACATAAAACGATATTATACGGAACAGTGATTTTGTCACTGTTATTTCTAAATAAGGGGGATTCTGAAGGAGATGTTGTATCGGCGTAGGATCTAATGACCACATAGATAGCTGGAATTAATAGTTTTCCAAAAATATATGTCTTTAGTGGCGCATCTTATCCTTAATGGACGAAAAGGACATTTGAAAGTATCTTTGTTTTTTTGATGTTTTTCTATAAAAACCGTAATATCTGTTGATCTATTAAATAAATATATATTTAATTATATATTCTAGAAAGATAACAGTCTGGAGCATATTTTAACATTTTTTTTTATTATGATTTATGGAGCCATTATGGAGATATTGTAGTTCAATCAGTAGAAAATTTTGGAAAAAAAAAATATTTATTTTATTTTCTTGGAAAACCAAATACCTAAAAATTTTATTAAAAAGCTACCCATATTAATACACTGTTGGAAAGGTATCGTTTTTTTCTATAACTCCCACATATATACTTTATGTCTATGCCGAATAGTTTAGAAGATATACGCATTTATTAAAAAGCATTTAATTTTCTCTATAAAAAGCACATACCTACTTTTACAAAGTAACAATCTTCTGAAGTAAATGTAGCACAAGCTTGTGACCAAATCACTGTACCTCGAAAATAACTGATGTTGCCAACTTTTAAAATATATAGTGCATTTAGTATTATAAGTATATAAAGGACATTTGGTAACATACTTGTTGTTTTAGGGGTTTTGTATCTGTTGATCTAGTAAATTTATAGTATATAATATTATATCTGTTCGGTGTTATCTAGCAAGTAAAATACCAATATGAAAAAGATTGTAACGTTTATTTGATGAGGGCAGATGTTGCCGTTAGGCAGATATTGTAGTGCAAAATTTAAAATTTAAAAATTTGAGAAATTTTATACTCATATGATCTCATTATTCAGCAAATACATTATGCATAAGTGAGATCTTATTCAAACAAATCAGTTATTATAATTTACATTATATACTTGTAAATGAATCTATGTACATATGCCAAATAAAAACAAAGAAACAAATTCATCTCAAATAAAAAATATAAACAAGCAAAAATAAAAAAAATCAGTTGAATTGTTCATATGACTAGCAAATTCATTTTTTATATAGTAGAGTTAGGGCCAGTTTTCAGGTGAACACTTAAGTATCAAATCAAACTTAAGCTTCAGTTGGTGCTTAAAACAATATTTAAGTGGCACTTAAGCTTGGCAAAATAACCGCTTAAGCTACACTTAAAATTTTAACATATAGATTTGACAATTATCAGTTGTCAAATTGATACTTTTTATTTATCATTAAAAATTTAAAGAATTAAACACAACATAAGTTTTTTTGATTAAAATTTAAAAAAAAGCGCTAAAAATGAATTCAGCTTACGATGATATCAGCGATAGTGATGAAAGTAATGAAGAATTAGATATAATTATGAATATAACAATTCTACGAAGAAGAAGAGAAATTAAGGATCGTTCCGATTATTTGCATTTGTATGATGACAAAGATTTCTATCCACGATTCAGAATGAGCAAAACATCAGCATATTCAGTTCTGGAATTTATCCGACTTCATATACAAAATCCTACTGCATGGTACGTGTAGAACCTCAAATTTGGATATTTCCAAACATAGATAAATATGGTGAGCAATTTTAGGAATAAAGCTTTGATATGGCTGACTCGTTACCCAGCGGCTATTTGTCTATAGAGCAAATATTTTTAATAACGTTAAGATTGTATGCTACTGGTTGCATGTATACAACAGTAGCTGATTTATTTGGAGTAACAAAAAGCACAATTTCAAGAATGATTACTCTCGTTGCACATCATATTGCAATGCTTCGGGAAAATTTTATAAAATTTCCATCTATTAGCGAGGACTTCAAGATTTGAAGGAAGGATTTTTTTCATTTGCAAAATTTCTTGTCCTCTTTTTCCATTTTTATTGCATCATACATATCTATAAAATAAATAAATTATTATAACAATTATTCTATAATTTATCTTATAAAGATTATTCATACATACCTCTTTACTTATAAGTTAATTTTTAAATATTTTGATAATCTTTCTTACGGTTACACTTTATTTGTCACTTGTATTGAATTTTAACAAGTGCTGCCATTTCAAATAACCGAAAATGACAGCTGAAAATCAACACTTAAGTTTTAACTAGAAAACTCAATTTTTTTTAAGTGAAGCTTAAGTGTCGAATGATAAACTTAAGTGTAATTTAAGTACTCACCTGAAAACTGGCCCTTAGAGTATCTATAGTTATTCTTAATGAACTTCTAATATAATAAATAAGTTGTACCTATATAAAACAAAAATGCGCACACAGTTGAAAATTTTGCACTCATACGATTTTATTATTCAGCAAATACATTATGCATATGTTGGATCTTACTAAAATAATAAACAAAAGCAAACAAATCAGTTATTATAATTTACATTATCTACTTGCAAATGAATCTATGTACATATGCCAAAAAACAACAAAGAACAAATCACTTGAATTCTTCATTTTTATCTTATTAAGTAACTGTTTGTAAATTTTGGTTATTTGTAGTAATAATATAGTTTTTGTTAAAATTATGTATTATGTAGGTATATACATACCTCTTTAATGACAACATTTTTTATTTTTAGTAATTTTATCCACTACTATTGAGAATATATCGGAAACGAAGCAGTATATGAGGGAAGTGTATTTATGTGTCCTAAATAAAACTTACTAACCACAAAACTTTTTATTAAACACGAGTGGTTTCTGCTATATCGTGCGAAGTCTATGTCAGTACGTAAATTACTGTTTTTTTAAAAACTTTAAATTTGACTTCAACTTGAAATGTAATTACTCAACAGGGGCCCCTAGTATATATATATTTAACAGATCAACAGATATATCGGATTTTATACAAAAACATCAAAACAACAAGGATACTTTCAAATTTCCTTTTCGTCCTTAAAGGATAAGATGCGTCACTAAAGACATATATTTTTGCAAAGCTAGGAGTTTCAGCTATCATTGAGATGTGATCATTAGGCCCTACGCCGATACAACATCTCCCTCAGGAGATCCATAGAAAAAATAGTGAATATTATTTCTCAATAACATTTGTTTTACTAATTGTTATTTTTCAAGGAAAAGTTTGAGAATTTTTTTGCATAGATATACTAGTTTCTATATTGATACTAAATAATATTAGTATCAGAAATACCATTACCAAAATAAGAAAATAAATAGTACTTCGGTCTTAAGAATGTACCATCATCATTAATCGATCGGATTATTAAACATAATTTATTCGAAATCATGTTAAGAAATACTAAAATATGGTTTTTTAATATCAGTATTAATTTTAATAATAACAACAGTGAAAATCACTGCTGCTAAAATAGTAGTTTCTGCTTTTCATTACCCAATATTTTAAAAAAAAAATATTCTAAGAGCATACAAAAGTATTGTTTGGAACTAAATAATTCTATATTGAAATAATTTTGATTAATACTGTATTAAATTTTTTATAACATAAAAAACTATATTTACTTTGAAATTGGATCAAAATTAAAGAAAATAAATTGTAATTGTACAGAGGGAGTATACAACTCCCTTAGATATAATATATTTTTATTTTTTACTTTTTTAATTCCATTGCACATTTTATAGAAAACCTTAAGTCTTACATAAATCATTCAATATATGTATAGTATTTCAATATGGGTTTGGATTTTCATTCAAAAACTTCTAACACTATTTCAGTAGTTTATATAGAATACTTATAACATCAATTCTTATTTTCCAGAAAAATAAAATAAATTTTCTTACTTCTAAAGTTACAAATCTGAAGATTCTAAAATAATTCATAAAATAAATTCCTTGTTAAATAATAAAAAACTATCAGAGACTAAGATAGAAAGAGAAAAAAAAAAAAAAAACAATATAATAAAAAAATGTTCAGCTGAAATAGTAAAAATACTGCACTGTACTATTAAAATAAATGACAGTAACAACTGTCTGGTTCAGAGAAAAACAAAAATGAGATTTAATACATTCATATAATAATTTATATTATACAAATTTATTTACATATATAATATTATATACGTTTATGAATGTATATATTATTTGTATTAGATTTTGATTGAATTATTTTTTTTTTGCTCCTGCAATATAACTGTTTAAAATTATTATGAATAATAAAATTAAAAAAAAAAAAATAAAAAAGAAAGTAAAAACTTTAATATTCAAAGAATTTCCCTCAAGTCATTTCAGTGTGTTTAAGTGGGCTAGTGTGTGTGACTTAAAAAATTCTTTTGCACGAGGGGAACCAAACAGCTCGTTTGAAAACATTTTTCTTAACTTACTTATTTTATAATCTGTAGATGTTTTTTTGTACTCCTGCTTTGAATTTAATACAAAAAAAAAAAAAAATAACAAACTAAGATATAACATAAAAGGAGATGTTAGGAGCATAGGGCATTTTGCTTCCTATTATTTTTAGGTAAATATGAACGGACATTTTCTAACAGTTTTGTTTCTTCGATTTTGTCAAAGTTTATTTTCAAAAAATTTCATGTTTGTTTATAAACCAATTTATTAGAATTTACCTATTTTCTGCATATTTTTTTTTTCTTTGAAGAAAGCAAATTATGAATGACATTCATATGTCTTCTACTGAATAACATTTATTTCTACGTGTGTTATATTTTTAAATGCATTGCCGATTTAAATGTCTAACTTTAACATTGACTTGTTTGACTTTTAAAAGTTAGTATTTCTGAGCATATGTGTAAAACTTATTGTGGTTATAACAACTCAATATTAAGCAAAACAAAAAAAGCAATATAAATTTAAAAATGATTGAAATCTTAAACTTTGATTCCAATTTCATTTTTCCAAATAAAAAATGTTTACAATCTGATAGTTTGAAAATTCAAAACAATTGATTATGATTCTAATATTTTTTATGTGAGCTATATTGATTAGAATGAATACCCTACGTAGAGTTAATACACCGTTTCTTTGATTCTAAAGAATATTATGTAGTTCCGGAATTGGTTGAGTTCTTAGTGGCAGATGTATAACATAATTAAAATGAGTGAATCAAAATTAATAACAATAATTAATCAATTTGTTAATTGAATATTTGCAATGATAATTAAATATCTCTGAGATATTTACAACATAATGAATGTACGTAAATTTTTTTGACTTAATATATGAAATAATGTTGATGTTAATCTTCAATCGTGGTTCATATTAAAAATCGTGAACTTATTTTAAATTTAATATTTTTACATGTCGTATACATTACCCTTACTTCAAGTCAATTATTCAAATGTCAACTATTTTAATTCAAAGAATTTTAGTGACTAAAACTATTGTATCGAATATTCCACTATATTCGAGATAATTCCATAGAATCTAGTAGCTAAGATAGTTTCCATTACTTACTGTAATAAAAACTGTTATAGATGTTATGTTAGTTTACATAAGAGCTATACAATTTTAATATTATCTGTTATATTAAGTGTATTAGGATTGTAATTAGTTTATATTATAATTACAGTTAAAATATTTTAGATTGATGTTAACTATAAATCTTACTATAAATAAATCTAAATAGAAAATGTAAGATTTTGGAACACGAATAATTGAATAGTTAGTAAATTAGTGAAGATCTATAATCATAATAAATAAATAAAAAGTTGAGCTATAACTAATTAAATTATATTGAAATGATAATCTGCAACAATATTATGAGGGTTGTATTAAAAAGTGTAGTTGTGAAAACATGTTCATTTTTGATCCCATATTATACTCAACAAGAGGACAAACCGATCCTTTATCTTAGGACAATAAACGAATGAAAGTTTAGTTCTCGTTTTTTCTACATTATTCTTTTTTTTACCTCATAATACTAGTAATTTTAAAATTAACGGTACATTCCTAATAGAACCAAATAATAAATGTTTGTAATTATTTTTAAAATTATTCACTTAGAAACTGTATTACATCAAAATCCAGTTAGAGCTTACTCACATTCAAGTTTCTAGATTGGAATAAGGTAATTTTATTCGTCCTATTCTTGTTCCCATTTCTATTTAAATAAAATTAACAATAATGTTTTATTAAATTTTCCATGAATGTTAAGAGTATAAAATTGGCATACCAGCAACGAACTTACATACACTCCATTGTTTTGTTTTTTTAATCTCATGTGGTAGACTATAATACTCAGTTATATAAGATACTGTTTGAATTAACATAATAATTTATTTCTAACAGTTTATAGTATTTTATGATTGTTATGATTGTTGACAATTTTCTGTTTATTTTTGTTTTTTTGTTCCGTATATGTAGCGGAATAAATCATGATAAAAGTATTTTTTATTTTGTTTTGCTCTTCTGTTTGTAACTTTTATCCTTTTTATATTCCAAAGTTGTTTGAATTTATTGAAAGTCACTTTCAATTATGTTACTTTAAAATATGTAACAAAAACTGTTAGAAAGATGATATTTATATTGTTTATGTGCAAATTTAATTGTCATTGTATTGGTACTGCTAAAGTGGAACATTAAGTTTAATTTAATATCAAAAAATGCAAATATATAGATTGTGTTTATCAGTTTAATTGATGAAACTTAAAAAATAAAATCTTGTAAATGAATAGATTTGACAACGTAAAGCAATTTTCATTAGCTCATAGTTGTATCACCATTTCAAGTATAATATTTTTTCGTTCAAAGAAGTTTTAGTAAAGAGATAAATTTAGAAGCTTGACGTAGGTAGTTACACCTTTTTTTGACAAAAGTCTTTTTGAAAAAGAATGCGTTCGGAATTCGAACGATAAAAATCGAATTGTAACCATAGAAAAAAAGTTAAATATATTAAATGTATTTTCAAATAAAAATATTATATTTTGTAAAATTATGTTATTCTGAAAGGTAAATGAATACATATAGAAAAATAAACTTTTTTGTTTCTACAACTTTTTAAACATCAAACTCATAAAATCGCACAAAAATGCTTGAATTATATACAATATAGAATGTCATAATAATTTTAGTTGTGACAATTAAAATAGTTTTTGTTATAATTATATTCCAGATGAATACCGATCATACATTTTTTTCGGAACTGAAAATTGTGAAATGTGACAATGTTTTAAATTTCTATAGCATGATACAATAATCTTATTGAGTTGAATACTAATTATTAACTCATAGTCATGATGTGGACAAAACGTTAAATTGTTATATTTTATAAAATAATGTTTTTATAATATTATGTGTGAATGCACTAAGTTGTGAAGTAAAACAGAAAATCATTCGTAGTAATAAAAATGAGAATATTTTTTATTCTACATGTTACTGCACTTCTTACATTTGAACCACAAAATGTACGATTTTTTTTATTTATGTCTTATCATAATATTAACCTTCGCTTGGGCGACAAATGAAATATACGTAAGCGGGTAAGATTAACATATGTTAATATTTTGGTTTTTCCATATATTTTGTATGGAGAATTTTTTGACAAAAATAAGTGATTTTTATGTTTTTAAGATTATTTTTGTATGTTCATTACTGTTACTTTTATGTTTGCCTTTATTACCAGCGAATATCTATCCTCTGAGATATTTTTTTGGAAATACCGGTATTCTAGAAAAAGGAAGTGCTACTGGGGACTTCCGTTTGTTACAAGGTACTTATAACAGAGTTAGTAGTTGGAACAACAACAGTGTGTCTATTTCAGTGAAATAAAAAAAAATTAAATAACATATATATATTTTAGAAAGATTATTTATTGAATTTTCAATATTTGCAATAATATGGAAGAGTCTAAAATTTTATGTGCCGTTCAGGTAGGCAGGTAAGTAAATTTTGAAATTTTTAGTAAAGTGCAAAAAACACAAAAAATTAGTGTTTTTCTTCAGCAAACCCATTTTTTAAATTTCCTATATTTTGGTGTAAATATTAATAAATTTCTTCGCAGTCAAGCAAAACTATTCAAAATATATGACATTTAAAAAAAATGCCGTTACATGTATATGACACCTTTTTTTTATTGAGTTTTACTATAAAAAACACAAAAAATCAAAAAAAAAAAAATTGCACGCAAAAGATACGAAAAACTTATTTGTAAAGATACGAAAAACTTATTTGGTTTGAGGAAGAACAATCATATTTCTCTAGATTGGTGGAACATGTGCTAGATAATGAACATGCTGATGTAGGACCACCGGAAGAAATAGTATTTGAACCAGTTGTCGGTTCCTCGAATAAAATTCCATCAACATATCAAAAGGCCTGACAAAATATTTTCCGACAAAAACCGACAGATCCGCTATCCAGTAAAATATATTAATTTTAGTATATTTCTATTTCAATTTAAAATATTTCAGAACCTTTTATCTTATTTTTCAACTCTTATCGAAATAATTACAAAAATTTTATAGAATTGGGCATAGACACGTTTTTCCAAATTTTCTTTATATATTCAATATCTACTAAAAAAATTAGGCACTGATCTTTGATTTCATTAAGATCGGCCAAATTATAAAGTTTTTATGCAAAAGTAAAAAAGTAAATATTAACATACGTTAATCCTGCCCAAGTGAAGGTTAAAAAAACAGGGTGTTATTTCTATTGTATTCGTAACTAAATATGACAATATGAAGCAAAGAAAGCAATTTCGAAGAAATTCCGTAGCGTTCTATTCATAATTGATCTAGTAAGGTAATTTAAAATGCGTCTTAATAACTAATAAAAGATTGGTCGACATAGTAGCTGCCTCTAAAATGTAAAGCTTTGCGCGACATAATTTTTGGAAATCGTTATCGACCATAAGGTTTATTTATTATATTAAAGTTATTAATAACATTTTCAAAATTTGAATTATTGAACCCCTTGAACTCTTGAAATTATCCATTTAACTAACAGAAGAACTAACTAAATCCCGAAAGTTGAAGTTGGAAAACTTTTCTAATTTTTGTCTCAAATATTATTTACTTAAATAATTTTTTTAAATCGTACATGAAAAATTTAATACGAAATAAAATACTTTAAAAATCTAATACACTTATAATACAAATTTCCCCTAATTTTTAAATTAAATTAGAATATACATACATATACATATACCGTATACTATAATATTATATTTTAGAAAAGAAAAAATATTTTTTAAGTTTGTTCTGAAAAATAAATCATTAAAATGTCTATTCTTAAATACCTAGAAGTTCACAAAAACCATTTCTTTATGATTTATTAAACTTAAATTTCTTCATCATTCAAAATCTTCATTATCAGATGAACAATTATTTTTTTTTTTTTTTAAATTTCTTTAAATCCATATAATTTTTTGCCCTAATATGTACATTTAATATATTATGTACTCAAATATTATTATACATTATGTATATTAATATAATATTAGATCGTTAAAATACCCCAATACCCATCTATACATTTTTTTTTATAATATTCTACGAGTACACATAACTTAAATATATTTCCAAGTCTACAATGACTTTATGTATCAAATGTCACTTTCATATATTTTAAAACTCAAGGCCACTCTTAAGTTAAAAAGAAAATAAAATAAAAAAAAAACAAAAAATTAACAAAAAAAATTAAATTTTTTGCTTATCCTGAAGGATTTTCATTTCTAAAATACCACAAAATATTTCATTTTATAAATTTATGTTACACAGGTATTCAAAGTTACCTTAGCGCGATGATAAAGGTACCTGTTAAGGTGTATTATAATTGCCATCAATTTAGCCGTAGTCCTACCTTTTGAAAAACTGAACAATACTCTCTTTGGTGTACAATTTTAAATATACGAAAAAATTAATTTTTTTTTTTTTTTTTTTAAATTATTACGAGTGTATTAGCTTCAAAAATTTAACAATAAATATTGTAAAAAATTATTGAATGTTTCATCCATATTCATGTCCAAACAGTTTGGTTGTGAGAACGATTTGAGGCTTAAATTCCAAAAAACAAAAGCCCCAAATGAAATTTCCCAAACAGAAAGTCCTCAAATACAAGATCCCACAAAAAAAAAAAATCCCCAATTAAAATCTCTCTAAAAAAAAATCTCCAAATTACACATAATTTTGGGATTTCGAAATATGTATAACTGCTTTTTCTAGAAATAAAAAATAAATAATTAACGTAAATATTCTGTATAATGGATATATCCCCCTTTTTGTATTCAACAGCGGCTACGCATTCAAATAATTAAGATAAATATTCTTGAAAAAGGAGATAATCCCCCATTTTGCATCCAACTCTGAAATCTCTCGCAAGTAATTCGTTTTTCCTAATTAAGTATATAATGTGAAACAAATTGTTCATGCCATTTATTTTTTGTCGCTTCAATTCCGCTCCATGTTATTGAAACCTTGATTTTCCCGATGGCAAGAAAAAATTTAAATATAATACAATTCTTCACATTCCTGCAGTTTACGTTATTAATTTGCAATGTTGTCGATACAAACCAAAACAATTTACCATTAAAAATTTGGGGATTTTGTGTATTAGGAATTTTGATTTTGGGAATTTAAAGTAACTCCAATGTAGGGGCACATGATATCTGCGAATAAGCTATTTTAACAACACATTTAGATTTCTTTAGTCTTTTAAACAAAATAGGAGTACATGTTACTTGTATCAAAATAAGTTTTGATGTTGTCTGTTTGTGTCGTTTTGACATTTAATTTGATTTAGGAAGATATATCAGACAAACGTTAACATTAATTTAATGGAAGAATTTTCGTTAATTTCGTTTAAGCTTAGCAAATAGATATCCGGGCATCATCAAGCCAGGACTAAGGAAAACATATTAATAATTTTAATTTAAAAATAACGGTTTAATATTTTTTATGAAAAAATAAACAAAGTTTACATTGTAACAATACATATTTTCGTTTTGGTCAGTTTTGTATCACCATTATTAGGTCCATAATTTTATTTTATTCATGCATTTTGAAGTTTTGCTGTAAAGTTTTCGATAGATAATGTCAACTATAGGAATCGCAGTGTCGTCTGCAAAGGTAGCCGGAGGGTTCGTGATCAGGATTTCTTTCTTCAATAATCATGGCAAGTCTTTTGAAATAGTAGTTCAATAAACAACATTTATATAAATGTCATTAAACTTATTTAATTGTTATAATACACTTTATGCTAATTTTTCCATTGTTTTGACGATATTATTTTCTTACAATTTTTCTTTGATTTTATGATTTTCACTATAGTATGTTTTAAAATTATTAACTCCCGATGTTTAAAGACCGTGACTCTTACAACTTTTCGTTATCAATCTTTTGATTGATACTGCTTGCTTTTGAGATATAGTTTCCGGCTGCCACACTTTGATACATAATATACAATAATACATACTAAATACGTGTGTATAATAAATTGCCACCATATATCTCCCACTAAAAGTACATACTGTTTGTATAAATACATAACAAAACAGATTTTTCTTAGTTACAACTTGACAATAATCAAAAAAACTTCAGTATAAAACATTCATACATTTTACAATTCATTTTCCATGTTTTTTTTTACTTAGTATTTCCGTGTAGGTGGATGGGGAAGTGGTGATATCAAAAAGAAGAGAAAATAATATTTCTAAACAATTCATTTCCATTAAATCAGTATTAAAAATAAAAAAAAATAAAAAAAAAAATTAAATGCCTACCTACCTGTCCTCAAATATTTTCCTTTTAAATTTTTGAATTTCTATCTTTCGATCTCTTGATTCCCTTCAGATTCAATCGTTCGTTCATACCCCATTCATTCTCTTAAAATCGTGTCAAATTAAATTAAACTAAAATAATTTATTATAAAAGCCTTTTCCGGCTGGCTGGTAATATTCTTCTATTTATTTTTATTTTATTTATAAGTTATAACATATACAATATATTAATACATATTTAAACACTTATAGATTGAATTATCCCTGTATATATACCAATGTTGTAATATTAAAAAGAAAAAAATTACATTCCTATACAAAATGGTAAATATAAATTTGAAATCAAAAGCTTCATTATTATATTAAAGAGCAAAAAGAAAAGTATAAAAACATCCAAAACAAAAATAAATCTCAATAAAGGGAGAGCAAAAGTAAAAAAAAAAAAAAAAAAAAAAAAAAAAATCAAGTTAGAAGAGGGAGCAAATTTTATTTACTCATAGAGAATATTATAAGAAAGAATTCAATAATTTTTTATTCTTAAATATTTTAATGGTTTACCTTCAAGCTTCAAGTGAACAACCTGAGATTATCGATTTTATATTTTCTTTTATTTTATTATACCTATAATAATATATTTATACGAAAAACTTATAGTCTTTATATCAAAAGTATGTAATAATTTCATACGCCCTTATCAATATTGTCAGTTATATTAATATATACATAAATGCAAACATTTTAATATAAATAAAATGTAGATGTATAACAAGTATAGTAATAATAATTTTGATCCCGAAATCGAAATAACAAATAAATTTATGGTAAATATAATTCTTTCAGGTTTTTAGGTTTTCGGATATTATAAAGCCACTTCTTATTGTATATTTATATAATATACTATATTGTCTCATTATCTATATATATATATATAGATAAAAATATGTTAATATAGAATTAATTTTTGGTAATGTACCACACCATTTATGTTAAAATTAAAATTAAATGTAATTTTATATATATACAGAGTCTGTCGGTAATAATATATCATAGAGTAAGTGGTCATTGAAGATGTCGAGACAAATAAATAATCCCATACACTTATTGGTTGTGCACTTTAATGGTTGTGCATGTACCAGGAACTTTGAAATTTCATTTAATATCTTTTTCGTGTACTAATAGAATTGTAACGATTTGAAATGGGTTAAAAGTAAGGATAACTTTCTAAAACCTATTTAAACCCAACTTTAATAATAGATTTCTTTAATAGAAATCTGTAAAAGGGAAATTGATTTTTAATTTATTTTTACTTATTTATTTATTTAGTGTTTCATTCTTAATTATTTCATTTATTCAATCAACTATATGAATATTAAGTTAATTTAGTTGTTCACATACTTTTTCTGCTTAATATTGACTGAATGTACAAGAACTGCATAAAGAGAAGCTTTTTTTGTTGGATGTATTATGTATACATATTGTGGATTGTGTATTCTTCTCTACGAATAGACTCCGCAAAATAAAGTCCCAAAATATGGTGTTATATAAATTTAATATATATATTTCATAATATGAGTCCCAATAAATTGAAATAATGTTTGCAGAAAATAGAAATGAATAAACAATTCAATTTTTAAACTTAACTCATTTCTAGTAAAGACCAAAAATATTTTATGGTAAACTTTCTGGTAAAAGAAGATTTATTCCATTTCCCAGAAGTTTTTATTTATGATATTATGTTTTCAAATTTATTCCATTTTTAATTTATTGACCTTGTTTCAGTGGACCTTGTTTAATTTATTGACCTTGTTTCAGTGGAACTTATTTTGCAGCGCTACGAAAAAAAATTTGTACGCTTTTATTTCGTTTCATTTTTTTTTGTCGAAAGTTATTTCGTTATGTTATCCCCACACAATTATTATATAAAATAAAACTTAAAATTATAAAGTAACAGCCGAAATAGGCTTGTTATTTCGTAGAGCCTAATTTTTAATGTTCTTAATCAGACCATAACCTACAAGTTTTCTTTAGATTTTTTCCCGTAAAATTAATTGTGGTGATCAAATACTAAGCTAATATATACAGCATTTTATTATTATCAATAATTTTCCATCAAACTTTTTTTAAGCTTTATAACACTTTGTTGTAGGAGGCCCTATCTATCATAAATGTTATTTGTAATAAATACATGTAATTAATATAGAAATTTGGCTGATAAAAGATGGAAAATATTACGGTAAAAGAAGATTTTGATTTGTAGTCATTAGCTTTATTGTATTTCAATAAAACTTCAAAATCCTATAACTTAAGAGCTTGTAATATAATATGAGAAGCAGATAGTAAATTTTTTAGTTTTTACGAATATCCTGTTAATGCAATGTTACAGTTATATGTTTCTGCATTCTAGAACCACTCTGTACCACTCTACGAAAACTCAGTGACGAAAATTAATTTTAATATGAAGGCCAAGGTGTTGAAAATCTTATTATTACCTTACCATTTAATTGCTATTTAGTTTCATACATTCTATATAATTAAGTACTATTAGAAATATAAAATTTTTTATTTATTTTTTTCTAATAGTATCTTAAGTAAATAAATCAGATAATAATATTTTATTTATAGGTACTGTATTTTAAGATTTATTAACTTCCTAGAAGCACGTGAGCTTTTTTGGTTGGGCAAGAGACTCGTGTTTTATTTTAGAAAAAAAAATAATATTTACAAGATTACAAATACGAGGACATCTAAATTAAGCTACATCTGGAAATAAACCTTAATAAAAAAAAAACTGCATAACATACATTATATACTACAGAGGCATACGTTCAGACTCGACTTGAATATAACTCGCATATTAATACCTATGGATAAGGTACAAAAGCGAGCCATCAAAATTATTGATGATGGAGATGTTACACAACACCTAACATCATTAAGCCATCGCTGTAATGTAGGTGTAACCACTCTGTTTTATAAATATCTGTTGGGTACTTCCTCTGATGAAATAAAAAGTATTAGGCCTAAAATTAACCATTACAGCGTAATACTCGCAGGGTAGCCCTCACATACAAATTTATAGTAGAGTCTCTTTGAACCAGAACTGCCTCAAAGAAATTCATTCGGGAGTTCCACAAGGTAGCGTTCTAGGTCCAGTGCTTTACTTGCTTTACATTGCCGATTTACCGCAAACATCAAACACAATGATAGCTAAATTTGACGATGATAAAGCCATACTTGCATCTCACAAGGATAAGAATGTGGTTTCGGGGCTTGTGCAATAGAGCTTAACCAATATCGAATTATGGTTGAACAAATGGAAGATTAAAGCCAATGAAGCTAAGTCTAATCACCTTACGTTCCCAGTAAGGAGGGATACATGTCCTACAATATTTTTAAATAGTAATGCTGTTCCTCAAACAGAAAGTGTCAAGTATCTCGGAATGCATTTGGATTGCCGTCTGACCTGGAAAAAGCACATCTACACAAAAAGAATCCACACGCTGGGTAAAACGCTTGCCTTTCAACTGAAAGGTCCCAGGTTCGATTCCCGATGAAGTAAAAAAAATGCTTTATGGGTTTTTCGACCTGGGATAAAATTTGTCATTGGGATAAAATAAATGACAAAAAATAATTGAGAGTATAATCTGGTAACAAATTAAATAAAAATGAAACTATTCTATTTAAGAAGGCTTAGTTCCTGGCAATAGTAGTAGTGTTCCACATTTAATGAGTTGATAAAACCGCAGTAATTTGTTAAATAAATACTCGAAATATTTGTAGATATTGTAGTGTAAACTTGCAGTACCGTACTTAATTAAGCACGAAAAGGTGATTCTACCTAGGTTACTGTCAAGAAGAAAAAAAAAATTAAGCACAAATTGCTAATATATAGGATGGTACTCCAACCAATATGGACTTATGGTATACAATTATATTGAAATATTACAACGCTTCCAAAATGATGTACTTCGAGCTTAAGTTAATGCACTTTGGTTTGTGCCAAATTACATAATACACAATGATTTGCAAGGGCTGTCGGTACAAGACGAAATTCACCGACACAGCCAGAGATATTGTGATAGATTAAATAGTCATCCCAATGTAATAGCAAGTACACTTATGTATACTACACAACATACAAGATTACAACGAAATACACCAGTAGATCTGTGTATCTGATTTCTTCAGACTATTATTAATATATTAATATTTTTTATTATAAATCAGGAAATTACTTTTTTGGATTGGATTGAATTGTAATTTCACATGTCTATTATTAATTAAGTCAGTCAAAAACATATTCACTTATTGTATTATTTTTAATTAACATACAGATTGTGAATATAAAAAAAAAAAAAAAATTTCATAATACAGCTTCTAAAACTGAAATAAATTGTTAGAAAACGCAACCGTCTTGTCGATAGAATATGCTTTATTTTTTTACTTTCTTATCTGCCCATCAGCTGCCAAGATCAATATTCATTTATTTATTTTATAAAATACTAACGGTTAAACTAAATTCCATGCTTCCTATATGAATGAGGCGAAAAAAAATTATGTTGAATAAAATGATAAAAACCTGAAAATTAAATATAACAACTTAAGCGGGCATAGTCTGCTTTAGAAAAATATTCAATTCAGCATCTATATTATAATAATGTTTTATAACCACTTGAGATACCAAAAATTGTTATACGTCGTTTATGCTAATATTATAATATTTGTTGGCGAATTTAAATTTCTCATAAAAGAAAAAAAACTACAACAAAAACATTTGAATATAAGATCTGGAATAGAGTGTATATTCAAAAAAAAAAAATATAGTATATAATATTAAATTTTATTTGTATATTATTTTATCCTCAGGTAATATTGATTTAGAAGATATTTATTTTATTGTTTTTTCCTACACATTATACTATACATTCCAAAAACAGCTATATATCTACACTTAAACATTATTATTAAGAACTAGGTATATTAAAAATTTTCATTTTCTTATTTTTCATTTTTCTTTTGACTTGAGCTTTTATTAACGTCGCCAAAATAGAAAAACAACAACAAAACAAATAAGAACAACAACAAAATAATATATGGAAAAAGACACCTTCTTAGTAAAATTGATGAAATCGTAGAAAATATTGTTAAGTCCTACAGGTATTATAGTCTTACAGTCTTAAATATTGATTAAATTTAGAAATAATTCTATTCAAATTGGCGAGAAGAAGGTAATAAAGAAATTTTTTGAATCTACTAGTCTTGGGTCAAAGCTTTTTCATTCTTTTTTTTTTTTTTTTTGTTAAAAATTATTGTCATTTATTGTTGTAATGATGGTGATGGTGGTGGTAGACAATTCAGTAACAATAATAATAAAAAATAATAAAATCGAATTTTTACACCAAGTTATTTTGAAACACCAAAGAAAATTTTAATAAATTCTCTAAAACGTTATTGAGAAGATTTTAATGGCTCATTTCTCAAATTTTAAAATATTTTAAATTTAAAATTCTTTAACTATTGAGTTTGAAATAAACCATAATCATTAATCTGTTCAAATCGAAACGAGAAAAGTGTGGGTAGGTATGAATCTTTAAATAGAAATTGTTTCAGGGTATAGGTATAAATCTTTAAATAGAAAATATTTCTAAAGTGAAATAATCTTTAAGAATAAGTAAAACAAACTAGATTGGTAAAAAGAAACTTTGACAGAAAAAAATAACAATAATAAAAACTAAAATGGCGAAAAATACCTCTAAGAAATTCTCATTATTTTTATTTGCTATTATTTTTATTTTATTTTTTTCTCTGCTATTTATGCCTTTATTCAATAAAATAGACAGTCAATTGGATGTTAAAAGATTGATTATAAAAAAAATTGATTTCAAGGACTAATAGATAACATTATTAATACAATAATACCAGAATACTAATACAAGAGTATGACTAGATAGAATGTAGATCTAAATACATATATTATTAAATAAATTGAATATTTACGAATGAATAAAGAAATCTCTGCTTTAAATAGCTTAACTGAATAATAAAGAAAGTTTTTGATTTGTAACTAGGTTGTATTATTTGAATAAAAGATAAACAAAGAAATAAGAAGAAAAATTAAAATAAAAACAGACGGAATTGAAGAACATTTGAAACGGATAATCCAAGTTATACAGATTGATTTTGTATAATAAGGAAGGATATAATAAGAATGATAAGAAAGTATAGGTACATTTCTTTCTTTTTTTATAGTTTAGGTATGCTCTTATGATTCAATAATGAATTAATTCAAATAAAATCGTCATCATTATATTTAATCAATCAATTCCATTTTCTGTTTTAAGAAGGTAACCTTAAAAAAAAGTGATATTTTCTAATTAGTTTTATTAATTTTATTAATTTTATTAAATTTATTTATCTATTTTTGAATTAATTCATATTTAATAGTAAGAGTTATTGTATTTGCATACAATATGTAGGTACATAAATAATAAGGAATACAAATTTTTATTAAAAAAAAAAATTATACCTTATAAATACCAATAAATACCTAAACAAATTGAATAAAAAATAATGTAAATCAAGTTATTAAAAGCATAATATAAAAAAAATAAATAAAAAAATTGTAAGAAAGAATAAATGAATATAAATAAAAATTTTAGAACTTCATAACGCCTAAGAAGCTGAGAATAGGTTAATACATTTTATGTAATCATGTTCCAATCTCAGATTTCAAATTATAGGTACAGTATAAAACCTTATATTTTATCCAAAAATTTAATCAGATATAAAATTTTAATATTTCACACTTACAAAAAAATTTATAATTACATAAATTTATTTTATAAAAATTACAATTTACATTGAAATTTTGGTCGATTTTTATAACTCACAGATGTACATTGACATTTTCTAATAAATTATAAAATCAATCAAAATGAAAATAGGAGTTGTATAGGTAGTCTAATACTCTAAATACCTACTGATGAGTTCTAGTAGTGTTATGATGAATGAAACAATTCCTAAAAATAAGGTCAAAAATACTCTTCGGCCTAATACAGAATGTGAATGTGAATTTTTTGGTAACAGTACTTTTTGCAATTTGTATTATAAACTTGTTATGACGTTGTAAAAATTAAATTTTAAAATTATAAGATCACACAGCTGTAAAGCTAAGATAAAAAAAATTATTTGTTACATTTACATTTATTTTTAGTTTAATTGTATTTGTATAAAAATTTAATAAAGGAAAAAAAAAATAATAATAGTAAGATCAAGTATTAAATGCAATGTAACAGTTGTGTAAGGGTTAGCAGTGATAATTTAAAATTAGTAAATAAATTGAAACATCTAACTTCCAACGATCACTAAAAAAATGAAGAGGTTAAAATACAGAAATTTTGTATGACTACCTGAAAGACGGCTAGTCTGATATAAAAGTTGTGTATGAAAAAGTTGTAGGGGATGATGCAACACATCAACACAATAAAAAAAAAAAAATTACCTTGTTTTTTCGAGATAATCAACGTTTTTCTTTACAAAATTTTGAGTTTGTGCAGTTTTTTATTCAAAAACGGTTATTCTGATACTATACATATATCGTTAGTTAGGTGTAGTCATTTTAAAAAAAAAGTTATCAAGAAAATATTGCTCTAGTTTTAATTCCTTCGGAGCTTTAGTGGATATTGTTTCGACATAACTTTTCTAATCCGATTTTCTTTAACCTTCTGTGAGTGGCCCAGGTTAAATTTAAAGATAGAACCCTTTATCTAGAGCAATTTTATTTCTAAAATACTCCAAGGGATCATCCCTTAAAATAGTTTTGCTCTAAACCCGACGACCTTGTATAACTCAAATAAATAACTCGAATATGATAATTTAATGTTATAACAGCTGAATCATTATAATTTCTGAGCATATCAAATTGAAGAATGAGTAAAATGAAGAGATCTTCACATATGGCGTATCTTAATTCAAGTAAAGTATTTTTTTATTTAGTTTGTAATAAATTCGTCATGGATTTTAAATCATGCGATATGTATATAAAAATGAAGCAGGTATTCATAGCAAATTTTTTGAGAAATATTTATGTTATATTATATAATGCAATATATTATATTCCTCTGTGCTTATTCTTTTAAGTGGAAATTTTTAAGAAAAATAAAATGAATTTTCTCTTTATTCGTTTTAACAATAAATCATATATATATATATACATTTTCTATAGTTCCATGTCAAATATTTTGGCTTTGTAAAATTGACGTAATCACATTTTCTTTATAAATGCAACTGTAAGGTATCTTTGTTAATTTCGAATTTAATTTTGCTAACTATTCGTATACACTATGAGTTTGATATTGGAAAGAATACCGAATTATATGAAATTAAAGACGATAATTTCATAGTTAATTGGATTGAGTTATATTAATTACGATGGTTAAGTTATATAGAAAATAATATAAAGCAGTTAAGAATGTGCACAATAAAAAATGTGGGAGGAATCACTGCTAGCATAAGTCTGTAGTAGAAGGATTCATAAACCATTTAAAACTTAGTATTACTAATTGAGGACGGCTGGCTTAGAATATGGACGTCTTATTCGAATAGCTTTAATTTAAAAAAAAATAATTTTAATGCATCTTGAAAGGACCTTTAGTTGATTAATACTCATCGATTCGATATTATTAAAAAATTCATATCTGTAAGTAAAGGATAGTTTCATAGTTAAAAAAGGATATTCATTGGAAACATAACATATAAATATACAATTTATGACTTTGTGACACAAAGGATACTGACAATAAATAAATAACAAAAAATATTTCATTTTTATTTAACAGTTTTGCTTAAATAATTTTCCGGGAAAGATTAAAATGAAATATAAAATGTATCTTCACTAGAACTCTACTCACATTTTACTGTGAAAAAACTTTTATTTTGTGTGAATTTTTTTTTTAAGGTGTACATGACAGAAGTTTAAAAAATGATAGAAATTTAGTTATATTTGAATGTAGCATGGCTGTTGATACAATAATGTACTCATTAATTTACTCAATATCAACTGATGTCAACTGATGGTGTAGTGGTCAAGTTGTCTGACTGCTAACAAAAATATACCTGTTTCAAATCACGTACGCTTGGGTATTTCTGATTAATTATATTTTTTCTTTCTTTCACTGGTCCTAAAATATACTTATAGAAAAAAAAGAGTATAGACTTAGGTCATTGTGACTTTCAAAAGTCGCTAAAAAAAGTCATGCTATCGCGGGTTTCTTTTAATTTTTCCATTAAACACATATAGTTTTTCTAACTGTGTTTTGTTACTAAATATTTTTCTGAAAGTACTACGTTTTATTATTTAATCTTAAATTTAAATAAAATCTAAATATTTTTATTTACTTTTTTTCTAAATTTTTCATTTTTATAAATTATATTACACCACGCAATGAAAGTCGCTCACAAAATAACGGACGAAAAAAGAGAAAAAGAGAAAAAAGTCGCCAAAAAAGCGACTCTTGCGGTTGAGACCTATATATCACCGACGATAAACATTCCGGAATACAAATCAATAAAATTATATAATTTATGTGTCAATTATACAGTTTTTGTTTTAATATCGAAATTAGTCGGTTGTAAGGTCCCTTCAATTTACTGTCCAGAATCAAATACTCTAGATACTTAGTTTTCTTAGTATGTCGTATAAGTATAGTTTACCGATGGTATATATTTCAAACCATCGACGCTTTTATACGATCAAATTTTTTATTATCGAAGCTTACTGTGGATGTTTATTGCGGAAAAAACCAGGTATTTTTGTCTATGGATTTATTTTTTTTTTTTTTTTTTTGAATATTGAAGTGGATTTTATTTAAACGTATTGTTTTTACCACATTTTATAAATCCATAATTTTGTGATAGTTCTTCGGAGAAATGAAGTAATACTAATTAATAATAATAATAATAATAATAATAATAATAATAATAATAATAATAATAATAATAATAAAAATAATAATAATAATAATAATAAAAATAATAATAATAATAATAATAAAAATAATAATAATAGAAATAAAAATAATAATAATAATAAAAATAATAAAAATAATAATACTAATAAAAATAATAAAAATAATAATAATAATAAAAATAGTCATAATAATAATAACAATTCTTTATTTCATTAACAACTTAAGTTAACTTGTATACTAAATTTACAAAATTATATAACAAATTAATTCAGATTTCATAGCCTAGGAAATAGCTAGGTTCAATCTGTTATCCAAACGATAAGTGGCGATTGAACCCTTAGATAAAAAAAAAACAATTCAATTTATTAAAGGGGAAATTGAGTATAAAATAGAATAAAAATATTAATATAATAAAATAATTATTATGCTTATGCTAATAAAAACTAAAAATTAGAACAAAAATTCTAAGAGAAATTATATCAATAAATGAAAAATAAGAAGTTCAAAAAAAGTAACAAAATATTTAAAAAATATAAAAATTTGGAATAATAGAAATTTAAAAGTATAGAAACACTAAAACCAAAAAGAAAAAAATTGTTAGACTAATTGGTTCAATATGATTTAATATTCTTAACAAATGTGACTTCAACTCTTTCGCATCGATAATTTTCTGGCAACTTGTTGAATAGACGAGGCGCAGTGACATTATAAAAATGACAAAAGTGTGATTTTATTAATTGTTGGAATAGATGCAAAATTTCTGGTAGTTACTCTTAAATTGTAAGTTCCATAAAGCCTAGCTGCAGTATAACCAGAATTGTTATAAAAGATTTCGAGGACTTTATAGAAATACATAATATGTCTTAAAGAAAGTAATCCTAAATTCTTAAACAAACAAAAATTTGGAGTTGTACGATTGACTTTGCATACGTGTAGCATGTTTTTTGCTTGAAAAGGAATTGTTCAATTATATTGAAATAAGTACCACCCCAACAACAGATACCGTAATATAATTTAGACTCAAACAAACCATTTTAGAGTTGAACGATTACAGTACAAGCAGACGTGATAAAGCTGCCTAAGCACATTATTTAAATAATAAGTCAAGTATCTGGTGTGCCCTCTCCAACTTAACCTAAAATCCAAAGTAATACTCAAATACTTAAAACAGTGAACACATTCAATAGTAAAGCAATTATCAGTACAGCTCATCTTATTAAATAGACAAAGACAAATCATGTTCACACAAATTTACAAGACGCATTTTCAAGCAAGGCGGAGAATGATATACAAATGACAAATCCTCACAGACGGTTCCAGAAAGGTTAAGCAGCATATATTTGGTTTTGCCACTGATAACCAATTTGTACCTTTTAAACCAACTTCTTAGAATTTCCAAATCATAATTAATATCAGTAAAAGTGTTAAAATGATTCTTGTTTGCATAAGTCAGGGCAGTATCATCCGCAAAGGCCGTAACTTTACTATTAAACGGTTGAAAAAAACCAAAAGTTAACAAAAATTAAAAATAAAATAGAAACTAAAACAGAGCCTTGTAAAACTCCGATATTAGTAAAATTTTCTGAAATTGTATGGTTTTAAATGTGGACTTTTTTCTTCGATTTTCTAAATAAGATACGAAATAATTGTGTTTAAATCCTCTGGAACCCGCATTATGCAATTTATTTAATAAAACAACATGGTCCACCATATCAAATACTTTAGTGATGTCTATAAATAAATAAGCTGGTATATCCGACTCATTTATGGCACCGTAAACCTCACTGTACAATTTCAACAGAGCTTTCTTCAGTTGATTGACCACTTTTGAATCCAAATTGAAAATCAATCAAAAAATTCATTTGAATACAGACACGATTCTAGATTTAACAGCTTTCTCAAACACCTTCAAAAAAACTGATAACGGAGAGATAGATCTGTAATTAGTTAAAAACAGAGTGCCACATTTCTTGTGAAGTGGAATAACCAATGCTCTTCTGGTCTTATATCACATACTTTTTCTATGCGTTGTTTCTTCAGGAAATATTTTCATTACGCTTTAAAAAATCAAATAATAATAAAATATAGTGCATATTCTTCGAATTATTTTCAGTTCAGTGCATCAATCTCAAACGCAATTTGTGAAAATAATATTGAAAATAAAATTGTACAGAGTGCTTGACCGCAACTGAAGTACGTGAGCAAAAATTATAAATCATTGAAATGATGATAGGGTGTTGGGAAACTGAACTCATAAGATAAAATATGCATCTAGAAGAAAATTTAAGATAACGGATGCAAGTAATTGACTAAGATAGGAATTTAATTGTATACAGACGGAAAATTAAATGACGACGCGACATCACTGTTATCTGATTTCCATTTTTGAGTAGACATTTTGAATATTTTAGATAAGGTCACCTTAACTGTATTTATTTTTTGTTCATTCTATTAAAGGATCACTCAAACGTTTCTTTTTAAATTATTAAACAGATATTTCTTATTATTACTTTTTGTATTGATATTATAAAGGACATAAAGATTGTCCTTGATTGTGAATTGAAGTGTAAAACAAAAAGAAAAAAAAAACAGAATAAAAATAATTTTTTTCACTTTTCTTTTTTTTGTTTGTGAAAATTTAATTCGTCTACTTGAAATTGATTTTATTTTTGTTTTTCGTACCGAAATTTATGTCTCTTTTTAGAAGTTTTCATGTATATAAATATTTTTTTTGTTATAATGTCCTTGGTGAGGCTTAAAACAAAAAAACACAAAAAAAGTATTAATTTTTTTTCATTTTATATTGGAAATGTTAAACGATTCTCTTGAAATTATAAACTTTTCACTTTATTTTTATTTTGTTTTTGTTTTTATATTTCTTTGAGATTGTGATTATCATGTACACAAGAATTGGGACAGGGAAAAAGATAGAAATAATGACTATCCTTAGAAGTTGTTTCCAGAAAAAAAGCAAAAAAATAATTATTTTAATTGCCTTTATTGCCAGATCTTTTAAATTTGAAAAGAAAATTTACTTTAAAGATAGAATCTAGAGTAGATATATACCTACTGATTTTGTTTTTGTATACCTAAAACTTGTACTTAGCCATTGATCGAATTTTTATTTCATTTTATTATTTAAAATATTAATATTAATTGACCACTAGACAATGAAATTAAATTTTAAATTAAAAATATTTAATTTTTTAGTTTGTAAATCTTTCACGATTTAAAAAAAAAAAGTTTTTTTCTTTTCTTAATCCATATTTTTTAAGTTCTTAAATTGAAAATGACACGAGCATGAAATTCTTAAAAAAGGATTTTATTTTGCATTTAATCGGTTGAATGACTTTTTTATTTCTTTGTTATATTTATGTTTTTAAAAATAAAAATCCATTTATGTCAAGAAACGATTAGGTGCTGTAGTCGATAAATTTCTTTATGACCCAATAGTTTATAAAATAAATTATTTAAATCGATTGGAAGTTGTTAATAAAAATAAGGTAAAGTAAAAAATTGCATAATCGTTTCAAGCTCTTTACATTCATTTAAATTTGGGTATTGCTATATATCATAATAATATTTAACATCACGAACTAATTTTTATATGATACTATTGAATCCACTGTGCAATTGTACAGAAGTAGTTCTTCTGTTCAGACACAATTTTATATAAAAATATTTTTTTTTTGTTTTGTTTTGTTTATATACTATATACTTTATAATGAAATCAAAATATTTTATGACAAAATTAATACTAATTTCAATCAACACAATAAAATCCCATTACTCTCAACGTATTACGTAGTAGATCGATAAATTGGTGTTTTCGCATACCATTATCAAAGTTGGTTTTAGGATTTTATTATAGAATATATTCTGAAGCGTATTTAAACAACCAATTCATCAACAACCAGATTTGGTTCATTATGTAATCATAAATATTCGTCAGTATTAAAGACAGCCATTAATTTAGATATATATAGTGTACTGTTGTACCAAAAATTAGAAAAAAAATTGATAAGAAGTAGGTACAATATTAGCATCTTGTAGATAATATTGTAAATACCAACTCGTGTAAACAGTTATGATGTTAATCGGTCAGTCTCGAAATTATAAAAATAAACAATCAGATAATTTCAATGTGCTTGTATTTTATTTATCCCATATTTTTTTACTACTTTAGTTAGCAAATTTTTTTGTACTTTTGTATTACCTATGTACCACGAATTCAATGCCGTAAAATATACAATTGTATATTAATTATTACTTCTATTTCTTATTTTTGGTTTGTTGGTATTTAATTTTAAATGTTTTTTTTTATTTTTGGTTTGTGGAATGTGTTTTAGGTATTCAGCACCCTTTTGCATATTTTTATTTTTGGCTAAAATTTTTTAAGCTTACTAAAATTTTAATATTTTTGTGGTGTAGTTTACTTTTTAATTATTCTTGTTTTTTTACTCTCCACGTCGTTCATCTTGTGTATTATAATATATAAGATTGTTTTCTGTGTACTGAACACTCACTTTCAATAATAGTTAATATTGTTGTACGAGTATTTTACATCATAAATTTTTTTTTTCCAAATTGCTCTAACCAAATTTGTTTTGTCTTGCTAATAAAGAGCAACTATTGCATATATGTTTAACCATTTCAGGAAATTGAGCATTAGTTTTGTTCAATATTTCAATGCATTTGGTAGTTCTTGGAAACTTATAGCCTTCTAAAATAAATGTCAAAAGATAATTAAGAATATAATTTGGTAATAAATTAAATAAAAAAATGCTTCTCACACTCACTAGATCATTAATTACTCCCTGAGTAGGTTCGTAGCTATGATTATCCTGAAAAGGAATATTTGATATGTCTGTCAGATTAACAAAAATATACAGTTTCAATCATCTCTGAGAATTGTTTTTTCCAAACTTGGGCTTGATATCGTGCAGACTATTGCAGATTCAACAGTCTTAGTGTTTTATTTCGATTGATTAATTTAAAGCAATTTTTTAGTTAATCTATGCTTTTTATATTTCACCTATCTCCTGTTTAACATCTGAATATTACAAAATATAATTCTATTATTTGTATATGGATGGTTTCATCCGTTGAATTGATGGATTTATATTAATTTAGATAAATTTAGAATATTATAGTATAATTATAAATAAAAAGTAAAATTCATTAAGAACTAAAAAAAAACAATAAAATCAAAAATAACACAAACTTTCCTGGATTAATAATAAAACAACAACAACAACAAATTATTTTTAATGATAGCTATAGTGACACTTAAAATATTGTTGAAAATCATAAAATTAAAGTTTAAAAAAATATTTTTCTTAAATTCTTAATACGTTTTTAAAATAAATATTTTTTGTACAAGTATCTTACATAGGTAGTGTATTCAATTTTTTTACCTAGTTTCACCTAATTTATTTAAAAATAATAATAACGGTATTTTTATACAATTAAGTGGTTTTAGTATAATTCTATATGAATGTCGAAATACACTCCCACTACAGTTATGGTAAATATAATTTTTATTACCTAATTAGCAATTTTATTGTTTTATTTTAAATAACTTTAAGTTGTTGTTGTTTCTGTTACCATAACTTTAATTTTCATAACTGGATACTAAAATTGATCATAACTTTGACTTTTCATTACAACCATTTTATGCAGACTTTTAAAAGTTTTTTTTTTTGTGCTTTTATTTTATTATTTTTGTTTAGTTTTTAATACATTTAAAATTAAGTGTAGTTATGTATGTCAAAAAATTACAAGGACACGAAAATATACAACAGCTCACGTACTCAGTAATAATAACAAACAACAAGAGGATTCTAAGGACAAGGTCATTTTGAAAAATGTTTTCTCAACATAAAAGTTTCTATTTCAAGTTTTTTAATGACTGTGTATCATAAAAATTGTTAGAAGAACAATATTTATATATATATGTATATTTTTTATTGTATTGAATCCTTAATTAAAAGGACGTATAAAAAAAGTTTTTAATGTGGTTGTATTAAAACTATATTATTATAACAGAATAATTTTTGTAGAGTTTACTTGGGAAAATATTAGCATATTAGATTCAAATATGAATTATTATGGTGGTTAATTTTTGAAAAAAGTAAAATTTTAACTACATTTAATTTAATTAAACTATATTTAAGATATAAATTAATTTTTTTTATAATACAAAATTAAATTTAAAGGAAATGATTTAAAAAAAGACTTTATAATTATTAAAATTTCAGCATAGTTGTAAATTAATGATAATAAAATGTACTTTTTAATTATTGTCATTAGAATAGAACATATTTTTAGAAATGTCATGAATATAATATATAGTTTCACTCTGTACTATGCTCAATTAAAGGAAGAAACATGTAAATGTGATATACAGAACAATAAAGAATGAAGATGGAAGTATTAAATTTTTTTGACGCTAATTTAAAAAAAAACTACTCATTTGAACTACAGTTATTTTTTTATCATTATTACTAGTAAGTCAGCCCGTTTAAAAACGGGTCCCGAGTAAAAAGATACCGAAATTTTTATGGAACATAACCACTCAGTGGCCTCAAGAAATTTTTTTTCTAGAAACACTTTTTTGTTACAATTTAAAACAAATTAATAATTTATTTTCCATCCATTTTATTTTTTATCTATTTTTCTTTTTTTTCACAATTTAATGGAAAGGAAAAAATTTAGAAATCAAAAAATAGAAGGTAAAAATAATTGAAAGGAAAAATATTTTTTTTTTTTGTAAACAACGTTTACAAACAACTCTAGTCTTTTATATAAATAATTATTTGCTCAGTTATTTACTCGATCAGGTCTTAAGAACCATGTCAGACCTACGTTTGAATTAACATCGCCTTAAATTTTCTATAGATCATAAATAACTTATATCTACCCTTTGTTCTCTTTGGGTTTGTAGATATTTCGTCTCATTGTTCTCTACCAGCTTTTTTCAAAATTGAGAACCGGATTCCAAGATTTCCTTTGTTTGAGAATTTTTTTTCATCAGCTTGACGTATCCGAGATTCTGCCGTGTCGCAAACTAAGTTTTCCTTAACCGTCTACGTCGTTATACAGCTCCTCGGTACACATTATAGATCTCGGTATTATATCTTCTTTTTCTATCACGATTAAAATCATACTTTAACTAAATTTAAGTGAACAACATAGAAATAAGTAATATGGAAGTGTAAATGAAAATGTAATATTATAGCTATATAAAATAAAAATACAAAATGTTAATAATTCTATTTATTAGGCTTTAGAAAATTATAATATAAATAATTTACTCTATTTTTAGAATATAAAATTGTTTTTTTTGTTGTTTTTTATTTAATTTTCAAAAAATAGGATAATAATTTTATTTTACAATAATAATTCCTAATGGAATTTTTTTTGATCAAAGATATCTGAAGTAAAAGAGCCAAAATTGTAATAACCCTTTACTGCCCATTGGGTATTTAAATACCCAAAAACCTTAGTGCATTAAAATAGCTATATCTGGCGTTGGGTAATAGATATTGAGCTAGTTTTGATTTTATTAGAGAGAAAAAAGGCCGGACCATAATTCGTTCTCAGTGAGCTAATCACAGTTCTCAAGAACTGCCGTTCTTAGTGGGACTCAAAAACTAAGGATTTTTTAAACCCCGAAAATTTACATAAAAAATGGTTTTTGGGAAATTGGAAAATGGAAAAGTCGGGAAAATTTCTAAAGATCACTTAGCCTCAAACTTTCTCAATCTAATTAAACAAATATTTTTTGGATTGGGAGTACTTACGTCGTCTCTAGACTTGATTTACCTTTATGTGTATTTAAATATCAACACCATCCATCCGTTTATACTCATGAATGACCAGTGGCTGCCCAGTTGTTATCTTACGATTTTTTCGGTCGTACTGCTTTGTATGCAACATTCGGCCATGTCTCAAAAAGTTGGATATTATAGTAATTTAAACAGAATTATCTAAATCTTAGCCTACTAATTAGTTTTATATAATACTACATTTGAAACTGTATAACTTTATCAATTCACTTTTGAATTTCTAAAACCTGAAAACTCAATGGTCAAACTTCAAACCATGAGATAATGTGAAAAAGTTAAAAAACATTTTAAATCTTACAATACAGAACAATTATATATTTTGTCATATAATCTACTATCCATCAATAGATATCAGATGTATCTTTTATTTCATGTAGATTATTCCTACTTGAAATAATATATCTATGAAATTTTAATATTTTTTCAAAAATAAAATTAAAAAATTTATATAAAATGAAGTAGCGCTAACGTCGATTGGGTATTTAAATACCCATTCCAAATTTCAGGCGTGGCAAAAGCTAGAGGTCTAAATTTTTTCCAGGCAACTACTATAACCTCTCTATGACCATCCTCTGAAAATGTCATAATGTTTGTACAACGGGATCTATGAGCCGGCTTTAATGGGTTAATGGTTAACCTTAAGGACTAGTTTTAATTTTAACAAAAGGATTGGAGTTCTTAGTGCGTTATAAAGTCTAAAAGAAAGACACAGTCCTTAACTTCCGTTGCACATAGAAAAGAAGTAGAAGCTCTTTTGATCTATCTCAAACAAAAAAAAAATTATATATGTATAATTTCAGTGAATATACAACATTGTATCTACTATAATATTATTTCATTAAAATTAAAAAAAAAATATCTAGACTGAAAACGGTTTTAAAACGGTTTGAAACAGAATTATTCATTGAAGTGGTTTCAATTGTTGCTCAAATGGTGGTTTTTGTAATTGTAAATTTATTTTCTTCAAATTATTTTTTTTGTTTAATCAATTTAGGTAAAAAAAAAATTATATTATTTATTTTCCTTTTTTATTTCAATAAAAATAATATTTATGTTCTCGAAAAAAAAAAAACGAAACGTAAATTGTAAGATTAAAAATAATTGGTGTATTAAGAAGTTCAAATAAAGTTTTTAGGGGTTACATCGGTAATTAAAGTTAGTAATATTTTAGAGCACTTAGTTATTGTAAAAACTTGTTTTCTAGCGTTAGAGTAAAATTTTTGTATACTTGTCGAAAATAGTCAAATATTTTCGACAATTATATCTAGAGAACTGTTTTGAATTTTAAAACAATTTAAATAAATAATCGAATAGCTACTTCTATTTTTACAATCTTATACTTTACAGTCTACATCAATTTAGTAACGATGATGTTCAACATTTATAACATATTTTGCAAAACCTTGGTAGATAAATTATGATACGAATCTAATAAAATCATTATTTTTGCACTTGGTAAGTGACTCTATCCAGGTTGAGTAATATTTCAAAATTACTCTATAACTTTTCAAATTAACTTATAGAAAATTAACAGAATTTTTATATTATTAACCAGAACCAAGTATATGTTTTATAACGAACTATATACCATGTAGATAGTTTCAAAATGTTTGCATACTGCTTTAATTAAGCAGAAAGAACTGGAATGTAAACATTTCAGAATTGATTATGTTACATATAATACTGATAATACTGTATTATCGATGTAACAATAAATCTTGGAGTTTCAGAAAAGGAGTTAACAAAAAAGGTGAACAATTTTAAATATCTTGGAGTTGTCATTGACGAGAATCTGGACTGGCATGCCCATGTAAAAGAAATTAATAACCAAAACGAGAAGAACCGCAGGTATATTTAGAAAACTCGCAAAACGAGTACCTATAACTCAAAAAATGTCAATATATTACACTATGTTTCACAGTACCATAACATATGGAACTGGTATTTGGGGAAACACTTTCGAAAATAAAATAAAGACTCTACCGACTATACAAAACGAGGCTATTAAAAATCTATTTTGTTTAGGAAAACGTACATCTACGAATTATATACATAGAAGATACGATATTCTAAAACTGAAACAATATAAAAATTTGATACAACTATTACAAATACACAAAATATGAAATAAAAGTATAAAAAGTAATACAATTCTGACAGTAAATAATGAAATACATCGCTACACCACAAGAGTAGCTCATCGTTGTGCTGTGGGACGCAATTTAAATGGTCTCGAACCAATATTAAACAGTGGTATTCTAAAATTTAATGAACTAGCTGAGGAAATCAAAAATTTATCTGAAAAAGCACTGAAGAAGGAATTAAAAAAAAAAATATCTAAAATTATATAATGAGTAAATCGAACTCTGTGATATTTTAAGTAATTTAATAGTTTTTTTTTATCGTTTATTAATTAATAGATTTTTTCTTTTATTATTTCTTAATTGTTGTGTTTTTCGTTTCAATTTAATTGTTTGATTTTTGTTTTTAATTATTTGGTTTTAGTTTCAACTTAATTATTTCATTTTTTGTGTCAAATCAACTCAATTGTTTGTTTCAATTCAATTTTTGACAATTGTGTTTCGTTTCTGTTTTTTTTTTTCTCATTTCATTTTACATAGCACCTAGCACCTAATATTTCATCTTTTCTTATTATTATTTTTAGCACTGCACTTATTTTGAAGTTTATATATAGAAATTTAAATAAATTACACTCTGTACGAGCTAACAAACTCTTTGAGATTTGAATAAATAAATATTCCAAAGTGGAAACTGCCGAAAAACTTGTCTAAAATTTTTTGCCAATATTCAGTTTTGTCTATTAACACAATTTTATTTATTTAACTTATTAAAACAAGTGTTAATTATTTTAACCGTACTCAGCAGAAAAAAAATGTCTAATGATGTCTGTTTAAGACTTCAATATAAACGTTTAAACCTTATTATTTACACACAATCAGAAATTTTAAAAATGAAGAATCCAAACAAGTTGAATACTAGGCTTCACTAAAGACATAATAACACACTTCAATAATTATTTGCAATCACGGTACCGACATATAATTTTTCAGACATTAAACTCAAGTTTAATACAAATTTTAATCATTATGTACTATACTTAATTGATGTTAATGATTTTCTTCTTATTTTCAAACATTTTTACTAGTCCATAGTATTAATATCATTTTTTACGTCATTCCAGTGTTGGTGATGGTAATTTCCAATTAAAGGTACGTAGAACTAATATTCGGCCAATCCTAGAAATTCGAGGAAGCTTGATAAAAAATCGCAATCAATATTTTATTATGAATAGTTTTCTAATATTTCAAAATTATCGGTGACACTATATATAAATGTTTTTTATTGATTTATCTTAAACAACAACCTCATACGTAATAATTTATTTAAAAAAAAAAAATTTAATTTAATTCTAAGGGGGCAAAGAAGAGGCTCTGTGTTTTGGTGAACTCTATATTTAGGTTAGTTTGGTAAACGTATAACCTATACACGGGGGTAAATTTTAAATTGGAATTTCTAATTCCGTTAGTAACAAAAATTGATTGATATTTGGTATCAGATAAATATTTTTGATATTATTGTATCGTACCTTTTTCAAATTACAGATTAAATACAATAATGATACCTTATAAATTATTGGTTCTAGACGGAATGTTTTCAGCGATCGAGTTGGTTTGTTACAAATTACGTTATCACGTTAAATTCATTTAATTTAAATCATTAAATTGTAAATATGTACACCTAATATATAATATATAAAGTTATGCAGTAGAAAGAGTTGAGGATTTAACTTACTTTTTAAAAAATAAGTTTAATTAGCAAATTTTATTATATTTGAAAATATAAAAACAAAGCGGAGATATATTATGAAAAATCCCCCTGTATAAAAATCTTATAATATCTATTACAACATAATAACTATACATAGATAAATATTTACAAGCAAAAAAGAAATTATCACCAATGTTACGATTTTTCTCTTTTTATTTTTATATAACAAAAAAAAGGACGAAAAAAGAACCGAATCTTTTAATATACATATCCTCATTAAATAAAATGAAAACCAAAAAAAAAAAAGAAAACAAAATTTTAAGATTTTTTTTTTTCAAAATGCGAAAATTGTTCACCCTTAATTAATTATTCTATTTACTTCAATTTTAATTAACATGCCTTGACAAATAATGATTTTTTCAACCAATTCAAATACCTACATTGGTATACATTTTGTTTATATTTATGTATGTATATAATGCAGGTTGTATTATGGTTAAATTACTTTGCAAAGGTAATATTATTGATTCTACTTTTGTTCTACCTTTCTTTTTTGTTTTTAATATTTAACAAATTTAATTTATTTTTGGTAAATTTTTTTTTTGTTATTCTATCTCTTTCGCTCTATTAAAGTTTCATTTCGTTTTATACTATTTACTATATTGTATCCTATTACAAAATTACAGTAAATATCATTTGAAAATGACCGACCCAAAAGGTCAATATAATTTTGTTAGTATTGTACTATGTGCTATTGTTATTGGCGTTGATTTTGTAATTTATTTATTTTCAAAAGTTTTCAAAAACTTATATCCATAAAAATGCAATTTAATACTTCAAATTGAAGTCTCGTTCATTGAATTCTTGATAACATCTTTTTAATAATTATTATAGATATTATGTCAAACTTTAATACTAAAATAAAGTTCAAGTTTAAATCAATGTAACGATTACTGACTATTATTCAATTTTGACAGGTAAATTTTAAAGAGGAAATAACAAAAATCAAATAAACAGTATGTTAAAAGAGACAAAAAACTTTAATTTTTTATAATTTTCATTTTCTTCGATGATGGGAAATGTTAAAAAAAGAAAATAATAAAATGACATGAGTTTTCATATCAATGATAGGTGTTATATAGATATGATATAGGTACGAAATAAAATAAACATGAAAATCATTTGAAGCTTTTTATTTAGTAAAATTGGAAAATGAGTAAATTTAAAAAGAGTAAAAAATAAAAGAGAGCGAGAGAGAGAGAGTATATTTCTTAAATTTAAAAGAGAGTATTAAACTTGAACTCAGCCAACCAACAGCAAGAATATTATTCATTTCGTTCATTTACCACACCACAATAAGAGGAGAAAATGTAAAATGAATTTGTTTACATTGGTATAACAGTTTATTATGTATTGTTAAATCTCAATTCATTTTAAAAAATTTATCTTAAATGGAAAATTTTATTTTATATATACAAAGTTCAATTATCAAAAATGAATTCAATTTCAATCAGTGAACTGAGCGCTTGACCTATAGTGTGTCTGATGTGGTTATTAGTGCGCATGTTTTTGAAATAAATGTAATGAATATTTTTTAGTTGAATTCAATAAATTGAAAGCTGAACAAAATAATATTTTTGGTATTTCAATCAAAACAATTGAAAAAGTATGCATCACGTGGAAAATTGTATTTTCAACAATTTACCTATATTAAATAACAGTGAAAATTGTATAGGCATTGTAAATTTAGGTTATTTTGTTTTTTTTTTTTAATATAATGTTATGATATATGTATGTATGTATATATCTTAAATAAAATTTTATCTACTATGTATATACGTACATAAATAGTGAATTTATTTATGTTATGTATGAATTGATATTATGTGTTGTATGTGAATATATGGCTGGAGTAAATGTTAATAACTTATAAATATTGTACTGTTATATTATAGTAAAATATAAATTTTTGTTATTTTGTTATTGTTATGTTTGTTATGTTATGATATTTATGTGTATCATCATATTTGTGTTCTATTTTATAGTTGTTCATGTAACTAGGTAAGGTAAGGTAATGTTGTTGTTTTTTTTTTTTACTTTAATGAAGAACCTAGATTGTAAATATAAAAAAAAAAGCATAAAACGAACAGAAAAAACAAATAATATTACAAAAAAACAACAAAAAAATAAATAAATGGAATATTGTTATTGTTATGCTTATGTTAAATATTTAATATTGAATTTTTTTTTATTCATTTATTTTTTATCTCAGTTTTCGTTTTCTTTTTTTGCTAGCTAGCATGTAAGTGAAAATTATTATATTAATTTAATATGCGCCTGAATTTATGCAATATTTCAGAATCTTTCATATAAATATTTTCTTTTTAAATTGAATTTTTTATTATTATTATTTTTATAATTTTAAATATTTTTATTAAAACAAAAATTTATAATTAAATTGTTAATTTTTTTGTTTTTGTCTTGTTAATTTGTAGGTAAAAATAGGTATTTCAGAATTTGGTTTTACAATAGTATAAGTTTCTATTCTAATATAATTCTAAAATTGTAAATAATATTGTAAACCTGGCATCAATTAAATTATCATTAAAAATGAAAATTCGATTAAAATTCCAATAAAAAATAGAATTGTGTTTATTGGTTTATTTTTCGGGAGCAGAAACATGTAAATTTGCATGTAAATTAAAGTTTGAGATTTATTTTTAAATATAAAAATAGTAAAATTTTATTTTAATTATAGTATTTGTAAAGAACATTTTTTATTTAGCATATGACACAATACACATACAAGTTGTTATAAAAACAATTTAACATTTTAACATAGTAAAATTGAATAACTAATAACAAACATATAATTTTAGTTAGACAGTTAGTTTTATATATTGGAATAATTTAATTTTATAATTAAGGTTATAAATTGGTTTATATAACAGCAGTCGAAAGTCGTGCAGTTACGAAGTCAAGTGAACTAATTTTGATTTATTATTACAGAAGATTTCGTCTGAATTCGATTGCAAGTGTGTATTTGGAATCTCTCAGAGCAAATATGTTTCATAGTGGCACTTTAGATTTTGGAAACACGCAACATTTATCCAGAATTTAGCGGCAGTGTCAGTAACCTGTTTTTAATAATATAATATAGGGTGATGCTTTCCTTTTAGCCATAATAGAAATTATTCGTTCAAGCATTGTTTAGTGTTTTTGTTATTCGAATCAGTTCTTAGTATTAGATCAGTACATATTGATATCGAATAGAATCTTATTTGCGATATCTTAAATTTTTTTTTCTCAGTAAAAAAAAAAATTTTAAAACCATTATATTATATCTGAGAATTTCCCAGATAATGTTTGTATCCTACCCTTTCATATTCCAATTGCTGTTAGAATAATATACCTATAAATACCTATAAATAAAATAAATAAAAACCTATTAAATTTTCCAAAAATATAATTTAATACACATACTTATGTATTTACTTTTGAATATGTTCTAAATAATTAAATTATTTTCATTATTTTTATATGATGAATATAGCTTCATATAAATAATATAGAAAAATATCTTAAATTTAAATACTTTCTATACAGATAATTTTTATTTTTTTTTACCAAAAAAAAATTATTTCATCAAAATTACATTCAAGAGTATGACTAATTACTTATGTCGAAATTCAAATTAATATTAGTATTATTTTGTATTTTGTATATTTTGTATTTTTGTACATACGACGAATATATGGAAACTACTAAAGGTTATAACCTATTCCTCTACCATCTCCACACATTAACATAGTTGAACATAAAACATTTATTTCAAAATACATAACATATTACTATAATAAAATATTACTGTTGTGTATTGTTTCCTAGCAAATATAATACAAAAACAAAAAAAAAATATGTCCCTAAAAAAATATATTAAATATGATTAATTAAGTCATTTTGATTTAATTTACGTAGAAAAAAAAACGCAACAAAAAAAAGACGATATGCTGAAAAGGTGGAAATAAATTATATGAAAATGACATTTAAACTAAGGTATGTTTAACAAGTCTTAAAAAAAGTTTGAAAGAATATTTTCAGAAAATCTAAATTTATCATGAATTTGTATAGTAGGGTATAGCCAATCGATAAATATAATATATTTTTTCGAAATCTGCAGATATGAATTCTACTTAAGGGATGGTGATTAATTCTTGTCAAGCTTTTCCTTACAAATTGGATGCAGTAAAAGACATTCGATTTTCATTCTTATACAATATTGCTAAATTTTTGTTATCAATATGATGAGACGGGTTAATAAAATTTGACGAGGTCGAGTTCCGCTTAACAGATTATTATGGTTATTTGTAAAGATTTTCATTTCATATAATGAATTAACTTCAAAATAAACAATTGATAAATGCAATTGATATAACAGTAAGGCTTCATTGGATCTATAGCGATATCCTGGAAGTAACTGGATTTTTACTTCTTCTACAATGAATTACAATATTATTAGAAACTTTTCGATACAATTGTATGATAAATCATTAAATAAGCATTTCAAAGGTACTTACGAAATTTAATAATTATGCCATATCATTCGGATACCACTCATGGCTATTGTCTTACTGCATACAATGAAATTTTAGTAATGTTCGTACTAGTAAGCCCTAAACGTGTTTTTGTATATAAGCTGTTATATCTGTTGATCTATTAGATATTATATATATTATATATAAAGTGAGATAACGGCGCCTGGAGCATATTTTAGCATTTATTTGATGATGATTGGTGCTGCCGTTATGGAGATATTGTAGTTCAAAGTAGAAAATTATTGGAAAAAAAACAATCTCTATTATCTTTCTTTAAACATAAAACATCTTTAAATTTTAAAATAATATTTATATACTGTTGGAAAGATTTATCTTTTTCTATAACTCATACATAAATAATTAATGTGTATATCGAATAGTTTAGAAGATATAAACATTTATTAAAAAAATTTGGTTTTTTTTTACCCTTTTTCTGTATAAAACTAGGAATGTGCTCTTTTACGAAATAACAATCTTCTGAAGCAAATGTTATACATTTTATACCAATCGAATTTATTTCCTCACCACAGTTACGGATAAAATTTTATTTTATTTTTTATTTGTCAAAGCTTCTTAAAAAACGGTTAATGCTCAATTTTTTAAATCCTAAACTTTTCAGTATTACCTAGGTAAATATTTTTTTGAAAAAACAAAAAAAAAGTTTTACAAGTTGTTAAAAATGTAACGAAATAAGAAAACAAAAAAAAAAAAAAACAATATAGAAACAACTTACATTACAAAATGTAAGGGAAGAAAAAAATTTGCTTTCCATGACTTGATTTATGTTCGTGCAAAGTCTGCTCTGATTATTTTATTTACCTATTAAACTGCGTCATCAAAATCATATATATCTAACCTTGTGTAAGCAATTCAAAAAATTTTATAGTGCTTAACTGAAAAGAAATAAAATGATGATTGGTGGGGTAGAAGGAGAAGAAATATTAGAAACTGAGTTTTGTTGGAATACCTGAAGGAAGTAAGGTGATTGTTGATTTTATTTTTTTTTTTTATTGCCATTTTCTTTGTTGTTCAACATGCGTGCTATTATTTTGTGATTATTATTATTGTTTTTTTTTTTTTTGTTAGAACAAGTACCTACTACAAGTCTACAAGTAAACTTAATAATTTTCTTCCTATTCAAGCAAAAAAATGAATAAAAAAAATAAATTCAGTTGGTTGATGTCCAAGATTAGTGAACAAAAAAAGAAAACAGAATAACAAGTAACCAATCGATCTTGTAAGTTTGTTTTGAATGATTTTCGCTTGTTAATTTTCTTTTGTGTACATACTTTGTTTCGTTATCACAACAAAGTACCCCCAAATTTGTTATTATTTTAATGTTTTTAACAACAACATTAAAATTATTATTAAAGGTAATTATGATTTATAAAAAAAAAAAAAATAAAAATAATTAAATAAATGTTAAATAAGAAAAAAAAAAATAAAAAAAATCAATGTAAGTAAAGAGTTTATCATGCGAATAAAATTCTAAATTTTTTTCTAATAACCTGTAATTTTCATAAATCTGTGGTCAATTGTAAGGAATAACATTATTCTTCTTATAAATACATATTCGAATTTCAATGTATCCGGAATTGAAGCAATCAAGTATTTTTGAAACCTGAAATTACCAACAGTGTTTTGTTACTCAGAATTTGTTATTACCACATAAAAACTCAACAAAATATTTTCCTTTAATAATTTTTCTATTCAAAATGTATAACATTCAATGCGTAAAATTATATCAAAATAATGAAATCTGAAATTATATGTGACAAAACATCAAACTAGATAAACCCAAAGTTCAGAAAATTTAGAAAATCTAAAAACCAAATATTAATAAAAATTATCAAATTTAAAGTCCCAAATTAAAAAATATAATTCTCGAAAATTAGAGTTGATAATTAAGCAGCACTGGAAAAAACCTAAAGGAAAAATCAAGGCTAATTAAATTACGTTTTTCTGACTAAAATGTCTTTCTAGTAACTAAGCTGTTGAATTCCGCCACCAGAAACCCAACATATATTTAATTAATATTATTTTTTGAAGATTGATAGCAAGACATAATCAAAAATGTTTTTTGATTGTCTATATCAGAACCTTCGAACTGGTTACAATACAATTATACCATAAGACAAAAGGAACAAACGTGTCATAACTTCACTGGCTTTACCAACCCGTGAAGCGAATAATAGAAAAAAAAATTTCAGCTAAGAAAATCTTCAATTCAAAGCCCTATAAAAAACTTCATCCAGAAATATGTTATGTTGGAAAACTAAAGCACCGGTAGATACTTATATAAGCTTCAGATCACCAATTAGAAATAGCGACATTGAGGAATCTATATTTTAATGTAACGCAATTTTGTTTCAAGTCTAGAAATGTTGAAGAAATGCCAGAAGGTAAATCAACTTCTGATTTTTATTTATTTATTTTTTTTTTCTTATTTGGTTTATTATACAAATATTTAAAACTAAAACTATTATTTAAAATTTTTATTATTTAAATTGTTTATAATAAAATTTAGAAATTAAAGAAAATAGAAAAATAATATATAGATTAAATAGAAAGATAATTACAGTACCGGGTATTCTCGAGCGATGCGTATAAGCTTTTAACGAATAAAAGAAGCCGTTAATTTAAAATTTAAAAAAAATGTTATTAACTAAATCGAGGGTGCTCTATTGATTGGTGATATTTTAAGCTTCTGGAAAGGACCGCAGAAGGAATTTTTAAGCCCAAAAATCGCCGAAATTGACCGAAATCGAGATTTTCAAATAGGGTACTTTTTTTGCAAATTCAGATTCTACGACAAAAAATAAGATACTAATAATTCTGGTAGGAGAATACTTACTACAACAAGAAACTGGACCACAGTGGAGGACAAAAGTAAAACAGTACATAAATCTGATCCGGCTTTGCATGGAAGAAAATAATTTCACCTTTAGAGGAAATTTCTACAAGCAATTGAAGTGGGCTCCAATGGTAAACCTCCTTTCTCCATTCATCAGTGAAATTTTCATGGCTAAACTGGAGTAAGATTTAGCAGCAGAAGAACGGTTACCAAGATTTTGGAAAAGATACGTAGATGATATTTTTGCTGTAATAAGGGAAAGGAACTTAGAAGCAACCTTAATTACTCTTAACGGACTTTACAGGAATATACAGTTTACCGTCGAAGTAGAAAAAGAAAGTCAACTACCGTTCTTAGATCTACTGTTAAGTAAAACAGGAACTTCTCTAGAACTAGAGATTTACAGGAAACCTACAGATACTGACAGAGTGATCCCGAATACCTCCAACCACTCCTATCAACATAAGATGGCATCGTTCAACCACATGATCCATCGAATGTTAACACTTCCCATCTCCCAAAAAGGTTTAGTAAAAGAAACTAAACACATATTTGAAATTGCGAGAATAAACGGATATCTGGCAAAAACCATCACGGTCTTACTTAGTAAACGGAAAAGAAGTTTACAACGGAATTCCCTCACTAACCTACTAACTGGTCAACAACCTATAAGAAGAGTAGCATTGGAGTTTAGCAAGATTTCTCTCCCACTCAGAGCGAAATTAAGAAAACACAGGTTAGATATCGTATATAGCAGCAGAACTAACCAACTCAAGTCTGTTCTAGGTTCAACTAAAGACCCAATCGAACAAATGGAAAATTCAGGTGTATATAAGGTAACTTGCAGTCATTGCAACAAAGTTTATATTGGGCAAACTAGGAGAAACATGCAAACACGACTCAATGAATACCTGAAAGAAGCAGAACTGGCTAAAAACAAGAACTCAACAGAGGTCCGATCCAAAGTAGCAGAACACATCATCCAGGAGAATCATAGCATTTCGAAAGAAGACATTGTAAAGATAAATTACATTAGAGATTCTAGGAAACTAGATTCAGCTGATAGCATCGAAATCTACAAAACTAAAAATGACTCACTCCTAAATAAAGACCAAGGCAACGGATATTCTTCTTTATTTGAATTTTTAGTGAAATACAATAAAACGAATAACACCACCCCTACCAGTCATTCTAATGTCGGAAAAATTATTTCAATACCAACAATAAAATATATAGAAAAATTTTTATTCAACCCCGTATCTGTGCTATTTCATTGGATAATAAACAACCATGCAGTTGCGAGAAACATCAAATTGTTACCGGTACGAATAAAACTTTGTACGAATAAAATAAATAAGACAATTTTAGATTTCTTTCCTCAGTCGAGTACAAAACACTGAAGAAGTCTACAAGTAGTAGACGAAATACATGTATCTGTATGATAAGCATATCAGTAAAATTAAAAGGAAAATATTCGACTATTTTCACTGTTATACCAAAATTTTCCTCTAACGCTGGAAAACAAGTTTTTATAAAAAAAAAAAAGAAACTAATGTTAAATGATTTTTTTTTTGGTTTTCTTAGTATTTCTCGTTAAAAGTAATAAAAATAAAACAAAAATCCACCATATTTTTCTTTGGTAAACTAAAATTAATAATAATGATATTTATAAATAAATTATAATATAAATAAATAAATATAATTATAAATATCAATATAATATATTATAAATAAATTTGTTTTTCATCTTATCATATTTTTATCTCAGTTTTAAGTTCAGTTATAAAGTTTAAATTAAAAAAAAAAAAGATTTGCTTAACAAAAGTTTCTTATTTTTTGACGTAGAATCCGAATTTGCATAAAAAAGTACCCGTTCCCATTTGAAAATCTTGATTTAAACCAATTTCAATAATTTTTGGGTAAAGAAAAAAAATTAAAACCCTTTTCCGGTCTTTTCCGACCGTTGACAATATCACCAATCGATAAAGCACCCCCGATTTAGTTAATAAATTTTTTTTTTTAAATTCTAAAATAACAACTCATTCCCCTCTTAAAAAGCTGATACGCATGCTTCGAAAAGCTCGGTATAATAAAAATTTCAAGAAGTATAAATTTTGACAGACAGACATGCAAATTTACACTTAGATACACTTTCACTAATAAAGGATCCAACTGTGTAATCGATTTAGAAATCTTGGACTGGTTTGGGTCGGTGCTATACAACTCCTAGAACTTCTCAGGAATATTTCAAAAAACAATTGTGTTATAGACTTGAAATTTTATACATGGTACTCTGAAAAATAAGCAAATATGTATCTTCCTGAAAAAGTATTTCTTATTCGGAATCAGAGTGTAAAAATTGTATATGGCTATATGAAATCGGTATGTGAATTAGTCACAAAATATATGATAATTCGTTTTATAAATCAGAAAGTACTGCAGAATATTCCAGGGGTCCATGTACACAAATCGATAGATACAGTTATCGATGAAAATGAAGCTGTTAACTACGAACAGAGTTACTTTATTCATTGAATTTGATACGTTTTCCTCCTCATCAACTGAAACTAAAAGTAGCAGCTCCATGATTGCGTCTACGAAATTTGAAGGATCCAAAACTATGGTATTATATTAATAATAGGAACTTTGCATTCTCATTTCATTGAAACATAAATTTTGATTGAAGTAAATTTTACATTTTGTGTTTGATCCGGACAAAGTCGGGTAACTTTATCAGTATAATATAATAGAAGGACAAAATAAGTTGCTGAAATGAAAACAGACATTTTTATAATACATAGATATGTGATTCAGAAATTTAAATTGTCCATATTTAATATTTTTATTTGTATGTTGATGTCGTGATATCAATATTTATAATAACATAAATTATGGTAAGCATTATAATGCCCCCGGTGTCTAACAATAGTAATATTAAGTAATTTTGAATTAAATAAAATTTACTTTTATTTTTTTTTATTTTTGTTTTTAAATAAAAATAGATAACAAAATTAGTTTTTAATTGTTATAATAGCGTTACAGGAAAAACATGTTTTACAATAGGCTAGGCATTTGAAGTGAAAAATGTTTTAAAACGTTAAATGATATTAAACCGTTTTATTGGGTCTTAAAACAAGTAAATTAAATTAATTTTTTATTAAAATATGAAATTAAAATAACTCTTAAGAGTATAGCGTAATTCTGCAGCAATTTTTTAAGGAAATCTATTATTCCAGTGAAATTTTAGAGCTATAAAATATTGGACTACTATAATTTTATAATGACTACAGTTAATCATACATTGTTGTTTCCAGTATAATGTGAAACTAATACTGAGAAATTAGCTAAGAACATTTATTTGAGTCCTTAAATTTTAAAGGCTTTTATAGAGATTTTTTCTAGAAATAGTTGACTTTTCCAAAAAAAAATGTTCAACTTAGTTGCCAAAACTTAAAATTAAAATTATACGAACAATGAATTAGTTAACGGAACACAATAGCTCAAAAATATCCAGCTCTGGATCGGAAATCCTTAAAAATCTAAGAGATAAAAGTAATTCAATGAAAATAATCTAAAAACGATGTAAAATTTATAATAAAACATAGGATTATCTTAAGTAAAGCCAAAATGTAGATAAAACTTGCGCAGTTATCTGAGGATTTTCTGATCTAACGTATCTGGCAATCGTCATGTCATGATCATGTCAATGTGCTGATTCCAGAAATTTCTGCTAAGTTTCAACAGTAGACAAATCTGCATCATGGCAGGTATAGTAACTTGCCACTGTCTATTTGTATAGAATTGGTTTAATTGAAAAGATTCGCAGATTCGTAGTAGATTTCACCATTTGGGAACGGGATTCCCATAACAATGTGAGCCAACCAACGTACCACTGAAGATGTATTGAGTGTAATTATCAAATCAGGAATCCTTAAGGGCTTTGTATTAATACGGGAAATCACATAATGGGGACATATCTCTACCCGTTTCATATATATTAAAAATATCTCATTTATAGAACACATCAGAAATAATAAGAAAATCTGTAGAATTATAGTCTCTTAATAAGTAAGTACTCACACCAAATAATCGATAGTCGCAGGTATTTCCTTTGACAATTCGGCACCAACTTCCAACAAAATCGCATATATTAATACACACCCCTCTATTAACTATATGTTCATATATGCATATTATATGAATGTATATAATATGAATATATATTTTTAATATATGCAATAACATCACCACTGATATCGTGTCAGAAAAAAAGCTTTAGTCGATAATTTTCTCCTGAACTATATTGAAAACAAAATTATTAAACTAACAAATGATAATCTCTGAATTCAATTTGCCTCAAATAACCTTATTTAAATAACTTTAAAATAGGGCCTAACTTATTATTACTAAAAACAAGACTAAATCAAAAAAAAAAAACCCTCTTTGCAAAATTGTTGTTTTTTATTATTAACAATGTCTGAAATTAAAGACAAAGTAAATTTTATCAACTTGTTGACATCTTCTATGAGTTTTATAAGTAGGCTATAGACATTATTTTGGTTTATTAGTAATGTTATTACCACTCTAACTGTAGTGTTTATTTTCGTTTTCTTTTCTTTTCTTCTTTTTGTTGAAATTTCTCCTTTTCAGCAGAACACAGTTATAATAATTATTTAATGTATAAAATTTTATGTATAATATATATGTAAAGTATATTTAATATTATATTTTTCCTCACACCCCTCTATTAACCATATGTTCATATATACATATTATATGTATGTATATATAATATGAATATATATTTTTAACCTTTTTAATCACGATTATCCACAGTTCATAAATCTCAAGGATTAAATCATAAAACAATAATAAAATTACTAGGGTCTACTAAATCGGCCATTACCTTACGTAATATACATATCATATTATGTATACTGATTATACTTAATATAAAACTAACAATGTATCTAGTAAATTGTTCGACCCACAGACTTAAATAGTATGAGAGTGGGAGATACTAGGTCATATTATATTATTTAAAACGTGAAAAGATGTAAAATTTTAAGGTATAATCCAATGTTCAACTTTGCGTGGTAAAGTGCCATTTTAAGAACAAAATTGTTTTTTTTTTTTATTTGAGAGTGTGTATGTTTTATTGTTTTTTTTTTCTTTTTTTTTTTGGAAACCCTTAAAAAAATTATATAGTTATATTGAAAAATGAACAATAAAGATACCTACCTACCTTAACAATCTCTATTATTACCTTTAAATTGTACCTTTTTTTTTTAATTTTATTTTTATTTTTTCAAGTCTACTGTACTTGAAAGAAAAACGAAATAAATAAAAGAAAATTTTCTTAAGAAAATAATCACCTATGATTGTTATGTTGGCAGCTATTTACAATACACGCAAATACTTAAGTGATACTTCGAATATAACAGAATAATAAAATAGTAAAAAAAAAAGGACATTCAGGTATTAAGTAAGTACATATAACTGGATTTTGCAGAGAATTGAGCAGAAGTTGGACATAATAGGGGGGGAAGGGGTAGTAGAGTATTGCCAATAGAATGAAAGACAATGAAAAAAAAGGTAATTTTTTTTATACGATTAGATATAGATTATAATATATAGGTGAAATTGTGAAATAGTATGTTTAAACTATATTCGTCCTGATTACTTTTGAAATTTTATTGTTGTTGTTCTTTTTTATTTTTATTGTTTTATTATTGTTCCTCATACTATAGTAAAATAAAATTTCTTAAAAAATTTTACGATGTGGGTTATTTATATAAAGTTTATATGATTTAAATTACTGTGGTTGTGAATTTACATTTAAGATCAAAATTTCAGCGAGATGAAATTACTTATTATTTAATGGTTTTTATTAGTTTTAAATTTTTTTCGATTTTCCAAATAATTCTTCAAGTAAGTGGATAAGAATCCAATGAGAGATCAATGATCTGGAATGCTTGCGGATATCGAAAAAAAATTCTTTCAAAATGTCGAAATTTGCAATAAAAAATATGATATTAGGAATAAACAATGTCTTCTTGTTTTTAAAAAACAATATTAAAATTTCAATCTCTACCAAATCAAGTTCATCAGAAGGATTTACTTGATTTAACCGTTTTTCGTTTTAATTTGTATTTATCAGTGAATTTATAATAAAAAAAAAATCAATGGAATATTTTATGAAATTTTGTAAAGTTTTAAGGAAATTTCTCTCTTTATATATTAGTACTTCATTTTGTACATGTTTTAATTTTTACTGTGAATCGCCTTCCAGCCATCTTCCACTAAAAATGATTTTCTTACCTTCCAGGAAAATAATATTTCTCTTTAATTCGTAAAGGTTCTTGGTAAGCTTAAAGGTAAATAAGTATACAGAATACACGAACCGCAATAAATGCTGTTTATAATGTTAACTTTTATAAGTTGAATTTAAGACTAATTTTAACACGCGTGCCTAAAACTTTAATAAATGAGTATAAAAAATGAGTATGAAATGACTAAGAAGTAAGTGTTCAAGCCCATGAGAACCAAAAACAATTTTCAAAAGATTAAAATTACTGAAAATATTTTTCAACAACCACATCGATTCTAATATAAATAAAATAATTTGGAAACGCTTTGTGATGTTAAAAGAACCAATCTTTGTGATGTTCTTTTAATATTCGTGAGTTTTTTCAAACGGCAAATATTAAAAATTTCCATTAACAATATTGCAGCACTTTTGCGTTTTATCTTACAGTAGTTCTAGATGCTCAACATCCACCACTAGCTTTATTTTATACTTTTTAGTTTTAAGTGAAGCCTATAGGTATTATAATTTCAGTAAGAGTATATAAGTGTAAACTTTTCTGTCTATAAAACAATTGGTTATTGAAATATGCCTGAGACGTGCTTTGAGTTGTTCGGCAGCAACCCGAACCAGTCCGATTTCTTAAATCGGTAGAAGTCGTATTTCTTTATTTGTGAAAGAGTATCTAAGTGTAAATAAATATAAATATATACAAATATAAACATATAAACATATAATAAACAGACACTGGCAAGTTAATATAAAAGTATATAATATAATAACTCTGTGGCAATATTATATAACCGCTTAAGTTCATTTTTTTATTACACATGATAATTTACGACTTATACCAACTTAAGTCGTTATAATACACTCAATTGTTATCTAAATACCAAATTTGCTATAGACAATAATACAGCAGCTTATATTAAGTTTACTAGTTATATTAAATTTTGTTCTGCTAAGCCACTTTTCTAAAATTGACTTGAGTGATTATATTCAAATTTATTTTGTGATTTTATTTTACTTAAACATGAATAAGCGTTTATAATAATAATTGTAACGAGATGATAACTGAATACTATGTCTAGTGTTATGCGTTTAAAATGTTTGCATGATATGTTCACTTTCACACTTAAGAGTGAAATGACATGAGTAAAAAGTGTACTTGTTTAGATTTTATATTGAATTTTATTTAAGTGCCACATTAAGCTTAAATAATAATTAATATTATTTTATTTGGATTGGATATATAAAATATTAAAATTAAAAACTATTGTTTTAAATGGGAACGAAATCGGAAAAATTGAAATTAGCTCGAAAAATAGTTAAAAATCGTAAAATGTTTAATGGTAAGTATTTAATAGATTTTTTTATTCTACTTTACATTTGTTCTTTGAATTGGTTTTTGTTTTTGCACATATTACCGAGTTTCCATCTTAATCTTCATCCGTCCCTAAAAAAAAGTAACGCTAAAGGCCCTTGGGTCAAAATAGACCCATATATGGTTTTATACTAAAAAGCAATTTATTTTATATTTTGTTGTTAATTTATTGCTAATAAGTTTAAATAAAAGAAAACAAAATATTCCACATAAATTCAATCCGATTAAAGTACATAAATTGAAAAAAAAAATTTGCTATGCTAAATAAATATATCTCATTTCATACACTGGTGACACACGGTATTGGTATGAGTTTTACAAATAAATTTATTACAAATGGTGCACTTTGATGTGTGCTTGTTGTCAGATTTTGGCAAAAATTGCAACGGCTTCTTTTCTTTTCAGTTTGCTTATTTGTAGATGTCGCTGGTGAACAGTTTGTTGCGTTAGCTGTTGTAAGGTTAGCTATCAAATTTTGGCACTTTAAATATCGTGGGGACTAGCTCTTCTAGCCATATGTTCTTTGATCAGAGATTCCTCCAGTATTTCGATAAGGAGTCGTCGTCTACGTGTTTACTGACTATTATGTTGGTGAAAATAATAACTGGCCACCTGTTTGTTTTCCTTTTAAAAGTATAATTAGATATCTTTTTATCTACTGTGCCTACGCCGCCTTTGATCAGATTATAGTCTAAAATTATCTGTGGTTTTTTTTGGTGTTGTTTGCAACTTGTATACTTTTGTTTCACACTTGTTTTTTATTGTATATAAGACACCATAGTAGTATCCCGGGTATACGCAAACATGGCTTACTTTTCACGTCCAAAAGCACAGGTGGAATTGATGTTTTATTTTTCCTTACGGTTCCAATTATAGTCATTTTGCGTTTCAATAACATTTGTCCAAGTTAATATGATGTGAAAAAATGATCAAATGTAACATTTCTGACATTTAGCTCTCTTTGACATAAATCAAGTACTACGCGTAAGCCTTGCTTTTTCTCAGCTACTGCGCCAGCTGCCTTTCCTGTATACACTTGAATATTCCAAACGTATGTATTTATACTACCGCTAAGTATCCAAAATTTAATTCCGTATTTTACCGGTTCATTCGGTATATATTTGCGAAACGGACACGTACCTCGAAACCCAACCAAATGCTCGTCAATCGTTACATTTTCACCTGGATTGAATAGTTTTGGCAATATTTCCACCCATTTATCCCACAAATCCCGAATTGGAACCATTTTATCCATATTTCTGCGAGAAGCTTGTGTGCTGCGATCATCAAATTTTATGACTCTTGAAATAACTTTGAATCTCTTGAGGGACATAGTGACATGGAAAACTTCTCGTCCTTTTTTCTCGTCACACAAGTTTTCAAGTGCTTCATTGTGTGATTTGAACACACCAGCTATCAAAAGACCAATGAAGGCTTCCAGTTCTAAGGTATCTAAAGGTTTCCAGTTTTCTTGATATACTCCTTGTCTTTCAAAATTTGTATTGTCAATTATAATTTTTTCAATACTCTTTGCAATAAGCAATTGAAAAGCTGAAATTTCATCAGATATAGGACTAACTGCGTATATTGTAATCCCTGAAGTAAGATGTATTATATTGGAAGAGGAAGCTCAACCACCTTGGGTAAAGGGCTCAGAAAATCACTGAATATTGTTATCCTTGGATAAGTATGATGCGAGTGATAGCATGAACGGTAGTTCTGAATAAACATAATCGTCGGCATCATACGAACTTTCATCAAATTTAACACATGATCTGAAGGAAGTTTCTGAGCAGGTATCGTTTTCAGTTAATAATGTTAAATATGTCATCTTCGTTCCGCAACATCTTCCAAAGGTTTAAAATTTTTTTATTTGTTGTAGCAGAAACCAAAATTATAAAAAAAGCACTTACTCTTTCGTAAAATATATATATTTATAAAATATATATATTTATAAATATATATTTTTATATTATTTTTCGTAAAACAATTTTCAAAAATAATATCAATACTCTAAAATTTACTGAACTCTAAACGTAGTACATAAAACTTTCACAAGCAACACTGACCAGTTTTTCGTTAGAACTAAAATATATATGTATATTTACTTTATGACTACTACGATTATGTTACAAGCCTCTATTTCGGGGATTTCCCTAATTAGATGCTTGTATACAAATATTTTACATCCACAATGCTATGAATAAATGCATATCTAGTACTAGGAATTACTGTAGGTCATTTAAGACCCAAGGAGCTTATTAAAAAAAAGGTATAACGGTTAATCGTAATTTATTCAAATTTTGTGTAATATTTGTTTACAACATACTTGATAAAGTCAGTGAGTTATATATTTGTAACTATTATATTTAACGAGATATTTGAGAGTAAATTTTGCTTACGGTCGAAATAGACCCGAGGGACGGATTAAGGTTAAGAAGCCACTATACTATAAGGCACAAAATTTTAAAATATTTTCATACCGATTTAATAACAACCAAAATGTATAACATTTTTATAGAAAAATATTCAGAAATAGAGATAAGCCTCTCTAAATACTCTAATATTTTTATAAGTAAGTACTACTTATAAACTAGTGTAAAGATTAGTCAAAATCATATTATTTTGTATACTTCTAATATTACATTTTACAAAATATATTTTTGCATTCACAAGCTATGAACATCAAAGTTTAAAAAACCTTAACTCAATACATGTTGCACCTGTGATAAGTTGAAGGCTAACATTGAACATTTAAATCAAATAATTTACCCGTATTAGATTTTTTTAACAATAGAATTACAAAAACACAATAAAATTGCAGATTTTGGGTATGAAATGAAGAGAAAAAACAAAATGTTATCATTTCTTGAAATGTCATCTTGTTTGTTAAGACACTTATTAAACTATTGATTCATTGGATCAAACAAATCATATAATATCTTATAGTGACTCCAGTGTAGGCCAGATCAAAAATCTATTTGTGAGCACAATGTTTTTAACATTTTTTTCATTCCTGCAAAAACATTGATATCATCGATCATAAATTCCTTGAGACTGGTCATACCCACATCAAGTCTATTGATAGAAAAAATGCACTGCAAAAATACAACATCCCAGAGACTGATGCAATTTTATTGGTGTTAAAAACAATTTTATTTTAATTGATAAGAAAAATAATTATTTTTTTAACTATGCGACTTTGTTAAAATCAAAATTTATGTAGAAAAATCGAAATCAAAGCTCGGAAAAATTTTATTGGAAAGACGTTAGATGGCTGTGATATGTCAGAAATTCCCCTAATGTTGTTCAAAAGATAGCGCTTAAGTTAACTTAGGCTTAGAAATGAATTTTTGATTTGTTTGTTATAACGGCTTCAGTAGAGATATGTTTATAGAATTTCATTTTGCTCTCATAAATTTTAACTATTTATTTTCGTTTTTTTTTTTTTAATTTTTAACTATAATTTAATTATTTATGAATATTATTAAACCAAACATATATTTAAAATGTTAAGTTTAATAAAAATTAATATTATTATGAGCATACACTTTATGTCTTCCCAATTTTTCCATAGAGTAATATAAAAATGGTAAAAGTTTTAAAATGGTCATACTGGAAAGGTCATATGGTTCGACTTAAGCGGTTAATATTGCCACAGAATTAATATAAAAATATAATAATTTAAAACAAATAAAAATAATCTATAATTATAATTGACAAGTATTTAGGAACCTGCGCAGTAGACACCTTTTCATTTTATTTCGATTCTCCTACTGCTTAATGAACTTCTGATATAATATATAAGACGTATATATAAAACAAAACTGCGCACACAGTTGAAAATTTTTTACTCATATGATTTTATTATTCGGCAAATACATTATGCATATGTGGGATCTTACTAAAATAATAAACAAAAGCAAACAAATCAGTTATTATAATTTACATTATGTACTTGCAAATGAATCTATGTACATATGCCAAATAAAAACAGAAAACCAAATTCATCTCAAATAAAAAATATAAAAACAACAAAAAAACAAATTACTTGAATTCTTCATTTTTATATTTTTAAGTAACTGTTTCTAAATTTTGATTATTTGTAGTAATAATATAGTTTTTATTAAAATTATGTATTATATAGGTATATATGTACATACCTCTTAAATGACAACATTTTTTATTTTTAGTAATTTTATCCACTAAATGCCACTTACTATAGGGAATATATCGGAAACGAAGCAGTATATTAGGGACGTGTATTTATGTGTCCTAAATAAAACTTACTAACCACAAAACTTTTTATTAAACACGAGTGGTTTCTGCTATTTCGTGCGAAGTCTATGTCAGTACGTAAATTACTGTTTTTTTTAAATTTTTAAATTTGACTTCAACTTGAAATATAATTATTCAACAGGGGCCACTAGTATAATATATAATATAGAAAATATATATCAAATATTTAAAATAAATAACAAAATATATACAAAAAACAAAAGTGGCCTTCATTCCGAAAGGAAAACGGATCTATAGTTGGACTGCAGATTTATCTTGAGTTTTGGGAATTGAAAACGTATAACTTGATATTCTGGATTTAAGCTGAATATGTAATTATTATTCTTTAAATCGATAAGGTAATATTAGTAAACTCAGATCATAAAATTGTTGGGCAATAATTATGAAAAATAATTTGAATAGGTAGGAAGCTTTTATACTATGTAATATTTTAACTATACAAGGATATTTTACTGTACAAATTCTATTTGAAATGATAACGAGAACTTTACTTTAGATTAACTTTTAATTTCATTCTGTTTAAAGCTGTTATTTTATCACCCGATAACACTTTATATACCATTATAAAATTTTTCTTACAATAATTCACTAATGTGTAGTAGGTACATACATATAATATTGTGTATGCGGATCTATATATTAGAAACAGAAACCTCATTGCGGTTTCAGTTATATTGCATAATAATGTTATGAGTATATTCTCTCATTTGAAATACTTTTTTGTTTTTGTTTTTTTTTTATTATTATGGCTTACCTAGATGATAGTTATTCCTGGTCATCATTTTACAATTTTTTATTATCCTATCACTAGAGCATAAAAGTGACATTGCTTAGCTGTTCAACTCTTACACCATTTTACAGTTGGATTATTGCAAATAATATTAGAATGTAATACAACAAAACAGCAACAAAAACATAAAGGAAGAGGAAGAAGAAAATGCTCTTTAATGTTTTTTAAAATCTCTTTACAGGTGTAATTTAATGTAAGTGAACCAAATGGTTTATTTTATAGAATCTTATGAGATACCTATGTTAGAACAAATACTGATATGTCACCATCCATTTATACATTTTTTTTTATATGTATTTTACCTACTGTTCTCGTATATCGTCAAGCCATTGCAATAATATAATTCAGAATCAAAACAAAACAAAAGAACATCAGATTCCTTTGAATTTGATTGTCTTTGTTGCAGGTGTTGAAATGGTTTTGGGTATATGCATACGTAAAGTTTAAAATTTATGCAAACACGACAAAAGGACTAGGTAGTATACATAAAATGCTATTTTTGTATTTTATTCATACATATATATATATATATGTTTTGCGGTTCATATTGCATCGAGAGATTATTATTAGAATGAAAAAAGAAAAAAACAGAACAAAACAACAAAAAAATAGGATATCTATACGTAACGGAAAATTCAGAATTCTAAAACAACATTAAAAATTGAAGGACACTATTTTGTGTATTTGTTTTTGCAACTAAGTACAAAACAGGTGTAGTTTAATATAATTTTACGAGAAAATAAAATTAAATGATCTAAAGTATAGAGTTCAAGAGCTTTGAAGATATTTTAATGGAATTGGATAACAAATGTAATTATTTCAACTACAAAAGCAAATTGTAATTATTTGTGTTCAAGCTTAAAAGAAGATTCACGAAATGCAAAAAAAAAATAATGTTCACAAAGGATAAATGGCTTTTTTGTTAAGTTTTTTTTATATCAACGCATAACTATGCGAGAAATAAGAGTTTTTACACAATGGAAATTACTTCACTTTATTTTCTAATTTATATTTTTTTTTTCAATTCAATTTATAGCATTTGGGACTAAAATTGAAGTTTTTTCTAAATATTTTCAGATATTCCAATTCCGATATTTCCTTAATAAATTCGGGTTTTTTTTATTTAATTTAAAAAAATTTTATTCAAATTCAGATAAATAAAAATTAGTGTCGAAAAAATTTCAAAATTGTTTTTTTTTTTGTCATAAATAGAAAAAAAAGTTGCAAAAAATTAAACTTGTTAAAAATTAACATGTATGCATGACTTAAATACATCAATCAGACCATAATTAAAATTTGTCCTCTTTAAATTTTTGCACTATACTGCCGTTGCAGCCGTATTCGCTCATGTCAAATTCAACCGAAATTGTTTTTTCCAAACTGAAAGCATGTGTAGCCATGTGAACATGATTTACTGTAAGCTAGGCAGTTCTTTCAATAAGTTCTTCAGATTGTAACAATTGGCTTTTTAATATGATAATAAAAATTGGCCCAGCTGTTGCAGGAGAAAAACTTGATTAATTATACATATTTGAAAAAAAGTGTGATTTTGAATAATTTTAATTTTTTATTAATAAAAATATGTTATTTCTTTCTTAACCTTGATCAAACTTTTGAATTAAAAAAAAAAAAAATACCTGAATTTAAAATCCAAAAAAATTGATGTAAACTAAATAAATTTAACGTAGTTTTAAGGTTTAGTTATTGTCAAATTTAGTTTGTAAGACTTTTTTTCTAATTGTAACACAAAAATGAAGTAAAAATAAGAATAAAAAGTTAAAACAAAAAAAAGTTTAACAAATACTCGAATTTATTTAGAAAAAACCTCAATTTGACTAGCAAATGCTATATACTTTTAACAGAACTCAACCAGCTTAGCATTTTTATTTTACACAAAATTTCTGTAGTAGAATTTATTTACAAATAACACCATCAGTAATACAAAAATATAAATTTTAATTTATTTTTCTTCCCCTCCGTCGATTTGAGGCACTTACCAAAAAGTGATAACCTAAGCATAAACAACATTAAAACATCGCGTGCGGTATATGTAGTTAAACCCTCTTAAAGTTATTATCTATTTCTAAAAGAGAGAACACTTATCAAACCAAAATTCATCAGCGTTCATAGAATAGGGACTTACATCCGCAAGTTGGAAACTTCTAAAGTATTTAACCAAATAAAAAAAAAAATAAAAAAATTATCGAAAAAAAAACCAGTCTACTTTTAATTTATGAAAAAAAAACGTATTTTTTTCTTCCCAGCCTTTATGGTTTCTTTAAGGGTAATAGTGGGCTTGCCACTAGTCTAATTATTTTTTTTCATATTATGTTTTATAAAAAATAATTGTTCTTAGACTCTTGCGCTTTACCAAGTCCTTGACTTAGCTAGAATGATGTTCAAGTATGACAAGCTAGGAGATATCTAAAGGGTACCTATTCATGGCAAACAAATATGAAATAATAACTAAATATTTATATTATTACCATATCCACAGATTTTTCAAGCTAATTTGAACAATTTCAAAAATATTAACGCATTTGAATTGAATTTAATTTTCGTATTTATTTTTTTGTTAATTTGTCGTTGATTTCTCGATTGTATAACATAAAAATTTGACATTTCCTATTATAGAATACATTAAAATCTATTGGCTTCTGAGCCTCAAACACTTAGGTAAGTAGGTAGATAGGTCATAGGTTCATTGTGATACCACGAAAAATTTCCTTTCATAAGTCTCTATCCGTTGAACTAATTCGAGATTTTTACAAAGCGGTGGAGGTCTTTAATTTTAGTGCTTTCAAGGTCACCCAGCGAGTTTAGAAAGAATGTTCCTAGGTGGGTTTTCCTTTTATTATAAATGCAGGCAGGAAAAGAGTAGGCGTTCGACAGTTTCATCTTCCTCCTCCTCTCTACACGTTCTGAAAAATACATTTGAGGGGAGTCCAAGTCTTCTGGGATGTTAACCAATGACTCGTAGTGATCCGTAATGACTGCTACAATAGTGCCAATATCACACCCTTTCAGTGTTTGTATACACAAAACAATCGGAGATCCAACAGTAGTGAATCGTTCATGATCAGCATAAATTAAAAGACATAAATAAGTTAGAATCTAGATCTGCAGGTTTGGTAGAGACGATCAAGTAAGTAGTTTTATAAGTATTAGAACTTACATATTTTATTCGAAAATCAAAATCACTACAATTAATCTTGCCACAATTTTATGGATTTTGGCTTCTATATTTTTATTTCTGCTTGCAGTGAGCAAATCCATAAAATCGAAATCTAAAAAAAGAAAATCCATAAAATTGTGGCAAATTAATACTGGAAAAAGGAGATATCTTCGCTGTGTCCAACAGAGAATATGCATAAAAATAATTTATATAAATATTCTGTAAAAAGCGTAAAATTTTTATTTTGAATTTAACTCTAAAATCTCTCCTACCTCAGAATTTCGTTTAAGGTGCCGTACCTATATAATAAAGTGAAATACGTTAAAGCACTTTCAAGTATCGTTTTTTGTGGTTTTTTTTTTGTGACAAAAGCCATTATCGATTTTGTATTTTGTTGATTTAGGAACTTACCCAAAAAATACATAAAAGCAAGGCGCAAAATCAGGTGGCAATGCTCCGCGCATTTGCGAATGTGACCGGCCACCGTGCCGCGCCACTGCACAGTACAATAATAAAAATATTATAAATAAACCTACCTTAAATTTGTTTTCCTTTCGAACTTGTATCATTTTAATTCATCAAACTTATGACATATGACATAAGTTGGACAAAAATTATTAAAACTAAAAACGACATAAGTTCGAAAGTTCAATTAAATCTAATTTATGTCGTTTTTAATTTTAATTTTTTTTGTCGAATTTATGTCATATGTCATAAGTCGAACTTTAACTAATCTAACTTTTTGGCGTTCGAACTAAAAACAGAGACTTACGTATAGTGGACATTCGGGTTTTTGTTCACAGGTACCGTGATTAAAAGTGATAATGAAATGTTCGTTCTCACATGTGCAAAATTCTAACATTGTTAATTATGATCATGATACAGTGATGTGAACGCAAATACCTGCAACGCAGTAAATTTTATGTGTCGCTGATAATCCTGGTAGTCAAATTATAGATTTTATAAATATTTCGTATGCCAAGAAATGAACGAAAGTTACGTTAGAACATTTTGGTGCATGACATTAAAATTCTTAACTGCGACACTGATGTCCTAGTGACAAATCTATATAAAAATATACAACAATACCAAATCTTCGAATTAGATTTATAAATTTATACAAAATATAATTAAGATTCGATTAAATTTTAATCTCTGTAAGATATTTAATAAAATACCGAGGCTTGAATTACGCAATAAGTAATGATTTATAAATAATTTTTTGCTTTATATAAAAACGAGACTAATAACAAGATTTCTTGAAGAATGAAAATAAAATAAGAGAAAATCTGTACTAATCAAGTTAAAATAGTAATCTCTGTTAAATTCCAAAACTCAAATATCTATTTTAGCTCTCATCATAATATTTCCGGAATTTTAGTTTGAGTACAGTTTAGTTTTACGATGTTTCATTTTATTTTCCACTATATTGATGTGACCACAAATGACAACCAATATTTTGTAGTTTTTTATTCAAATTAAGAAAATTTGTTGTTTTTTTTTTGTTAGTGAAAACTTTCTTGAAATATTACGCCTTTCAAAATTATTAAATTTCGAAATATAATATTCTGGTACATAAGCACTTTTCGAAGAACAACCCATCTAATACATTTTTGCTGATTTTAAATTACTTCCGGTATTCGGTAAAGGCTCTTTTAAAAAAGCTTTGAAATATTTTATGTTAATTTTTCTTATGGTTTAGAATAGTGAAATTAGTTGCGGTTTTTTTTCAGATGTTTTAGTTTTGGTTTCACATAATATAATTTGAAATGATGTTAGTGGGAGTACATCATTATAGTTCTAGATAAAATATTAAAATACAGGTTAATCATCAAATAAAAATGAAATGTTTATTTTTCTATTTTATTTTTTGAAGTAATTTAAATTTCGGGCTGGCCAGTGGTGAATTACATTACAAATGTAATGTATCCAAAACCAATTAAGAACAAATTAGTAATTAAAAATTAATTATTGTATTGAAGGATTACTATAGATACATTTAGACGGCGAAATGTTTTTTAATATATTTTCTATTAATATTGTTAATGAAAATTTGGAAACGCTTTGTGATGTTAAGGGAACCAAGCTTTGTGATGTTCTTTTAATATTCGTGATTTTTTTCAATCGGCAAAGAATTCATTACAAGAATTCATTACAACCGCAAGATTCATTATATACTTTTGTGTTTTATCTTATAGTAGTTCTAGATGCTCAACATCGACCCTTAGCTTAATTTTCTACTTTTTAGGGGGCTAGATGGGTTTCGATAAAAGTATATTTTAAAAATTTTTATTTTATTTTATACTTTTTAATTTTAAATGAAACCTATAGGTATTATAATTTTAGAAATTGGTTTTTGAAATATGAGTGATACGTACTAGGAATTGTACGGCAGCAACGTGAACCTGTCATTTGATAGCTTTGTAAAGTACCGTGTCCGTTTGGTTAAATAACTCTATCTTTAAATTCTTTAAACAAAATTATAAAAAAAAAAATTCCAACCTACCTACCTACCTACCAAATAAATAAATATACATATAAATACCAAATAAGTACCAAACAAAGAGCCACCGGCAAGTTAATATTAAAGTATATAAAATACGTTATATAGCACTAAAATGGAGAATCCTATAAGGCACCGGAGCAATTGCTGTAATATTGTTATAGGATTAGTATACATATTACTTAGTGCATATGTTTTTATTTTGAAGTGAAATTCATTTGAAATAATTATTATTTATGTTATACGAGAGTGAAAAAGGTATTATTTTTTATTTTAAAGTAATAATTTTATGGAGTTTATATTCTTTTTCATGAGAAAGGGAGTTAGTTATTAATTACATATTTTTATATTTGTATGTTATTTTTTATAGTAATGTACGTTAATTAATGCATTAATTAACGTACATTACTAAACATGTTAAAGCTGCGTTTAAAAAATATATTTTCTTTTATATATTTAAATAATTATTCTTTTAAGTTAAAATGATATTTTTGCGAAAAGAATGCAAAGTAAAGTTTATCAGTTTTTGTTTATTTAAAAAAAGAATTTCTTTTAGCATGTTTATAGAAAATACTGGCTTTGACAGAATATTTATTCAAAAGCTACAGTGAGTTTATTAATAACATCATAGGTAAAATAATAACACTACTACTGCTATTCTATTAATTCAATTCTTATAACAACATTTTAACTCATGTTATATGATTACGCACTTTTAAACTTGTGATTAACATTGCTGTAAAAATTGCTGAAAATCCAATTATAACAACTCCCACAATTGCTATAAGAGCTTTCTTATAGCAGTATTAATCACATTATTCCCATAAAAATATCATCATAATTGGTGTATACAGATAATAATCTTCTTTTAAATGTGAATAAATGTGCACTGATGTGTTACACACGTCGATGTAATCCGGTTTGTTTTTATTATTCTTTAAATGGTATTAGCCTTTCCAAACCGAGCTCAATTAAAGATTTAGAGGCTTACTTTGACGACAACCTTAACTTTAAATTACATTTTTGTAATATTATCAATAAAGCTAATTCTATGCTAGGTTTTGTTAAACGTTGGTCAATGGAATTTAACGATCACTATGTTCTCAAATCTTTGTATTCGAGTCTCGTTCGACCAAATTTGGAGTATGCTAGTCAAGTTTGGTCACCTTTCTATGATGTAGTATATATTAATAGGATTGAACAGTGTAAAATTTGTTTTTAAAGATTTGCTTTGCGTAACTTCCAATGGTAAGATCCATTATTTTTACCTCCATATGAACAAAGGTTGAACTTAATTTATTTAAAAACTTTGAAATTAAGACGAGAAGTGGCGGATATTATTTTTCTTACTGAAATTATTAAAGGAAACATTGCTTCTTTTCAGATTTTGAATAATCAACATTGATCAACATTATTTTGTGCAAATAATCGTCTAAGAAATACAAACTTCTTTACAGTAAGTTTCCATAGAACCAATTATGGCAATTATGAGCCAATTTATAGAATGTTACTAATTGGTAATAAACACATAAACTATATTGACTTCACACTTTCGAAACAAACTCAAAAACTTAAATGATATAAGTAATCTGTAGTAATTAAAATATATGTGCAATTTGTTATTTCAATGTATTTTAACTATTTCTAAGTTAGATATAATTTTAATTTGTAAATTGAATGTGTTATGTTGTTTTGTAAAAAAACAATAAAAAATAATAATTCTAATGAAGTTTGAGCTAAACTAAATAAATAAATAAATAAATTATAACACTTTTAGTGCTCATATAGGAGCCTTATAGCACTAGTTTTGTTTTAATAAAATGTCGCATGCACAGAGTTGTTGATCTAATTAGGAACGATTTTTTTTAAAACATTTAATAACCCGTGTGCAGCTCATCGAATCAACGCATTGCGGCAATATATCAGACTTGGTTCAATTATTGTTTCCTACTTGTAGGTAATAATGATACTACATTATAATAATAGTCATTATGTTTTACAAAAGTTAAAAGCTATGAAAATATTTTTAATATTATTATTAAATATAACAAAAAATTTCACTGTAGGTTCTCGGCAAATTTTATATATTTTAATCATTTTTACAAATTTGCAAATAATTTAAAACACCGAAAAAGAGATGAGCTTGTGTATAAAATCTTATATAACAACCAATGTAAAACAAAATAATTGAAAATTAATACAATCACTTACATAATAAGATTAAAAATATCGAATATCATTCATTCATTAGGATATTGTTTACACAACAAAGGAGTTCGAAAAAGAGCATAAATATTGCTATTTCACTTCCAGAAATAAGGATCAATTGCAAATTATATTCTTCTATATTCAAGTATATTTTCACCCGCTTTTACGCACAAACGTGTATAAATGCTATAATAAAATGTATAATAAAGAAAAATATAATCCTTCCCTATTTTTCTTATTTTTTTTTCAATACTAGTTTGTTCTCTTAACAAAAATCAGCATTCGCGTTTTCTTTTTTTCTTAATTTCTATAAATCTTAATAAAATTTTAATTTAGATTGTGCTACGGTAATAGTGATAGAGATATAATTGAACAAATTGCATCTTTTCTTTCCACAACATCAGCATATTATTCAACATAGTTAGTATATTAACCTCTAATTTACATTTTTTGAACATTGACCGATTATATGATTGAAACTTCTAACCTACAAGCTCTCAAGTATAGTCAGTCGAGACACGACATAGTTCAAGAAACTTGACGTAGCTTTAGAACTTCAGTTTTATTCAGAATTCAATTTAAGTGCAACATTAATATAATAAGTATATATTCTGCTTATAATCAACTGATCTAGTGTTTCTTAATATACTTGTTATGTTTTTATATGTATATATATTTTTTAATATATTCATAAAACTATATAAAATAAATTTTTCGGAATCTTATAATAGTAAAAACTATTTTAGAATAAAAAAAAAAAAAATTAATATGAAACTTGGTTGTATCTAATTTGAGAATTTTTATTTTGAAATTTGTATGCTCATCTCTTAAACTACCTACATACTGATAGGCAGATACCTATAAGTCACAACGAAAAGTTCTTTTATCTGCATAGGATTTTCATATTCACACGTACGTTTCTGAATAATATCTATATAATAATATTTATCTATATATATATATATTATATATATATACATACTATATGAATGGATATATAATAATAAATCCTAGTAATTTACTGCAGTACAAAGTAATCACAGAAATAAAAAAAATAAAAAATAAAAGCATTTTATTTTCTTCTTTCAAAGATTCTCTGAATCTTTTGATATTTTTCCACGCACTTAAGATAATATTCATTTCCTTTATCATGTATATCTACACATGTCCTATGTATTTCTTTTCATTCCGTCACATACTAAACATTATACAAAAACTTCTTTACAGTTTTTTGTTGTTGCTGTTTTTCTTTAATATTACAAGAAGAAAGGAGTCAAATAACTCACATTACCCATATTAAAAAGTTTTACAATAACAATAAAATATCAATATAAAATACAGTGATAACAATTTATTGATCGACCGCTTGCAAAATTAGGTTATAGGTCGAAATCATGTTTTATTAAAATAGAATTAAGCTACAGCTTATTTTTTTTACACTCTTGACATTAACTTGGGTAGCTTAGGTATCACCTTTTCGTGCTTAATTAAGTACGGTACTGCAAAGTGAAGTTCTGATGCTATACACATTCGCAATATTTTATGAACTACCAATACGATGAATTATTTTTATTATTAGTAGTATTTTATATTAAGATTTTGCAAAGGTATGTAAATGTTTTACGTTTAACAATTCAGAAGACTTACTTTAGGGTGATTTTAAAATTTGTTTTGGAAATATTCAACATTATCCAAGTAGGTTTTTATTTTCCTCAATAATTTGAAAGTTACTTATTCAACAGAACGCTATTTGTGAATTGGAATAGTGTTGATGGAAATTATGTTCAATGAGGCATATACTTATCATTTATATAAGGTCCACGTTTAAATCTGTTTGTCATAATAATTTACTCTATTGCTTGTTTCATGATTTACATTCTCCTGGAATTGTAATCGCGACTAAGTAAAATACTCATAGCTTCGGGCTCTTCTTCTTCTTTTATTACCTATCCATAATTGGATGTAAGCGGTTGTATGATATTGACAACGATGTCCTTCGATGTCGATAGATGTTTCGATGTGTTGCTGAATGGATTAAATCGCCAATATTTCTGATGCCTGTCCAGTTTCTAATGTTGCGCAACCATTTTAATTGTTTTTTTCTTATACCTATTTTTCTTTAAACTATTAATTGTTCTTCAATTTCGTGTTTATTTCCACCCATAATAAGCCCAAAGTAGGAGTTTTTTTGTTTCTTTATAGCCTTAAAAGTAGTTCTCTTTCTGTGTTTGTTCTACGTAGAACTTCTTCTTACTTTTAAGGTACATGTTTCTACATCATATAAGAGTATAGACCAATCATAGCATTTAACGCATCGTAAGTGAATGCATAAGTTCGTTTCACGACAGTAAAAAATTTTTTTGTGTTTAAGAAATGCTTTCTTGTCGTTTCAGCTCGGTTTGTTGTAATCCTCGTGCGCGTGCCCACCAGCATCCGAGATATTTGTATGTGGAAACTCTCTCAATTGAACGGTTATTTATTTTTCGAGATATTCATTTGTAAGTTGGACCATTCGCTATGATAGTTGACTACATCGACTATAACATATTGTAAATCCCTTTTAGGTTCTTCTTATAGACTGTATCATACACATATCTTGTATTATGTATATATGTGCCATTTACTTTTATACCAACACGTAAATCGTTCACCGTTTCTTAAAAAATGGCTTCAGGTTAGATTTTAAATAGTAAAGGGTAGCCAGTAGAGACTTGTTAAACTCCTTTTTGAATATCAACGCTTTGTGTCAGCACACCACATGTATTTTTACACGGGTTATTTGTTGCCAATATAAGCTATTTATACACATTATGATATTTCTATCTATTATGATATTCTATTTAATAGCTCCATAAGTTTTTGATAGCTTACTTTATCAAACGCCTGTTCATAATTCACAAAACATAAGACAACATCTTTATGAACATCACGACAATTTTGTACTCGTACTTGAATATTAAAAACGGCTAGTTCCAGTTGCTTGTTTGAAAACAAATTGCGTTCTGTCCATATGCAACTCACAATTTATCTATAATATACGATTATGTAACACTTTCAGAAGTCTTTTAGTGCATAGCTCATTAAAATTATTAATCGGTGGTCATCGCATTTTTTGTCATTATAAATATTGTTGAAAATTTTTTCGAGCACAATGAAGTTTTCATCATTGATCAGTTTAATTATTTCTGACGTATTTGAGCTCAATCTATTAAAATTTTAGCATGATAAATTTGCATTGAAAGAAAGCCTTGAAAGCATACTAATACACTTGGAATGTTTTTTTTTTATAAATATTTAATATTATAGTTATAGAATTAATTTTTATCAGCATCGAAATTCACAATTACATCAGATAATTACGACCTACTCGTCCTATCAATTTCCTAATATACTATAGTTTATTAAAATTTTGCAAACGAATAATAAGAATATTCCTGTCAACGTGTATATAAAAATATACTGAAATACCCTTTGTCTTATTCAAAAATCTTAGAAACGTATATAGGAAGGTGTAGGTAGATTGGTATGGTATAGAAAGAAAACAAATTCAATTCAGTTTATATAAGATGACTTAAAAAGAAAAAAAACATATGTGTATAATGCGTAAAAAAAATCCTTAATGATTAAGTGGCTAAAGCTAAAAATTTTCAATTCTTATTATTGGGTAGGTAGTGAAATACTGTACCATTTACTAAGTATTTCCACCACTAGTGCCACCTACTACAGCTGCATACCAATTATATGGCACTGAAATGGAGTTGTAAAGGGGTTGTGTAATTTAAGTTACAATAAAGTAACTAAACGAACATTTATTGCTGCGAAGACTATAAACAATAAACAAAAAAAATATAATAACAACAACAAAAAAAACTATAAATATTAAACAAAAAATAAAAAAAAAAGAGAGAGAAAATTGGAAAATCCCTTCGCAAATTCTAAAATATATTTTCAATATAATATTTCAGAAGTAGGTATATAAAATTTTGAGTATATCAGTAAAGAATAAAAAATAAAACATTAAAAAAATTATAAAAAGAAGAAAAAAAAAAGAAAAGAAAAGATCATAATAAATGATTGAATACGAAATATGATCCAGAGAGTAGGTTTTTTATACAATTTTGTTGTTTTATCAATAAATTAATTTTATTATCCTTGTTTTACTCATATATATTTATATATATATATACATACATAAAGTTATATGTTTGTACTTACGTTAAAATATATATTTCCAGGGTATATACCAAATATGTTCATCCAGATAGAAGCCCCGGTATGTATTCAATATATTTATTCATATTTTGGATATTTTATTCTTAATTAAAATATGATTTGTGAGTTATTACTCCTCAACACTCTGCCTTTATAACAAATAACATCTAATGAGGAACAACAAATAAGTCTATAAATATGCAACAACAAATAAGTCTATATATGTCTGATTTAATATGCTGCAATCTATTTTATATGGTTATATAGACTATAAAAGACACTTTGTCGAAAGAAGAAACAACGAAGAAGCGAAACAATCTTGGTTCGCCCGATGATGATGGTGTAATGCTGAAAAATTATCAATATATTAATATTGAATTAGAAATAGTAATGCATTTTATTGATTATCACTCTATAGTTTTTAATGTTATTTTATATTAAAATCTGAATTCACAGACCTCAACTTCGAAACAAATAAAGTTCGAACTCCATGCCATTTTCTTACCCACCTCTTTTAATGACTATTTTTATTATTTACATCATATTTCTACTCCCTTTATACAATATGTGTCTAACAATTTAGAATTTCTGTGGTAGTTAATATAAATTTATATGAGTATTCATATAGTAGACTTTGTAACAAAAATGTGAGTTATTTTTTTTAAACATATTTTACTTTTATTGTCCTTTTTAAGAGTCCATTTTTTGTGTGTGTGTGTGTGCCCAAAAAAGAAAACAAAAAACCAAACAAGCTGTCAAATTTTTTTATTTTCGTTTTGTTCCTATTATTATTGTGTTTGGTTATGTTTTAAGTTAGTTGGCCATTTATATGTATACTCTGTTCTACAAAAATTATGAGATATATGAATTTTCACATCATTTTAAGGAGGATTAAGGATTTATGATTTCTATAAAAACAAAACAAAAAAACAGGAAAATAAGTCATTTATATTGCCTTGAAGCTTAAACCATATTGTATGTTATAATAATATTCGAGTGAGTTTATGAAAATATATAGTGTTTAGGCGTGAAAATTTTGTAATAAGTTTTAAGTGGTTATAGGAATGGGATTTATCATATTATTTATAAGTGGCAGTATATGTACATTAAATGTTTTTGTTTTGATTTCTTTTATTTCATATTGAACTCCAGCTCATACGAAAGTAATAAAAATGCGACTTTTTGAATTTTAAATAATAATAATTATTTTTATTGCTTTTTGATTTATATAAATATTTTAAAGTTTTTGATATAATTAGTTATATTGTAAAATGTCCTTTTAATGTTATTATATTTAAAAATATCTAATGTAAAATGAGTTTAAATTTAATGTAAATTTTCAATTTTAATAGTACAGCACGAATTAGATAAAGTATTGTGACTTTGTTTTAAAATAATTATTAGCTAACCAATTTTTCTGTATCATATACAATATGCTTCAACAAAGTTTAAATTACAAATTTAAAAAAATATCTTATAAAGATGAGGAATTGTGTGAACTAGTAGTTTAGTAAAATCAATAATTAATTATAGTGTGTGGTCTCAGCACGACTACAAGATTTAAATGGTTGGTCCTAAGATTGTAATTTAAAATTAAATATTGAGATTGATGCCCGATCTAATAATTTTTTTTTTATTGTTTTATAGCAAAATAAATGCCTAATGGGAAAAATATTTAATATCAGAAAAAGAGGAAAACTATAGTACAATAACGGTTCTTACTACAGATAACCATAATTGAATGCTTTTGTATTCAGATCAGCGGCTGTAATTTATTCATACTAGTTAAATACCCGTTACTACGTAACTTTTTGCTACCGTTATATATAGTGAAAAATCAAAATTAGAGCATTCTAGGTTGTACTGCATTATAAATTATCAAAATCAAAAATTCCCCTATCAACAATATTTTAGTAATATTTGATACCTTAGTTAAATTAGTAGATTAGCAGACAGACTATATAATTGGATTGATATAGATTGAAATATTTAATCAACTAATATTTCATTAAAAACTATATTTCTAACAGTTCTATTCTCTTCGATGACAATTTTCAAATGATTTATATTCCCAGTAGTGCGCGAAATCCCGACATATAGCTGTCCATGTGAAAAACCTGGTGCATCAAGTAAAATACCAACCTTATTGAGAGGTTGACCTTGCGCTTTGTTGATGGTCATTGCAAAGGCAGCTCGGACGGGAAACTTGCGTCTTACTGTTTCTTTTTTTTTTATAAATTAGGAAAACCAAATAATTAAAAACTACTGTTTTTTTTATTTTAAAATATGTACAAAGGACTACAATATCAAATATCAATAAATAGATATAGGATATATTCATATATTACATATAGGTACATTTATTATTTATCTATACTGTTTATTTTTTTTTTGTTAAATAAAAAACACTAAAATATTAGAAATAAACTAAACTTAATTTACAAATAAAAAACCGCTAACATTAGGTACTAACGATTAGGTAACGTTTAGACATCAAGATTTAGTTTGTACTATTGAAAGTTTGATTGTCCTGTTCCACAAATTTTGACATCCGACTTTGTTTAATGAAAAAAATAGAATATTATCCTATTATCATCAAACATTTTTGAAACAAAAAATGCTGGAAACTAATTTTTTCCTTTAAATCGACTCTTGTCATTTGTTGAACTTTTTGTTTAATGTTTGTTGTGTTTGATTATTTTTGTTGTTATATTGATTATTATAAATAATAGTATTGATAATAACAATTAGTAAATACTAAACTACCTACATTTATAAGATTTTTTCAATTTTTTCTTAATTGTATTTTTTATTTATTTAAAAATTTAATAGGTAATTTTTTTTTTCATTTTCTTGTATTTCATATTTTTTATTTTATTTGTTTATAATTTTTAATTTCTATATATTTAAAATCATTGTTTTTTATTTGAGCCAAACAAACCTTAAATAAATAAATAAGTAACTTTTATCAAATAAAATCTTAGGTGTAAATGATAACACTTATGCCAACACTTATGTAGTTGATTATATAAATTGATTAAAGTTTTTTTTTATTATTTTTCATAAAAAAATACGTAATAACTTACGCTAATCAATGTAGTCAAAAAATTATTTTAAAATATATTTTTCAAGTAAATAAGAATGTATTCAATAGCTTTGAAATTATTATTCTAAATATTTTTAATCCATTTTGTTTTAGCAGGGAAGGAAACAGAAAGAATTAAGTGCTAATTCGACATTTATTTGATTTGTTTGTTGTTATTTTCTCTTTTCTCTTTCGTTTGGGTTAAAGAAATGTATCCATAAAACAAAAACAATTCTCAGTAGATTGAAATAAAAAGGGGAAAGATTATGTACATAAATTATTATATAATACTAGCGGAGTTACCCGGCGTTGCCCGAGAAAATTTAAAGTTCCTATAATTTTTTTTTCGTTTTTAGTTTGAAAAGGGAAGTATTTTGTGAAGTAAACTAACTGTTAAATGATTTTATATGTAATTGGTTTTTTTTTCTTTTTGTGTAAAGTTTGAAAAACAATACAAAAAATATACGATCGTGTTTTGTAATAGTGCGGGGTCCACCCTCACTAAAACCACTGCAAGTTTTTAAAAATTTAATAAAATGCTAATTCATGAAAATTTTAAAAATTATAATAGTCACTTAAACGAAATGCAAAAAAAATCAAAAGTAAACGAAAATTAAAATGAGTTTCAGTTTTGTACAAAAATAGTACTTACAACTTAAAATATAATGCAAACATAAGTCTTAGGCATTATTTATAAATTTCAATTAGAATTTTGGGATTTTAATTAGAAGTATTTTTTGAAAACTAAATTATGGTCCGTTTTTTATGTTAGTATAATTTTTTTTTTTTTAAGTATTAATAATAAACATTTTCATTTTATAATATTCAAACATTAAGTACTTATTTCTATATATTAGTATAAAACTAACGCTACATAAATTTATGCTAGATGTTAGTAGTTCAAATTTTGATTTTTGTTACTTTTAATTTAATTAATCAATTCTTATCCATATAGCAGGTTTTTTTCATTGTTCAAAAGAGAAAAGTACAAAATGTTATAAAGAAAACACAAATTTAGAAAAAAAGATAGAAATCCAAAAAAGACAAAGACAAATAAGAAAAACCAAAAGGACAGAAAAAAGAAAAGACGAAAAAATACAAAATAATAAACTAATTAATTTGACGGGTGATTAAATAATTTTCTCAAGATAAAACTTGGTTATAAACAACGTTTTTAGTTTCGCCTTCAGGAGCATGAATAAATTATTGGATGAACCCACCCTTGAGCAAGAAACATAAAGTTGGCCATGGGAGAAACATGGCGATCTTAAATCCACACCGTAGTACTTAATAAACTGTCCCTGTGCCTTGTTTATCGTAATAGAGACGCAAGTCTAATTAGAAATTGCAGCCTCTTAAAGTGAAAAAGGAGATCATTTGGAATAAGTGGTATCCTTGGGATTAAAATAACTTCACCCTGTGCCTTCCCTGTTAAAATAGTCGCTTCAATTATATTTGCCACCAATTTTCAACACAAAGTCTTGTACCGTCGCAAAGTTTTGGTGGGTCGAGGTTCCGTAATAAAATAATTGGTGATCCCAGTTTCAGTAAAAGACGATGTGGCGGTAATCCAGTTGGATCAATAGAATTTAAGAACTCTGTTGGAAAATTGACTACCTCATCAGCATTTACTCCGTTATCAACGGACTTGTATTCATTTACTACGTCTGGTAATATGGAAAGTATTTGATTATTCACTTTTAGCAGCAAAAATTGCCCTCTCTCGAAACCAGTTCAAATTATGATAGTTTTGCTGAATATCCGGATAGACTGCATCTATTAGTTCTGCGACAGACCACACCAAATTACAACAATCGGATGACAATTTTATTTTTCCAGATGGCTCAACTGCAAATCTACCTTCTCCGATCTCAAGTAGCTTGTTGGCGAAAATGTGAGGACTGTCATCCCCCAGATGTACTCTCATGTTTTGTTTCAAACTTATCTTTCGTACATGTCTCCACAAGGATAAATGTTTTAAACATTCGTAAATTTCATCGGCTGGTGTTGTTTTTGGGATGACGGGCAACTTTTGACGGAAGTCTCCACACAGGAGTACCAGAACTCCTCCCATAAGGTTGATATTTCCTCTAAGATCTCTCAAAGTCACGTCAAGGGCTTCGAGAGCTTTCTTGCGAGTCATGGTACATTCATCCCATACGATAATTTTGCATGTCTTGAGCATTTGCGCCCGACCACTTGTTTTACTAATGTTGCAGGTAGGATTTTCCTGTCTGGAGATGTCTAGTGGCAACTTAAGTGCAGAATGGGCTGTTCTTCCTCCTTCCATTAATAGTGTTGCGATTCCTGAAGTTGCAATGGCAAGAGCGAATTCTCCTCGAGCTCTGATTTCGGCTAGAATTAGGTTGGTTAAAAATGTTTTACCTGTACCCTCGAAGCATCAATAAAAATGATACCACCTTGTTGTTTCTCTACTTGATTCATGATAATTGTGTATGCTTTTTTCTGATCTTGATTTGGAAGTGGTACTTTTTCCGCGACGTATGCTTTCAGCTCTTCGACGTTGTAGTTCTTTTCTCATATGTAATCTGTATTAAGTTAGTTTTGTTGGTTTCGTACTGGTGAAGAGAGTTGCAGTAATGTTTTTACCGATCATAGCCACACATTTATCTTCAAGAATAATTAATGCGTTGTTGAATATGTCCGGACCAAACGTGATTTCGAACATCGAACGGACTTTGGCAGAACAGTATATACTCGACTCAAGGCGTCACTCTTGACCACATCATATCCGGGGGGGCTGTCTGACTTTTCTTCTGCAGAAAACTTTCCTTGATGCATTTCATGTATAATATTGAGGTATCTCAGGATACAACAAAGTCCTTGCAAAAGGATCCTGCTCACACAGTTTAAAAAATGCTGTTAAGGTCATATTTGGTGGCTGATCAATCACTCTTAATGCACTATTTGATGTGAAATAAACTCTCTGACCATTTTCTAAATGGACGCTGAGATGAACAACAGTACGGTGTCTTTCGTGAATCGGAAATCCCAGGATTCACCAAACTGCCTCGTTACTGCTCCTGTATCTTCCTAACTGATATCGCATCAATTCATCGTTTGTTTTCTCGTTGCGAAATTCTATGAAGTTTTGATATGATTTCATTAAGAGATTTGGTAAAAAATTCAGCTAATTTGCAAATATTTCTAAAAAAAATTTTCTTTATTTTATTTCATTGAAAGATAGAAATAAATAAAAATGAGAATTTTGTTTTGCTGTTTTCTTCACCCCTTTTTCTCTTCCTCTTTAAAAATAATAAAATAAAAAAAAAATTTAAAAACTGGCTTTTTGAATGGCTATCACCAATATTTCGTAGCAATATTCATTGCGTTAAAAAGGGTAAAATAAATAAGCTAAATTGAAGCTCCATTAGAAAATTCTATAAATTCTATATGGTCTGCATAACATCTGAAATTCAGGCATTTTAGACCCACTTCCTGCTAAGTTAGGGACTTGACATTTTAAATTCACTTTGGATCCCGATTACAGCAGTTTCTGCCAAATTTGTTGACCTGCTTCTTATTAGAAAATTTGAGGGACCTGCGGAGCTCGGAGTTATATGACAGCTACCCGAATCAGTCAAAATTTCGAAAAAATGTGAAAGTCATATTAGCTTATTTTTGGAAGAGTACCTGTGTGCAAAGTTTCAGCTCTGTAGCACCTTTAGTTTTGGAAATAGTTTTGGCGGGAGCTCGGAGTTGTATGACAGCTACCCGAACCAATCAAAATTTTGAAAAACGGTAAGATCCGTATTTGTTTATTTTTGAGAGAGTACCCGTGTACAAATTTTCAGCTCTGTAGCACCTTTGGTTCTTGAAATATGCTCGTTGGGTGCTAGGAGTTGTAATGCAGCTACCGGAACCAGTCAGAATTTTGGAAAACAACATATCACGGGTTCAATTCCAAGTAACAAAAAACCATTTTGTAAAATTTGGTTGAAATTGGTCCATGCGTCTCTGACAAACATACATAAATACATACATACATACATACATACATACAAACATCCTTCTTTATATATAAGAAAAAGCCGCACACGCATCTACTATCACAGGATAGTAGGAAAAGGATCCATTACTAAGAAAATGCACTGGAATAAAATTTTATAATTTGTTAATGATTGGTTACCATTTTTCCAGTCGATTTCCAAAATTGTAAGAAATAGAAAGTAATAAGAATTTAATTTGTGAGAAAGAGATAAAAATTCAAAACACAAAGTGGGAAAAAAAATATCGAACAAATATCGAGATGTGTTACATTTAAAAATGCATAGTAATAAGAAACATTATTTATTCACATTATTAATATTCAAATTTCCTTCCTATTTATAAATTCTAATATTATTAATAATTAATAAATTATCATTGATTATTACATGGCAAAATTTAATTTTGAAGGAAATAAAAATGCATCGAGTCATTCATAAAAAAAATTATTGGTATTAACTACCTGGCTCAATACCTGAAAAAATTTATATATTAAAAATACATCAATTATAATCTGTTTGAAATAAAAAAAAAATTTTACTTCCCTTATAAGACAATAAAAGAAAATAATATGATGTTTAAGAAATAAGATATGTTTTTGAAACCAATATTATGTTATGTAGGTACCTGTAAAAAATCAATCATTCAAAATTTCTTTACTCTCATACCTAATAAATTTACTACGTTGATTTCAGACGACCATGTACATTAGAAATCTCTTTTCCCATGGCCCGTAGGGCGTGAGTATTTAAAATTAAATTTCAAAAATTAATAGCTTTTAAATCATTATTTCGCACTCTTTCATTCTCACAACTTATTACATAAGTAAAACAATAGTTTTTTGTTCTTTAACTAATGGAGTCTTTTTGTAAATGGAATCTTGACTTCACCAGTGCAATATCTTCCTATTAAAGAATATTCTTTTCTACTATGATGTTTAAGAAGAAAAACAACAAAGAAAATAAGAAAAAATGTGTACCGATTTCATTTAAATCAATTTGAGTAAAGTTTGATTTTTTTTCTCCTATATTAAAGGCATTCTTGATGAGGTGTAAGAAAGAAAGAAAAAAATTCTTCCAATTTGATCTCTCTTCTTCATTTATGTTAAAAATAAATGTATGCGTGAAACAGAAACATTATTCTCTTTCAAACAAAAAATTATAACGGTACAGGCTGACACCGGCGAAGAATTATATGTAGATAAGTACCATCACAAAACAAAATAAACAATAGAGAACTTTATCGGAATATGATAAACAGTTTTAAGAATGCGAGATGAACAACTAGCTTACTGTAATAATTTGTTAAAGAAAACCTGGAAAACCTGTGGTCAGACCAGTTAAGTATTCTATTCATTAAACCTAATTTAACCTAAATACATAAATGAATTACAAAACAGTCGCTATTATACCAGTTTGATTTAGAAAAGGAAATACAATTATTCAAATATAAAGGAAACTAAGAACAATTTGACGAATGGAAGATGAAATTTATGTTTCTAAAATATTTTTTAAATTAAAACGAAACAAAAAATATAATGAGAGATAATCCAATGCTTATGGAAGATAATCAGTTTTACTTTAGGGAAATGTCTGAAAATATTAAAAAATGGTTTTTCGATATAGATATGAGTCGTTTACCAGAAGAAATTAATTCAGTATCCCGAGTGATGTAAATAATAATTAAATTAATAACTATAAAACTCTTACAGAAATGCCTTACTTTTAACGCAACACCATATATCAATTTGGAATGTATTATTTTATGAAACAATAACAAATAAAAATAATAATGAAAATCAATTCTTCAAATTTACTTTATTTTTAAAATTTATTTATTTTTTATGGAAAAATAGTTTTGTAATAAAAATTAAATTGAAAAGCATTTCTTTAAAGCACTTATGATTATACCATTGTGACCCAGTCATTTTGTATTCAACATTTATTATTTATTTTTTTGGTTTTTCTTTTCTTTTTTTTAATTATTTTTTCTATTAAAATTACATTTTTTATTTGTCTGGCATCACCTGTTTTTTATTTCAATAACCGCAAATCCAATAATGCAAAAAAAAAAGAAATACAAAAACAAGGCTAAGAAAAATAATCAAAATAAATTCAGCTTTTTAAATTTTTAAAAATCCTGTTGAATGATAAAAACTATAAAATATTTTTCAAACGTTTTTCCTAGGCTACAGGAATATTTCATTTATTTAACTTTTATTTTTATTATTATTAATTTTTTATATTTATTTTTTTTTTTTGAAAAATCTCATTATTTTGTTAATTTACTAACAGAAAAAAAATAAATAAAAAATAGAACAAAAAAAAATTAATAAAGAAATACAAAAAGTCATTCCAATAAATCATATAACAGTTATAAAAAATATTTTCTATGTTATTGCAATAAACTAAAAAACTATTCTAAGGACAAAAAGGATACCAAAATAAATTCCACAAAAAAAAAATCCATAATTTTTGTTTTTCTGGTCTTTTATTTAACGGAAAAACATAAAACAACATCCTGACTAAGGGGGCTAAAATTTTCACGGCCTATAAAGCAGAAATAATTCTAATAATTTCGTTTATATATCGCCAGTGTATTGCCATCAAAAGGAAATGGGTTAAAAAAATAAAAGAGCATAAACATAGATACTATATTTATGTTTTACTGTTACAATAACAAATAAAAAAAAAAAAAAAACAAAATACAAATATAAGAAACTTACAGTATTTAGAAAAAGTTTACACACACTAGTCAGTACAATCTTCTATTCCAATAATAGTCCTGAAGAAAATGGTTCTTCGTAAGTAGTTGCCTACTAAAACATATTTTAGAATTTTTTAGCTAGTATTACAAATATTTTATTTCTACGGGATAGGCATACCCTGTATCTTAAAATATTTTATATAAATATTACAAAACAATTTTTGAGTATTGAAGAGCCTGAATTAAAACATTTTTTGTGTTTGAGTAAAATTCAAAAGAATCAATGAAGGTGTCAGAATCAAATGTGCATTACTCCGTATCTCACTCACTCATTTTCGTACCGATCTTAATATTACAAGAGCTGTTTCTGGCATTTCTGTATCTGTTTCTGCAGTGAGATTTAGGAAAAAGTGTTGTATAAACTTGCAGACAATGTTGTCACGGAAAAATTCTCATCCAGCTTGCAAACGATATTATGTTATATTGTACAGCATACTATATTCTAAACTGGACTTCAGAAAAAAGTATGACGCAAGTTTTCTACCAATGGTTTATTGAACAGAAATTCTGATAAAGTAACTGACGAATCACAAATTGACTGTGAACTTGACGTAGATTTTTTTTCTGATATTCTAAACACAACTAATTCCAGACTTTGAAAAAACAAAAAAAAAAAAAGATAAAAAAATAGTAATAAATACGTAATAAATAGGATTTTCAACAGAACATTTAAATTTAAGAAATTGAATTTGTTTTTATTGTTTTCTCATTTCTGTTTTTGGCATTTTTTTTTTGTATTATTGTATTTTCTGGCCAGAACAAATGTAATGTGACGTCAACTAACTGCCTGTAAGATAATGAAAAATCATGACTTCGTATAACATCAACCACATTTACTTCTGATCCATGATTGGTAATCCAAACTATGTATTCCATTCCAATTCCCATTAGTGCAGCTTCAAGGTTATTAAAAAGAAAGGAACAATTAAAATTTCTATTACAGTTGCCTTGCCAATGCCATGCCTATTATTTTTCAATGAGCTTAATAGAGGGATCAATATGTATTAATTGATCAAATTAAATATTCTCGAAGTAAGAATCGACGACAACCGATTGTCACCAGATTGCAAATAATCTTGATTTAAATTAATCAGAGAAATATATGCGTTGCGCAATTTGCTAGTGGAATAGAGAATCTCATCTCAATGTAATGGGAAAATCCAAATATCTATTCTATCACTAAATTATTACAAAGTTCCTAAAATTATACTGTTAAATATTTTCAAATTCTTTCTTATTGTGATTGTACAACAACTTTTTTCTAACTATGTGTGCATTTTATATAGTCATATAATATACGTGTATCTAATAAATATATCAATGTATTAGTTCAATAGATCTATTACACTACTGTGACATGATATACTACATAGTATAACTAACTTATTGTTTTTTCATTTAATTTTAAGTTTTAGTTACCTTTTCGAATTTACTTTTCAAACGAACCGAACAACATATTTTTCATGGTCGCGATTTTTATTTATGAAACGCTAAATTGTTTACAAAAGGAAAATCTACGAACCCAGTGACATAACCAAAAAATGAAAACAGTTTATAATAGTAAACAAAAGTACAAAAAAAGAAATAGAAAAAAATTCAAAATGAAGAAGAAATATTTGCAAAACTGTAACGCTATATTGCACAACTAAAATAACAGAATCGATGGTGTATGCAACGTAACAAAACAATATGACCATTTTTCTATTTTTGATTTCATTATTATTGGTGTTTTTTTTTTGTTTTTATAGGGTAACTGTAACTACACCATAAATTTATACGAACGGCTTTACATGTTTTTTTGATTTGAGATACAGATATTAGGATGAATTGAATAATATTTAAACTTAGAATGATTATAATTGCTCAAGGAGGTTATAGGCCTTGTCATATAAAACACTAGCAAATCCCATCTAAAACTTCAATTAATAATTATTATAGTATCCGGCGAAGATCTATAAAATGTTTTTAAAACTTCAAAATAAGATCACCGGAACGATAACTTAATCGAACAAGGTGGCTGTATTTGTTACGCCATAAAACTACTAATCAGGAAAAGTCAGATTCAAGTTCCACTCAGTGAATTTTTGTTCAACTACTTTTTCTTTAATTATTCATAAAATAAGTGAAATTTACGAATAATTTAACCAAAAACAAACTATGCTTTTTAAAAAGACTATTTTCAGATTTAATTATTATTATTTATAATGGCTGGCATAGGTAGAGTCACCTTTCTATGGTTAATTAGGCACGATACCACAATATGCATACAAAAGTTTTCAAGCATTTATTTATCAAATTATTGCCAATGAAAAATTCAACCAATGAAGCTATCGTAAAAACTATCAAGCTAGAATTTTTTTATTTTAATTACAAACTTTGTTTAAAGAGCTATCAAGTGTTGAAACAACTACTTGCGTAAACCAAATTTTTAGCACTGGCAAATAACCTTAAGACTTTTGATCATTTTAAACTCTCTTACTACGATCCGAGTTCAGTAGTCAGAGACCAATCAACATGCTATCAACAGTTGAATTTATATCTATTATAAAATATTTGGATAACGACTTAGAAAACATCACAGAAAAACCTAGCTTGACTTTATACTAAAACATTTCGATCTTAAGCCACCATTACTGTTATTGATATGAATATAAATAAGGGTGAAACTATTTAAAATAAAATCGTAAAGTGTCATTGTTCAGTTGTTTGGAAAATAGTTTCATTTGAAATATTATATTCATGAAGTCCGATAAATATTTTCCAACTTCTAGTACACCATTAGTAATGAAATTCTTACTTTTTTCATTAAAAATTTTCAAACACATTTCAAACTTATCCCACCAATTATAATGCATAAAATAATAAAAGAAAAAAAAATTAATTTCTTTTATTTTCGCCAAAAAATGATTTCCTCAAAACACATATACAGATACAGTCATACACATCCATACTCATATATCCTGACATATTTTTTATGCATAATTTTTGTTGTCGCACCGGTTATGTTCTACAATGGTTAACAGGATTTTTGCAATTGATTCAAAGAATCATTGGAATGTGGAATTTTTGTTTTCTTTTTCCTTTACATAAAACCTACATTTTGTATTGTACAAACATAAATGTACATAATGTATCAAATACTGGCAAATAACAAAGTTAGATACAAAAATTTACTCTGATATTGCGGCAACTCTTAAAGTTTAAAAAAAATATGTTGTTTCTGGCCTTTGATATTTTTCTTATGCGGCTATACTAGAAATAAAATTGTATTTGAAGTAAAATAAAGTATGATGAACCGGGTTAACCAATCTATATGAATAGAATAAATTTTATGTATCTAATATACTAAGAATAACCGTAAACATAATAACATATTTACAAAATAATAAGAATATACCTATGTTTTTGTTATACCACATTTAATTCTTTTGAAGGCCAATAAATCCCAACTTGATCAAAAGTAATGTAACATATTATTCTTTGTGCAATATGAAATTTACATAAAAAAAAAAGAAAAGTACATTGGCTTCCGAGAAAGGCTGTGTATTATATATGTCAGCTATAATGTTTTAGTTTTTTAAAATCGCTTTAGATACTCAGTGACATATTACACTTCGAAAAATTTATACGAAAACGGAAGAGAAAGTCTTAACCTAAAAAGAGAAAATAAAAGATTTTATGTTGTCGAAAAAAATTTTCTGATAAGACAACATTGTAGATTGTGGGAATTGTGGGTAGATGGCCAGGAAATCATCAAATAAAATAAGATCCTAGGCGCCGATTTCAATGATAAAATATTTTAATTTTTAGAAAAATTTTTGCTAAAAAGATTAAAGTGACCATAATTTGAAGTTAAAAAAGCATACACAACAAGTGAAAAAAATAATAAAATATTATTGAAAAACCATCTGAAGAAAAAGAAGCGTTTACATTTCTCGAACGTAGTATCTATAATTATAATTGACAAGCATTTAGGGACCTGCGCAGTAGACACCTTTTCATTTTATTTCGATTCTCCTACTCCTTAATGAACTTCTGATATAATATATAAGATGTATATAAAACAATAATGCGCACACAGTTTTTACTCATATGATTTTATTATTCAGCAAATACATTATGCATATGTGAGAACTTATTAAAATAATAAACAAAAGCAAACAAATCAGTTATTATAATTCAAATTATATACTTGCAAATGAATATAATATGTACATATGCCAAATAAAAACAAAAAAACGAATTAATCTAAAATAAAAAATATAAAAACAACAAAAAAACAAATCACTTGAATTCTTCATTTTTATCTTTTTAAGTAACTGTTTCTAAATTTTGGTTATTTGTAGTAATAATATAGTTTTTATTAATATTATGTATTATGTAGGTATATATATACGTACCTCTTTAATGACAAAATTTTTTATTTTTAGTAATGTTATCCACTACTATAGGGAATATATCGGAAACGAAGCAGTATATGAGGGACGTGTATTTATGTGTCCTAAATAAAACTTACTAACCACAAAACTTTTTATTAAACACGAGTGGTTTCTGCTATTTCGTGCGAAGTTTATGTCAGTACGTAAATTACTGTTTTTTTTAAAACTTAAAATTTGACTTCAAATTGAAATATAATTACTCAACAGGGTCCCCTAGTAATATTATAATACACAACTGAAATATTCTTTCGAATAAAACAATAAAACACATTTTTTTTTGTAACTTAAGAATATTTGTGCTGGAAACCCTCAATGAGTAATATCAGGTATCTTACACTCGTGATATTCCGTTATAATAAAATAATACAATTTTTATGTTTACTGATGATATTGCCACCAATACGTTACAAATAGTAATCTTTTATAAAAATTAATACACAAACTGGTGCATACACAAAATAAATATAAACATACAAACTGAATATGTGATGCTATAATGTAAACACAGTCAAATGCCATAGTATGCCATTATACGTAAACCTTTTTTGTAAAGCTTTAACTATACCTATAATCATAATGAAGAACTTGCACTTTATTTAGATTTAACAAAATATATTGATTAATGAGAAAGTATTCAATTGGTATCAATGTTTAATAGAATACTATACTTGATAAGCAAATTCTGTGATAGCAGAATGACACAAACAACAAGAACTAAGACATAATATTAGAATAAAGTACTAAAGTACAAAGTAAAGCATAATTTTGGAGCAATCTGTGCTTGTAAAATGCTGCAGGTAAATCAGCCGATGCATTTCTAAGCAATGACATATTCCCAGTTTCCTTGGAAAAAAAAAAAAAATTGGTACAAAAATACAAATAGCACTTATACATGAAATTATGGTTGCTAAAGATTCTCGTTCGACCGATGTGGTTGTAACTATTTGCCGTTTACCTTTCTTTGCTAGAACTTGTTGATGGTGATCACTTTGAATCACGAATGCACCAGTTGCATCAACATTAAAAATGCGATTTGCATAATATGATGTTTTTTTCATAGTTATCTTTCAAAATTATTATAAAATCTTAAATCTTTTAATGATTCATACTTAAAACTAATTTTTATCCATTGAATTTCTTGCTGGTTTCCGAAAATTTACAATGTCTCCATGTCTATGTAAGAATTTAATCTTTTCTATCACTCCCTCAGGCTTTTGAGACAGTATTTGCCACTCCATTTCTCACCGCAAACTAATATGCTAATATTCTAATATTTTACTTATCATGTGAGACCAAAATAAAATTATTCCATTTCTAAAATGCATTTAGTTAAGTCTCTTTCCATTTCTTTAGAAAACATTGGCTTTTTTTCCAAAAGGCTTTCATTGGTTTTCGTTTAAATACTATTATCTTCATGAGAATACGCACCATTCATATAGTTTTTGAAACTTCATAAGTTTAGACGTCTAATAGAAATTCATTTTTTTGTTTTTATTTTTTTTTTTTTGTTTTTTTTTTTATTTATGTACTTGACAGTAACTTAGGTGGAATCACCTTTTCGTGCTTAATTAAGTACGGTACTGCAATTTTACACTACAATATCTACAATATTTCGAGTATTTATTTATTAATTACTAAATTTATCAACTCATTAAATGTGGAAAACTACTACTATTGTCAGGGACTAAGCCTTCTTAAATAGAATAGCTCCATTTTATTGAAGTTGTTACCAGATTACACTCTCAATGACAAAGGGTACTAGACCAGGTCGAAAAATCGATAAATAATTTTTTTGCTTCATCGGGAATCGAACCTGGGACCCTTCGTATGAAAGGCAGGCGCTCTACCTATTGCACCACCCAGCGTGTTTTTACGGCTTCAGAAGCTTATTAAGCTTATCGTTGTCATATTTGCAAACATTTTTCTTATAGTTTGGTATATTCTAAAATTTTTAAAATATTTATATCTATTTCCGGTAATAACACTAAGGTGATCCATTTTAACCGAGGAGTGTTGTAGATTTTCCAAATAAAAAAAATAAGACATGTAAAAAATAACATCAGTGAATTTTTATCTTAAATAATAATAAAAATACGATTTTAACAAAGGCTAAAATAAGCTTCTTTTATTTCAGAATAGTGGTAGATATTGAGCATCTAGAACTTGTATAAGATAAAACACAAAAGTATATAATGAATCTTGCTGGAATATTGTTAATGGGAATTTGGAAAGGTTTTGTGATGTTCTTTTAATATTCGTGATTTTCTTCAAGCGGCAAATATTAAAAATGTCCATTAACAATATTCCAGCAAGATTCATTATATACTTTTGTGTTTTATCTTATAGTAGTTCTAGATGCTCAATATCTACCACTAGTTTTATTTTCTACTTTTTAGGGGGTTAGTTTGGTTTCGATAAAAGTATATTTTAAAAATTTTTATTTTTACATTATTATTTTATTTTATACTTTTTAGTTTTAAGTGAAACCTATAGGTATTATAATTTCAGAAAGAGTATATAAGTAAATTCTTCTGCCTACAACACAATTGATTTTTGAAATATGCCTGAGACGTGCTGGGCGTTGTTCGACAGCAACCCGAACCAGTCCAAATTTTTAATATCGGTAACATTCGTATTTCTTTATTTGTGAAAAAGTATCTAAGTGTAAATTTTCATGCCTGTAATACAATTGGTTTTCAAATATGCCTGAGACGTGCTGGGAGTTGTTCGGCAGCAGCCCGAACCAGTCCACATTTTCGAAATCGGTAACAGTTGTATTTCTTTATTTATGAAAAAGTATCTAAGTGTAAATTTTCATGCCTGTAATACAATTCCTTTTCAAATATTCCTGAGACGTGCTAGGAGTTGTTCGGCAGCAACCCGAACCTGTCATTTGATAGCTTTGTAAAGTACCGTGTCCGGTTGCTTTTTTCATCATGAGTAACTGTGCAAAATTTCAGAACTCTATCTTTAAGTTTTTTTAACAAAATTATTTTTTTTTTCTTTTTGCGTTTGGTTTTAATATTAACAAAAAAATTCCAACCTCTACCAAACATATATATATATATATATATATATATATATATATACATATATACATATATACATATATATATATAAACATTACTGGCAAGTTAATATAAAAGTATATAAAATAATTTTGTGTACCTACCAGCTACCTATGCCCATATTTATTTGCAATTATTATGCTGCCAACAGTGTCAACGATATAAAAGTTGTATGTATAGGCACTCTAAATGTATGTGTATATTATGCGAATACATATACAGTTTATATAGAAATACCTCGCATTGTACGGCTTCGATTAGTCTGGTTACAGTAAGGTTTTGAAATTTTTAGTAAAGTTTTTACGGCAAGTCGTGAATGGTTTTTTCGTTATAAGGAACGAACTGGTATTCACAATGTGCGTATTGTTGGAGAATAGTTTTATTGAAAAACAGAAAAAAACAAATTGTATGGAACAAACTATGGTTTTTAGTATGTAGTTAGTTCCTCGATTAGTCCGGTTTCAAATAGTAGGGCTAAACATTTTTGAAACCGATTAACCGCACTATGCGAGGTATTCCTGTACTTCTTTATTTCGCTGCTCGCATTTCTACTTTACTTATGGGATATTAAAAACTAGCTTTGTAACCCGTCATAAATGACGGAAGCAAAATAAGTCCTAGTTTCTTTTTTTCTTTCATTAGATTCTTTATTCCGAAATTACAGTACTTATGTTTATATCACTTTTTATTTATTTTTATTTATGTTTATATTGGCCTAACACTAATCTTTTTTTTTTTATATAACAGAAAAAGAAGTACCATACCAACAAATTTGTATAAAATGTTTGTATTTTTGTATGGGATACTCGTACTCACTTCCATTTAGTTATAATTCGTTAGCTGGTGGGTTCATTTAGTATAAATTATACAGTATTAGCGTTATTGTGGCCTCTGGGAGAGCAAATTTAAAAATGGGATCTTATTTTCATATAAATTTTGTCTTTTGTATACTGTATAGGAATCTTATTTTGCTATATGAATAAACTGTTATTATGGTATTGTGTTATTTTTAAAAAGATATTCAAAATTTTGTATCTAATTTGGTAAAATTTACAAAAAATACAAAAACATTTTCATATATAATTTTCAATTTAAAAAAAACAATGTTTTATTATCCGACGTAGAAGTAGAGTTTATTATCCTACTCTACTTCTATCCAGTTCTATTGATTGAACAGTGAACCTGAACAGTGAAAATAAAATAATATTTTTGGAATGGATCATACAGAACATACAGAATACAGATACAGCAAATAATAAAAAAAAAACAAAAATAATTTTTTTTGAGTGTAGTGAATTACGCACACAATAATGACAAAAATAAAAGGTAGAAGCAATAAAGTAGTATAATGTATAATATTATACAATACAAATATGCTGATACACATGTATATTATTGTGTATAATTTTAAGTAATAAGAATAACCTTTGAGTTAATTATGTTTTTTTTGTGTTAAATGCTGTTTGCCTTTTGGTTATTATAACATATTAAACTATTGATTAATTTTCTATTAGTCCTTATTATTATAAATCAAAAAAATTGTTTGTTTTATTTATATTATTATTATTATTTTTTATTTTTCCTTATTATTTGCGAAGATGACTAACATTAAATTAAAAAAATATAGTTCATGCAACCAATTTTTCCTGCAAAGGTTCAGCATGGTAGACAGGGGTTAAAAAAAAGCACCAAAGCAATTTGTATATATATGCATTTGTATACATATGTAATTTGTATATGTGTTGGAGCGTTCCGTCGAACTTACAAACATCCAGATAAATGCAGAATAATATATATATAATTACATAATGTATGTATAAAAAACTATACACGCATTTAAAGTCCTTTCAATAGGTAAAAATTAATGTTGGTTTTGTAAAATTAAAAATAATTCAAATTCATTTCTATTGAAAAGTATATTGAAAAGTAGGTACACATGTATTTTTAAATTTTCAGCAAAGAAATTTTTTAATTTTGTTAATTTTGTTTATTTTTTACCGTAGATAATAATATGAATAGTACACATGAATACATAATATAATTACATGAATACGAACAAACAAACAATTAAAATTTAAAAAAGTAAGTAAAAAAATTAAAACTGAAGATTTTATTCTTTAAATGTATTGTTGGCTGCTTTTATTTCTTCAAAAATTATTTCATCTGAAATAGAAATATGATTTTCAACCAAGTTCTGATAAAGGAAAACAAAAACGGTATTTCTTACACAATTCACGATTTGTAATTCATAAATTTTATTATTTTACTAGTTTTGTAACCCGCCATAAATAACGGAAGCAAAATAAATTCTAGCATTTCTTCCTTCATTAGAGTTTTCATTTCAAGTTTAAGAAAAATATGTATTTGCTTACTAATTTATCAATATCATACCTTTATTAGAATAATTATTAGAATAATGCTTTAAATTACCATATAAACAGAATATTTGTAGTAAGGTACAAAATTTTCAATTCCATAAGGGTTATTTACTCGATCATTTTAACGACATCTTATTTGCCATCATTGGAAATTTAAACATATATTATCCTAAGACCTCAATAATTCTAAATAATCAATCTTAGACATTCTATTGTATTCAATTAATTATAATATAAGATAGTCAAAAAGATATTTTAAATTTAAATTAATATAGAAATACGAAATTCAAACAATATTTTTAATGAAAACAAAATCTAACTATATAATATAAACTTACAAATTTTATATTCTTACAATCATAGCCGCGTTCTACTGTAAAATTCAAACTGTAAATTGAAATTAATTAACACATAATAAAAGTAAAAAGCTAAATGGCACCATCTAAATTTAAGACTTGAATGACATGACAATCATTATGACACATATAACAGATGACAGATGACAAATGACAGATGACAAAAAACTGATGGCATATATAAGCAATAAAAAAGAGATCCTATGTTTATGACAATTACATGATGTTACAATTTGTATATATATTTCAATTTGTATATGGGTTGAGGTATTCCGTCGAACTTACAGGCATCCAGATAAATGCAAAAAATTATATATATATAATTACTATTATATTTCGAATTTGTTTCTAGATTATGTGATTCTATAACTGCCCTATTATTGTATGTATTCTTATATTATTCATTATCTTCCCGATTAATTATGTTTTTTTGTTTACATTTTTCTATATATATTTTCTATATATATTAGAATTAGATATGTAAATATATGGTAAACACCATATACGACATGCTCTTCATATAAATCAAAAGTACATACGTATGTGTATACTCTTCAAATTATGAAACAATGCCTCTATACTTCTAGTCTAGTCACTGGGAAAGCAAAAATTTATACACAAAACAAAAACCAAACTTAAAACGAATTCGTAATTCAATGAAATTCCGGAAAAATTATCGCTTGAATAGGCTAGAAGATTATAGGCATTGTGTGAAATATACTCCTTAATAAATAAAAAGTTTTGAGTATAAATAATTGAGTTTTGAGAATTATATTTGAGTGTTTTTTTGAGGCATTGAGTAAAAATTGGACGGAATTTTTGTGTTTTGTTTAAAAATAGAACGGGACTTTTAGAAGAAAATGATTTTCAAATTTTATTCAACGTGAATACTCTATTTATATGATTACCCTATGGTACTTAGAATTACTAATTATTTTTAATTATACCAACATAATAATGTTTTGAACAGATTTGTAAATTAGAGAAAGAAAACCAAATGTCTGCCTAAAATAATCTATATTTGGTTTTCATAGTAAAGAATATTATTTTAAAGGTAGCATAGATACCATCCATTATTATGTAATATAAGAAAATTATTGATAAAAAATTAAAAAAAAAAAAAAAATCTAAAATTAATCCGGAATAGGTTTCATAGATTTTCTTTTATAAAATATTTTCGATACAAAATATTTATTCAGAAGCATACATCATATACATGCAAACATAATATGAAAAGGTAGGTATATGTTATAATCTACCTGCATAAAAGTATTTTTATTTTAAATAAAATTTGTCAGGATCGGCATTAATATTTTTGAATATTATTTTTTTTTATAATGTCAGATTATTGTTTAGAGCAAGCACATCAGACGTTTATTACTAGTTGAAAACTTGCTGCAATCGATTGTCATTATATAGGGTTGGTAAAACACTGGTACACCGTTAATGAGAAAATTTTTAATAAAATCAATTAGGCCCACAACTTGCTGTTAGTTAGAGATAATAAATCATAAATGTGTAATTATCGAAAATAGTAGAGTATTTTTATTTGTACTCGACGATATGATAAGCATATCAATAAAATTGAAAGGAAAATATTCGACTATTTTCGACAATTATACAAAAAATTTTTACTCTAAAGCTAGAAAACAAGTTTTTATAAAAACTCATAAATGTGTTTGCTTAATGTACTTTAAAAAGTTAGGCCAACATAGTACATAACAAAACTAGAAAACAAAAAACTTGCAAGCTAGTTTCACAGCCATAATGTACGTATTATTACGTATCTATATACATAATCTTTTTTTAAAAAATGGAAACACTTAGTTGACCATCAAAATATATAGAATTAGAATTAATTTTATCGAGTACTCTAGTGATTGGCTCAAATCTGTCATATTCCGTGGCTGGAAGCATATGTGAAACAAGTCAACGGTTATGAAATTATTCCGATAAATCTAATTAATTATTTCAACCAAATAATTTGCAATTTCAACAAAAGAGATATCTGGTAAACAAAAGGGATATCTGAAATTTCTCGACGATTAGACGATGACATTAAACAATAAGTTTAAGAAGGTGGGAATATGGTGGAAGACGCTGTGGATTACGAAAAATGCGTTATACTTATAGGATATTATTATTGCTTCAAAGATTTGTCTTGGGCTTTACACTTGGGTTTTAGTTTGATAGATAATAGAAAGGAATTCATTGGTATTTAATCTGGTCTAAGACTAAATTGCGATATTTTATTTATTAAAGGTGCTTCATTCATGAAATATGAATAGTATAGAAAGACCTAAAGGCAGCTTGTATGGAATAAGTAAATAAAACATCACTGAAATTGAATAACAATAAGATGGACTAACAATATGATAGACTAGTATATGAGCATAACCAGCAACATTAGAAAATATGCAAAACCAGGATAAAACAACAATTTCATTTCAGTTTAGTCTTAACTTGCGATAAATTATCTTTAATACAAAAAAAATCTTTCTTTGACAACAATTTTACCTTTTGTAGAAGTTACGCATCTGGCATTTTTTTTTGTATTATAGCTGGTATATAAATTTTGTGAAAATTTAGAACCCAAACTCATGTCCTTCTAAAAATATACCATACATATTATATTAATATAACAACAACAAAATATTATAATATATTTTTTAATGGATTAAATTTTACCATTCGTACAATATTTTAACGATCATCTCACTTTAACTCTTTAAAAAGCATCACGTGTTAAAGTTTTCATTGTTCTTGTTACTATTGTTTTTCTTGTTGGTTTATTTTTGTGTAATATTATTATAATATGTAAACGTGGTTTTTATGACCATAACGAGTCTGAACCAAATTGTTCCCAAGGTATTCACCATATTATATCATATTATTATAATATATTGTATGTAGGTGGTATAACAAAAGAAATTCGAAATAACAATAAAATACAAAAAAAAATTAATAAAAGAAACAAGACAACATGTGAGTTCCCAGCACACACATAAATATATAAATATTTATGTGGAATTATGCAAATAATAACAAACAAATATAACTATATATATATATATATATATATATATATATAAAATAACGTATGTATAATATTATAATACATAATATTAAATTATATTATATATTATTATGTATAATAAAATATACATATTTTGAGCAGACATTTTTTGACAAATTGATCCAAATTTAAGTAAAGGAATTTAATGAAAATTTCGTAGGTTGGTAATTATGATACGAAATTTTAAATTCGATTTAAACTTTTTTTCAGGCAGGTACCAATTTTATTCATTAAATTTTACTATTAATTTTCATTCATGTGATTTACATATTTAAAAAATTGTCAATTATGTATTTTTGTATTGTATTCATTTTAGTTTAATACCCAGTCAGCACAGAATGCATTCAAAATATATTCAGAATACATTCAGAGTAATGCATGAATGCATTCTACACATCACGTTTTACTATCGATGACGATGTCCGCTTTCGTGATGTATTTCCCCTTAAAATAAAATGTAAAGATACACTGAGAATGATTTGAAATATATTCGCAAAATATATTCGGAATATATTTTGTGAATACATTTTGAATATATTTTGCGGATTTATTCAGAATACATTTTGCGTAATATAGTTAAATGCAATTTTAAAATACTTATACATATTTAAAATGTGTTCATAACAGGGATAATAAACGTAAAACTAATTTTATTTCAAAATTTTTATTTACAGTTATGAAAAAATGTTACAAAAAACCTTAAATTTAAATATTTTTAAAAAGACAAACAAAGAAATTCATTTCAGACATTAGTATAATCAAAATCACAAATTATAACTCAATAGAACTCAAGTTAATAAATTCACATTGTAACATGTGTTACAATAGTTTAGGGATTTGAATTACCACATTTTTTTTTAAATTCATTATTGTGTCTATTGATATAAAAATATTTAAGTAATTTCAGGTAGTATTGAATTTAATAAAAATTAAGTCTCAAAAAAACTGGGATTTGGGTTCTTCTTGCATTTATATGTTAATTATTCTAAATCCAAATCCAAATGAAGAAAATTCGCGAAATAAGTAAAAATAGAACTAATAAACTACGCATAACCAATGGATTGATTTCGCGAAATTAATTATTTAACTAACTATTAATTAATAATTTTTGTTCTACAGGCATATAATTCTAAAATAGAAACAGGAAAAGCACATAATTTAGCAATTAAGCCAATGCACACTAATTTTATAATAGAAACTTAAAAAAAAAGAACAAACAAGAAAATCAACACAGAATAATTATTATTTATTTTATATATCACTTATCAAATTAAAAGGATTATCACTTTTGTTCACTACTATTTTCACTTCAAAATACATATGTGAACTAAACATAAAATTATACACAAAAAAAAACGAGAGAACCGTAATCGATTACATTCGTGTACGATAGAATCGATAGCGAATGCATTATTTACATATTTTTGCGTGATCGATTGCGTTGGTGCTGGCTGGGTATCTACTTTAAATTGTCACAAGTTTCCATTGCTATTTGAATTAAAAAAAAAAAAAATAATTACGTACAATGTTAGTGGATTCTAGTTGTAAAATATTTATGCACGGAGGGGGGCACGCTCTACTAGTATTCATCAATTCCTCCTTTTAAAGTAATTTCACTCTGCGGCGGTTGCAATCAACAACATAAATTTAACTTACATTTAGATTGAATTTTGATTTAATCAATTTAAATTTTTATAATTTTAAATTTGCAATTGCAAAAATATATCTGCATACAATTTTCAAACGTTCAAAAGAAATATTAATAAATTCATTCAAAATATCTCTACTGCATATAGGCATATTTACATTTCCTTGATTCTTTACAAGTCCGAGCTGTGCATTCGTATCATTGCTTGGACTTTAAAAAAAAAAATTATATAATTTTTTTTAGAATAGATTTTGGATTATTGACCCACAGAAATGTATAAACAAATTTTTCATTGCGATTTCTCTAATCTGACGAAAATTAGGTCTTGTTTACTGCATAGCTACATCTTCACCGTAGGCTTACAGCGAAAATACATTAAAAATTTCAACTTCTACCAGCGGCTAGTTTCTTGAACCTTTATCTATGAACTTTGTAGATATTCATATTCCATTTGCAAATTCCTTGTTACATTACAAATACAAAAACAAAAATTAGAGAGGATTCTATTCGGTTTATCGATCACGAAGTACATATATGCTAAAGCAACCTATTTATATTAGATTAGATTTGATTTTGAATTTCGGGAGGGATTCAGTCCCTATATCACCGCAGCCGCAAATTGGCTTATTGTAATAACTTGGTTTTATTATTAAGTCGTCTCTGAGTCCTTAAACATACCTGTTTTTGTGAAAGTTGCGAAATCTGCTACGAATTAGCCTTTTGCATTCACAGAGCAAATTTTGCAATAGATTCTTCCTCTATGTCACATATCCTGCATAAATTGTTTTCGGCTAGACTCATTTTATAAAGATATTTTTTTATTAGTTCAGTGGCTTGTTATTATCCTTGCCAAGATACGTACCTATTTATTGTTGAAACTTAAAAGAATTTTTGTTTTCTTGAGCGAGCGGTCAGTCATATTAGCATTTTTCATTGACGATTTCCAGGAACTTTGGTCAATCTTCAGCTATTTGCTCTACCTAAGCTTTTTATTGCATCCTAGCTGTGCTCATAGGAATCCCCCAGAACGGACTTAGTCCTATGAAAAGTGTGTCCAATACTGATCTAGCTAAATAATCTGCAGTTTCAGCAATACCGGAATGCCCTAGTACTCACATTATTGTGAGCTTAAACCTATTTATATAAAATCTAAATTATTATTCAACCTTTATTTATTAAAAAAAAATTACAATTCTTAATCGTTCCATACGTAAATGTCAATTCTTTCACTTAAATTTTACAACTATTTACAAATTAAATATGATTGTGTTGTGTAAAAAATATACAAATAAAATTTCTAAACTTGGAGTGTATAATATTTGTTTTGGGTAGTTTTTATTTGGTGGTCAGATTCAGATCACATCGTCATCATATCATAGTTACCAAAAAGAGTGAAAAAAAAAAAAAAAAAAATCAAAAAAATTATAAAAAAGGAAAAACTTACCAAAAAAGTTTTTCTTTTTTGCTTTCAATACGATGACTATGATGACGAACGATGTTATGGTAACCAAGCTGATATTATCAATATTCTATACCTATTTGTTCTGACAACCACACAAAACATAATAAAAGCATATTTGAACGTGTACACAAAAATATACAGTTTTTGGTGGAAGAAATTTTATTTGTTCACTACTCGTATTTGATGGTATTTTCTAACCACACCATCTGATGATAATATTTATTGGTCAGAGTTGGACAACCATGATAAAAGTTTTTGAGTTTTTATTTTGTTTTTTTTTTCAGCTTGGATATGTTTGGTTGTTTGTGTTCGAATTTATTGAAATATAACGAGATAAGTTTTAATTTTTGTTTTTTTTTTGTTTTTTTTTTTTTGATTTTTTGATATTATTTTATTAGGAAAGTCAACAAAATAAAATATTTTTGTATAATAATTAATGTATGAATATTTTCTATATTAGAAATAACTTTTATTTTTTGGTTGGTGAAATGTGTTTTGTAGAAGTTTAACGACATCCGAGATACAAAGCAATAAAAATAAGCAAAAAATAATTTTTTTTAGATCAACTTTTATGGATTTTCATTTCTAGATTAATAAATTAAAGGTGTTCTTTTGATTACATATATTTTTGTTGTTGTTAAAACTTTATAGCTGTAAATAAAATCACAGTGATAACTTTAATTATAAAATATTATTTTATCTATATAGATAATATTTTATATATTTATTTATTTTATTTTTTCGGAATATTAATATTTAATTAATTTTCAATATTTCGATATTTATTAAGAATAAAATAATAATGAATATTGAAAGCTGTTGATTAACCATAAGAAAACTGATGGAGGAAAATAAAAAAGTATATTGAAGGTAAAATAAAATATTATATTAAAATTTAAATGTCTAGACTCATGGAAAATGTATTAAAATTATATTTGTTTCAGTTAAAGAAATCGTTAGTATTAAAAATATGATTATTATAATATGATATAATATATAGCTATTGACTTATAGGCACTATCAGGTTGATATAAAAAATAGAAAATCGAAATAAATGTGAAAATGACAAAACTTTCAATTAAGATTTTGGTTAAATTAAAATTAATTTTTTGATTTATTGATTATTATATTATATATATGAATTATCTAATTTATTAGTTATCACGTCGTACCATTCGTTATATATTCAACTAACAACAATTTGACTCTATTCGAACAAAATATTTAAGCTAGGACAATTTGAATTAAAATAATTTAACTATATTAATTTAAAATAAAATTGTTTTTTTTTTTTCGTTATATTTCTTAATAAAGCCTTGTGTTTATCTGCCATAGTGTTTCAATAAATAAGCTGCAGGGATTTGAGGACGGCAGCCCTCATCTTTAAAAATAAAATTGATGTTTTTTTCATATTTACTAGACAAACGAAGGTCCCATTCCATGCTCACGCACGGTTCAATCATTTAAATAAATTTTATCACAAAATTATATTTTAACTAATCTAAATCAATTCTCTTTCATAAATGAAATAATAGAATTATTATAGAGAATAAAGAGATCGCACGGTAGTTGAATGTGTTTACATTGAACTGCAATTGCCGTTAACAAAATCTGTTGTAAAAACCAGCCGTTAGTTTTAGATTGTGCCATCAGTTGCAAATTCCGTCTTCGTGCAATAGAGTTTGTTATTAAAGTTATTATAAAGAAAGAAAATAGGTGCATGTTCTTATTAGTGTTACTAAGCAATCCAAAATATTAAAAAATATTCAAATAAAAATATATATTTTTTTTGTTTGTTTTGACATTTTGCATATCCATTTTTCATTATCCAATAGTATCTAGTAAAGTATATACAAAGATATAACAAAAATATCACATTGGTAAAGTACTGGACTTTATAATGTATGTAAGTGATCAGCTTAAATAATCCTTGAAACGCTGTTATATTTTTATATTACCATCAGCGTGCAACAATTCAGTATTACACGATTCATGTAAAGATTTAATTCTGAACTTGATAACAGCGAATTATATAATATAAATTAGACATATTTTTTTAAATTATTATCTTTTAAATTTTTTATGTTTCTTTTTAGCTTTTATTAAAACTCTACGACAATTCTTTTTTCGCAATAATAATATTTCTATTTGTTATTTTTATATTTTTCTGAAGAGTATAGAAATATTTACAAAACATTATAAAAATAATATTGTTCTAATTTAATAAATAAAATTTTTAAAAATATACTTTTATCGAAACGAAACTAACCCCCTAAAAAGTGAAAATAAAACTAGTGGTGGATGTTGAGCATCTATAACTACTATAAGATAAGACACAAAAGTATATAATGAATCTTGCTGGAATATTGTTAATGGACATTCTTAATATTTGCCGCGTGAAAAAAATCACGAATATTAAAAGAACATCACAAAGCGTTTCCAAATTCCGAGAACCGGCAATAACCCGAACCAGTCCAAATTTTCGAAATCGATAACAATCGTATTTCTTTATTTATGGAAAAATATCTAAGTGTAAATTTTGATGCCTGTATTAAAATTGGTTTTCAAATATGCCTGCGACGTGCTAGGAGTTGTTTGGCAGCAATCCGAACCAGTCCATATTTTCGAAATAGTTAACAGCCGTATTTCTTTATTTGTGAAAAAATATCTAAGTGTAAATGTTCATGCCTGTAATACAATTGGTTTTCAAATATGCCTGCAGCAAACCGAACCTGTCATTTGATAGCTTTGTAAAGTACCGTGTCCGGTTGCTTTTTTCATCATGAGTAACTGTGCAAAATTCTACAGAAGTTATTCAGAACTCTATTTTTAAATTTTTTAAACAAAATTATTTTTTTTCCATTTGCGTTTGGTTTTAATATTAACAAAAAAATTCCAACCTACCACGAAAATATATAAACATATATACATATATACACATAGCCAATGGCAAGTTAATATAAAAGTATATAATAATAAACTCTTCGATTCAAACAACTTCGATTCAAAATATTTTTATTTTGATTGCTAGATAGTAGATACCAACAATATTTAAATTATTTTTATTTGTTTATGCATGTCATATCCATGATGTCCATGTTTGTTTTTGCTTTTTATTGTCCATGTCTATTTGTTAAAGCGAAATTATGCAGGCAAAATATATAATTTTGAATACTAAAATCATTTATGGTATAAAAGTCGAGTTTCCTTTCACTAAACGTCTTTAAACATTTTTATAAAATTAAAACACTTGACCACTTAAGCTTTCATCATACTTGTTTTAACCCTATATATTCTTATTATACTCTCAAATCACTTAAATATTAAATGCTGAGGAGTTCACATATACTATTGCGAGGTATGACGTCTTTACATGTCATCTATAACCTATATAGGTATCAATGTAGGTATCAATGTTTCATAATTGCAATGAAATGGAAATATAATCGAATAAAACGTCATTATTACGTAACATTTTGTGTCTTCGTTTTGTTGTTATGTAACACTACATTTTTCAGTTATCTTGTCTTATTTACAACCCTTCATCGTTGAGAAACTAAAATTCGGAGAGGAATCTTCGTTTATTTTAGTTCAATCCAAAGTTTTTCATTGTTCGTCGAGACATATCCCGACATATTGAAAATCAGTACATTTAAATCAGTTACAAAACAAAGTAGAAAATGCACATAACAAAATATATTACTTCATCAACTCCTTTGCATTATGGGAAGCAATAAAATTGGTTTTCGACTATCTTTTTTATTTTTGGAATACTTTGAAATAGATTTAATATTCTTACATGTTATATTTATGAAGTATATTTTAATGATCTTGTTAACTACACTCTTTACTATATTTGCCAGTAGATTTAAATGATTATAAACCATTTTGGTTGAGCACAGAATGACATACTGTATATTTTGTGTCGAAAATTTTTAAGTTTCTATTTTTGTTTTATTTTATAATTTATCAGCAGGCATAGCTATATACAGGTTTTTCGTGTTAATTTTAATATATACTAACTTGCTACATTTCATTAAAAAATACTTTTTTTTAGTTCAAAATTAAATAGAAAATTTATTCAATCATAAAATCTAATTAACGTAAATGTTATTAACATGAAAACTATTCTAAATGCACTACATTAGACAAAAAAAGACAGTCGACCTATATTTAACCATAAAAATCTAAAAACTATTCAAAATTATTAGATTTAATGTAATGTTGGTAAAAATAATAAATTACATATCATAAAATATTTAAGAATTATATTTCCAATGATAGTTACTTTTTTAAAACATAATATACTTTCATTATTTTTCTCATATAATTGAAAATATTTAATTTACCTTAAATGTCCATTAGGCAGGAATATTTTTAATTACAGTTAATATCATTGCGTATGAAAATATTATTATATTTTTTTTTTTAAGTTTACCGTAATTTTATTACACGCACACAAATTATGTTAACCCTTATAGGGCTAGACATAAAAATTTGATGTAAAAATTAAATTTAATAAATTAGATACTTGAATGAATTACATAATAAATAAATTATCATAGTCATTTAAATTTCGAATTGTTGATGTGGTGAAAAGACAATGTGAAAGCTGAGAGAAATATAAAGAATTCTAGAAGACGGAAAATATAAATTGTATATTAGGTATTTATTTTCACTCACTTAATATAACCAAGGAAAGGAAAACCCATCTAGGAGTCTTCTTTTTGGAATTACTTGTGTGACCTTCAAGGTACTAAAATTAAAGACCACCACCACTTTGTGAATAGCTCAAAATGGACCTAACTGATCTTTGTGTGTCGGTATAGGGTCGGCATACAATTTACTACCTACCTACCTAATATTATAAACTAATAACTAATTTGATAATTAGCCTTAAATAAATATTTGACAGATTAAAAAGAAAACATTAAGAGATTTTTAGAATAACTCAAGCCCATATATAAAAATTTTTATCTAAAAATTGTGTTCTTTTTTTCAATTAGAATTCGTTCAGAGCATGATCTCTATATGCTCGTTAAAAAATTGTGGAGCATGTAGGTATATCAAGTTATTGTCTGTCAAAATTTAATAAAAATCGTTAAATTATTAGCATTTGTCAATTTAAAAAAAAATATATTGTTTTTTTGTTAATTAATTTATATTATTATAATATATATTTAGTTAGTATTCTTTTAAATATAAATAAGTACCTATATATTTAAATTTGTATACAGTACATACCAAGAAGGTATTATTATTTTTATATTTCTAAAGGTTTTTAGGAGGTATTTTATTTTCACATTTTCAATAAATTTTCAATAAATAATTTAATTGTTACCAGGTTTCCGTTCACTAACAATTTTTAATATTTGATTGCAAATATCGAAACTTCATCAATGCTTGTGACTAAATAATTTCCTCAATTCTTCTTTCAATTTTATATATTAATCCTTAACTACAGTTATTCTTATTGCAACTACTTGTTTGAAAATTAGTTAATATTAATTTAAGCAGCGTTGAATATGCATTTACTAAATCACTGTCCAATCTATTATCTACCTGTTCCCTCTAAATAACTAAACTTTCGTATGTATCTAATTAATTGCTTGTTTCATGTTTTGTACCTCCTTTATTGATGATAAATTGGTTTATCAATTTTATGATGTTCTTCTCTGCATGCTCCGGTTTACTTTACAAAGCTCTGTTTTACGTTTATTTACTCGTTGAACAAAAAATAATGTTGTAGGTTGTACAACTTGTAGTGTGTTGCAGTTAAAAAATGAATTTCATTAGAAATTATAAACGAAAAAAAATTAAATTAATTTTAGTTTTACGAAAAAGATATCGTAATTATTACGAAATATAATAAGAATAATTTCTTTATTTCACTAGTTTATAATTATACACAATTTGTTAAATATACCTTTGTACCGCAATGGGTTAAAACGTTGAAATGCAAATCAGCGTATAACAACATTACAAAAATTATCGACCACAAAATAATTTAATTTTTTTTTATTTCGAATGCCCTCTTAGTAAAAACACAAAGTTCTTCATTTTATTAATATTATATTTGTGATTTGTATAATACAAATAACCTATATTTTACCTGTTATATCAATGTAATAGAAGGTGAAAATTATTAAACCATTTTAACTAAACCAAAACAAAAAAAAAAAATTATAATAAAGTATAAACAAAAACAAAACTAGCAAGAACTAGGGTCAATTATTACAATCTATTGGTTCTATAGTTTGAGGTGAGCCTTAATTTCGTTTAAAATTTTTCTCCATTCTGTTTTATCTTGTACAATTATCCTCCATCCGTAGACTGCAATCTTTCGAGGTTTTCCTCGATTTATAATTTTTGTTTTAGTATTGTCCGGTACTGTGTTTACCATTCCCTTTGGTATCATTTGTTTATTCATTCTCACTACATATCCTGCCTACCTTAACCTTTATGCCGTAATAAATTTTAGAAAATTGTACCCATCAATTAGTGCATATGACTCCTCGTTTCATCTTATTTGAACCGTTATTTATATTGGGACCAAATATTTTTCTCTGAATTCTTCTTTTCGAATGGTTTTAATTTATTTTCGTGACTATTTGTCATTGGCCAGAATTCGCAGATGTTGGTTAAGACCGATAGTATTATGGTCTAGTGCATTCTAAATTTTATTGTCCTGTTTTTTTTTTTTTAGACATGAAAAGGTTTTTGTATGCGTAGAAGAATTTTTGTGTTGCTTCAATTTTATTATTAATTGTCAAATGCATGTCATTTTTATTATTTATTAAGGCCCCTAGATATACGAATCTATTTACTTATTCAAAATTGTAGTCATTTAATGTTATTTGGTCTTATTATTATTACTTTTTAATGCTTCAGTAGCTTCTTTTCCTAAACCCAGAAATATTTCTTTTAATTCGACAAAGGATGTGAGTAGTATAATTGCAATATCGCCAGTATATGCAATTAATATGGATGTTTTTTTTTTCTAACTTCATTTTATTTGATTTGTTTTGCATTTTTTTTATAATATAATTTTACATTGATTCTGGATTTAATAGTTTTATATAACGTACTAATCACCTTTGTGACTAGATATGTGTTTATATTTTTTTTGTGTAATTTTCAACTGTAGTAGTTTCTAAACTATATTTTTTAATTTAAATACTAAATCCACTATCTATTAATTTTCATTTTGTTTTACTAATAATAATTATTTAATAATTTTGTAATTTTTAATAAATATATTATGTACCTTAATGTAAGGATGAATTTTGAGAATGAAATAAATAATAAAAAAAAAAAAAATGATCCCATAAATATGTGTCATCTTCTGCCTAAATTTTCTATTGCGTGTTTCACCACCAAGATTGAAAATTGTTGTTGACAGAACATAACCTTGTGTAACTCCTGTTTTTATTTCGAATTCGTCCGTTATTTTGTTGTGCACTGCTTCTTTGTATTTAGTGTGTCTTACTGTAAGCATATTTAATTGCAATTTTGTAATCCAATAGATCACTATATAACTTTATGTTTTGACAGAGATAGACATCAGCTGTGGATGTGCTATTTTAAACTACATAATGAAATGATTTATAGAAGAGTATACAATGCCGAACTCATCAAAATTAAAGTAAAAAAATTTAAAATCTATTTAAATTCTCAATATTTGATACAATATTTTTCCATAAAGTGATTTTAAAATATCAGAATGCCACACAAATTTCTATAATAAATTTAGTTAGATATTATCTACCGCTTATATTATTATAATTTTCGATAAGCCTTACATGCAATATTTTTGTTTAATAATACTAATTATTTATATATGTATTATCTACATAATTTCCTTCATATTATAATTTTAATATTAATAAACTATAATTACATCCTCTAGCATTCTAAAATATTAAAACGATTCAAATAATGAATTAAGTATGTTGTTATTGACAAAAGAAAAAAAAATAAATAAATAAACAAGACAATTAGCAAATTTAAGTATTACCACCAACTTTAAAATCTAATTAATATTATCTTCTTATTAGTTTCCCAACCAAAACGTTAAATTTTAATACGTATTTACAGAAAATCTTAAAATTAAAAAAAAAAATTATTTTCATTTATTCTAAATAATTCATAAGCTTCTTTTCTCTAATATTCAATTTCTGTAGTAATATTCTAAGTTAGGGCATGTTATTTATTTGTATACGTACTAATATTAATTTCTGTGGCAATAAGTAATAGCCACTTAAGCGAATTTTGTCAAATTATTCCTTTTCCTAATATCCTTTTGTTAATATTTTCCTACAAAACAAATTTAATTTTGTTTTTAATTTGGTTCTTATTATAATTATTGTTATTATCTATTATTATTATTGTTTTTTTTCTATTGAATATAATTTACCATATTATGAATACCATGGTTATCGACTTCTGGTTCTTTTTAATTTAATAACAACAATATAATTTTTCAGAAAACACATATTTTCTCTTTTCTTTATTAATAACTGGTGGACCCGGTGTGCCCTTTGCTACACCCAGTTGAAAAAAAAAATTCGTATTACATGCAGCACAGTGATACCTGTAGAAAATAAAATTTATTTGTGAAATCAAAAATCATGTAAATTAATTCTAATGTTCTTCATTAAAACAAATAATAATAACTTTTTATTTTGAATTTTGAATGATTAAAAAGTTTGAAAACATATGATATGTTATTCTATTGCAATGCTCTTTAGTACAGAATATTTTTTGTTTTTCCTTCGTGTGCAAATATATAATGCCGACGGTTCACCAACACGTGATTATTCTACGTAAAATTGCCCACGTGAGAAACAGTTATTTTTAAAATTTAACCCACATATTTGTATAGATTCCCCTTGCGATTTATTTATTGTCATTGCAATAATGCTAAACGAACTGGAAATCGAATACGTTTAAATTGAAATGGCATATCTGATGGAATGATTGGTATTCGTGGAATTAATACAATTTCTTCTTTGTATTTGGCAGTTAATATAGATGTTGATATTAGATATTAATTTTTTCACTACTTATCTTGTGCCATTACATAACAGTGGTTGATTTAAATTGCGTAACATAATTATGGGCATACCAATTTTTAAATGCTCCGGTTTACTTCACAAAGCCATATTTTACGTTAATTTTGTCGGAATGTACCTGTTGAACAAAAAATAATGTTGTAGGTTGTACAACTTGTAGTTTGTTGCAGTTAAAAAATTAACTTCAATAAGAATTATAAAGGAAAAAAAATGAAATTAATTTTAGTTTTACGAAAAAATTATCGTAATTACGAAATATAATAAAAGTAATTTCTTTATTTCACTAGTTTATAATTATACATAATTTTTCAAATATACCTTTGTACCGCAATGGGTTAAAGCGTTGAAATTCAAATCAGCGTATAAAAACATTACAAAAATTATCGACCACAAAATAATTTAATTTTTTTTTATTTCGAATGCCCTCTTAGTAAAAACACAAAATTCTTCATTTTATTAATATTATATTTGTGATTTGTATAATACAAATAACCTATATTGTACCTGTTATATGATATCAATGTAATAGAAGGTGAGAGTTATTAAACCCTTTTAACTAAACCAAAAAAAAGAAGAAAAAAAATTATAAAAAAATAAAAACAAAAAAAAACTTGTCAGATTTTTTGACGCCTGCCATATTAAAGAGAAAAAAATATATATATTTTTTATATTTTTCATAGTTTATCATAGTGAAAATTATATTGAACGAGTTGAGTCCTTTCAAAAGTATTCTGACCTCATTTTTGGTTAATTTTTTTTTTTTCTTTTTACAAATAACGACAATAATTTTATAATAACTTGATATGTACGTAACTATTAAACTCGTTGACTCATTCTGATGAAAAATTATTTAAAAATTTTATTTCGAAGTGTTGGTTGGTATGATGGTTAAAACAAAATTATGAATATTTTGTCAGTTTTAATTTATAATTTTTGACATGGATAACTTTATTTCTTTCAATAATTTTTTTTTTATTTTACGCGAATATTAATTTCTTGTAATTTTCCTATCAAGTAATATTATGGTAATGGAAATTTATAAAATCAAAAATGAAATACTAATTTTATATGTAGGTAACAAAAGAAAATCGTGTTCGATTAAATAAAAACCAGATTTTTACGGAATATCCGTGTTGATAAAGGACAATAAAAAAATATTTTTTTAACATCCTATAATACTACATTAAAATTGTATTTGTTTATTCTAAGATACTCTGAACTTACTGATAGATCTTGCTTTTACCAATATTAAGAATCTTTGCGGTCTTATTAATAGCTTGAAATATTTGTATGAATAATATAATCTATATTTTTTGTGGTATTATATTTAAAGTTGTTGGTGTAAGTGTGCCGTATTTGCAAAAGTAGTAGATCTATATACAAAACTTTAAACTTTTTTTTTAAACTATTTCACATAGTATTACTTATAAAAATTTGAGAATGAGGAATTTTAAAATAATTTAAAAATTTTTATACGACAATTCAAAAATATAACTGAAGTTGTTTATAATATGATTCACTGAACAATTAAATTATGAACTATAATTAAGCTTATCAATATCTGTAGGATGAAATACGACTTTATCACAAACCAATCCCGGTTTGAAAAAAATGTTCAAAAACAAAGTACATACTTGAGATACGAAAACCATTGCTTTTAAATATATGGCTAATAAATTATTAAATTTTACAGAAAACTTTATCTTGATCATAAAAAATTAATGCATGTCATCATATCATAAGTGAAGACAAATATATTGTCCAAAGAGTTGAAATTAGTTAAATTTTTTTCGAAATGTTGAGAAATTATATGGCAAAATAATTATTGAATAATATCATCATCATCTTATAGCGCTATAGTTTTTGTTCTAGCGGATGAGCTTTGGCTGTCAGCACGATACTCTTCTAATATAATAATGTCTAATAATATTAAGTTTTTTTTATATTTTTCTGTTTAGTATATTTTTTGTTTAATTAAAATTTTTTTTAAAAATTGTTCATCAAGAATAAAAATTATAATCGTTTTTTAGCTCGGAGCAGTCAAAAAAACATTCATTGATTATTTTGTCAGTTTTAATTTATGATTTTTGATATGGATAAAAATGTATTAATATCTTTATTACCTATATTAGAATTGCTAATTTGTATGTAATCAAACAGCTGGTTGACTCTAGTTCGAAGGAAGACATTGCAATGGTAAATTACATTAGATATTCCAGGAAACTAGATTCAGCTGAAAGCATCGATATCTACAAAACTAAGAATGACTCACTCCTAAATAAAAACCAAGGCAACGGATTTAAATACTTTATTTAAATTTTTAGTTAAATATAATAGAACGAATAACACCACCCCTTCCTGTCACTCTAACGTCGAAAATATTTTAAATATACCAACAATAAAATAAGAAATAATATTATTACTCAACCCTGTACCTGTGCTATTTCATTGGATGATAAACAACCATCCAGCTGCGAAAAACGTCAAATTGTTACTTGTGCAAATAAAATAAATTAGATTTCTTTCCTCAGTCGAATACAAACCACTGGAGAAGTCTGTGTGATAAGCATATCAGTAAAATTAAAAGAAAAATATTCTATTATTTTCGACAATTAGTGACTCTAGTTGTTATGAATAAAAAACCATAATACCATTACAAAAGTAGAAAATCATAATAAATCCACCGATAAACATTTTTTTGCACACTAACCGTTTTCTGTCAATCGAATTTTTTTTTTTATTTTTTTAAATTTCAAATAAAATCTAAAAGCGATTTCGATTATTAAACAAAATTAGAAAAAGCTTTCTAAAACTGTACTTTAAAGCGCCACTTAAAGGGCATAATTATTTTATATACCCACGAGAGGGCTCTGTCTTATACGAATAAGTATTTATTCAATTATAAAAACATGTTGTAAATTACCTGAAACAAAAAAAAAGTTTGTAAAGTTAAAAAAATATAAATAAAATGTGAAAAAAATTGAAAAAATGCAAATAAAAATAAATGAAGCAAAAAACCAAAAATACAATTAATTGGAGATATATTTATGAGAGCTACAGACAAAAACAAAAAATACCAACCAAATCTAAAATTCGAAGATAATAGTGAAATATTTAGGTACGATAGGTATGTAACGAATAGAGATTTAATAAACATTGATAAGTAGTGGTGGAAAGAATAGAAGAACAGAAAAAATGAGTTAAAACAGGAAACCATATAGTATATAAGAATAATTAGGATTTAATATAAAGTAAATTAGGGTAGTTATAAGCTAGATATAACTAGCTGGTAAGTCAAAATAAGAGTCAGAGTAAATATAAGATGGATTAGGATAGTGTAAGTTTGATATAATTGGCCGGTAGGTGAATTCGAAGAAATGAAATCAAATATTAGGAGTATTACGCTTAGTCAGGTGCAAAAATCTTTTTTTTTTTGCTAAAAAGAAAATAATTCGATAAATATTCAATTCAAAAATTCGAAAGAAATAATTCGATAAATTGAAAAATTGTTTCTTACAGAAACAAATTGATTTAAACAACAACAATTGTTTTATTGAAATTTTATTTTATTTTTTCCGCACCACCCAAGGGGTGGAAATAAAAACGTGCGAAATTGCAACATACAGTTTCCCATGGCTTAATTCTGTTTCAAGCAACTAAGCTCCTACTTTTTCGAATGTTTGACCTTCCGATTTATTTATGGTCATAGAAAATGCCAATTTAAGAGGGAATTGTCGACGTCTTACAATAAATGGCAGTTCTGTGCTCATTGGAGCTAAGTATATTCAAGGAATAAATACAGTTTCATCTATAGCTGTGCCAATCAGAACTTCCGCGATTATTAAACTGGATTTCAGTGCTTTTACAGCTAATCGATAAACATTGCAGAGGCCGCGTTTCGTATTTATGTTTTTCTGTAGTATCTATTTATCTGTAGGCATTCTGCTTGGACAGCAGTCGTTTAAAAACTCTAAAGGATAATTCAATGCATCAGTTTCACCGCAACCATCAATGGAATCGGTACTGATATAAGTTATCACACTTTCCTCCAAAATGTTTAAAATTCGTTCCTTAATTGTATGAACATCACAATTGTTAGGCAAAATATTGCCTTTTTTGAATAGTTAGCAAAATTATCCACATTTAGACTATTTCCAAAAATTTCTTGTACGATACAATTATTGTAAATCATATTCAAAAGAACTTCGATTAGATTTGGCAAACTATGGTAATTCTTTAGACGTCCAATAGCCAATCGCTAAGTGCTGGATCTATAGATCTAACATTTTCAATAACAAATTTTTGTTCACGTATTTTTTTATGTTTTTTATTTTATTTTGTTTTAGCAACGGTTGCTACGGCACTTTGGCAGCAGGATTGTTACGTTTTATTATATTATATTTTTTTTGTTCTAACTAATAATCAGTTAGTAAATTTGTAGTACCTATGCTGTACCTACACTTAAATGAATAATTTTCAAAAACAAATAGTAACATGCACATTATCTTATATCACTTGAGTCGTACGATTAAATCAAACTAGTACAATCTAAGGCCAATTATTGTTTTCCAGAAAGAAATGTAATATAAATTTTGTAATTGAAATCTAAAGTAGAAGACGGTATGTTATTATAAACTGAAGAGAAAAATTATAATTCATTTTTATATAATTTTTTTCTAATACTAAGCTTAAACGAAAAACTTCTCACTCGCATCTAAAAATAAATAAAAAAACAACAATGTAATATACGTTTACCATTTAAGGAAGTTTCTGTCGGAAATACGTCATTTCATGTCAAAATTTGAACTGTACCGGCAGATGTAGTAGTTTCACCAAAAGAACATTATATACCAACACAACATAAAAGTAAAATATATAATTACAGAGTGATTTATATTATTTGATTGTTAAATTATAGTCTAACTGTATTATGAGAGTGTATATTTAGTTTTTTTTTTAAATTACTAATTTTAAAAATATGGTTGAAATTTTGTTCAAGGAAATATCAATGTCAAGGAACTGTGCTAAGAAAATTATTTCGGATAGACGAGGTAATGCTGAAATTATATTAAAAAAATAATAATAACGAATTGCATCGATCGATGAAAAAAAAAAAAAAATAATATAAAGCTCTTGAATTGTTTCAATGCAATTTTTTTTTTTTTATTATTTTTACCGAATATTCTTTTCCCTGATATTCATATTAATTACATTTTATTTTAAATCAGAGAAAATTGAATTTTTTTTTTTGCTTTTAACTTCAAAAATTTTTATTAAGTATCATGAAAATATCTTTCATCATTATTATCGTATCTGCGACTGTCCTTAAAGTAAATTACATAAAGAAAATGTTTATTAGTGACAGGAAATTTAAATCTGATTTAACAATGTTGTTTGAATTGACACTAATTACAAAATGACTACAATAATAAAAACTTTAGGAAGCTTTTAAATTTCCTTATTTTAAACTGCCTCGCTTGGCGATAAAAAATTGTAAGCTCGAAATTTTCAATCAAATTTTTGGCCTTTTGATAGGAAATTTTTTATCAAATCATTTCGACCCATCCAAGGAATATGTTAATAACTCGAAAACCATAGTTTTGCAGAAAATGCAATTCCATTATTTTTTTCCCAAATTCGATAAAATTTAAGCATAAGTTAGATTTTTGTGCCAAATTTACATAAGCATACATTAATTAATAGTGGTTAATATAATAATATTATGGACATTTAGGCAAAAACAATTTTTTGCATGAAAGACGCATTTCAATTGTTGCTTGATAACTTGAATTATCAACATAATGCTTAGATTTTTCTTTGCTAATATGATTGACAAAGAGAGTTATTAACTTATTGCAGAAACTTTTACGATATTGTTTTGGTTTTAACTGTAGTTAAACACCTATTACATGGGAAATCCATTCATATAAAAATTAGCCATTTTTAATTTCACCTAAATCAACGTAAACTGAGGGTTGAAGAATATATTCATTTGAGAGATGCTGTGGCAAATGATGCTAACGTTGAAGACCTCGGTGCTTTTGTCATACTACCAGCTACATTTACGGGCAGCCCCAGACACATGCATGAATACACGCAAGATGCTATGACGTACGTGAGAACGTACGGAAGACCAGATTTATTTATCACCTTCACCTGCAATCCGACTTGGATAGAAATTACAGAAATACTCACCAACGGCCAATTACCCAGTGACCGCCACGACTTGATTGCCAGAGTATTCAAACAAAAACCATTGAAATTAATTGATGTCATAACAAAAGGGCACATTTTTGGAGCACCAAGATGATAGATGTACACAATTGAGTGGCAAAAGCGAGGATTCCCACACTCGCAAAATTTAATCTTGTTGGCAAATAAAATACAGCCAACCCAAATCGATGATGTTATATCTGCTGAGCTGCCTGATAAAAATCATGATCCTGAACTTTTTGCAGAGTGGTAGTTAAAAATATGATCCATGGACCATGTGGAAATCTGAATCACAACTCTCCTTGCATGAAGGACGGAAAGTCCTCAAAGAAATATCCTCGAAAATTGATTAAAGAGACAGAAACCGGAAATGACTGTTATCCTATATATAGACGGTGAGGTCCAGAAGATGGCGGGTTTACGGCGAACCTAAAGATACGCAACAGCATAGGATTGGAAATTGACAATAGGTGGGTTGTACCATTTTCGCCGCTGTTATCAAAAATGTTTAACGCACATATCAATGTAAAGTACTGCAACAGTGTGAAATCAATAAAATACGTATGCAAGTATGTTAACAAAGGTGCTGTTTTCGGTATCAGCAACAAGAGCACAAACGATGAAGTGATGCACTATTAGTTAGGAAGATACATCAGCAGTAACAAGGCAGTTTGGCCTATGATTTCCGATTCACGAAAGATGCCCTACTGTTGTTCATCTCAGTGTCCATTTAGAAAATGGTCAGATAGTTTATTTTATAACAAATAGTGCATTAAGAGTGATTGATCAGCCACCAAATACGACCATAACAGCATTTTTTAAACTGTGTGAGCAGGATCCTTTTGCAAGGACTTGGTTGTGTCCTAAGATACCGAAATATTATACATGGAATGCATCAAGGAAAGTTTTCTGTAGCAGAAAAGGGATATGATGTGATATGATGAGAATGATAAAAGTAACTATATAATATCGAATTTAATATTCTAATATCAACTATACTATTTAAAAAAAAATAAATTTGAAATCCATTATATTCATTCATTAAAATAATAAAAATTTATTTAAATTAATTTTATAATTATTAGATTAATGCTTATACTATAATATAATCTAATTTGCTTTGTGCAGGGAGTTACTAAATTACTGTAATAAGGTTTATTAAATTACTTTATTAAAATACTGTAATAATTATAATTTTATTTGTAATTCATAACATTTACATAATAATATAATTTTAGGATTGTTTGTGACACATTCTATTCTACTTAAGTTCACAGTAAAAAGTTTAAAGGAAAAATTTCAGCAAATAAATAAAAATTTATTTCTTTTCAGTACATTATTTTTAAATTCAATAAAAATTTGATAAAAATTAATACTTTATTGTATGTAAGTATGTACAGATATATTATATAATACACATTCATATTCTATGGAAATAAAATAAAATAATGTTAATTATTTGACCTTCGGTTATTAATAATCATGTAATGGAGAGTTATATTGAGAATTTATTAAGTTTGTTATGTAGTTTAAAAATTAAAATTTAAAATTTTTTACGCATTTATGATTAGAGCTTTGAACTCTAGTTATAACAGTTTCAATTTAAATTAAATATTTTTCTATTACATTATAGTTATATTATGTACTCTGTAGAATAATAAATCTCCTGAGAATACAAAAATTATTGATTGTATTGACATTAAGAAACTAAGAAAAATATTGTGTAACTATGATATTACCAATGAAGGAATTATTTCTACTCTATGTCTCACTGATAGGGTTGTAGGGCCGTAATCATAGTGATGAAAAAGTTTTTTGATTCTGAATATCGAAATTAATTTTGCAATTACTAAAATATTTTTTTTTTTTACACTCTTACCCAAACTTAGGAAGAATCACCTTTTTGTGCTTAATTAAGTACGGTACTGTAATTTTACACTATACAGTATCTACAATATTTCGAGTATATTATTTAACAAATTACTGGCTTATCAACTCATTAAATGTGAAAAACTACTGCTAAGTAGTAGGAACTAAGTCTTCTTAAATAGAATATTTTCATTTTATTTAATTTGTTACAAGATTATATTCTCAATTATTTTTTGTCATTTATTATATCCCAATGATAAAGGATACTGGACAAGGTCGAAAAACCCATAAAGAAATTTTTTTTTCTTCATCGTGAATCAAATCTGGGATCTTTAGGTTGAAAGGCAGATGCTCTACCTACTACGCCACCCAGCATCGAACTAAAATATAACTAAATTTATAATTGTGAATATAGAATTGAATTGTGGAATAACAGTATTAAAGTTAGCGGAGTAATCATTAGTAAACCATTATCAGTAACGAAAATAAGAATGAATCTCGTTGAGTTTGAATGAAAAAAAGTGGGTTGCGGTCGAAACCTTTTTTTGAAAATCTTATTTCTGAAAATCTTATTTTTTAGAATCTTATTTTGAATTTTTTGTTTTTTTTTTCTAAACAGGAGCACATAATAACGCATACGGCACAGTCTTAGTAAAAAAATGTTTTTAAAAAGTTAGGCAGCCCCCCGTCCCCAAACCCCCGCTACTCATTTATTGGAACCCTGTTTTTGCTGACTGCAAGTAAACGCATACGGCACAGTCTTAATAAAAAAATGTGTTTAAAAAAATTCTTTTATTTTTAAAGTCGGGGGCTGCCGCCTCCAAGCCCAGCTACTCATTTATTGGAACTCTGATTTTGCCGGCGGCTAGTAAACGCATACGGCACAGTCTTAGTAAAAAAATGTGTTTAAAAAAAATTATTTTATTTTTAAAGACAAGCCCCCGCTGCTCATTTATTGGAACTCTGTTTTTGCCGGCGGCAAGTAAACGCATACGAACACATGAAAGCATGTGATATTAAGTTTCCATCCCAAATCTTGGGACCCTGGACCTATTGTCTGCATCACATTTAAGGGGTGTTGTACCAAATCCATTTTGTGTATAAATTAAATTTAACAACAAAAAAATATTAATATGGACGAGAAAAAAATTTTACAGGACAAAATAAGATTTTAAGAAAAAACTAAGATTTTCAAAGAATAAGATTTTCAGAAATAAGATTTTCAAAAATAAGATTTCGTCACTATCCGAAAAAAAGTAGGTATATAATAATAATGATGTCATAAAATTCATACTGTTATCGCATAAACTAATTCTTGTGATGGATAATTTCTCGTTCTGATGATTAGAATTAACCACTAAACTAAACCACCAATTTTTTTTTGTTTTCAATACAATTTAAAATTTTCGGGATTAATACCCTAACTGCTTTTACACCGAGATTTGGCATACCAAATTACGTGCAATATTTTGTTTTGATTTTCATAATATAAAATAGATATACTATTTATTGCAGTGTAACTTCGGCTTCATAATAGCATATTTATCTATAATTTTTTTTTAGTGATAACCAAAACTATCAACTAACCCATTAAACATCTTTTTCGCTTCATCGGGAATCGAACCTGAGAATTTTCGGTTGAAAGACAGACGCTCTGCCTACTGCGCCACCCAGCGTGTAAAATAAAATATATATATACTATACGAGTTATATGTACTAATTTTGTCTTTGTCCTAAGGCTTTTTATAACAACAAAAATAATAATGAAACAGTTCATTGCATTCAATAAAATTTCATTGGAGGATTAGAATGAGAATTGAGAGAAAAAATAATTTTTTTTTTTATGTATTGCGGAAGTAGGTCTAGGTCAAGGTAGAAAATACAGTGAGAAAATAATAGTGCATTATAATGAAAGATGATTTACTTTATTAATTGTTGTTGGTCTTTTGAGTTGTAATGTGTATATTTTTTTAAACTGCACCCAAACTTTGATATATAGATTAGCAATGGCATTATACTAGTGAATATATAATTTTAAAAGTTTTTTTTTTAATTTTGATTTACTGTACAACAGCAATATTATAAATATGAATTATTACACGTTTAATAAACGATTGAAAAGCAAAGCATTCATGTTCTATATATGAATGTATTTGAATAGCAAATTACGAATTAGCTATTAGCTTATATCACAAATAGTTTAAACACAAAATATAATAATATGAATCAGTTGTATAATATACATATACTTATAGGTTGTATGACGTAGCTAAAATAATTTTATTAAAATATTAATAACTGATAATACATGAAATATTTTATCTATACTTTTCTGGATACGCTCTCTTTGCAATTTAATATTTTCTTGGCCAAACGCTCTTCTGCCATTCTATATACATGGTCTCTCTAGTTTCTTTATCTATTTAGACTTTAATGAACAATATCTTGACTGATGCAAGCGTCCAAGATTTCATTGCTACGTTATCTCGTAACATGTAGCCATATTTATTTATTTGCCTATGATTCAATATCATAGTTATGAAATTTTTATAGCAATCGTTACAATAATTTGATTTGATTATGTAAGCTTACTAAAATTTTTTAATTATTGTAAGGCTTTTTGATTACTGAATCCCTGCAATATAAAATGAAAGAACAACTAATATAAAGCATATAAGATTCGGTTTTAAATCTTTCTTTAAATATTATGTTTTTTTGTGTTGATTCAAAAAATGAATTTGTATCTAGATACTAATGTACACATTGCATTCAGGTCAAAGCACGAAATTCGTTTATATCAACAATATTAGTTACAAAAATGATTTCGAAAATTAAGATTTACTAAAGTTAGATTATCTAAAATAATCTAAGATAATCTAAGATAAAAAAGCACCAAAGTTCAACAAAACGTTCATACTCCCGGTTCTTCTCTACGAAATGATTTGGATCATGAATAGTGCCCAAGGCAAACATGAAATTGGTTTTTCCGAGAAGAAAATTCTGTATGGTCCGAATGTATGGTCCTCAAGGAGCTGTATAATGAGGTCAACATAATCTCGAAATATAAAGTCAGGAGGCTACAGTGGCTCGAACACCTAGAGGGGATGAACAAAAATAGTCCAGCCAAGAGAATCTTCGAATCCAGACCAGAAGAAGCCAACAAACGTCTGGGCAGACCAAACCGTTGTTGGAAAAATGAAGTATCGGCAGATATGAAACAATTTCTTTAACTGGAGAAAAACTGCCTGTGACCGAAAAAAATTAAGAACATTGATGTGTCAGGCCCAATATCTACATGATCTGTTGACCTCCTATGTAAGTAAGTGAAACATATTATGTAAAATTTTCTTTTCGGACTTCTTGAAAAATTATTATTGTACTCTCAATTGCATTAATTCAATTGATTTTTTACATATTTTGGATTTTAGCTGTAACTTCAATATCCATATACATATTTGAGATGTATGAACTCTTATAAATACTATGGTATAAAGAAATAATAATATTTTTAAATTTAAATTAAATTAAGTATACATTACTCATCTACTAGTTTAGAGTTAATTGTAAATTTATTTTTTGTTTTTTTTTTTGTTTTATTTTTTATTGTTCTTTTGTGAATAAAGAAAATGCACAAAGGAACTATTTTTGAATAAAATAAAAATTAATTAAATATGGAATTACAAAAAAAATGATTATGTAAATAATGTATGTATATCACATACTCACATATAAATTGTAGAACAGGAAAATTTGCAAATGTGGGTGTGTGTAATAATATAGAATACGAAATATATTAATTAATTTTATTATATTATACTTGAACTCAAACACTACAGTAAATATTATAATAATACAGAAATTAAAATAAAACAAAATAAATAAAATTAAATAAAGGTAGAAATTATCTAGTATTTCATTTTATTTTGAATAGAACAGGTCAATTCTTCAGATACGTATATAAGCTACAATTTGATAGCTAAACACTTTATAGAAATTTACCTTTTAAATTTTTACTAAAATATTTTTGGAAATAATCATGGAATTTTTGTTTTGATTTTTAAAAATATATATAATACTAGCAAAATTACCCGACGTGGTTTGGGTCGAACTGTCTAGAATTTACTTCAATAAGATTTGAGTAAAAAAAAATGGTTTTTATAAAAACACTCTAATATATTTCTTTTTTACTACGATAACAAAATCAACAGTACTGAAACTTCCTGATGGAGTATAATCAAACACGTTCCTTGCTGTTCTTACGCCTGCCCCGAACCAGTCCAAATTTTAAATCGCTAGAAACCGTAGTTCTTTCTTTTTGAAAGGGTATTTAAATGTAAGCTCTCATGCCTATAATAAAATTGATTTTTGAAATATTCCTCAGACATGCTAGGAGTTGTATGGCAACGACCGGACTCAGTCCAAAGTTTTGAAATCGGTAACAGTCCTATTTCTTTATTTGTGAAAGAGTATCTAAGTGTTCATTTGCATGTCTATAACACAATCGGTTTTTAAAATTTTGTTGCTAGGTGCTAGAATTTGTATGGCAATGGCACCGACCAGAAGCAGTCCAAATTTTCGAAATCGGTAATAGTTGTATTTCTTTATTTTTGAGAGAGTGGTACCTGTAAAACCTTTAGCTTATGAAATATTGCTGATTGGTGCTGTGAATTGCATGGTAGCTACCAAAACCACTCAGAATTTTAGAAAAAAGCAAAAGGTATGTTCGGTCATTTTTGAAAGAGTATTTGAGTACCAATTTTCAGTCTGTAACACTTTTGCCTTTTGAAATATTCCTGATAAGTGCTGGGGGTGTTATGAGAGCTATACAAACCACTAAGAATATCGGTCCAAAAAATAGCCATAAGCCAAGCGAAGCATCAAACCAAAACCTATGATGTAAGCATGTTTACGATACGTTTAGAGGTTTAATAGTTACACGATCGCAAACAATAGTTTTAGAAATAGATTTTAAGTCTTCCAATAATTATTGTATTTTGGTTAATTTTAAATTCTTTACACAAAAGTTTTCTTATTTACAATTAAAAATTCAAATTATTATGAATTTAATTTTTTTTATATAAATAAGCCAAAGTAAAGGAATATATGTGTAGCTTAATAGTCATAGCGCCAATTTAAAAAAAATAAATTCACAAAATTTTTAAAGATTAAAAATTATTATTCGAAAAAAATAAATAATTACTTAAATTAATTCCTTAATACAAGTAATATTAGTTTTTTAATCCTTAACTATTGAATTATATTATATAACATCCACAGGGGATGAAATTAAAAAATATAGTAGCATATTACAGCCATTATTATGTAATAAAACATTATATCTATAATTATAATTGACAAGCATTTAAGGACCTGCGCAGTAGACACCTCTTCATTTTATTTCGCTTCCTTTTAATGAACTCCTAATATAATAAATAAGTTGTATATAAAACAATAATGCGCACACAGGTAAAAATTTTTTACTCATATGATCTTATTATTCAGCAAATATATTATGCATATGTGAGAACTTATTAAAATAATAAACAAAAGCAAACAAATCACTTATTATAATTTACATTATGTACTTGCAAATGAATATATGTATATATGCCAAAAAAAATAAAGAAACAAATTAATCTCAAATAAAAAATATAAAAACAACAAAAAAACAAATCATTTGAATTCTTCATTTTTATCTTTTTAAGTAACTGTTTCTAAATTTTGGTTATTTGTAGTAATAATATAGTTTTTATTAAAATTATGTGTATGTAGGTATATACCTCTTTAATGACAAAGTTTTTTATTTTTAGTAATTTAATCCCCTAAATGCCACTTACTATAGGGAATATATCGGAAACGAAACAGTATATGGGGGACGCGTATTTATATGTCTTAAATAAAACTTACTCAATCACAAAATTTTTTATTAAACACCAGTGGTTTCTGCTATATCGTGCGAAGTCTATGTCAGCACGTAAATTACTGTTTTTTTAAAAGCTTTAAATTTTCAACTTGATTTATAATTACTCAACAGGGGCCAATAGTTATTATGTAATACGATATAATTTATAGTATGTACAAGACTTAAAAACATTACATTTCCTAGTCGATAGGTTTCGGCAAAATTTAAAATTTTAAATAAATTCAAGATAAAAACAATATGAGGAATATCTGAAATAGAAGAAGAATCTATTGAACATCTGCTCTGTGAATGCGAAGGGCTCATCCATAGGAAACTTCGTCACTTGGGAACAGCGTTCCCCGAACAATGGGAGTTATCCAGCATACCATTGAAGAATATCCTGAGTGTAATCACAAAATCAGGTATTCTTAATGACCCAGAGACTAGAATATAAAAACCTGGTTATTACAATAGGCGCTGCGGTTATGTAGGGACTGGATCCCTCTCGGAATAAATTAAATCAAATTAAATCTAAAAATATGTGGAACAAATTTTTCAATATGTCGTTCCAATTTATTAACATTATTCTATGGGAACAAATTTCTATGTTGCAGCTTGTCTTCAACACTGGCGTTAGGAATTGAAATTTATTCATTATTATACCAGCATAAATTATTAATTTTTGTTTTAATCATGAGAATGGTGGACATCTAAGCAGACTTTTGCCCGTTTCACAATTTATCTCTTTATCCCAACCGATCAACTTCAATGGATTAATGAGGTCTTTCGTACAAGGGAAGGCATTCCTACTAGCTTGTGTATCGTGGTAATAACAAAAATATTATCTTAGATATTACATTACACAATAATCTTAAAAGTGCTCCTCCCGTTTAGTGAATTGAGAGCTTCTCATTTAGACAATAGTGTTCCATTTTCACTTAGCATATTTAGCAACATTTTTTTGTATAATCTGATTTATTAATTTTCGCAAGGCTTTCACATAATTTTTCTCAGCATCTACTTCGGATTCAGTTCTAATTTTATTAATAAACTCTCTGTTGTCCACTCTGGAAGCATTTTAAACCTGTTTATCAGTTTTGTATGTTTTTCACTTTATCTATATTGTTTATATACTACTTAAAGCATGCAAATCAGACGTCTATTACTAGACGAAACCTTGCTATATTTGATTGTACAATATATCATTCAGTAGGGTTAGTAAAACATCGCCACCTTCAATTAGAAAAATGTTAAAATAAACTAAAACAGATTCATGTTTTTAGGCTTTCGCGCAAACATTCCATTTTTAGAGTTTTAATTGCAATAGTTTGATTGTACGTTGGTGTTCCATTATTTTGTATAAAAGTGCGAACATATAAAACCAGTTACATGTGTGCTCGCTTTCATATAAACTAATGGAGCATGAAAACGCATGTCTTAGTAGAAAGGTAAAAATCATAAGTTAATACATAATGTCAATAAATATACATTAATTAAAAATATTTTACAAAGTTAGGCCGAACTAGTAAATATCAAAGTTATGAAAAAACCACCAGTTGTTAGTTAGTCTCCTCAGCTATATTATACAGTAATCGTTTTTTTTTTTTTAGAATTAAAACACTTAGTTTTCGATCAAAAGAACTAGAATTAGAATTCACTTCATGGAGTATTCTATTGATTGGCTCGAACTTATACCATATTCAGTAGGGTAGAAAGGCATGGGTAATAACAATGGTTCTGCGATTATTACGATCACTCTTTCAATCGAACAATTTGAAATCTGAGAGGTTAACGTCTTGCCTTAAAGGATCTGGTGAATAAAAGATATATCAACAATAATTACCCAACGATCAGAAAATGACTTTAAGTCAATGAGTTTAAGACGATGTGAATAAGGTCGAAATTGCAATAAACGGAAATGGAAAAAATATGGTAGTAATAGATTGTTCTTTGGGCTCTTAACAACGAATCTTTTCAATCTTCGACTTCATTTTTTCCCGTTCGTTTCTATTGTAATCAGTTTTGCTATCAAATTGTATCTCTTACACTTTATCAAAATAGACCCTAATGCTCTAAATATGTCAGTGTACTATCGGCAACCACTGATGTTACGTACCATCTCATTCACTTTACCTAATGTTAATGAAAGTAATAACATATTCTTTGGTTTACTGGCTACGAGTTTTTATAACCTTTATCGGCTTCGTTTTTTTCCTGTGTGTTACTATTATGTGACATTTGAGTTTGTACTAATAAAACTATAAAACCAATGTGGTATACATAATAAAATTTCTTATTAATTATTATCTATTTTTGTAAAATTGAAACCATTTTAGAGTGATAATTATTTAACTTTTGAATAGGTAAATAATAAATATCAATTGTCACCTTACGGCAATAATTTTGTATAATCCTTTTTATTTAATAATTTCTAAAAAAAAATGTTTTTTCATAGAACCTACCTAAATATTGTTAAATCATTATTAGTTTTCTTTTTAATACAAATTACAAAATATTAAAGATCTTTTATGTGGATATACAAAGTCTATACAATTTAAATTCAAATAATTAAAAAAAAAAAAAAAAAACAAAATTAAATAGGTTTTTAATACTTAAGTTATATTATATTACATGTAGCTAGTACAATATTATAGCATATAGAATGATAAAAATATTTCTATAATAAACACCTGTATACATGTTCCAAAAATAAAAGCAAGAAAATTCTATTGGTTATGCATTATGTAGATACTCAAGATAGGCATATTATGTATATATAATATTATAAACGAAATTTATTATAATCCTTATACAATCAATTAATACCCACTCAAATTGTTATGTAAATGTATATAGAGGAATGTATTTTATTATACATACATTGATTTAACAGGTATATTAAAAAGAAAAAAAAAACAAAACAAAATACAAAATAAAGTAAAAATATTGCTAAATCATCTTCAAATATTAGATCTTATTAAAATTCAGGTGTTAAAACTTTATTTTACCTTTTATTAATAAATTTCCATTTCATATTATTTAATATTATTTTTTTAACATACATAATACATACACCGCATTATCCTTATGTAAAATATAGTTATGTAATGTTATGTGTATTAAAATTAATAGTTTTTATCAAGATAGTTTGAAGTCACGCATAATGTTCGCACTCTTAACAACACATTCCTTCTATTTTCGTACTTATATATTTTCTTATTATTCTATCTATCTCATTCCTTCTAATTAATTTTTAATTTTTTTTCTCTAAATTATTCTGTCTCTTTTTAACTTATTTAATTTTAGATTATTATTATTATTATTATTATTAAGAACAAATATGCAAAATGTACATACCTATACAAGTATGCTAAAAGTCTGTAATATTGGTTGTTGGAATAGTCAAAAGTGTTCACGTTTTACCTCTTCTCTAATCTATAACAGTTGTATCAACTTATTTTAACTGTTATAAAATTGAAAATTTTTCCCTAGAGCGGAAGTAATTATAATGATTTTAACCTTTGTTCTAAGTTCATAAAATGTTCTCTCTCCTGTTTTATATCTTATTTTTGCTGTTCGTTTTATTTTTTGAATTGAAATATTTTTTTGTTGTTGCTGCCGAAAATCTGACGGAAAAGGAAAAGTCCTTGTGTGCTGAGTGAGACTACAATATTTTGTAAATAGCATTTTAAAGTTAAAGTGAAATAAATATGTGTTGAATAATATATAGCTAGTATTATTTTGTACCTAATCCTAGATATAATTATTATATAATCGACTAAAATATACAAAACCATTCAGAATTTAGTCAGGAATTAAACTTTTGCTCTCCAGCTCTACTATATACTACAACTGTCAACAACTCACAATTTAATAAAAACGCTGAAAAAAAAACAAAAAAAAATAAAATTAAAATAAAAATAAGTGTCGGGGGTGAAACAATAAAGAAAATTTGTTTTTTTTTTTTCTTATCGTGTAGGTTATGTTACGCATGTAAGTGAAAATTAATAACTAAAAAATTCCAAAATTCTAAAACTGAAATTTTCTACCCTTTGTACTCGGGTTTTGCTTTTTTTTTATTTTATTAATTTTTTTTTATGACACAACGATGGTAACATCCGCTATTACGATATTATAACGGAATACAAAAATTTTTAAATGGATGTGCCTAGGCAAGTTATATATAATACAAAACGTATACATTATATTATAATATAACATAATATATATATTGATAGTGTGAGTACACGAGTTTTGTTTTATATTCCTAGAAGTCTTAAAATAAATTTTCTCTCTACAAAAATTTACCTTATTCTGTCAGTAATATCAAGTCATTCATTACCTTTCGGTTCGTTTTTATATTTGTTTGTCGTTTTATTTGACTGCTTTGTACACATACACATATTATACTTATATAATATAGTTAAATACAGCATATAAACATTTAACGAACAACAGAAATGGTGAATAAATAGTAAAAAGTTATAAGAATAGAAAAAAAAAACAAAAACAATATAAATTTTCTAACACGTACCTACACGTTTTTCTGGTGTTTATAGTTTTCGCGTTGACAAGCAAGAAAAAAAAACACTTATTGCAAAGAAATACAAAACCATTTTAGGATTATTGTTTTCACTAAATTAGGTACATTTAATCGAATTCGCTTTAATTTTAATTTACCAAAATTATAATAATGTCAAAAAAATTGGGTTCAGAAATTTTATATAAGAATATGCAGTTTAAACTATAGGAAAAAATGTGGAGCGGTCAACAGAATTGCATTAAATTCCTTGGGATGATTATTAGAAAAAAAAAAATGTTAATGAACGTCTATAATATTTATTTCTAATTATATATTTCGGTTGTATTTCTAAGTAGGTATTCAAAAATAACAATATAATCTAAACTAATCCAGTAATTAAATTAATTTTGGTGTCAAATTGTCTAATAATTTTTTTCACATTCCGGAGATTTCGATATCAATTTCGATTTATCAAATTCTCGAACCATATTTTTTTATTTATTTATTTATTTATTTATTATGTTCCATAAATTGTACAATTAATTCTTTCAAAACTATTTACTTAGATACAGATATATAATTATCTTTACTACAATTGATTTGTATTTTTTTATTTTTATTTAGAAATTTTCGAGTTTTCTAGTATAAATTTAAAGGAAAATTGGAGATGAAAAACCTTTTTGAATTTTTGTTTTGTGAAACTTAACGCTAACTTAAACAGTAAAACCTACCTACAGTAAAACCTATACCTACGAACTAAGCTAGCCTAATTTTTTTAACTTAATTTAAATTTCTGATCAGAGGATTTTATGACATGAACAGTTCCGAGTGTAACTTTACAGTTAAATAACTTATTTTTTCTAAAATTTTATTCATGCTGGCTTTATCATGCAGCTTTTTGGTTGAATACCTTCTGGGAAGATTGAATACAAGTTTCAAAAGTTAATTTTGCGCAATTTGCAATTTTTTGGTATGACTAGCTGCACAATCTCCCCAAACTGGTGCCGCATAAAACATTATTGGTTGAAAAATTACCTTAATATGTATCAATTTGTTTTTTGTGGATAAGATTGATTTTCTGTTAATAAGGGGATACAAAATGCCAGTACATTTGTTAATTTTATCAATAGTGATAGAAGTTTGCTTTTGAAAGGTTAGCCTTTTATCTAAGGTAATGCTAGGTATTCATTTTGCAGTTTTAATGGTATAGAAGGTAAAAGAGAGGCTTTCCTTTTTTCGTAAAATAAATTGATACTGTTTTGGAAGCATTAATTTTTACTCTCCATTTTGCATAATAACTAGAGAGCTTATTGAGTGAATTTTGTGGGTTTGTTAATATGTGATTGGGATTAGTGCCAGCAGAGTAAATTGCAGTGTTATCAGCAAATACTGATATTTTTGTAAACTCTAGCCTAGGGATATCTGCAGTGTAAGTTTTGTACAAAATTGGGCCAAGTACCGAGCCTTGTGGAACTCCTGCTTTAATTTCATACAAATTGGAGCATGTGTTATTCAATATCACACGAAATACTCTTTGATGAAGAAAGTTTTGTATGATTATAATTAAATATATAGGAAATTTATACACTTCTAATTTATGAAGCAAGCCAGAGTGCCACACAGTGTCAAAGGCGGAATTTATGTCAAGCGCTACTAGGCCAATAGATTTGCGTTCTTCTAACTTGGATTTAATGTAATTTTTAACACGTAGAAGAGGGTGAATGGTACTATGCTTTACCCTAAATCCAAACTGCTCGTTTGGAAGAATTTTTTTAGCTGAAATAAACTTTTCCAGTCTAATTTTTATGAGTTTTTCAAATATTTTTGAGAAACTGCATAGTAAGCTGATAGGCCGAAAACTACTTAATTCCTCCATCGGTTTTCTAGGCTTAAGAATCGGCATAATATGAGCTTCTTTCCATATATTCGGGAAATAACCTAGTTTTAAACAAGAATTGTAAATCAAAATTAGATATCTTTTTGCGTTTAGTGGTAATTTTTTGATACACAGATTAGATATGTGATCAGAACCTGCAGATTTTTTAGTCTTTAATTGGGCAAATATTTCATTGACAGATTTCAGTTCAATTTGTTCAAAGGATTCTATTTCAGCTTTATCAATTTTGCTCACAGATTCCTCCACCATAAGATTTGTATCATGGTCACTTGTGTTGTTGTTCACGGCGTGTTTGTTATAAAAATGTTTAGCTAATGCTTTATCTTTTTATTTATTACTTTATCAATATTCGTGTAAAATATGTTACTGTCATCCTTTAGAGTACCTATAAATTTATTTTTATTTTTTAAAACTTTTGAAAATTTCCAAAAAGGTTTAGACGATTTTTTCAAGTGCTTAAGGGTATTAGACCATTTCATATTCCAATACTCACTTATTTTATGTTTTAAAAAATTGTTGAAGTGTTGTAATTGAGCATAAAAAATTACATTACGACTACGCATCCACTTTCTCCTAACAGTGTTTCTATGCCTGATTATATTTATTATATAGTCAGGTAATTTTTCGGTGTATTGCTTGACTATTTTCATGGGTACAGCCAATTCAGTTGTTTTTAATTTTGTTGTTTAAATTAGATATCATATTGTCTATTTGGTAACAATAGTCAACAGAATCATTATTATTGGTATTTAATTCCCTTTTCAGAAACTTCTGATACAGATACCAATTTGCATTGTTAAAATCCAAATAAGTACGATCATGTGATATAGTTTGTTTGCTAACGTTTAAAGTAACCGGCAAGTGGTCAGATGACAGATCATTAATTGTAATAGGTTGGGAGCAATATTCTGGTATGTTAGTTAAATTATATCTAGTGTAGAAGGTAGTGAATTACTATTATAAGGAATATAGGTATTGTCAAAAGGATATAATAATGTGAACCTATCACTTAGTAATAACTGATATAAAATATTTCCCCAACTATTAGCCCGGGCAAATCTTCACATTCTGTGCCTGCAATTTATATCGCCTCCTATAATGAAGTCACCTGTAGTTCTTGAAATTTTTAGTAGATCTTTTTTGAAGTCATTTTTATTTAGATTTCTTACGTTCAGGCTACTTATGTAATTTTTATTGCTGGAAAAATAGACAGAAAAAAGTTTAATTTTCTTGTTATCATTTAATGTTACCTCTATACCAATATTTTCTATTAAATGCAACCTTAAAGGTTCAATTAGTTTATGCTTAATATCTTTTCTAATAATTATTGCTACACCCCCACCACTTGTTGTAAGACGATCTTTCCTATATATATTAAAGTTCGAATTTTGTAGGATAATATTATTGTTAAGCCATGTTTCACATATCAAGCCAACATGAATACCATTTTGTAACATAAAATTGAACAATTCATGGTTTTTGTTCTGAATAGATCTACCATTCCATGTTAAAATATTTAGTTTATTACTAACATTCATTTTGAATATAAGTATTTAACCGAAAGTTCAGTTATAACCGAAAATTGTTCAGCCTTATTTTTGCAATTACTTAATTTATTTAATAATTCATTAGTTAAATTTAATATTTCATCAACAGAAAAAAGATCTGAATTATTTCTTATATTATTACTACTACTACTATTAATAAAATTATTATTACTATTACTACTAATACTACCTGCTGGAATTTTATTGATATGACAGCTTATACTTGCGGCAGTGTTACTGTTGTTGTTCTCCCAAATAGAGTTTGATCTACATACAACATTGTAAGGCAATGAATATGTGCTTCTAATATTGTTGTTGTTGTTGTTGTTACTATTGCTGTTACTATTGCTGTTTGTCTTGTAGTAAAGAGTGTTTGGAAAAAGTACATTGTAATTACTTTTACTCATAGTTGAATTGTTGTTGTTGTTTGACACTGAGGTATTTTGTCTTACTTTATTGTTGCGACCCAATAGAGAGATATATGTTTTCTTATTATCACAAATACTATCGGTGGAATGATGTTCACCGTGACAATTAGCACATTTTTTAATTTCTTTGTTTGTACAGTCAGTAGTTGAATGACTGCCGGCGCAGAAAGCACATTTTGTATTTACGCTGCAGTTACGTGATCCGTGGCCAAACATCTGGCAATTGTAACATTGTGTGATTTTGTTATTGGTGGATTTACGTTCCCATCTAACCTTAGTGTTGAATATATAAGTAAACTTATTACGTAATTCGTTTAACTTAATTGAATTTTTTTCTAAATATACAATATATAGTTGTAAATCATTATATAAATTAGTGTTTTTATTTATTGATTTGATATCCAAACATTTTAAACCTTTTTCCAATAAGTTATTCTTCAAATCAGTGCAATTGTAGTTGTGCAATCCACATAATACAATTTTTAGAGGCTTAGTTAAGATAGAAAATAACGTGGGAATTCATTAAATATTGATAATTTGTCAGGAACTAAGCCAATTCTTAAATAGCAAGTTCCATTTAAGTTGTTACCAAATGATAGCCACATTTATTTATTTTTATCCATTTATTTTATTTCAATATTACTACATACATATATATGTTGTACCGGAGAAGGTCAGGAAGCTCATAAAGCATTTTGCTTTCGTTAGATATGGAACTCTTATTATTGCATCACCAACAAGTTATATGTCAAAGTAACTGATTTGTACATTAGTGAAATACCGATTCACAAATAATGAGCGATTAAAAATTGCTCAAAAAATTTTGCTTAACGACAGTTTTTAATCACCCAGAATAAATCGTATGAGATAAATTTGATCGTACCAATTTTTTGTGTGAGAGATTTTGTGATGCTATTATGAAAACAGGATTTTTTTATTTTAATCATATTTCAAATAATTAAATAATTGTTTTGCCTCAATTGGCCGGTATTTTTGATATTTTTAACAATTGATCGCCGGTTTTATTAAATTTCTATTAACAATTATCCATCAGTAAGTTTCATATACATATTTTATAACAAGTTTGCCCAAGTTATTAAATTAAAATTTATGAATATAGTTTTGCAATTAGTTGTATTTGTATATCTACGTTCGACCATTAAATAATATTGTTGGGTAAAATTTTTGATTAAATTAAATGTTAATGTTGTATTTTGTCTTCTATGAATACAACAATTCAAATAAATGTCGAGAACTCATTTGTATTCATTATTTTTCTCAAAAACTAACTACTCATTGCTTGTGTTGAAAAATCGATTAATATCCACTAGAACTTAATGAAATCTGTATATATTTAACAGTATAGCTAGTATAATAATTTGTTTAATGATAGAAAACAATAAATGGCTCAACTAACAGTTAAATACAAGTTGTTTTGAGTTACTAAATGACATGTACTGCAATGGAAGGATGTAATGGGATGGAATTAGATGAATATAAAATCAAAAGAAATATTTAATTAGCTGCAAATTTAACTCATATTAAAATTTGGAATTATTTGCATTATTAAAAATATTGATTTTTGGGATACCTTTTGCTTCAATAAAATAAATTAAAGGCTATATCAATATAGATTGTATACGTAATGGAAAAAGTTATAAAGACGAGCTTTAGGTGTTTTTTCAGAAGAACACTAAATATTAATGTAATACAATAACACAATACAATATCGGAAATTTGGGTAAATATTTTTTGCGTATATTTAATTCCCAATCATTCACTAGAATAATTTGCAAATTTTCTGAATATTTATCAATTAAAAAACTTAACTTAAACTTAATGAACTTCTTGTTGGTCTACCCAAAAAATTGGCTAAAAAATCCTAACTCGCAAAAATAAGGTACAACTACGAAAAACAACCCCCTTTCCGTTTTTCTTATGTTTTTTTTTTTTTTAAAGTTAAGCCAAACACTAGGTTTCAAACGATACCTTTATACACGAATATATAGCTTGGACTAATTGAGGAATGTAGAAAGAAAAATATCCCTTTGATCAGTAGGGACATTTTGAAAAAATTTATTAATATTATTCTTGAACTTTTGTAGATTGTACGTAGGTATATTTTTGCATTGGGGAAACACGTTTGTTGGAATATGGTTCCACATTCGAGAAAATTTTACTACAAACGAATTCCCATAGCCAGTTTTGAGCCACCTTGGAATTTGCACTGAGAAGGAGTGGGCACTTGATGCTTCTCTTGTTCCTCGGCGGAAATGTTTGAGAGGCGGCATTAGGATTTTTATTTCATCTGAACAAGTGCCTAAACCTACGAGATATCTATAAAATAGGGAAAGTGCTCCACGCTTTTGAACTTTGTCAAGAAAATTTAGTGCGGTTCGTGATACACCGGCTCATATATGTGAATTGTATTCCAACTTGGGTCGTATGAATGATTTATAGATATTTAGCATGTGCTGGGGAGAAAAATACGTTTTGCAGCGACTCAAAAAACCCAAACATCTCGTGGCATTTTTAGCAATGTCAAAGATATGGTCATTCCATATCATTTTATTGTTGACCGTCATCCCCCGAATAATAGAGTGTGGTTAAATGGGGTAGTTTTGCGCGAAACTAGACAGCTTTGAGTTTTGAAGATGTTGAACTCAAGAGAAAAGTCCCAGTTGAGAATAATGTCTAAGTCATGGTTGAGCGTGCTTGACCATGATGTTACGTTTAGTATCAGTAACTGGTATTGTTGCATGTGATTTTCGAAGAAAATCGAAGGATGCTACTAGAGTGCTGTCGTCTGCAAAACTATGGATAGGATTGAAAGTTGATTGGAGAAAATCATTGATAAATATCAAAAAGAGAGTAGGTGACTATACCATTATCAAAGGCTAAGTTTGAAAAGGAAAGACACGGCTAGGAAAAATGGATATAATGAAGAAATCATAGACCTAATGATAAGGAAGAAACTGCACCGCATCGAACGCAATAACATGGCGAGTTTGTTCCAACAAAATAAGGATACCGAAAAACCTAGAACGAAATGCTATTTTTGTTGTTTTTTTATTTATTTTTACTATTGTGTACTGAATTTATCCAATTTATATTTATATAAAATTTTTTTTGCTTGATAATAAATGAATTCACTTTTGGTTTAACTATTTTTCTTAAATTACTTTCATATAAAATTGCCACTGACCCACTACGAGTTCAAAAAAATCTCATCTTAGACGAATTTTACCCATGACCAAAAAAGTTTGGCGACCGCTGAGCTAGAGTATCAAAAAATCTTTTATAGTGAGTGTTACGACTGAAAGGTTCAGTTGAGTCAGAGTGTTACGACTGAAAGGGTCAAAATTCCAGTTGTTTACTCTGAGGTTGTAAGAATTTGAATTACTAATATGCGTTCCGTAGTTATTTTTGAAAAATGTGATTAAGCATTTGTGAGCATAAAGATTTCTTAAGAGAAGTTCTTTGTAATTTTGAAATAAAGGCCAACAACTTAATCTTTTATTTTTTCTATAAATTATACGAAGTAAGGATTTTTGATTTATAAGTAATCGTTCTATAGAATTAAAGTAACAACCTCCCCAACTTATAGTAATACCATATTGTAATTTGGAGTACCTAGACTACAGCATAATAAATTTTTAGAAGTAAACTTTTAGAACAAAAATTCGTAAAAAATAAAAATTCCTTATGCAAAATAACAAATATTTATTAATATTAATTTCCTTTTTAAATTGTTGTCAATAACACTACTCCTAAATATTTAAAATATGCTACCGATTCAATGCTAAAAGATAATATAATGAACAATTTAGACTGGGGTCAGATGAATCTCTATTAGAGATACTATTTTCACAAACTACTTTTTTACAATCTGGAGAATGGAACTTAATTTCAAAATTTGATAAAGTTGAATTTTTTAAATTAAAAAGCATTACTTTAATTTTATTACTAATTCGAAGTTTATGACTAAAAAAACCAATTACTAAAGGCATTGCCTTGACATTGCCTTGTATATTGTTTAACAGGCTTTCACTTCAACTTCTATTAGAAGACTAAAAAAAAATCTCTCAAAAGAATAACAAAACAAAACAAAATAGTTTACTGTGTTTAATAAGTTTAATTTGACAAAACAAGCATAATACACATTAAACTTATTTGAACACAGCAAGCAAAAAATATAATGAGAAAAATATGAACAAAAAATAAATCGGAAAAAAGTTAACATTAAATTGTTATTGTAATTTTTAAACGATAATAATACGAAATGTAATGTTCGGAAAAAAAATTTAATATGGAACCCTGATACAGTATACAAAGCAATGAACTAGACTTTCACTGTATGTGAGAGCACAACCCTCAGCAAACCCTGTGGTAGATCCATATTATCCAATTTAAATATATCAAGAATAACAACGGACCTAAAACTGAACATTCTGGCCCACCTGAATTAATACATTATTTAAGATTTAATTTTGCTATTTTAACAGCATTCTTTTTTTGGTCCTATGAATTATATGGCAACTGCAAGTTACTCATCTCTAGCAAAATTGTCCATACGCAAAATTAGACTCCACGGCACTTTATTTGGTTCTTTCGATATCGGATTGTATTTTTTGTTGTGGTCCTACTGATAAGATAATAGATAGATGAAATAGTACCGTTAATTAGTCAAAAATGTAATTTCAAACAAAAATTTTATGTTGAAATTCTAAACTATAAAAATAAAAATTGTTGATGATTCATTACACAGTTTTAACAGCCTTAACTACTTTTGCATAATATATACTAAATAAGTGTGTTTTAAAATAATTTACTTAAACTACTACAATAACTAAAAGTTAAAAAAAAAAAAAACAATTAAAAGGAAGAAAAACACTAGGCTATAAATTAAAGAATTTTCATTATTTCATATTTCCCCGGACAATTATACTTTTGTAGTCTGCGTATGAATGTCTGCATGTAAGGTTAATAAAAAAATTAAAAAAAAAAAGATTAAAATTCAATTCATTCATGACAATGAAAAACATATAATACGCATTTAAATAAAATTGGTTTGTTGTCATGACATGACAATTCACAAAAAACAAAAAAAAAATGGACAAATTAAAAAAAAACAAACAAAAGAAAAATATTAAACACATTTCAATCCAATAGTTTTATGTTTTTAAATTTTTATTTTGTAATTTCGTTATCGCACGTAATTATCGTTATTAATTTTATAATTTCTTATGAAAGGTGAATGGTTTTTAATTTTAATTTAATAATTATCATTACATGTTTTTAAATTTCCTGTTAAATAAAATGAGATTCAATAATTGTTGTAAAATAGGATTATACTTTCATATTAATTATAGTTTTCCTCTCTATAAATCCTTTAAGTTATATACATATATCTACAATTATATTCGGACGTTTGTCTTTATTTTTCAATAATGATTGGTAACACAATTCATAATTATTCACGATCAATGCCTGCTTTCAATAAAAGCCTAGCATTGAAAAACTAATAATATTATTTACCTAGTACAGGAATGCAGAGATAATTAAACAAAAAATTAAATGCCATAGGTAAAGTAATTAAATTGTTTCAAATTTAAAAGTTCGATCAACATGTTAAAATTTCGAGTAGGTAAGTCACAGATAATTTTGTATATTAAAAACGAAATATTATATGTATTAGAATTCTGGTCTGGTCATCGGTCTGGTAATCGTAGTGAAAAAAAAAATATTAGAATATTTTTGATAAACCAATTTTTTCAATTCGTTTCGTAAATCAAACTTCATTCAATACATTTTGTGGTCGATCCGGTTAGTAACGTCATATAACTTTGTTATTATAATAATATAATAATGTTTTTAATATTTTCTTTTTTATTTATACGTTGAAGAAAGAAATAAATATTAAAATAGTCAAATACATTACGAAAGATAATTGGTAAATTTTTATAAGACTCTAAAGCTTTCTCAGCAATACAAAAAAATAAATCGCCTAAATATTTTTTAAAATATATATATATATATATATATATTATAAGTCATAACTATATATTATTTTCTCTCTCTCCTATAAAACTTTTTTCTGTAAATTTAGCTCTTTATTCTTTTTTTTTAAATTCTGAAACTCACTTAGTAATCTTAAAACACTGAATTGTAAATTACAACTGAGAACAATATTATATTCTCTGTATGAACAGATTGCTCTTTTTGAGATAAAAAAAAAAAAAATAAAATTTTAAATAATATGTTTTTATACAAACTTGTTTTCTAGCGTTAGAGGGATTTTTGTATAATATTGTCGAAAATAGTCGAATATTTTCCTTGTAATTTTACCGATATGCTTATCATACAGATACGGCGGATATTTAGTCTACTACTTGAAGACTTCTTCAGTGTTTTGTATTCTACTGCCAATTATATTGAATATGTACCAATTATATTGAATATAATACTAGAAGAAACCTCCGGGTACATAACCGGCCGAGCAAAAGAAAGGAATTTTTCTGTGAAACGGCACAATAAAATTAAACATTTGACACGTTGAAAGTATCTGACAACAATAGGTATATAGAATAGTAATTAATACTCAACCACAAAAAAATAAAAAATGTTCAAAATTTTAAGTTAAAATAAAAAAATATCACATAGCATAGCAAACTTTTTTTGTAAGACTTAATTTGTTTTTACTATTTTTTTATTTCTCGAGGGAAGGTGAAAGCCTCGAAAAATACTAAGGAGACCGCGCAGGTAGGTTAGCTATGTGGAAAACTAACCCACTAAAACCACCGAAACTCTTTACCCTAACTAATAATATTAACCGATTAATTGATTGTCGCGTTAATTGGGAAAACGTGTGTCGAAATGGTATTAAAAAATAGTTTCCGATAATTTTATTAAACCATTAATCATACCTATGGGTTAGTACCGTTTCCCAATTATTATGAGTGAGTTTTAAAATTCATCATAATAGAAACAATTGGATAAAATGAAGTATTCTAGACCTGGTATGCAACATTATCATATGGTCAACCTCCTGGTATGCAACATTGTCAGTTACAGTGTCATTGTCAGTAGAACTCTAATTAATTGAATAAATAATTAATTAACGGAAGAATTTTAAGTTTTAGAGCAGTGGATTGTGTAGAGCTGACCATGGGTGAAGGTAGGTTGAGGGAGATAAATTCCGACTCTTTGAAATTTTTGACCTTGTGATTTATTGATTGATATTGCATATGCAAGACTTACTGGAAATTGATGTCTAATAAATTCTTATAAAATAATTTTCATTCTATATCTGATTTTTTTTTTTTATTTTATAAATAAAAGAGTTAACTATTTGACTTGACTATTCAGGTGCTCAAATTAAAAAAGATATACATACAAAATTTTTGCATAAAAAGATTCGGAATGAAACAGATCAATTTATAACTATTTTAAACAATCTACTCAAACGATCAGAGCACTTTTGGGCAAAAAATTTAAATTAACGGAAACTACTGAAATAGGAATACAACTAATGAAATCATATAGATATACCTCAGATTTGCTATACGGTTTAATGGAAAATCAGCTTCATTATGAATTATTGTATCCATCATTTCAATTTATCCTTGGTAGGTAAATACTATATTTTGTTTTTGGATTGATTTTACTTAGAAAACAACCGTATACGTAAATAATAATTTATTTCAAAAAAAATTGTAGGTATGTTGAAATGTCTTACATGGGGTTAAATTTTAAATTGAAATTTCTAATTAAAAATTAATAAAATACAAAAAAATATAGAATATTGCTTAGTCTCCTTTTAAATATCTATCATTTTAAAAAATAATAATGAACATCGGTTGTTAGATGGTTTAGATTTGAACCGTACTTTTTTAATCTATAAATTGAACATACTTAAATTATGTATTTTCAAATGACTATGACCAATGGCATTAAAGAAATTATCAAACGTATGACTATTCATATTCATATAGAACTATCTGGAACATGTTACTGAATAAACCTAATATTTTACTATTTTTCTTGTATGTACTTTAAATTTTAGTTTGATTGTTGGCCGTCAGATGGTTTTTTATGTAGATTTTAATAAATATATAATTTTGCTCCGATTTGTTTTTAAAATAAATTGTCAGTTTTATCACTTTTTAAATTTAAAAAATAAATAGTTTAGTCATAAATTCAGATATGCTTCTTTTTTATTATTATTAAATATTATAAAATCTGTAAAATAAATTTTAGCAATAAAATTTTGACATAGCTTCGATATACAACCTAACCAAACCAAACCAAAATACAGTACAAATTATTATTTTTATTGTACCTACATTTTAGTTGTTTGAGTATACATATATAGGTAGGATAAATGCTAATTGGTATAATATATTATATTATATGCAAATATCTACACGATACATCTTACTGTCAAAACTGTGAATACATTCCATGTATGGATAAGTAATAAGTATACATAATTTGTATGCTTAGATTTATTTTAAACTACGGTTTCGTATTTTGTTGAAATAATAATTAAAAATTACTTTTTTTTATTAAAAAAATCTTGTGTTTTTGTTATTAATTATATTATATTATAAAAATTATTATTATAATACTTACATATAATAAAAAAGATTTGTTTAATAAAAAAAAAAAAAAAATTGAATTAATAGAGAATAGAACTCACAAAAATTTGTGATACTAAAACCTATATTATCCTACTAATTAATTTTTTTTCCTACTAAAAGTGCAAAAAAACCAAATACGATAAATAAAAACAAAATAAAAAGAATTTGACTCAAAAAAGAATCGACAAAAAAAATTGATTGAATGAAAAAAAAAACGAAGCACACGAAAAATCACGGAAAGTGTTCCTTCAAAATCGTGCTCTTGTGTATTATAATATAGATAAAATAAAAATTGATTTTGATCGCCATGGCCTGCATGATCGCCGATTGATTTAATGAAAAAAAAAACGAATCACACGAAAAGTGTGCCTTTACTAAGCGTACTCTTGTGTATTATAATATAGATGTATTTACCTAATCCATTGTACTCAAAGTTCACTTTAATGCAATTTAGGATAAAAAAATTTAATATAATTTCTCGTCTGAACTCTTTAAGAATTTGTAGTCATTTGTTCATCATCATCATTTTCCTGCAACCCCATCCGTGGGGCATAGGGCGGAAGTAAATTCTTTCCAACGGCTCCTATCTGCGTCTAACCTCTTCAATTGTGGCCACGTTCTTTGCTGGGTACTTGCTTCGGCTAAGACAGTTGTTCTCCACGTTTTTCTCGGCCTTCCGACGCAACGTGTACCTTGAGGATTCCATTCGAAACATTGTTTTGCGATGTTGTTGTCAGGTTTCCTCAAAGTATGCCCGAACCAACGCCATTTCCTCTGCCGGGTTCCCACGTCTATTTGTAGTTGTTTCGTTTTTTGCCAACAAATGTTTAGAATGCGCCGGAGTCATCTACTGATGTACGCTTGGAGTTTCCTGGTGATGTTAAGAATTTGTTGGTAACTAATACTACCATTAAATGTGTCTTGAATTAAAACTAAAAAACTAAATTGTAAAATGAAAGTTTAAAACTAAAGTTCTGTTAATTTAACTCTTATTTTCGGTAGCCTAGAGTAAGTTAACCTGTCATATTTTCTCATATTTTATTCTTTAATAATATTGAGAAGACTATAATTTTATGTGGATTATTAATAATGAATTATAAAATAAATTTCATTTCGCTAACCCTTTTGTAACATACATACATAATAAATATTATAAATTCGATACAACTATATTTTTCATTATTTGAATAATATTTTATTTTAAAAAAAAATTTTATATTTATTTTTTGAAATTAATTTAATTCCCAATATTAATTATAGATAGCTACTTATGTTAATATTCTTTATTAATTTTAATATATTTCAATTACCTTTATTATTTATATGGTTTCAAAAGAATAATAAATTATAACAATGAAAATTGAAACCATATAATTTTATTCAAATATTGTTATTACCTTGAAAGGATTTGGGATTTTTTTTGCTAATAATTCATTTTTTTAACTTTTGCATAAAAGCTTTTTTAAGTAAGAATATATCTCAACTAATTTTCATTTAAAAAACTTAAAAAGAACAGCTAATTATGAAAAAAAATATTTATTTTAATATCAATCAACAGCTTCAAATTATAGTGAGAAAAAAAAGTACAACTGCCGAAATACACTAAAGTAAGCGCAGTATTTTGAATATAACCAGACTAAACTACTTAAATATAAACCATCTTATTTTCTGAATCTAACCACGTTTTAGGCAATAAACAAGAATTTTATTAAAAATATAAACAATATGGTGTCGGGACAAAATTACATAAGACAAAATTACATAGGACAAAATTACACAAGACAAAATTATATATGGACAAAATTTCATATTTAAAAAAATTACTGTGCCGTATGCGTTTACTTGCCGTCGGCAAAAACAGGGTTCCAATAAATGAGTAACGACGGTTTGGAGGCGGCAGCCCCCGACTATAAAAACAAGAGGTCCGGCATCCCAAGTGTCGGGACCGAAGACCTTGAATTTTTTTTTGTCATCTGTACAATAGCCCTTAAATGTGATGAAGACAATAGATCCGAGGTCCAAAGAATTGAGGCTGAAACTCTATATAACGTATTTAAATTATCTTTTTCTGCAAAAATAATAATTATTATACATAATTTTTAAAAAAATTTAGGATTGTTCAGAAAGTCGAAAGTCGGGACCAAAGACCTTGATCAAAAAAATTGTCTAAAAACCAAAATGTCAATAACGTTCATTACGTATCAAGATAAGTATAAAAAACATTTTTTTTGGTTTCTTGTTCGTTTAATTCTATTAATAAAAATTTTTTAATAAAAATTTAAATATGGAATGCTGACCGAAGGAGCACGGGTTCAAACCCCGTGAAAACCGAAAGATTTTTCAAATGGTGAAAATTACTGAAAATTTAATTTTCAATACAATCACATCGGTTCAAATATAATTTAATAATTAATAAATATATAATATAACTAATAAAAAAACCTATAAAGTTGGCCCACAGATTTATCTGTGGGATCAACTATTAAAATAAATAAATAAATATAATAAAAAAAAATCCCGGTTACTATTCCAGGTTGATGAAATAACTAGTGTGTTAAATCGTCGCTACTATCAGCAAGATCTGGATGTATATTTGAAGTGTTCTGTTTCACTTGTAAGGTTTGATAAAAACTGTGATAATCTTTGTCAATGTACGGAAGCAGAGAAATACATATTTTTCTTCTTTATTTTAATTGGTTCATTATAGTACTTTAACTTGGGAACTGTCCATAGTGGGTATAAATTGGTACCAATGACGGGGTTGATGAATTTTCATACATTTTTTTTTCAGAATTTCAATAAGAACAATAAGATGGACCCTAATTTCTTTTATACAGAGACTTGGATCAAATCACATTGTCTTTTTTTTATTTTGATCTCTTAATTGATATGTTAACTAATTTAACCCTTAATTGCATGAAGTTTTCAATTTTAACTAAATTTTTGGAATATAACATATATTTATCTAGTAATTAAAGTTTCTTCTGGGTATATGTTCCAGATATGTCAAACCTGTCAATATGTCAAATATGACACACTATGCAGGTTACGAACAAAAAAAGGACAATTTATTATTGCTTATTTTTAATTAATTTCATTTAAATCACAAAAAAAACATAATATTTCAATTTATCACAATAAATCACAAAAAAATACACATAAAAATAAAAATTAATGAACTCATATTTTATAAAACAAAAATTAATAATACTACCTACTTATATGCTGAAAATAAAATGCTAATAAAAAAAGAAATCTCTTTCTGCGGGTAATTTGCAATTTGGAATTCTATTTCGCCTAATTGTTCCGATTGAATTAGTTTCTTCTTTTTTTAAATGTACAATTAATGTTATTGAAGAGAAATAATGATTGAAATACAAGAAGTGATTAACATATTTTGAAATAGGGTGGGCTAACCTGATCACAACATTTGATGAAGCGTCCAAATTACACTCTGTTGCGTGTCTTTTTATGTCCTCTCTTGTCCCGTATATATTTGAAAATTGTAGATGTAGCCTTGGCATAAACTATGTTATTTAATACATCTCTTAGATATTCCACGACCATGTGCCACATCATTATGACTTTTCTTTATATCGCAAAGTATATATTTTGTTAAATTTTTTCAAATTTTTTCACAGTCATAGTATCCTGAACTATTGTACTGCCAATATCCTGAGCCCAGTATGACCGAGTATTATGTAATTTGTGAATAGTTGTATATATAATATACCGATAAATTGTTTTATATCTTATATAGTATTTATAATAAAAAAGGATGTGAAATATTCTTAGTAGCGTCATATAAATTTGCTAGGTGCCCATTAGTTTTAATTGTTTCTTTTTCAAATAGGTGGTTGAATATTGACGTTGGTGTTTCAAGTCTCAAGATTTCTTCAGATTATTTTTTCTTCAACGCAAAAATTTATTTCATTATCTTCGAATGAACCTTTCATTCAAAAAATCTTTTTGTACTTTTCTTTTAACAGTTTTATTTCGGTATCATCGTTATCTAACTTACACAAGTCAGATAACTCAACATCTTCAGCTAAGTTTTCTTCAAATAAAACTGGCATGCTTAAAATATCACTTGGCGTTATTGAAATTATTTTTACATCTGTTTCCCTACCAATTTCATAATTTTCATCCAATTCTTTATCATCATTTTCAAAATCATCTTCGCTTTCATCATCCTTCCAATCTCGTAATATTGCCTCAATATGTCACTTTGGTCCAATTTTCGATTTGCAATGTTATCTAATTAAAAAATTTCCAAAACAATAACAAAAAAAAAAATAAGACAAAATAAAAATAAATTCCGCCGCCAAATTGCGGCAAAAATTTTTATATTTCCCATATAAAAAATTTATGTATTAAATATGAGACATAAGTTAAAATTTATTACAATTGCATTGTGTGTCATATATGATACATAAATTTTAACTGTTCCTATTAATAAATAATTTAATATATTATAGTGAAATAGCTTTCATTTAAATGTTTAGACCAAATTCTATAAAAATAATATCGAAAACTTGAAAAACACTGAAAAATACAATTTAAATATATACACTTAGTATACACTTTTTTAAAATCCCTTTAGAACTACAATAATAATTACTCATATTACATTAACAGATAAAATTAAACTGCAATATCAAAATAAAAATACACTCAATTTACTCGTTTAAGTGCTATTTTTGAGTACAATATCTTAAAAAACAAATATTCTAGAGCAAAACATATTTTATGTGTCATGTGTGACACACGATGCAATTAAGGGTTAAATATAGAAATACATAGCGTAATTTCCCCTCATAATGGCATAGTTCTATTTTATTGTTGTGCTGCCCAAAATATATTCCGTAAAGTCTTATAGAATAATCTAATAGAATAATTTTCAGAAAACAGCTATTCTTTCTTAAACATTTTTGATTGAGTTTCTTTACTCTGTCTTCATATTTTACCATTCTTGTTTTTTTTTTTAAGTAGCCCAACCTTGATGAACTTTTTTTTTTTATTTAATTGTCATACTTAGATTTTTCATGGCCTAAAAGCATAATAGTATCAACTTTTATAATAACACTCCTCAGAACATTTATTCAATATTAATATGTTACATATAAATCTGCATAGAGTAAATATTACATAAAATTAATTTCTACTTATAAATAAATTAGACTTGAATTATTTCCATTCGTCGGTCTTTGTTCATATTTCAACAGAATATTTTCTGATCGTGTTTTGTAATTTACTTCCATTATGAATTTTAAACAATTAGGTTCCTTCTCGTTTGCTATACCTTATATAAACACATAAGTATTTGATGTATTATTCAATTAAAGACAACATGGACAACAACGATTACTAAATTATGCATTTTTTGTAAGATTTTCTGTTACAAGTCAACCTTTAATTTAAGGTTTGATTTAAAAAAAAAATTTTTAGTTTTTGGAGAAAAAATACTAGAATTTCATAATTTTGAAGTTGTATACACATATTTTTCCTATTCAAATAAAAATTAACAAAGTAACCATTAGCAGTTCCTTTTTCGTAGCTCAGTTCTTGAAGCTGGTTATATCAGTTCGGATAGTCGCATACAAAGGTCATTCGTAATTTTTCTCTAAAGACATAATATGTCTTTATTCATGGATAAAGCGTGATATAAAACTATTTCTCTACAATAATTTTCAATATTAAAAATACTAACAATACAATTTTTTTCCTTGTTATATATACACATTTATATAAACACAAAAATATATCACGTGAAATTAATTTAAAATATTAATCTACTCTACACTCCCTTTAAAATCGCTTACGTAAACTTTAATTTAAAATTATACACACAAAAAAAATTATAACATTGAAAAATTAAAAAGAGTAGATTTGCCCCAAAAAAAAAACAATTCATTTTAAACATTATCTACTTTAATAAAAATACAAAATAAACTCCATGTGATTTATCCTTTATTATTGCGCAATAAAAAGAATATATACAGCAATGTTAACAACACTATAAAAATATATCTACATATAATTAATAAATACCTCATGTATTATAATTATGTATATAAAAACAAATTTTAAATAAAAATTTCAAAATAGCAGATAGGTAAGGTATACAAAAATACGAATCATCAAATGAATAATTTTATTATTTATCTAATACTAGAATAATAAATATTCAACTGTAACTGTACAATAATTTACATACCCGATATTTCACACTTATTTCAAAATATTCAAAAATACCGATTTTAAATCCAATACGGAAAAATATAATAATGATACATACCTCAATTCAATATTAATTCTATATTCGCAGAGCGAAAGTGATTAAGAAAAGAGAAAGAGAAAGATAGTTGGTTGAGACTTGAGAGTCATAAAGGAGGCGCACAATAAATAGATGGTTTTTGGATAGTTTGAATTATTCAAAAATTCATTTTAAATAACTTCATTCATATGAAAATCAAAATTAATTTTTACTATAAAAAGCTTTCTCTTATTTTTACTACACGAAAAACTCACATAATGTAGCTTATTTCTTACTCACTTTTTTTATCCTATTTTCTCTCTTTTTCTCTCAATCTCATGCTTGGTTTATTATTTCCTTATGTTTTGTTCATACATTCTCTATGCGGATAACATACATTTTTATATTATTCGAATTTATTAGAAGATATTTCGTGCAATTATTATTGTTTCGTGAAATATTATTTTCACGCAATTTTATACATAAATGGTTTTATCTCCAGTCAGGAAAAACTTTTCTCTACTAAAAATAAAAGCTTTTTACAGAAAAATTTTTGAATAATAACAAAATATGAAAATACAAAAAATTAATAACAAAAATTTTCTTTGCGCTTATATCCTTCTCACTAAGAAATAAAATACATTGGTCAAGATAAAATTTTAGTTTAGTTTTTCGCGATAAAATGAAGCGGTCGGTTCATGATTTTTTCGCTCGTAATTTTTGAAAAAAAAAAATGTAAAAATAAAAACAAAAATAAGAAGAGTTAAATTAACGCTTATGAAAATTTTTTTCGTAGCAAAAAAAAATTTAAATTTGATTTGAAATATTTGTGTAGAAAATTAAAAAATTTTCAATATCTAAAAATTGTATTATTTATGTTGTTTTTTTTTTGTTTTAAATTTTTCTATGATTATTAAGTATTTGATTGAAAATATTTCAAGTTTCAGTGTTGGAAAATATAAGCCCTAATTTTAGGCTTAAGTTAAATTTTCATAATAAGTATGCCAATTTCGGTTTAGTAAATATTTTTGCTTTTTTTAAAAATTAATTCTGTAATACCTGCTGTGTTTTCGATGTGTTTCGAATTAATGCTGTGTTTTCGAATAATTCATAAATTATCAAATTTTATTATATCTACTGCATATTATATTATGTGTTTAAATAATCTATTTTTTATATATTAGATATATATAAATATAAATTTACTTGAAATTCTGAAAAATTAATATGAAATAATTAAAAATTTATAATGTGTGTATGTTAAGAAACAAAGAAAATCATAAAAATATATGTCGGAAATAAAGTTAAAAAAGAGAAAAACAAACATTATAATACAAAAATAAATAATTAAAAAGGACATAGATTTACATAATACATAATATATAATAATATATGGTATATTTATATTATATATGTATATTTAAACTATATAATATAATAATAGAAAATTTAAAAAAAGGAAACAAAAAATACAAAAGGTTTTCTACAAGCAAAAAAAAAACAAAAAATTAAATTTTCAAAGTTAATTAACGTTAAATGTAAATAAAAGGAATGATTAAATATAGCATAACAAAGCAGAATAACAAAAAAAAAAAAATAGAATAAAATAAAATAAAAAAATATCACTTTTGGTGATGGTGTTAAATTTTCACATTAATAAAAACAACAACAATATTTAAAACCAAAAATAAATAAATAAGATAAATGAAAGAAAGAAAAAAAAGAGTTATTACAAAATAAAATTAAAATACAAAAACAAAAAAAAAATATATATATAAATAATAGAATTAGGAAATAAATTAAAGTATAAAAAAGAAGAAAAAATAAAAATGTTTTGAATAAAAAAAGGAAGAGTATTAAAAATAAAAAAAGAATTATAAAGAAATTAAGTATAAAGAATAAAAGATATTGTAAGTAAAACAAGTTAAAAAGTTTAAAATACAATTCATATACAAAAAACATAAAGTAGCTAATAATAATATTAAACAAAATAAGATTTTGTGGAATTTAAGAAAATATAATAAATTTCTATTTAAATTTTTTTGCTTTCTTTTGTTATTATTTTTAAATAAGTAAAAATATAAATTTAAAAATGTTTGTGTTGTGAATATAATTGTATAAATATTTTTAAAAGAAAAAAAAAATTAATACAGATTACATATTGTTTACTTATATATGAAATATTAAAAGATTTTTTTTTTTTTTTTGTAATTTAAGTATTATACAGAAAGTATACAAAAATAAATATACAAATTGAGTGTAATAACAACAATTTAATAAAGAAATCGATTCAACCTATATACATATATATTAAGAAAAATTGGTAACGTAAACATTTTTTATTTTAATAATATTATTTGCAAAATAGCTGCTGTTTTAATTTTAAGACATTTTTTAAATACGTAATTTATGTAGGAAGAATAGAATTTTTTCCAAAAATTTGAAAATCTCAACAAATTTGGTACCAGGAGTTGTAAACTTTTACCTAGAATTTTTCATTATTTATCTAGCGAAAAAAATTTTAATGGACTAATGAAAATTTTAAAAAATAAAAGATACAAAGATAACAATAGTGTTAAAAAAACATCATGTTAAGAAAAACAGATTAACTAGTCTTTTACCATACGCATTGATTCTGCCCCGGCTCGTCCCGTTAGTAGCTGCAGTTAGTCTGTTTAACGTGTGGTAGATCGACTTCATTATCTTCTTCCGTTGCTTCTACCTTCAACTACAAGTTTTTCTATTTTTCCCGAACGTCAGACAATGTACCCAAAATATATCAGATATGACTCATTATTTTTAGGATTCTACATTTTATATTCAAATAGATTAAAACTGATACATGTTCATGCTATTTTGGATCCATATCCCTCTAATTTATCTACAATACACCCACAGCTCGAAGTTTTTTATTTTTGCCCACTGTACCTGTTCTATAATTTACATTTCTATAACACATATATATGAGGTTATTGGGAATGTAAGATAATTATTTTCCATATCTTTTTTTTAGTTGGCCGTGTGTATCTTTTTATTTAGTCGGTGCAGCTTCCGTTGTTCGAGCCTGCTAGCACAAAAAAGTTGAATATAAAAAGCATAAAGTTTAATATGAATATGAATTTGAAAGAAGAGGGAATTCACAATATTAACTATGAATTCAATTTGTTTTTGAATTTTTTTTCTACCTTGCTATAGTTAAATTTATATTAATTAAAACATATTTGTTCTGAAGTAACAAGCTTGTTCAAAATTGGTTTAAGAATTCGAAAGCATAAGACAAATTACCATGTTGGGTGGAGTATTAAAATAAAATGGTTCAATAATTTAACCGTTAATAAATTCGATTGGTTGATACAATTTTTTTATACATTATAATTTTTGTTTATTTATTTATAACATATGGTACTTGCATATTAAGAAGTAGTTGAGCTATATATTATTACTGTTAGTACGGGGCCGGATTGATAAGCCTCCATAAAGTGTTAAGCAGTTTCATAATCGACGTGGTATTTTATCTATTGTACCACCTAGCGTATTCGCGGCTTTCTTTATTTTTTATTGTTTTTTTTAAAAGCTCTCATGGGCATGGGTTGAAATAAATTGTATAGTAAACACTTTTTAGTTACATTTTGTTTTATTTACTCATTTGAAACTAAAAATTAAATATATATATATATATATCTATACAAAAAATATATATATACAAATCCTTGAAAAGTCCTGCGGAACAATGTGGTATAAAAACCATACTACCACACAAATAAATATGCATTTACCGATGAATATCATTAAAACAAAGGTAGTTTTAGCAAATAAGTTCTGGTAACGGTTTTGCAACTTACTTACAAACGATCTTACTTTACATAGTTTACTAAACTCATTAGATGGAGAGTAATATGCCTAAGATGCCAACTAAACTTTTTTACAAATATACGACTAGACAATGTAGGAATTATTAACTTCTGGTCGACTGGAAAAAAAGGTTTAATATGTTTTAGAAAACTTATTTCAATAAATTATTTTACCTTGTTACTATTACTGGGTATGTACTGCTTTCCAATTTGTGTGGCATAAAAATTTGTTTGAAACACTATTATCTATAATATCAGTTGTCATATTAATGTTCATTGAGTATTATATATATCAGACTGAGTAATGGTCAACTTCCAATAATTTTAGAAGGTCTGTAACTATTTTCCATAAATGATTCATTAATTCTACTCAGTGTGTTCCTAATTTAGGCTGTGGTAGTGTTATTTGTGGTGTTTCAGGCTGAATAGTTTGATCACCAAATTTGTTTCGGGTTGCCATAATCACTAGTGAATTTCCTCAAAATAAATGTGTTCTTGAGAATATGAGTCTTCGTCAAGTAAAAAATGAATATAGTTTTGTAATAAGTTTTTTTCAATTATATCATCACTGAAGTAATCCAATTAAAGCATTGGAAACAAAACAAATATATTGAAAATCTGATGTTATTTCTGAGCAGAGAACTCTTCATCATACTTCAATATAATATAATATACCTTAATATATCCTTCTTCGAATCCTTATTCAAATATAAAATAACTTTTATGGTAAATATGTGCGGTGGTATGAAATTTATACCACTGTGTTAAAATTATAATAAATTTTAATTTTCTCTACTAAGTTTTATTTGAACTCAAGGGCATGTTCCATTGCCCAATGAAATTTATATTATATTTATAGGCAATCTATTTTGTTCTAATAGCAAAAAACTACAAAAACACGAAGATAAATAAAATTATTTTGAAAAAAATAAAATCTGTTTTAATTTCTGTTTTAAAATCTGTTAAATTTTATGTCTCAACTTGACCATTATACAGACATCAGGTGTATAATGAAATAGATAGAAATATAATGAAGTAGTTTGTTATTATAGAAATATATTAGAATATAGCCCTTGAAATAGTTAAGTCAATACACTGATTGTGAAATGGATTGTATTTTCAACTGATCATATTTTTTAAATCTATATAATTTTTTTTTTTACAAACACCCAACGCGTTAGGAAAATACTTTTGGCACTTGCATACCGCTTCGTTGGGATAGAATAGAGCCTGATCAACAGCCTGTATATTTTATTTTAATTTTGAAATTTCGAAAGTTTTTATTTATTTTTATTTGAATTTCTTTGTGCTGTCGCAGATTCTCCAGTGTTAGCAAAGTAAATTATGTCTAATTTTATAACAGTTGTTTACATGTAAAGAACTTAGTAATTGTGTGTAAACTATGGAAATAACGTAAAACCTCAAAATAGATAATTTAGCAGCAATATTTGTATATTAATAAATGAAAACTTACGAATATGAATTCAAGTTGTTATGTTCAAAATATAATTAAAATCACAATTTGAGCCTATTTTACAATTTGTTAAGATCTAATCTTACAATCTATATTCCATATACATCAATCTATGTCAAAACTTTTATAGAATTTTTGGTATGTAATAATTTTGGTAATAAAGATATGTAGATTGGCAACTTGGTATAGCTTTCTCTTTCTCTTGAATACATTATCTTATTACTCATTAATGTGAAATTGTTTAACCTTCACTTGGGCAAGATTAACGTATGTTAATATTTACTTTTTTACTTTTGCATAAAAACTATATTATTTGGCCGATCTTAATGAAATCAGAGATCAGTGCCTAATTTTTTTAGTAGATATTGAATATATAAAGAAAAGTTCGGAAAAACGTGTCTATGCCCAATTTTTAGTCAATTTAATTTTTTTTCTTCGTTGTTGGGCAAGATTTAACATAATTATGTTAATATTTTTTTTATTCATACAAAATGTATTGTATTCTATAAAATTTTTGTAATTATTTCAATAAGAGTTGAAAAATAAGATAAAATGTTCTGAAATATTTTAAATTGAAATAGAAATATACTAAAATTAATATATTTTAAAACATAAAGTAAATAAAGCACCAAAGGTTTTTGGAAAAAAAATTTTGTTTTGAATTTTATTTTTGGTATTTTATAAAAAAGAAAAATTCTGTTACGAAGTTAAATTAAAAGTTTTATGTCAACCATTGATGTATTGAAAATTGCGGCGAATGTTTCACAATCAGTTACATTTTTTGTTAATGGATAGCGGACCTATCGATTTTTGTAGGAAAAAAATTTTGTTGTCTAGCGCTTTGATATGTTGATGGAATTTTATTCAACTTTGTGCCATTCTTTCCAATAAAATATAGATTTGATTCAACAATGTGATTATTTTGTTCTTGTACTTTTGATTCATCACCTAGTGACTCATCCTAAGAATCATGACTATCATTTACGTCTAAGCTGCATTTTTTAAGCATCTGATTCTTCATTTTCATTTTACGAAATACAATAATCTTCATTTTCATAATTGTCATCATTATCATAACTTTCGCCTCTTGAGGGACCGGCAACTGGTTCAAATACTATTTATTTCGGTGGTCCTACATCAACATGTTCATCATATAGCAGATGTTCCACCAATCTAGAGAAATATGCTTGTTCTTCCTTCAAAGGATAAAAATAAGTTTTTGTATCTTTTGTGTGCATTTTCTTTTTTTTTAATTTTTTGTGTTTCTCATAGTAAAACTCAATAAAAAAAAGTGTCATATACCTGTAATGTTTTGCTTGATTTCGCAGAAATTTATTAATATTTACACCAAAATATAGTAAATTTAAAAAATGGGTTTTTTGAAGAAAAACACTCATTTTTTGTGTTTTTTGCACTTTTACTAAAAATTACAAAATTTACTTACCTGCCTACGTGAACGGCACATAAAATTTTAAACTCTTCCATATTATTGCAAATATTGAAAATTCAATAAATAATCTTTCCAAAATATTTATATTTTATTTAATTTTTTTTTATTCCACCGAAATAGATACACTTTTGTTGTTGCAACTATTAACTCTGTTATAAGTACACTGAGCAAAAAAATATGTTTGGCTCAACTATAAAATTAAAGAACAATAATATGGTTGGAAAATATAATTACATTAACCATATTACTTTATGTAACTATGGGTTTTATATAAAGCTAAAAAGTTTTTTATATGGTTAAATGAAATATAATATGGTTGCAACAAAAATAGTTCATAGTTCACACAACAATATTATTATTTTCACAAACATGATTATGTTTGCAGCAATATTATTTATAATTGAAACAAAAATAATTATATTTGGAGTAAACATATTATAGTTACTTTCTAAAAGACGATATTTTGTTCTCAACTATAATTTTGTTGTTTTAAATATGATTTACTAATCTATTATGTTTAAAATAAATATAATATGGTTGAATGAAAAATATTTATGTTTACACCAAACATAATTTATAGTAGGTTCAATAATAATATTATTCTCACAAACTTAAGTTATGGTTGCAGCAACATTAATTTTAATTGAAACAAAAATAAATATGATTGAAGTAAATATATTATATTTGAAATAAAAGCACAGTATAGTTAATTTCGAGAGGATTATATTTTTCTGTCAATTATAATAAATAAATGTCCAATAAATATCAAATTTTGTTAAATTGGTGCTGTCTACATCAGCTACATAACTTTTAAATTTATCATCTTCAGATGCTGATGACTGTAAAAAATAAAAAATAAAAACATATATTGTAATAGTTAATATTACCTTCAAATTAAAAAGTACTTATATTATACCATCTGACAAGAGATTCTAAAGAAAGCCTCAACTTTCGTAATATATTGCCATAAAAATAAGAAACTGTTTGATTGAACAAATTATTAAATAATTATAATTTAACTAACCTGTATAGTTTCCTTTTATTAGTTTTTCAATAGTTCGTCTTAACTTAGATTATTTATTCTGTTTTGTTATTATTTTAATAACTAACTATTTCAACTTATATTGAAATATTTCCTCTCACAACATTTTATCCAGTTTTTCATAAAGTACACTTTATTGTCTATCAACATCTAAATAAAAAATTAGTGGTTAGCTTATAAAATGTTGTGATGAAATGTATGCAAACACTTACGAATTTATATCCATCAGCTAAGAGCTTTTACATTAGGTTCGCTTATATTTTAAAACACGTTTTAACTTGGCAAACAACAACAGAAGACTGAATATTCAAGTATTTTTTTATTTTTGAAGCATTTTATTTTAACGCCAACTATAATATGATTACTTCAACCATAATAATTATAGTTACTTTAATCATAATATGATTACTTCAACCATAATTTTGATTATTTCAAACATATGAGATGATTACTTCAATCATAAGGCAACTATAACATGATTGCTTCGATTATAATATGATTAGTATTACTACAAATAGTTGTAAAACAACTATAATATTATTTCTTTAACCAAAATATGTTTGTTACAACTACTGGATTATGAGCTTCTTAACCATATTATGATATCCACAACCATAATATTTTTGTAAGCAATATAATTTATAGTTGATTTACATTTTTTTAAATATAGTTGTAGCAACCATAATTTATTACAACGTAGGTATATATTTCGATTAACTATAATATTTTTAACACAAATATAATATGTTTCTATCAACCCTGGTTATATTCCTGATTAATATATCAAATGCTTGTTTCAACTATATCTAACATAATAAGTTTAAAGTAACCATTATATATTTCTCGTAACCATTGGATAAACATATTATTTCTCTTAGTGTACCTTGTAACAAACGTGAGCCCCGAGTAGCACTTCGTTTTTCTAAAATAACGGTATTTCCAAAAAAATATCTTAGAGGATAGATATTCCCAGGTAATAAAAGCAAACATAAAAGTAACAGTAATGCACATACAAAAATAATCTTATAAACATAAAAATCACTTATTTTTTTTATTGAAAAATTCTCCATACAAAATATATGGAAAAACCAAAAAGCTCGCTTACGTATATTTCATATGCCGCCCAAGCGAGGTTAAATAAAAAATTTAAATATTATAAACCTAATGGTTTTCAAAGATTGGAAACTTAATACAACAAACAATAAAAATATACAAATAAATAAGTTCTGTTAACTTATGGTCTGTGAGCCTCTGTTTAGCAGTGTTTTATAAAACTCTTTGACAAACAGTGCATAACACTATATATTTTCTGATTTTAATAATTTGAATCCATTTCCTTCGTATTTATGGTCTTTTTTTCTTTTTATAATCCACTAAAACTAGATTAGAACTTCTTACAATAGATTAGAACGAAACACTTTCAAAATTTTTGTCGAACGATCAAAAACAAATAATTTTATAGTAGTTGTTTACAGTTGTTTACAGGTATTTTCAATTATGTAAAGAGTCATTTACCTGTAAAATGCCAACACTGAGACTGTCATAAAAAACCAACTTATTTTATTTAATTTAATTTTTTAAATTAAAATTTTATTCAGTCATACATTTTCCTACGTTTTGTTTTTATTTTGTTTTTTGTTCTATAATAAGAAAAATAATTTTTGCAACAGATGGCGCTAACAACAATAAACCTAATACTTGTGTTGTTTTATGCAAATAATATTCAATTTCAAAATGTTTCATGTTTCTTAATGAACATTTAATTATTTTTCGTTTTAATTTAAATAAAAGCAGTATAATAACTATTGTCAAAGGGATTATCCATATTTTTATTTAAGTTTAATTGAATTTAATTGAATTCGATTTTAATATTGAATATTTTGTTTCTTAAAACCACCGTTAATATCAATTTTATTTTTTTTATTCATGTTTTCATAAATTTTCTTTGATCAAAATATTCGTGTATTTTTATTACCTACGGTTATTTTCATCTCGTTTTTATTTTACCTAAATCTTATTTTTTTTATATTAATTTAGAAAAAAAAAATTTAAAAATTAAAACAAAATTAAAATTTTTTTTTTTTTATAATAGTTGGCTTATCGTCATTCAATTTAAAAAAATATATTATACTCTTTGAACTGTCTTTTGAACTAACTTTGTTTTTATGTACAAATTTTCTTTTTAAGAAAAACTTTTTCCAAAAATATTGTATCAAAATAAAATAAACAAAAATAAAAAAATTGAAATTATTTTTAAGGATACATTTATTTATTTATATCTACATTATTATTTATGTACATACATACATATGTACATATTATTAAAATAACATAAGGAATAAACTTTAAAGAAAAAGAGAAACAAAATTTAAGAAAATAATTTAAATAAAGTATTTTTATTTACGAGACAATAAAATAAAACAACTATGGGATTTGCAAGTTTTTCTAATTTAAGAATTACCATTTTAAAATACAACAGTCCTTTAAATATTTGAAAATACCTTTCCAGGTTGGAATATATAGTTTTTTTAAGTTACAATAACGAACGATCGAGAATACGAAATTTCTACTAAAGAAAGAAATTGAAATATTTTCACAAATCATGATGCCTAAAAACAAATTTTAAAACAAGAACTCTCCCCATAAGTTAACACAATCCCTTGAATTCTTTCAAATTTCTTACAAATAATAATTTATAATAATATTTCCTTTTTACAATTGGGTAATTGTTTAATTATAATTTGGTAATAATTTGGTAATTGATAAAAAGGGAAGAGCTGGTTTGGTGAAGGTTTATGTGTAGATTTAAAAACGAAAATATACGGGTAAAATTCTCCGAATCACTCCGAAACATTTTCGTTTTATCAAACAATTTTAGTTTGATTTTATTTGCATTACAACTTACACTTACAACTTGTTGACTTTATTGAAATAAAATTTATGGACACATAATAAATGCTATGTTAACCTCTATAATATTTTGTGGATTATGTGAACCGATTGGACTAACATTCCTATGCTTAATCTTGTAAAAATGAAAATCTTCTATTTTTGTGATATTAATGATAAAATGATGGCATACGATGCAGAAACATTTTTGTTATATAAATTTTATAATACTTTCATATTCTGAGAGTATGATAGAAATAAAAGAAGTGTGTAGTTAATGTTAGTAGAAGTGTAACGGATTAGGAACAATTCCTTAACAAAACAAGACACCAAATAAAAATCCCGCTTTATTAAAATCTTTCTTCGTTTTTATTTTTTTACTTTGAAAAAAATGTGTATATCTTAGGTAAAATATGGGGCAGGAGGATAGATATTCAAGTAAAAACTGGCTGTATATAGCAAGATTTGTATAATATCGGCATTTGTATATCGCGGGATTTCAGTTCAGTGACAATTCTTTGGACGGGATATCCACCACAGTGTAACATTCATTCACGTATTGATGAATTCCTTTATTAAATAACTACATTCAAGAAGTTTTAATAGCTTTTCTAATTCTTCGTCTTTGATGCACAGTATTTTTGAATTGTGTCTGTGATGAAATTGTATTGGATCTTTTAAATTCAGCTTTTTATTATATTATATTCAGCGTAAATGAAAAAAAGATTTTGAATATAAAAAGGAGGCATTGTTTTGATGTTAGTAAAGCTGTAACGGTGAATGTTCTTTCTTTGATATTAGGTGATGATAACTGTTTAATAAGAAATTTTTGTAGTGTGCGAATTAATTAATCATAATATCTGGGGGTTATATGGTTTCAGCAAGACGGCGGAACATGTCACATTGCTTGTGAAACCTCTAAATATTATATATATATATATATATATATATATACATATTTTTTTATACTCTTGATAGTAACTTAGACGTAATCACTTTTTCGTGCTTAATTAAGTACGGTAATGGAAGTTTATACTACAATATCTACAATATTTCGAACATTTATTTATCAAATTTTTTTATTTATTTATTTATTTATTTACTTCGTTTAAATCAAACAAATTACAAGATTTTTAAAAATATAAAATTACTGCCTTATTAACTTGTTAAATGTGGAACATTACTGCTATTTTCAGGAATCAAACCTTCTTAAATAGAATAGCTCCATTTTATTTAATTTGTTTACAGAGAGTACCCTCAATTATTTTTTGTCATTTATTTTATCCATAAGACAAAGGGTACTGGACCAGGTTGAAGCCCCCATAAAGCATTTTTTTGCTTAATCAGGAGTCGAAACTGAAACCTTTGAAAATGAAATTGAATGATGGTTGAAAGACAGACGCTCTACCACTGCGCCACGCCACCAAATGTGTAATTGAAAATTATGTAAAAGTGTACAATCCAGAAACAGTAAAGTATTTGGCCGCCAAGTCTAACATTTGAAATTTTTCTGTGGTTGAATAAAAACGCAGCATTATAAAAATGACCCATAATTAATACCTAAGTTGAAGGATCAAGTTATTCAAATAATTTATGAATTAAAACCGCAATTATACTACAACTTCATCGAAAATGTATGAGAAATGTGGAAAAATAGTGAAATAGTGAGTGGGGTTGCAAAAGGTCATATTTGCAGGATTTTGCTTTTTGTGTTTAAGAATCATACTCATGAAGTAATAAGAAATTTTTTAAAATCAACATAAATTGTGTGTTTTAGATTCTAGATTTACAATCAATTTGGAACACTCTTTTTTTATTATTGTAAAATTTCTGAAATATTGAGTATCACGTTTATTTATAACTTTACTCTTGAACTATTATTGCTTTTCCGTTCTATTTCTAACATTCATATGAATTCATGTACCTATATATTTTGTGTAATAATACTTAACACGCAGCCGTAAATTGCCTGAGATAGATTAGAATATTTTAGAATAGGAATTAATCTTTCATTTGTTATGTCATATTTAAATTTCAAATCATACTTAGTAAGTGATTAATTTAATTTTATATTGTGAAACTGATAGCCAATACTAATATATTTTTTTCCTAGAAAATCAACAAGGATTTGATTTTACAGATTGCGGTTCGGTTTAAACACATTGAAATGTAAAAACACAAAATAACACAAACTGTTAATTAGTAAAAACGTACCTATACATATATATATAAATTCGCGCTAAGTTATTTTCAAAAGCAAGTAAGAATGTCATGTGCATCCTTTTGTTATTTATTATACTATTTTCACTCTCTTCGGCTCAGAGATTTGGTTTGTTTCAGTTTTTTAAAAAACTGAACCGTTACCATCAGTGTCTTTCAGGCCAGGTAAACTGGTAAACCGTTACCATCAGTGTCTTTCAGGCCAGATATGTTAAAATGACAATTTTGTATCCCAAACTATTTTAACCCCTTCTTGCCTAATCGTTTAATTGCATATTTTTCGTTCCTTATTGGGGAAGGTCATGTAGAGGACTATGGACTAAAACGAGGGAATAAAATTCACGTAGAGGACTATGGACTATAAAGAGGGAATAAAATGTATGTATATTACAACAAATAAAATTACTAAATACGATTAATGTAATATCAAAGATCTATAATACTATACTATTTTCTTCTTCTTAAAATTTAATACTTGGAAAATTATTTCAAAACTTATATCTTATAATTAAAAAGTCTTATTTGAAATCATTAACGTAACCAGCAGACTAATAAGATTACTTACCATTCGATTTAACGTTAGGTAAAAAAGCTTAAACAAAAATAAGAGATATAGAAAAATTTAAGAATGTCATAAACTTAATAAGAAATCCTTACAAAAAAAAAACAAAAAACAAAAGAATAGAAAAATAGAATACAAAACTAGAAAAAAGATAAGAAAAAAGATTAAGAAAAATGAACAAAATAGGTATACAAACCATATTATATAGCATAAAAAGTCAATCGAATATATGTTGATAACACTTTTTACATAAAGTTGGTAGAACTTTAAATTTGCAAAGTTTTAAAGAAAAACTTTTTTTTTTCGATTTCTTTTTTGTTTAATTTTTTTCTATTTTAGAGTTCAATATTTTGGTTGGTTTTTTGTATTTGCATAATACTACAAAATAACAGTAGTAAAATGATTGTTATTGTAATGAATTTCGAATCCTCTTTATAAAAAAACATAAAAACAATAACAATAAATATTTAGGAAAAAAAAAAGATTATTATTACCAAAGCAATGATTTTTATTGGAATGGAGTGGTTCTGATAGAAAAAAATTATTTAAAAATTTTTATTTTTTATATTTTTTATTTTTTCGAATATCTTTTGAAATTATATTGTTGCTCCTTGGTTAAAGTTTTACTTGAATTTTTCGTTTAAAGTATAGGTTAGTTCAAAAAGTTCTGTTATGAGAAAATATTTTGGTAAATATTATTTCTATCTACATCTTATAGATATAACCTTATTCCATATTCTGAAAAACAATTTTAATTAAAAAAATTTATATTATTTTTCGTTTTAAATGAAATTTTCTTTAGTAATTTCTACAAACGTAAAGTGGTTTATTTATAGATTTTCAATTAAAAATTTGATATAAAGTTATCGATTACACAGTTGATTTATAATACAGAATTGATGTTTACTTGAAGATATTAAATTAATTTTAAATTTTAGTAAAGCTTTTAAAAAATTTAAATTACCTTTAAAATAATCAAAGTATATAAATTGTCGGTGTAATAATTGAATACTATAATATTTGTATAGTATTTATTAATCTTTATACTACACAAAGATAATTATCGGTACCGGTACGTTATTTTCATATATCACAGTCAACTTTCATATATTAGTTATTTGATTCAGTATATTTTGTATATACACAATGAACCAGAAATATTTATTTATTTATTTATTAATATTTATTTAATTTATTTATTAAATACAATCATAAAGTGAGAGAAGATGCTTGGGGAGGTCGATACAAATCACGAATTGTATAGAAATCAAAGTCTACTCGTATTTTGTGCAAATTTAAACATTGACACCTATCTATTTACCTACTTAAGGAGGCTATTTTTTCACTGTCATAAATTAATTTAATTTTCTTCCCATAAATTTGTAATTAACTAAGATTAAACTGAAAGTAACTATAGTTTCTTAAAGCTTATAACGTAAATGTACCAATTTCCACCCCCTTAAGGAAAAGTTAGTTCAAGTTGACAAAATAAGCGAAATATAAGCTTTTTTTAATTTTTTTTTTCAAACTACAACAATTAGTATTTTTTAATTAAAAAAAAAAATATTTTCATCTAATTATAATTTAATTTTTTCTAAATAAGTAATAAAATATTATAACTGTCAAAAAAAATTTGATTGTACGTACATATTTCCGATCGACAATTTCAATCTGAACTAATTCCGCCCTTATATGAACTCAATTCCGCTTTTTGAACCTATTTGCGATTCGTAGTACCTATTTACGATTTTATTCAAAAAATCTATTTAAAATAATTATTAAGAGTAAAGTTAATAATTAATTTTTTAAATAATTAACTAAGTAGTAGTTAAATTGTAAAAAATATTTATTATAATAAAAAATCAATATTTCTATAAGTAATTATGAAAAAAAAAAAAAATAAATAGTTATAATGTATAAGTAAAATTATTTGTTGCACATAAAAATATACATTTATTTCAATATGAAAATTAAAAAAAATTAAACAATGCAAAGATTGAGTATTTCAAGCAAGAAAAAATAATTTAATATAACATAATAAACTTAAATATTATAACAGTGCACATTTAAAATAAATAAATAAAAATACAAAATATTTCATATACATACAAAGTAAAAATCACATTTACTAATTCTTAGTTTTGGCATTATTTATTTGTATGATTTCGAGTACATTATATTGTCCTCTGATGTTCATTAAAACTGGAGGCTCAAATTTGCAGACTATGTCACTGTCTGAATATATTAGAATATCTTCTTTTACAGACCATCTCCAAAATGTGCCAGACATGGTCATGGTTTTAACTCCTCTATTCAACTTATTGTAAAATGTGTACAAAGAAATTATTTTGGTGATTTATAATGGACGCTTTAATAAGATTTTGGTGGCAAGGCAAGATAATTCCAGAGATTTTTTAAATTATAAAAAACATATTTAATATAAGCAAAACATAGTTTCGGAAAAACTTATTCTTTAGGGTTAGCGTTAGAGTAAAATTTATCTTATTGTTAAAAACAGTCGAATATTTTCCTTTTAATTTTACTAAACATGCTTATCATACAGATACACGTGCTTCGTCTACTAATAAAAGGCAAATATTCTTTTATTTTCAACAACCAAAATATAGTTTTTTCTTTAAATATAAGACTTGGTATGAATTTAGTGAAAATAGGTTACACCTGCATATTTAGTTCGGAATTAGGACATATTGCACGTATTACCGACACGCTTTTTCATACAAATGTTTATAAAAACTCAAAATTTAGTTGTAACAAAAAACACATATGCGAAATTAAATTTATAGGTCGTAATTAGGTCCAGCTTAGTTTGTTCAATTTCCATTTAAAATTGTCCAGTTGGATTCTTATATAATGTAAAATAGGTGAATAACTTAATTAATTATTTCGATATATCATTTTCCTAATTCCGCCCCGTCGATCGTAAATACGTACAACATAAATTTAAGTGTCCCTAATTCGCGCTCAAAACTAATTAGCAATTTTAAATATTTTTTATTTACAAATTGAAGAAAGTATGTTTTATAATCTATTTAATAATATATCTTTTACAATTATTTGAATAAAATAAATAAGTGAACATCATAGTTTAATTATTATGGTCTTAACAAAATAAAAAAAATTTTAAACGTTTTTTTTTTTTTTTTTTTTTTTCACTAAAATGGCTACCTAGTTTAGTTTTCTATCCATAACTTATTTATGAAGCTTTGTATGAAGATGCAGAATTAGCAGTTCTCCACTTCGGACAAATAAGCGACACATTCACCACAAATTCTGGAGTAAGGCAAGGATGTCCACTGTCACCACTTCTATTCACGCTGGTAATAGATGAAATAATGAAAGAAACGGGTTCTTCCGGAAGAGGTATAAGGTGGGATCTCTCAAGGACACTTGAGGACCTTGACTATGCGGATGATATATGTCTGCTAGCGCATAGATTCTGCGACATTCAACATAAAGCAGACCTACTTCAGCAAGCAGCGCGCAGAGTCGGGCTAGAAATTAACATAGATAAAACCAAGGCCATGAGGATAAATAACACCAACACAAATACCATAACCATAGAAGGTCAAACAGTCGAATATGTATAAAGCTTCTCTTACCTAGGTAACATTCTAACAGCAAACGGAGGTACAGAAGCAGATGTCAACAACAGACTACGTAAGGCCAGAGCTGCGTTCGGTGAACTAAGTCCAATATGGAAGAATGGCCAAATAACTAGAAAAACAAAGATTAGAATATTCAAAGCATGTGTAATGTCAACACTTATGTATGGCAGTGAAACTTGGATGACGACAAAAAACATCAGTCAAAAACTTCAAGTATTTGCGAACAAATGCCAAAGAAGAATATGCAGAATATTCTGGCCAAACACCATCAGCAATAAGGACTTATGGCAGATAACAGGTGAAGAACCGATAATGCATCAAATTAAGCGCAGAAAATGGAGATGGATAGGACACACTCTAAGAAAACCATCAAATAATATAACAAGAATGGCCCTAGAATGGAATGCCCAAGGGAGCAGAAGGCGAGGACGACCCAACAACACCTGGCGTCGGACTGCGACTTCTGAGGTAATAAGATATGGACGAACTTGGGAGGAGACAAAGATCATTGCGTACAATAGAGAACAATGGAGGAGGCAAGTTGATGCCCTATGCTCCCACGAGGAGTAACAGGAAAAAAAAAAAAAAAACAAAAACTTATTTATTAATATGAATAATAATGTGCATTGTTTTGCATTACAACGAGGAAATAATATTATTTTTTATTTTAAAAATTAATTTGAAATATAAGGCGTGGGAGTATTGTATTTACAAAAAAAGGGTTCGGGCGGCATAATGTACTAGGGCGGTGATAGGTACATTTACGTTACTTTTAATTATTCCTTTAATAAATTCAGTACTTTATTTAATAAAAATATTTATTTATTATTGAAATATTTATGTATAGGGGAGAGTGAGGATAATGTAAACAGTTTTTAGATTTAGCACCGTAGTTTACTTATGCAACCAATTTCAGTACTAAATTGTTTTGCAGCATTTAATTCAAAATTTTCGTTATAATAAAAATTATTTTCGACTTAACATACTTTTTCAGTAAAGTGTTTTTTTTTTTTATTTAACAAAAAAAACTTTTTTGGTTAACATTATACCCACTGGCTGGGATATTGGTAACAATTATCGTTTTTGAAAGGGGTTGTTGTTAACAGAAAGAAACACTTCGAAATTCAGCCTTATTTATTAAGAAATAAAATAAAATATTGTTACAGAATTATAATAAAACAAAAAAAATAATATTGTATAACTTAATTTTAAATCCTATCACATGCCGTTATCTTCATTTGGTAATATTTTGTAGGTATTGCTAACTTTTTTAGTTCCTTTGTACTTTAAATGAACTTAACTAGGTGTTTGCAATAAATTTTTGGAAAAAAAAAAATTGTGATTCTATATCACTAACACTAATACAATTCTATTCACTAATTTATCTTATGTTATACGATGAAAAATCAATGCTGTTCGTGGCTATTGACGTGGTTTGGTTAGCAATGAAATAATGTCGATTCTGGAAATGTAGGATATTAATTGGAAAAACAAATGATTCTTCTTTCTTTCTTAGAAATGTTACTTCAAAATCTTCCGATCCTTGAACCTTTAAAACTTGCGCTATGTAATAAACGCCTTTAAGTGTTTTTTTTTGTTTAAATTTAACTAAAACGAAGTCGTCAACTTGGAGAGCTACGTCATCTCGTAACATATTTATCTGGTCGTCCTGGGAAGAAAGTTCTGACATATACTCTTCCTCTGAAAGTTTTAGAGCAAATTCTGATAAATTATTTAAAATAAAATTCTGATAACTAATTTAAAATAATGTAAACTAATTTCAGTTAGGTACTTTCGGTGTTTGCATGACCGTGGTTAAGCCTGTTTCATCTAAATTATAGATGTTGTGCGGAGTAAATTTCTAATTTGTCAAAATTTTCTCATAGTTTTCAAAAAATTCCTTTACTGTTGTTTTATTGAAGGCTGTTGCCCGACCCAAGCTTGTATTTTCTGGTTTCCGTAGGCTCAGATTAGAGTGCCGACGCATAAATGATAAGATTCACTCTTTTTCTGCTGTTTTGTTTTCGTCCCATGTTTTAGGGTAAGATAAACCTAATTTTTTTGCGAATTCAGATGCAAGATCTCGGGCTTGTTTATAGGACAAACCGTAATACATATTTGAAGCTTTTAACAAATATTTTTTTAAAACCTTCTCTTTTTCGTCAGAAAAGATTTGGTTGTGTTTATATTTTTTCCTGTCAGAACTTTTGCGGACAACAATTTCATTTTCAGTATTGCTCTCATTTTCCGAATCTTCAAAACGGAAATTTGATACGTTTTGGTTTGAATTTAAAGTTTGAGCCAATTTAACTCTTTTGTATAAAGTAACATGATTAATCCCGTATTTTCAGAAGCCTTTCTATAAGAAATCTGATTTTTTAAAATTTCTTTCACCGCTTCCTTTATTTGATTTTCATTAATTACTGATTCCTTCTTTCTTTTATATGCCCGAATCATAGTTAGGTACCAGTAAGAAATAAAATTTATGAAAAATTCATGTTGGGGATATTTGTAACAGGGTTAACAATATAACCACCACCATCTGTTAACAATATCAATACCAGCACTTTTTTTTAAACTTTTTTACAATTTTTAAAAGCTATAAAGAATGAATTTAATTTATAACATTATTAAAACATTATAAATTTGTTAAAATTTTTTTAAATATTTCTACTTACTTGATTTTTACACACTATCTAAAATTTTTTTTTTTTACTTCACAACACAAAAATCATGTTTTTACTTGTCACTTTTATTGCAGACTGAATATCGAGCTGAAAATTCATGGTGTAGTCAACCACATTATGGCCGATAAACTCTCAAATGTCGTTTTAAAAAATTCTCGTTACTCTTTGAAATTTTCAGACTGTTTACAACAACCCCATGCTTACAATATTCCCACTCTCCCCTATACTTTATTTTATTTACCTATTTTAGATAATTACGACAATATATTATACAATCATTCGAAAATAATTATTAGTAAAATTTAAATACAAATTATTTCCATAATATTGAGTAGTTTTTTCTTTTTTTGCTTACTCCTCTATGGAGCATAGAGCTTCCACTTGACATTTTCATCGTACTTGATTGCTAACTGTTGTTATCAGTTCTAATTCTGAGGAAATGTCTACTCTCATTTTTAATCTGTTTTATACTGCATATTGTAAGTAGGAGATTAACCTACTGTAGAAGTACTATTTTACTATTGAGTGTTATACTCCTCATATAAATAACTCTAAAAATATAGTGTCCAGCATTATTATGTTCTAAAAATAATTCATTAAAACCTTTAGAATATTTGTATAAACTGTTGTTAAAGCTGATTTTATTCAACATTCCCTAATGCATAACGTTTTCATTGTACATTTTTGTTTGAAATTAAAAAAAATAAATAACATAAAAAATGTGTAATAGGTTTGAGGCATAATCTGTGATTGCGTTTTGATTTTTAAACTGAGTAAAAACAAATAATATCATTGAATGAAAATCGATTTTATCGAGACTTTGTTTTGTTAAGTACATAGAAATAAAATTCTAACACAAAAAAAAATATCTCTAGCTAATTTAAAAATTTGAAAATACACAAATGGCCTATTTAAATTAATTGAAAATAATTTCAAATAAGTAATAATATTTTCCATAAAATTAATCATCCTGGAATATTTTATTGCCTTTGTCTTTCCCATTTGAATAAATTGTATTGGAAAATTATATATTTTTTTTTTTTATTTTTAAATTTGATTGCCTAAAAAATGAAAATTTTATTTTTTGTTTTTCTTTTACTGCAAACTTATCAATTTATATGTATATATTAAATGTTAATAAAACAAAAAACAAAATAAAATAAAATATCCTTAATCTAATATCCTAAAATAAAATATTTTACTAAATGATTAAATAAAATATTATATTTTATTTAACTTTATTCTCAAAACACAAAACAAAAAGTACATTTACTTTAGGTTATTTAAGTAAAATAATGTCCTTAAAACTTTTTGTAAATACATTCCAAAAAGAAAAAACGAAAAAACAAAAAGGATGTTTTAATGCAAAAATTTTCCAAAAAAAATTATTTTAAAGTCTAAAAATTAAAAAAAAAAAAAAATACAAAATAAAAACAAATTTTAAACATTTTTCGGTATAAAATTAAATTTTCAAAGTTTCAAGGATTCTGGGTCAAATTCAGGAACGCAATAGAAAAATTAAGAATATTCTGTATATACCTTTGGGAAGATAAATTATTTCAGTAACTATTTTTGTTCTCTTGTAAATTATTTTTTAACATTTTAGGTAAATATTTCTAATATGAAAATCTAGAACCCAACAATTTTTGATTTTTGGAAAATATTTTTGCGTAACACTATGGAGGTACCTATGTATAAATAGTTGTGTAAATATTTAGCAAAACTGTTATATTATATTATTATATTTTTATTAATAAGTATAATTTTGTTGAATAAAATCTTAAACTGTTCATCTGTCGGTTTTTTCACAGAAATTCGCATCAAAGAAAGAAAAGAAGTATAATTTATGATCATTAACATTCAATTTACATATTTATATGTATTATATAATTATTATGAATAATTAAATTTTCTACACAAATGAACGAATCAACTGATAAATTACATAAAAAAATTTTATTACAATAATTGGCGGTTCATATAAAATTTTTGATTTTTTTTGCAATTAAATAATTAAAATGTTATGATATGAAATATAGTTGATGGTGGGCAGTACTCGGCATAGACGATTCCCAAAATTTAAAATTTTCTATTTATGAACAAAAATATTTAAAAATTAAAATTTTTTTCAAGCCTAATATAATCTAAGACTAACATTTTTTTTTTTCATTTGTCATTTTCAATTAATATTTATTTATTTTTTTTTTCTTGTTTGCTATACTTATGTGTAACTTTACACTTTGAACAATAGAGTTTTAACCAATTTAGTCTGTGACCCACTTTTAGTTTGGGTCAAATTTATAACCTCCTTGATATTTATATGGTTTACAATTTAATTTTTTTAAAAATGTAAGTGGCCAATTTTGTTAGGTTTTTCGTGAGGAAGGGAAAATCTTTATTAAAGTTTAAAAAAAAAGTTTTTTATCTAATGGGGTACCTAATATCATAATCATCATCTTATAGCGCTACATCTATGGGTGAACTTTGGACTTCATTACAGTACTCTTCTAAAAGGCTCATTATCTGTGTTCTTTTCATATGATTCAAAGTCTAGGTTTTATTAAATTCAAAAGAATGATGTATGTTAATGATCGGATAATGACGGGTAGTATTACAGTTTTATATATCTTTGCTTTTCTTAATAATAACTTTGATTGTAGCAAATTTCTGTTTGCATCATTACATATTCTGTTTTCGGCCTGAATTCTGTTACATATTAATGAAGTACTGCGTACTATTATCGCTTCTTATTGTTGTTGCGAGGTCTGTGAAGCTTGTAATTACCCCAAATTTAAAATCTCCTATTTTTATACTCTGATGGCTTCTTATTTGCTCTTTCATTAACATTTTTAGATATTTTGTTTTGCTTCTTTTAGATATTTTTAATCATATTTTTCTTGTCTCGATTTTTACCTCAACAAATAGTTCTCTGCCATATAATATATATAGATTTTTACCATTATTACTATATCATCCGCATATGCTACTAAATGGGTTGTCATATTGAAGAAATGAAGCCCTTCTTTTCTAATTTTTGAAAAATAATATACTAAATAAATTAAACCTACGATATTTTATAGTGACTATGTATTGAGTTTTTATGTTTAACATCTTTTTGTGGGATGAGAAGTACTGGTTACTGAAAATAATTCATTCAAACATTAAAACTAACTGATGTAGCAAAAATGGAAAGAATGCTGATAACATAAAAAATTTTACTCAATTTTTCAAATGAAATGCATGTAGTATCTCAGGTGTTTGAAGTTTTGCAATGTTAAACTTCCTATTTTGAATGGTGCGTCCTTTTTTGACATTGGATATTCGTGCTCTATATGGATATTCGATGTTAGCTCCTCGATAGGTACGTACATCCGACACACTGGTAGCATGTCGGGCGTCAATCATAATGTAGTCAATTTGATTCGCTGTACGTCCATCCGGAGATAGCTAGGTAGCTTTGTGGATATTTTTATGGGGAAAAATTGTGCTACTTATAACTATATTACCATATGTTTTGTCTAGGATGTCGTAGAATTCATCCTTCGTGGAGTTCTCCGCTGATGTTGAAGAATTTGCCTTTGATACGGATGACGGCTAGATTTCATTAACCGGTGTAAAATCAATGACGTTTCCTCTAAGCCGTTTTCCTACTACGAATCCGCATCCAAATATGTGATGGTTTCCGTTTCCATCGGATTTCCTGTATCGCAGTAATGTTTGATTTATACTGCGAGAGAATATTTTTAATTTTGTTAGATGCAGTTGGATGATAGAGTGTTCTTACATTCCAAATGCAAATTCTTAAATCGAAGTCCTTTAAACGTTTGCCGGGTCTGTTTCCAATAATTTCGACCGTATCCGAGGCTTCAATTGCGTCTCTCAAAACTATGTAATTTTTACGGGTAAGGGGTACGGGTAAGCCTTACGCCAACCTAAAAATTTGAGGATTTTGGCGCACTTACAATTTTGGCCTGCTTACCAGCGGATGCTAAGTAAAACAGTTCCTAGGGGTCACAAAGTGGAGATAATGTAAGCACTTGAATAGGAACACGATAGTTGCGCATCTGAGTCAGCGACCGATCAAATGTTTCCCTGTCGATCCCAAACCAGACCCCCAAACTTTCTATTAACTGGCTTATAATTCCCATAGTTAGTTCGGTGAAATACCAAGTTAAAGACACTTTCCGATCGGAAACGGGTACTTGTATATTTTAAATGGTAGTCGATCAATTGCTTAACAGTCTGTGAACCAATTTCCCCCATTTAGAATTTGCATTCAAAATACAATATCAGAAACAGTTCTTTGGGATTCCAATTTAATTGTAATAGTTTTAGCAGGTCTTTATAAGGAAGGAGAATAAAAGGGTAAGATCACGGTAAACTACGAAGAGGAAACCGAAGAAACTTTTTCTGAATTGCTTTAAGTCTATTGATATATGATTACGATAAAATGGTGACCAAACTGGACTTTCATATTCCAGATTTGAACAAACAAGACAGGTATATAAAGCTTTAATGATGTACGGATCATCAAACTTTTTGGAACACATTTTGATGAAACCTAGTAAAGAATTAACTTTGTTGACAATAAAGTACACCCAAGTCCTTAAAGAGGGTCACTTTTTTAATATCCTTGGTTTTAATTTTCAAAGGTGTATAGTTACTAAGTATAACAGAAGATCGCCGGGTAAAACTAATCTGTGTACACTTTTCAATATTTAGTAGAAGATTATTTTGTTTACGCCAATCCAAAAATGAGTTCAGGTCTTCTTGAAGTAAAGCAATATCACTAATTGATTTTATTGTTTTATAAATTTAATTTATATGATAAATAACAAGGGAGACCCAGATGACTTCCTTGACCTACACCAGAGTTAAAAAAAAAATGGATCACAGATACTTGACCTAAATATTACACAATATTTTCTATTTGTTAAGTATGAACGAAACCAATTAATTAAAAATTGTGAAAAGCCAAATTTTACAAGTTTCAACAGAATTACACTGTGTGGCTAAATATCAAATGTTTTGTATTTAGGTCTGTATAAATGACATTCGTTTGAATACCTAATTCCATTGAACTAACAATAGTACTAGAGAATTCTACTAAATTGGTCACAATAGATTTTTTTTTTCATGAATTCACGCTGATTGGATACTAATGCAATACAACACCAGTTTTAAATTTAATCTTAATTCGAATAATTTCGTTACACACGATAATTTGGCAATTGGTCTATAGTTTAGTATTAAATTTTTGGAATCTTATTGATAATAATAAATTCAAATAATATCTACCTGAAATTATAAACAAATAATTCGATTCTGTACAATTTTTCTGTCATTTTAATCATAGTTAATTAAATTCATTTAAATAAATAAAAACGAGTTGAAACATTTAACTTGAAAAGCTCGTAGTATAATATTGCGTAAAATTTTTATTAGATACATTTATAACCTTAAAGTCTTAACAAAATTATTTTATAAAATTACACAGTAAGTCGGAGGAGTTCGAACTAAAATTGTACAAAAATTTTTTTGCTTAATTTAAATATTTCAACATCTAAACGAAATGTTTTTTTTTTTGTAATGAAAATACAAATAAGTCAGATTCAAATCATCTTTAAACTATTATTTCAATTTAAAGACTAAACTACATGAACAAAATATCATATTTAAACTAGAATTGTGTGGTTATTAGACTGAATAACGAAGTAAAAATTGTATCCATGGTAAAAAAAAAGCAGCTGGGTTTTGAATTAAACAAATTGAATTGGCTGATTGAATACAATTTGTCTGTGATATTTAGCCACAACATTTTCATTTATAAAGCTATCTTAATGCCAACATGAAATTACGGATTTTAACTATAGGGGGAAGTGGCCAGCAATTCAAATATAGAAATTTCAGCCGGAAACTGAATCCATGTTTTATGAATAATATTTTACATCAAGACCTACAGGTGAAAACCATAAAGGACGAAACTCTAAACGTAAATACCAAACAAGATTAATTTCTCACTCAAACGGCTTAGTAAAAAGCTGGTTAAGATTAAAATGATATAAGTCGATTTAACCGTCATATCATTTATTTATACCCAACAGATATTAGTAAAAAAATTTGACAAAAGTCACATGGCTTCTTACCATTCAGTTCTCTCATCCGGTAGCTATTCTATGTTGCTTATATTTAAAAACAAATATAACACAATTATTGATTGTATTGAAAAAAATATTAATTTTAAAAATAAAAGATTCACTTTAAATGTATAACATTAAAACTTCATAAAATTAAAGCAAATTTAATTAAATTGCTTAAAATAAAATTTTTCAAATCAAAAATAAAAATTTATATTTTTAAAATTTTGGAAATTATTTTAAAGCTTATTCGTAGACAAATTAAAGAAATGAATATTATAAATTTTAATTGAAATCCTCAATTAGTTATTTTTTATTAATCTTTTTTTATTAATTTATGCGATTGGTTGGATAAATCAAGAATATTTTCAATATTATTTAACAACGAATTTTTAATTAAAAAAATCCTCTTTTAAAGAATTAATTAATAGTATTTTACCATTTTATGACTCGTTTTATTGAATTAATTAATTTGAATCGTTATTCGTAAATAAAAATATACTGAAGTTTCGCTCTTATTGAATTCGGTTTATCGTTGTTTTTTTTTTCTACTGAATTTTGTACTGAAGATAAAATATTATGTAGTTAAAAAATTTCAATAAAATTTTAATCCCTAATTGAATATAGTTATTATAAGGAATTTGAAAATGATATATTTTTTAGTGTTAATAGTTATTTTTACTCTAGTAGACTGCATGTTCTAATTGGATTTAGTTTATGTTTTTGAATTTTATTGGTTGTTGGGAAGGAAAGTTGGTGGTTGACTATGATATAAATTTAATATTTGATAGAAGAGAAATCTGAAAATTGTATATTCATAAAGATTGCATGTAAATCGAATTCTAATAGTTTTTCCTGCATTGCGTATACACCAGTCCAAATTGATTCGAATGAAAATCGATTCGGTGACAATCATAATATGGAAAAATAATATTATATTAAAAGTAATCGCGAAATTTTATCGCGGCACTGAGCAGAATATCAACACAAAACTAATTAATTATTTTGTGAAAATTGAATGATTGAAATTCATCGCTCCGCACTCCGTACCTAGATTTTACTTTTGTTTGTGCTTTTGAAAGAAAGCTAAACAATTTATTTTATTCACGTACTAAATAAGCAACATTAAAATAAAATTATTTGACGATATAAATCTAAAAAGAAAGTAAGTTGTTAAATAAATAAGCTTTAAGTCTATTAGTAGTTATTATCAAAAACAAAATTTATGATTTATTTTTTACAACAGTTGAGGACCGTTTTGTCAAAAGTCAACATGTTGAAAAAATCGAAAAATGCGATATATATATATCAAAATGTTCGTATTTTGAAGCGATATCGATTTAGCTTTAAAAAATTTAACAAAACTCAATATATTTAAAGTATTATGCTTTGAAAATTTTAAATTTATACAAAAACTCACCAAATGCTAGTTTTATTGAGTTTTGAAAAAAGCCCAAACAAAAAACTTCAAAACTTCTTTTTGTTGTAAGCTTATAATATTCTAATATTTTTAAAAATAAAATGAAGATGTAATTAGGTTATGTTATGTTATTTTTGTAAACGCAAAAACCGAAAATAAACCAACAAAAATTCCAGCAAAGCCTCATGCAGTTAAAACGGATTACTTTATAAGAAAAGCAGACAATACTTTAGTTCGATTTTGTGTTAAATATTTTTCAAATATAACTGGACCTTCAGTCAATCGCTTAGTTCTTATAGCAAGGCATTAAGATGAAAAATAATCTATTATTATGTGATAACATGTATACATATTTGTTCAGATACCATAGCTTTATATACTAGAAGCTCCAAAAGAAAGATGTGGAGGAGATCGATCTATTTTCGCTAATAAAACCGTAACCAAAAAAATTATAAACCATATTCGCTCATTTAAAAAGTATGGTTTTATAACTTCAGGCATGATAAATTTCAAAATAAGGATCAAACCGACTTTTATAGCAGGCTTCAAACTAAAGCATCACTTAGGGGTGTTTTTAATATCATCTAAACGAGTTTTTTTGGAGATATTAGAAAAAAATTATTTAACTATGAAAAAGAAGCAAAATGAAAACGAAACCGATGATATACCGAATCAAATTTGACTATTTTCGCACTCGTGTGCGTCTCGAAATTAAAATGGAATAATATGAACTGATATTAGTTCATTTTAAAAAAAAAAGCAAAATATTCAAAAGTGTAACACATTATTTTGCCATTAAAGGACATAGCTCCATGCCACTAGATCGTGTCTTTGGTCGTGTGGAAAAAAATTATCGTAGAATGGAGCAAATATTATTTCCACACAAATATTTTGAAAATTTTTGGAACTGTTCACAAACTATTGAAGTATAAAAAATTGGAAACTATATATCACATAAATGCAAAATTAAAAACCATATTTAAATCAAAATTAGTGAGATACGAGTAATGAAATTTGAAAGAGAAGAAAAACAGAATTCTTATCCTGTCAGTTAGTATAATACGTATAGTGGAGGTTTTATTTCGGTAGAACCTTTTGAGAACACCATAAAAAAATTTAACTAAAATTTCAATGCTTTAATGTCATCAAATTAATGAAATAAATATTTTTCTATACAATTCACTCATCGACATCTTTAAATAATATTGATAATGAAAACATCTCCAAATCATAATTATAATGACGAGAATGAAAACATAAATAATATTTTAATATAAAAAAATTTTCCATTATTATAACTCAATTTCATTAATTTGGTGAGTTTTGAAAAATAAAACAGTAATATTTCCGATTTCAGAACACTATAAATTTAAAATTAAAAAAAGTAAATTTTTTCTTAGGCCTTAAGTTGTGAAATTAAATAAAGTTTTGTTTAAAAAAAAAATTCATTGATTTTTAAATAACCAATAAAAACTCACTCCTGAAAAATATCACTTGTTGAGTTTCAAAATAATTGTCCAGAGTTTTAAATTGTAAAAAAAAAATACATCAAATTCTATTTCTATTATCAATAAGTACTGACGATTACATAGACCAATTTTTTTTTTACACGATCAACATATTCTAATAGTTTTCTAAAAATAAACCTTACTTTCATAATATAGAATCATGAAGTTCAAGTTTAAACACATTGTTTTTTGTAAAGTAAAGCAATGTGACTGGAATGTACTGACATACATTTGTCATAATGTACTAATGAAGGTATTTGAGTTAATCGTCGATATTTGATAAGGTCTAAGCCAGTTAATGAAATTGTTTTTACTCTTTTTTTTAGATATATATGCATTAAATTCAAATTACCGTTGTTTTTAGCATATTTTTATAAAATCAACATTTTGGATTTATTTTTAACAAAGTTCTAATTAAAAAATCAATGTTAAAACAATAATTGTTGGGGACATATAAAGAAAATTTCCCTGAAATATAATAATTTCCTTGATCTTTGTAATAGGTTCTATTATCATAATATCATACCTTTATATATCTACTAATTGACATTCTATTAAATAATTGTGCTAATTTTTTCTATAAATTGCTTTACTTCAGAATACATTGTAATTCCTTTTTTTCAGTATTTATTGTATTTCATTCAAATTTACTAGTTCGAAGTGTTCAGTTGCTGTTTAAAGCATAAAACTTTATATTATAGCATAAAACTATATAAAATATTGTTGTTATGAAATATACGAACAGAGTTGTATGTTATTGCATAATTATTTTGGATTAACAGCAAAGTATGTATTATCAATATTGTTCTAATGTATATAATGCAATAAAATTGAAAGTGAATTCAAATGAAAAAAAAAAAAAAAATCTGATTCATTTAATTTTTGTTTTTGCTCTTTTAATATTTTTATTTTTTAATTTAATTCAGTGAATTAATTAAAAATAATTCCGTGTAGGCGTTTTTTCATTTTTTTAATTAAATTTAAAAAAAAAAATTATTTATTTATTATTGTCTTTAAAAATTGTGAAAATAATGTTATTTTATTAAAAACTGTTTTATAGCGAATATATTTTAATAAAAATGTAAATATAATGATTATAAACATTTATTTATTTTTTTTTTTTGAATAATTGTTAAAACTTGTCATTAAAATTAAAATTCTGTTTCTCATTAATTTCAATAATATTATCGAATTATATTATACAGTTTTTTTTTTTGTGGAAAATTAATTATATTGATCTTTTGTAAAATTTCAAAAAGGTTAATAAATAATATTAATATTAAAGCTAGTTAATTTGAATGATAAATAAGAAAAAATATAAAACGTGTATTTAATTAAATTAATAAAAAAATTTCAACGAATTATGACTGTAGCCACAAATTAAGAATGTAAATTTACATTAACTTGTTTTTATTGCGAAAAACTATTTAAGCTCTAATGTGGTGGAAATTTATTTTTAAAATGATGACAACACTCAGAAACTGTGTGATCATCATTAGTAGATGTTAATTATTGATTTAAATATTTGACTTGAATCTAGCTTCAAGAATATGCTACTAACTAAATTGATTGTCGAAAGTTCCTTTTGTTATTAATTATTTTACAAAAATTATTTTTAAAGTACTTTTTGAGTAACAACTCATCTATAATTATAATTGACAAGCATTTAAGGACATGCGAAGTTAATTTTATTTCGCTTCTTCTTAATGTACTCTAAATATGTAAATAAGTTGTATATACGACCGAAATACGCATACGGGTCAAAAAAAAATTCTATTTGGTTTTACAATATTCAAATTTTTAAATAAAATATACCCATTTCGTGTCATTCAACATCATATTATTTTTATACAAAATTAAAGGAAATTTATTCTATTAATTTTTTTAAGTAACTGTCTCAAATTAGTTTTTTCTATATTTTGGTCATTTGTAGTAATCATATAGTTTTGGTTAAAAATATGTATATGATGTATATACCTCTTTAATTACAAAAATATTTTATTTTTATTTATTTTATCCATTAAATGCCACTTAGTATAGGAATATGTCGAAACGAAACAGTATATGAGGGAGCAGTATTTATGTTTCCTAACTAAAACTTAAAGCTTACTAAGCTCTAAATTTTTATGAAAACATGAGTGGTTTTTACTATAAAGTGAGAAGTGTATGTCAGTACGTAAATTGCTGTTCTGTTAAAAACTTTAAATTTGTCTTCAACTTAAATTATAGTTATTCAGCAGGGGTTCCTAGTATTATATATATTTTACAAGTATATAAAATCATTGCAACACCCTCTACTTTATTAATAGAGAACTCCATACAAAACCAAATATATTGAAATTTGATTTCTAAAACTGTCCAAATTTAAGGTTTGCGTTTATCTGATATTTGATTTTTGATTTTGGTTGTTAGTACTAAATAATGACAATAACAAAAAGAAGAAAAGCTATCTATAGGAAAAAAAATTATTGAAAAGAAAAGAATTTAAACTTACATAGGTGTTTAAACAAAAAAAAAAAATACGAATATAACAATTTTTTTTTTTTACTTTATGAGAATATGTGAATTTGCTTTGTGTTGTTGTTTTATAAATTGAAGCCCCATTTTCTCTGTGTTACAGATATTAGATACCGTAAACCTAATATAATAATAGTTTGACAAGCCTAAATGTAAAGATCTTTCTACATAAAAAAACATAACATCTTAAGTCAAAAAAGTAAATTGTTCAGGAGAGGCAGTTTAGTCGAAAAATTTAGATATAAGATTTATTTTCGAAAACGAAGATATTTTTGAATAAAATAATGATGGATAGGTACTTACCAAATAAATAAGTTACCATAAAAGTAGGAAAATATCTTAATTACTTTAGTCAGTTTTTTTTTTACATTTTCTTTTTATTTAAACATATTTATTTATTTCAAGCTTAAATCAAGCAGTTACAAATAATATTTACTTAAAAATGTCCGTTACAAATTTACAAATTAAAAAAAAAATACAAAAAAAAGTAACATACTTAATTCTAAATAAATTTAATTTTTAAATTCTTAACATTACAAGTTCTTAATACTAAATGACGGTTTAAGGTGCAGGAGTGAGAGTTGTTTAGTTTGTGTATTGGTGCAGTTGTTTTTTTAATACAGCCTTTGGATGAAAGAAGTCAATTACGGCCTTATAATTATTTCCCATTATTAACATTCTATTAATTTGTTCAAATCTACCATTATTATTTCCATGATGAACCAGGGTGAAAAGATTAAGTGGAATCTAAGTCGAGAATAATTATTGTTATTAAAAATTGTAGTCAAAATAGGTGGAGAAATAATATTACCTTTAATAATTTTGTTACATCAGCAATTGCCCTTCTTTCCTGCAGGGTAGCCAGATGAATTAAATTTAGACGGTGTTCGTAAGGTGACAATCGAATAGGATCTTCCCAAGGAAGATTGCGTAATGCAAATCTTAAAAACAGTTTTTTTGTATGATTTCGATTCTTTGTATATAAACATCATATAGAATGGAGAGCATACCTGGTTAGCATACTCCAAGTTAGGTCGAATCAATGTTGTGTACAGAGCTTTTAAAATATAGGGGTCAGAGAATTCTTTAGACTAACGCTTTATTAACCATAGCAAGGAATTTGATTTATTTATAATGCAGTTCAAGTGTAATTTAAATATTAACTTATCGTTGAAATACACTCTTAAATCTTTAATGGAATTATTAACTTTTAAGAATAATTATTCAGCACTAAAAGTGAATAACTGTAAAAGATTGGTTGGCAACTACGTATATATTACATTAAAGCACACTTTCTAATATTAAGTAGTAAATTATTATTGACATAGACCAAAGATAGAAATTGTTTAGATCAGTTTGGAGTAGGATTGAATCATCAATGGACTTTATTTTTTTTGAAAATTTTCATATCATCTGCATAAATTTGTAGTTCTTTATTTTTAATCACAGATGCAACATCATTCACAGATATAATGAACAGAAGAAGCCCCAAGTAACAAGTAATTGCGTTAATGTTGAATTTTAAATATTTATCCCATGCTTTGTTTATCTTATTTCGAAGTTCTTTAAGAAAACCATTAAACGATGGCGGACCAGCACTGATGTCCTTATTTTTACTTAACGGAATATATTGCATAAATCCGAATTTCTCAATAATTTCATAAAATTTGGTGATCATTACTTCTAAATCATAATTCTTCAGAATAGATGGAAAATCGTGTGATTTGAATTAATTATAAAGTCAATCGATATTTGCGTGGCCAAAATTGTATCGGTAGGAAAAAGTATTTTCCACAATTTTTGGAGCTTTGACGCAATATGTAAGGCAAATGGGAGGATGATAAGGATCAATATTTACGAGTGTTTCAACACAGTCGATATTTATTAGACTAATCCAATCAGAAGTAATTATAAGGTCAAGTTGTCGAACTTTGAAATTACATATTAGAAGAGATTTGAGAAGTAATTTGCATTAAGTGAGTCCATAAAGGTAATTTCAATTTCAGTAGTGTGACCAATTGGAAACAGACTAATGCATTATCAGGCTAATATTAAGAAAATTAAAATCACCACAAACAATTATTTCTTCCGAAGGGCTGAATTTAGAAGATACAAAATCCATAGCCTTAATGCATGCATCATAATTATAAACTTCGAATGTCAGAAGTGGGAGGAACATAGCAATTTATGATGTAAATATTTTTATTATTAAATTGAATTTTAACACCGATAATTTCAATCGAGTTGGAATTAGGAAAAATTATGGAATTGTATTGATTGTATTGAATGAAAAGTAACTTTTAACCTGCACCTCCTTTACGGATCAGATTCGTATTCATTAAGGTGATATCGATTTTTCCTGAATACAGTAAAAGTCACAGTTAAACAGGTCCAGGCCATTTATACCTGGAGCAAGCCAAGTTTCTGTAAAAAAATATAAATATATCAATATCTAAGATAGTTGAGTATTTAAACACTTTCTTAGTTTTTGTGCGAAAACGACATACATTTTGATAGTAAAATGACATATTGAATAACTAACTTAACATTTGTAGGGGATTGTGTTGTACGAGCCTATTTGTTGAAATTAAATTATTTCTTTGAGGTACTGGGTAAGAAACGAAAAAAACTTATAATAATTAAATAAATATTAAAACTCTAGGTATGTTTCACACCTAGACCTCTTATATTTCGAAAAAGTAATTTTACATAAATTTACTGTCAAGAACACAAAAAAAAACAAAAATGTAGTTGATCTATACGGTACGGGTACCTACATATATCAATAATAAAATAATTGGTTGAAATTTTCTATAAACGCGCACAATTTTAATTTAAATAGAATAAAAATTTTGATAAAATTTGTAATTTTATCATCATTAAAGAGTTTGAGATAGGATGCTTTTTATGGATATATCTTGATATATCTCGAGTTGTAGGACAACGAAGTTTTGGTTGTTTTTCCAGAATCACTCCCATATACCATTCTACATGTTTTTCACTCTCGGAGGAATACGCAAATTCTTCTAGAGCTTTTTCCTATCGTAAAATTTTCAAAATCTAGATAATTTCATAAAGAAGTTTACTTGCTTGCTATTCGTTTACTACAGCTTTTGATATATTAGTAGGAAGATAAATTTTATCTTCACAAAACTTGTGTCTGCACTTGGTCTATCGTTTATTTTGCCCTCCAATCCATTGGAAAATATAGAGAGATTAGAGTATATATATTTCAAACCAACTACTTCGATAACGTTATAATTAGAATAATTCATGAACGCCTAACATGATGAACTAAATGAACTACTTCTATTTGCAGTATTCTGTACAAATATTTGACAACAACAACAAATCAAATCTGGACAACGGATCATACCTTCGAAAAGCTAATTAAAACAAATCTAACTTAACCCAGACCTAAATAATTCACGTATAGATGTTATAAAATATTTTTTTCATAATCTCATGTGAAAAGGATATTTTCTGTTTAATTATTTTTATCCTTTTTGTTATTTTTTTTTTTTTTGTATATCATCTTATTGTGTGTCTCATAAAAATATTTTAATATAAAATGTCTCAAGTATTCTCTAAATTAATATTTTTTTAATTTAAATTATTCATAATATTTAATAATATTATGATATTAATGAAGTGTTTTTTTTTATCATTACAAGGGCCTCTTTGACCTTAATAAAAGTGAAATTATATTTGCAGCAATACAAAAATCTACACTTATATACTCATTTATACGAATAAGTATATCATCTTAATTATAAATTTAGTAAAAAATTAACTTTTAAAAGATTATTTTTTTTTTTGTCATTATTTTTTATGTTTTTTAATATATTTTATATTTAATGAAGTTCATTATTTTACTTCATAATTTTTTTAATAACTTTATTTTTATTTTTTTTTTTTTTTAAGTTTCACTATAAATAATTAATAGATAATAATGTTTAATAGTAAGTTGTTAATATAAATAAAAGGTATGTGAAATAAAGTCAAATGACATTGTGAACATTGAGGCTTTTTCAATTCAATTCAATTCATTTATTTTTTTCAATATAGGTACTTATTTTTTGTACACATTGTTTTTTACAAAGTACATTATTAATATTAATATTAAATGAATATTCAAAGGCTTTGTTTTTGTAGTTTTTATCGCCATACCTGAACAATAATTTTCAACACTGTAGAAGCCCTTTTTTGTATACTACAGGAAACGAGCTCTCTCGTTATAACTGATAATATATTCAATTTCTACTGAATAACTTCTATTCAATCAATTATTATTCTCTAATAATTCTACCAAAGTTCATCAAAACATAAGCAATACATAGAATAGATCAATGACGGAACGGCAGAAATGACATTTGGAATAAAGGACACAGCCTCCATTAAGAATATACCTTAACTTAATAATAATATCATTCTAACATGGATTAAAATCGTAACTTAAAATATAAATGGAAAGCCAAAAAGGGAGTTCTTCATTTATTATATACTTTTGTATTAACTTAAGCAGGGGCTATATGTATATATGTATATATGTTTATATAGTTTCGTGGTAGGTTGGAATTTTTTGTTAATTAACCAAACGCAAAAAGAAAAAAAATTATTTTGTTTAAAAAATTTAAAGATAAAGTTCTGAAATTTTGCACAGTTGCTCATGATAAAAAAACCGACCGGAGACGGTACTTTACAAAGCTATCGAATGACAAAATTTACACTTAGATTCTCCTTCACAAATAAAGAAATACGACTGTTACCGATTTCAAAAATTTTAACTGGTTCAGGTTGCTGCCGAACAACTCCTAGCACATCTCAGGCATATTTGAAAACCAATTGTGTTACAGGCATGAAAATTTACACTTAGATATTCCTTCACAAATAAAGAAATACGACAGTTACACATTTCAAAAACTTGAACTGGTTCGAGTTAATGCCGAACAACTCCTAGCACCTCTCAGGCATATTTGAAAACCAATTGTGTTACAGGCATGAAAATTTACACTCACATACTCCTTCACTAATAAAGAAATACGACTGTTACCGATTTCAAAAATGTGAACTGGTTCGGGTTGCTGCCGAACAACTCATAGAACGTTTCAGGCATGATTAAAAACCAATTGTGTTATAGACAGAAGAGCTTATATACTGGAATGTATACACTTATATTCTGGAATTATAACACCTATAGATTTCACTTAAAACTAAAAAGTGTAAAATAAAATAATAATGTAAAAATAAAAATTTTTAAAATATACTTTTATCGACACCAAACTAGCCCACTAAAAAGTAGGAAATAAAACTAGTGGTGAATGTTGAACATCTAGAGATACTATAAGATAAAACACAAAAGTATATAATGAATCTTGCTGGAATTTTGTTAATGGAAATTTGCAAATGCTTTGTGATGTTAAGAGAACCAAGCTTTAGATTGAGGTAAACTATGTTATCGTGATCGCATATCATTTGTTTCAGTTACATACTGGTGCAAAATGCACTCAAGTTTTTAACAAATTATAAGGGTATTTTTTAAACTCTTAACCGTTGATTTACAAGTAGTTTTTAGTTTTGAGTTTTAATTTAATTTTTGTATATTTTAATTTAAAAATTTACAATTTTCAAATTTATTTGAATTCATACGCTTGAAATAAGTCTGTATAAATAAATAAATAAATGTTCATCGACTCATTAAGTTTAAGAACTTATTTATTAGAAAAGACGAAAACAAAAAATATATTTAAAATAAAGTTATATTATTAATATACCATCTTAATTGTTCAATTCTTACTTATTGTTTTTTTTTACAAAACATTTTTTATTTATTTAGTATTCCTAATTAAAATATTATAATAACAAAAATATTTTCATTTCAATAGACAAAAACACATTATCATCTTTTTAAATAAGAATTTTTGAATTTGCTTATATTATTGGGAATCAAAATAAATAATACTTATTTATGTTAATTAAATAAATGAGATTTTAATTACAATGCATTTATAAATAATGTTTACAATATAAGTGAAAATATTTTAAATTCAAACTATAATAGAACCAATAACAATATTAATAAAGGTTATATATTTTTATTTAAAACTGTTCAACGTAAAAGCAAATAGCTTTATTTTAATAAAATTGATATGCATTGTGTATCCATCACGTTGTATATATTTCAGAGTTTTATCGATGTTTGAAATAACGTGATATTGTATGAAAATTTTTTTTAAGCGCGATGATAATGAAATTTATTTGAATTAAATTGAAAAGGTATTCCGAAGATGGTGTAATAACCGAAAGCGATTAAGATTTTTAATAAAATTAGTGAAACATACCTAAAGTATTAATCTTTATTTAATTTTAATAATATTTTACCTAGAGCCTGCAGCATATTCTATAAAATATTATTTAGTTATCCTAACGTCGACTACACATTAGCAATTTCTAGCTACAACTTTATTGCATCATTATTGACATGGAAATTCACCTTCCTTTCACCATGGACCTTCAAGAATATATTATTATTTGAAAAGATAAGCTAATAACAATTGATTAAATTATATTTACACTTTAAAATTATGGACTTATTTCATGCCACCATTTAATCATTTTTTAAATTAATATTTTGATAATGTAATCATTCTATTAAAAAAAAATTAATATAGAAAATTAAAAATAACTTTTAATGAATGAATTCTTGTTCTAATTATCATGATAATATTATTATTACGAACCATTTTTCTAATTAGCTATATACATATTGTATTAATATCATTATGTGGTGTTGTATTTTTAGGAAGATTTTCTAAATTAAAAACAAAACTTGTGAGTAATAACATATATATTCGTTTGTTTTTACTTTTATTAGGAATAGCTAAGCTGTTGATCATTCTTTAATATACTAAATTATCATTGTTAATATACTAATTGATAATTGAATGGTAAATTATTTACACCACAAAAATATTAAAATTTTAGCAAGTTCTTGGGGCTGAATATTTAAAACATTTCAAATATTTACACCAAATAGTGACGGTTATTTCCAAGTTGAGCGCCATCTATACTCTAAAATAAATTTCAATTACGGGTAATTTTTAAAAATGCTTCAAAAAATTCTGTCATTTTAAATAAAAACACAAACTTAAAGAAAAAAATACAAAAACAAAAACACAAACAGAAATTGAAGACAAAACAGAAAAACAAAATTAAGATCAGATTATACTTTTAAAAAATAATAATAATAAATTTTAGTTCATTTACTTCTGCTATCATTAAAAAAAATATATGCAGTAAAACACGGTTATAGTCATTCTCTAAATTTCAGTAATATTTCTGAGTATAACCGTTTAGTGAGTATAGGCGTAGTCAAAAAAAAATTGCATCTTTATAAACAAAATCAAATTCAATAAAATTCCTTTCGTATAAGAATTTTAAACTTTATTTTATTCATAAATAGCGTTTCTGTTATGTAATCACAAAATATACATGTATTACAAATATAATATATATTATATTTGTAATAAAGAACAGAAAAAAATTATATATAAATCAGTTTTTTAAGAAAATAATTCACTTTTGACTGTTTTATTAAAAATTGCGGTTAACGACATGGATTTTATGAACTTATGAAGTTTATTACTTTCTTTCAAACAAATTGTTAACTATTGCTGTAACAGAATTGTGACTACAAACGTTTTTGACTATAAACGAATTAAAATACATCGATCTACTACGTTGAGAGTAATGGGATTTTATTGTGTTAAGTTATATTGAAATTAGTGTTAATTTCGTCATAAAGTGTTAGGTATTATACTTTAATTTCATTTAATTTAATTTCATTTCATTATATATATTCAATAACCAAGCGATTCAGAAAACAACTACAATTATACCAAAACAAATATTTTTTTTTATATAAAATTGTGTTTAAAAGAACTACTTCTGTGCAATTGCACAGGGGATTCACTAGTAATCCTATATTATTCAAACAAACAATTTAACTTTATAGATATTTTACATAAAATAATTCAGAAAAAGAACCGTAGCGAACCCCACTCTTCTGGCTTGAATGTTATAAGAAGTTTTGTTTATGTATTCCTTAAAATTAAATTGAAATTTAATTTTTCAATCAGTAAATATGTAACTATTATTTTATGAAGAAAAATTTACTCTACAAAGGAATGAAAATAATAGTTTTCAACATGACGACATCCTTTTATTTCCACATTCATTATTGATTTGGAATGCACCTAAAATTTCATTAAATCCAACATGTTGTATTTGCGACTTTCCACTAGTTAATTATAATGCTAAAAAAAAACTTAATTTTACACTCTCATTTTTTGATTGCAAAAAAATGTTTGTTTCTTTTGTATCCTTTCGTACCATCTTTGGTAGAATAGGGTTTCAGTATGACTCGAAAACAATTGTGGTTTCAAGCCTGTATGTCAGTTTTTGTAATCATTAGGGCCATATTACACATTAATCATTCGTCAATCATTCATCCATATATTGTCAATCTATTGACCGTTGATTGGTGAGAAATGATTGATGGCGGTTCTATTCTCATCAATCATGTCATCAGTCATGCAAGCAAAATTCCCATCAATCATGTCATCAATCATTTTTGACAATTTCAGCTGAGGCAAAAAAAAATTGCTTTTTGGGGAATATTCAGATAAGGTTATAATATTAATTTGTGATGTAATTCAAAAAGAATAATTTTTATATTAATTTTAATAATTATAGCAATTATTGTAAAAAAACGATTGATATATTATTCAAATGTGCAAAAAAATAATTTGTTGTTATTTATACCCTTTACTTTACTTTAAAAATTCAATTTAAATTGAAGTTAAAAACATTCCCCTAAAAATTATATTTTTAATATTCATACATGTTTCGAAATTATCAATATATTCAGAACACTGCCACAGGTTGTCCTTGCAAAATGTCAAAATATGGGTAAAAAGATTGATGGGTGAATGATTGATGTGTCATCGGTCATCATTCTTTTCATCCATACATTGACAATATATGGATGAATGATTGATAAAACAATAATGTGTAATAGGCACCTTAATTGTTGCCAAAGTATGATACCTACATTAAAGTTGGTTTTAGGTTATAAACATTTTAAATGTGATAATATTTTGTTTGCTCTAAAGAGAAACTTAAAATGACTTTATTTTATGTGAGAATGCAATGCGCACGACAAAAATCGTAAAACTTACTTACTGGTATATTTATCTCTGACATTGACATATTTTTAACTCTAGTTTAAGATATTATACTTTAATGAAGTATATTTTACAAATAACAAGGATATTTGCTTTATATCGGCAACACTTTTTTAACAATATTTTGAGTCTGTAATTGGAATGGAAATATGGAAAAATAAAATGATTTTTTTCAACAGATCATTTTAAGGGTTTAATAATACTTTTTTGTTTATAAAATAAATTTTCAAAATTATTTTTTTGTAATGTAAAAATTCAATAAGGTATCTTCATCTTTGAATAAACAAAATGATGTCACAATTAAAATGTTTGACATGTCATGCCCAACTTTTTCTAGAAGAGACGACTTTCACTTCTATGTAAGTTTTTCTTTTTTCAATGGACGAAGATTTTAGTCTGTTATTATGTTTGATTAAAAATTGAATTTAGTTACTTAGGAATTTTTTATTCACAAAAACTTGAACTTGCATATAAAAAAGATTTTTTTTTTTAAAGACATCCGATTCCTTATTAGAATTTTTTATTGTATAATTAACCCTAAATTGAATATACTTAACATATTTATTACAAAAAGGAACGTAAAATTTTGAATTAACCATACTTAAAATTCGAAATACGATATTCTGTGAAAACCGAAATTTATAAAAGTGATAGTACAAATAGTTCAAGTTATTATTATTCATATTTAGAATATGCTGGGATACAGAGTAGATAGAGCATCCAATTAATGTACCAGATCCGATTCCCAATGAAATCACAATATATTATGGGTTTATTTTTTGGACAATACTTTATATATACTGGGCCATCATCAAGATAAAATAATAATGACAAAACTATTGAATAATATGTCTACATGACTACATCTCCAAAGTGAAAAGAACCTGTAAATTTGCCTACATTTATTAGGAAGGTATACACTGATGAATAAATAAATAAAAAAAATTATTCCTGCCTTATTTCACACGTAACAATTTACAACTCAGTACAAAAATAACATTTTCATATCCCTGTTATAAGTACTTAATTAAATTTTTATTTTTTTAAGAATTTAAAAAAATAATTCTATCACTCTTAAAATAGTTTTTATTCAAAATTACTTGACTGCTGATTTAGTTGTTTTTTTGTTTCTTTTGTCATTTGACTTTTTAATACTATTTTAGGAGGAAGAATTTAGATTTTCACTTTAAGTTTTTTTAATATGTTAAGTAGTTTATAATTCATTTTATTTTATTTTACTTTTTTATGTAGTGTAGCTATACCTACCAACATAATTCTTAATACCTACCATACATTTACCTACCTACCTACCAACCTATGCATAATACATAATAATAATTTATACTCAGTTGAATTATTCATTAGATAATATTATTTTAATGTAGACATGCTTTTCTAAAGCTATAGGTATGTTCTATATACCAACCAGAAGAAAAAATATTTGAATAGGTATACAAAAATAGTTTGAAAAGATGCAATTTAAAAAAAGCAATGTTCTTTAAATATTTTTTGAAGAATTTATTAATGTATTTGAATGATTTTATAAGAGAATATAAAATTAAAAATAAAAATAAAATAAATTATTTTTTTTTTTTTTTTTTAAATTAATTTATTTAACTTGTGAATATGAAGTGAAAAAGTTAGCGTGTTAATAATATAAAGAATAATATAGGAGTGAAAGTTAAAATAATACATGAACTACTGAAAAATATTCAATTTAAATACAATGGAAAAAAGTGAGACAGAATATAAAAACATTTTAAAAATTTCTGTTTTTAAGTTTTAAAACATTATTAACTTGTTAACTATAGCATGACGTAGTGATGATGTCATTTGACTAATAAGCACTAATTAGAAGGTTACGGATTTGAACCCTACTCAAGACAATGAGACGTTTAATTGAATTTTTTTTCATTATATTATTTATGCATTTACTTAGGTGGCCATTACAAAACATGTAGGTCCTGGACCTGACTCATTACGAATGTTCACTATACAGTGAACAATTAAAAAAGAACATGTCATTTATCTTTGCGATGTGACCCATATAAATTGATGTTTAGTGACTGGGAGCATACTTTTTCAACTTTATTTAAAATAAATTTTCCAAAATTTCTAATATAATTATTGAAAATTTCTTAGTAAAGGTATAATAGTTTAGTATCGTATATAGTTTATAAGTAAGAAGTATCGGCAGCTAACGTATAATTCAAGAATCATTAATACTATAATCATTATTTAAATTAAATTTAGTCAACATCCAAGTTAAATTTATAATTTCGATTGCGAAAAATACACTAACTTAACTTCGAAATTAAGTTCAAATTAACCTTCACTTGGGCAGGATTAACGTATATGTTAATATTTACTTTTTTACTTTTGCATTAAATCTTCGTTATTTTTCCGATCTTAATGAAATCAGAGATCAGTGCCTAATTGTTTGAGTAGATATTGAATGTATAAAGAAAAGTTAGGAAAAACCTGTCTATGTCCAATTTTTCGGCAATTTAATTTTTTTTCTTCCTTGTTGGCAAGATTAACATTTATGTTAATATTTTTTTTTATTTGTACAAAATGTATGGTATTCCATAAAATGTTTGTAATTATTTCGATAAGAGTTGAAAAATAAGATAAAAGTTTCTGAAATATTTTAAATTGAAATAGAAATATACTAAAATTAATATATTTTAAAACATAAAATAGCTAAAACACTAAAGGTTTCAAAAAATTTTGTTTTGAATTTTATTTTTGGTATATTATAAAAAACAAAAATCCTGTTACGAACTTAAATTAAAAATTTATGTCAACCATGGATGTATTGAAAATTGCGGCGAATATTTCACAATCAGTTACATTTTTTGTTGATGGACCTATACGGACCTATCGTTTTTTTACGGAAAATATTTCGTTGTGTGGCCCTTTGATATGTTGATGGAATTTTATTTTACTTTGTGCCATCTTTTACAATAAAATATTGATTTGAATCAATAATGTGATTATTTTCTTTTTGTACTTCTGATTTATCATCTAGTGACTCATCCTCAGAATCATGACCATTACTTAGGTGTAAGACGCATTCCTTTGAGCATCTGACCCTTCATCTTGCGAAGCACAATAATCTTCATTTTCATAATTGTCATCATTATCGTCACTTTCGACTCTTAAGGGACCGGCAACTGGCTCACATACTATTTGTTCCGGTGTTCCTACATCAGCATATTCATTATCTAGCACATGTTCTACCAATCTAGAGAAATATACTTGTTCTTCCTCAAACGATAACCTGTAAATATACGTTTTTTGTATCTTTTGTATGCATTTTTTTTTTGATTTGTTGTGTTTCTCAAAGGAAAATTAACTGACGAGAAAGTATCATATTCCTATAACTGCATTTTTTTTTAAATTTCATACATTTTTTTTTTTTTCTTTATTTTTTAATGTGATATTTCACATACAATTCATTTATTATGTAATTTTGTAATTTAAATTTATAATAATACTTAAAAAAAATGTTTACATTCTAAATCTAAATATTAATTTTATAGTGACCGTAGCATAAGCTGTCTGGTCTTATAATTTTATGCCTATGATATACATGTTTCTATTTTTTATATTTTAATTTTTAATTTTCCATTTTCCTAAATTACTAAATTTTATGATTGATTCGTTACCAAATATTTTTTATACATACATTACATATTTTGTTTTTTTTTTTTTTCCTTATTAAATTATAAAGTTAGTAAATTATATAGTTTCATTTTAATTTTTTTATTCTTAATATAAAATTACTTGATTCATTCCAAATAACCTTAATCCAAAAATTTTTTTGTTTTCAAATGTGAGAATTTAATTACATTATAGAATCAACATTTCTCTTATTTTCGTTTTAAATACACTAATATTATTAATTTCTTTTATTTTCTTTGGCAATTCATTATAAATCTTTAGGCAATTATTATACAGGCAATTATTGTTTTTATTTTCGGTTCCGAATAAGCTTAAATAGAAGTTAGACCTGTTTCTCGTATCGTGGCTGTGGATATCGCTGTTTCTATTCAAAATAAAATTGTGCTTGATCAAATTGTTGATAATTTTAAAGGCCATCATATACAGCTCTTGTTTACTAATGTTCAATAGACTTAGATACTTCCCAGAGTAGAGCAAACTTGTTGGATGTAATCTTTAATAGAAATTAATGTATTTTATTGATTTCTTGTGAATAATTTCAAGTCTGTTAATGCAAGTTTGTGTAGTCCGTTTTTCAATTTTGAACAGTTTGTTAAAAAGATTTTTTTAAAAACTTGGACTTTTTCGGAAATGCAAACTATACTACAATTTTTAATTTAAAACTGCAAAAAATGTTTACGCATACTTTTGTAATATGTGCAGACTGCTGAATTGACTTTTGATGTTTGAGAAAAGTTGCGCATCATGAACTAGATTATCAGCTAAAAAATGATATTCAATATTATGTCTTAAATATAATCGTTTTGCTTAGTTTTATTAAAAATTAGTGAAAAATAAATGAATAATTTTCTATCTTAAAATATTTGAAAAAAACTCTTATTATTATTAAAGCATTTAAAGTACCAAATTATATAAAAACTATAAGCTTAATGCCAAATCATAATATTTTTTTTACCATTTTTTCCAAAATATAGAAACAAATTATTAATTTATTATTATTTTTAATGTACTGTTACATCATATTAAAAATTAGATTAATATCACACATTTTGTTTCACAATCTGATTTTAATTTTAAATTTTCAAGTAAAACCTTAACACTGCATAATTGCATCAAGAATCTTGTAGTTTTACTTTTAAAATATATTACAATATTGCTTTGCAATTTTTACTTTTACGAACACTATGCAGTTAACAAAAACAAAAACATATGGCAACGCTGGGCTATGTGTAGGAGAAAAAATTTATATGAAAAGACTTTTTTTTTTCTTTATTTCAATTTAATTGTGGTATATAAAAGAAGGGAACTAACCAAATAGAATGAAAATATCATTCATATAAGGCGTAATAAAAATCATTAAATAGCGTAAATTGTTAAATTCTAAGCTAAATTTTTATATAAAAATATGTTAGTAAAATTATAAATGAGCAATAAATGACTAATTGATAAAAAAAAATATTTAAATAATGAAACACAATATTATTGCTTGTGGTAATATTTAAAACCCCGTATACACAGTCCTTTATCACATTCGATACATATAGTTCTGTCAATTGTTTTAAAATATCATAACCTAAAGCTTCTGAGAGGGATTTTTTACGTTTTATATTTCCAGCACATAGTGGTTGGGTGCCATAATGCACACAATCATATATAGTAATTTGTCTACGAAATTCCAATTGACGCATTTTTCGGATTTCACGATTGTGAACACTATTAATTTATCAAGCATTGTATATTGATATATTAACAAATCATGTAAATATGCTGTTCCGTCATTTTTTACCTTGAATCCCAACTCGATATGAACTGATGTTCTCATCAATTCTATCGACGCCACTTATGTACTTATTATATTCGCCAATAGCATATGGACGTCGATTTTTTTTTCGAAACGGTGGAAGAGCCACTAAAATCTCTAATTTCATTTGGGGGTTCAATAAATGTAGATTTTAGTATGTCCGATAAAATGCCTTCTAAATAACATAATGCTTCTTTTAATGTTAATTTTCTATAATATCACAAAAACAAATCACATACAATAATCTGAATAAATTTTTTCTATAATAAATTAGCCCGGCGTAGTCATAAAGGCAACAGACAAATACAATTTAAAAAAATTTATATAAAATAATTTTTAAACTGAAAAGTTTCCACTTAACAAATAAATACATTTAATTAAAATAATTATCCAAAAATAAGATTTAATAATTACGGTTTAATATTTAGAAAAAAAAATACAACTTATTTTTTCATGTCATCCATTTTTCACAATTTTTTTTCACTAAACTAAAACTATATGCTGCACTATTTCTATTTATGTCATTTTAATTTCAAAGCCTAATATGAGTAAGTACATATAAATAAGTAAAAGTGCAATACGACTTTTATTCAAATAACGGTTTTTATTTCAATAAAACAAAAATACATCAAATGTTAGCAATTGCAATATGGCAACACAGGGCTAATTCGGGTTAAAACAAAGTTAAAAATGAATTTCTGAAAAAGCCGCTTTTTATTTAATAATATTGTTATTATTATTTATGATTTGATGAAAATATAATAATAATTTTACAAAAAATTTTTCACTTTAAATTTAAAGTATCCAATCTGATTATTATACTACTCCTCATAAAATACAAATTAATTTCTCAACAGCTATTATTAATTTTTTTTATTGTTTTTGTGATTTATTCCTTTTATTTTCTTCCTTTATTAATTTTTTTTTTTACATTATTTTTATTCTATTTTTGAAATGAAATTTAATTCTTTTAAATTTAAAAGAAGACAATAAAGTATAAAGAAGAAGAAAAAAGAAAAAAAACAATAATAAAAACTAAATACTTAAAAGAAACAAAAACCAAAAAATTTAAAATGAAATAAAAAATTTTTGTCGAAAAAGTTTACCACATCAAAAGATGAGAGAAAAAGAATACAAATAAAATATACTATATAGTATGTTATAATATTATAATGTATAAAATATGTAAAAGAAAAATATGAAAAATAAAACGAAGAAAAAAATAAGTTTGAGAATTTTTAAACAATAAAAATATATGTACAATATACAAGTTCATTAATATATAAAATAAAATAATAATATAAAAAAAAAAATTTTGAAAATAAGCTTTTATCGAAACAAAACTAGCCTCTTAAAAAGTAGAAAATAAAACTAGTGATGGATGTTGATCTAGATCTAGAATTATTAGCAAAAGCTGAAACGCAAAAGTATATAATGAATGAATAATGAATAAAGAACAGCTCAAAAAGGAAAAAAATGATTCACATTATAACTGACACTAACTTATTGAACCCATTATGGTCACTCTAAATTATTATTAATTAAATAAATGTATTTAACTTACCTCTGACAAGTCCATATTTGAATTACTAGGCTCAGAATTATTTCGATTTCAAAAGAAAAGATAATTCGTGTAGCATCAGAATTTTGACTAGTAGATTTCATTAGAGCCGTCAGTCTTTCTCTAGACAATTATTGGCTCCGCAGGGTTTTTTTTTTTCTTAATATCTTTCACTGTCACATTTAATTATATTATTTATTTCCTTCATCATTAAATTTAATTTTTTCAAACGTTCAGTTTTTCTTGTGGAATTTTTATCTAAAAGACTGTATAAACAATTCATTCACGCCAGCTCCTCAATTAATTTTAAGGTTTGCTGCTTATTCCAATAGTATCATTTACTTGCATATCACTCACATTTAACTAAAATTTGTATTTCATATATATTTTTAAATTATTACTTAATTTTAAATAAACATTTTTTCTTTATTCTTTATTTTAAATATACTTATACTTAGCCAAATTCAAAACAATTTTTTTTTTTATAAATATTATACAAATTTTATCACCGACCAGAACCAGTCCAAATTTTCGAAATCGATAACAGTCGTATTTCTTTAATTTTGAAAGAGTATAATATAAGTGTAAACTCTCCTGTCTATAACACAATTGGTTTTTGAAATATTCCTGAGAGGTGCCAGGAGTTGTATGGCAGTGGCCCAAACCTGTCATTTGATCCTTTTTCGATCATGAATAACTGTGCAAAATTTCCGAATTTTATCTTTAAATTTTTTAAACAATATTATTTTTTTTCTTTTTACGTTTGGTTTTACTATTAAGAAAACAAAGTCCACGAAACTACCTACATACCTACCAAATAAATAAATAAATAAACAAATAAGTTAATATAGAGTGGTAAGTTAATATAAAAGTATATAAAAAAAATGTTGTTAATACACATTATACAGAGTAAAAAGTTAATTTTAACTAAGGACGGCTGTAGGGTTGTCTATATAGAACTGATTCAATTTGAAGATTCCATATTATGATTGTTAGATATTTCATACTATATTGTGCACTTTGTTTGATCAAACATTCCAGCGTACTAGTTTAACAAAATTTTTCCATGAATTTCTAATAGAGGCCTTCCGCACCAGGGGGGCTTATTTTATATTTGTACTTTCTAAAAAAAAATAAGTTTAACGATGCCAAGAATAATAAAATTACTTATATTAACCGTATATTGTCCGATTTTGTACATCAGCTATAATTTTTTTTCACATTGTCACACCATCTTGACCTTTACTTTCATATTTCTTTATTTTTTTTTAAAGATTAGTTCTATTTTAATTTCAAAATAAACTCAACTTATTATTTTGTTCAACCAGCTAGGGTGCTAACCTCATCATTGCTAAAATAAGAAACAGCCAAAAACATTTTTTCTTTTTTGTTTCTTGTGAATCGTAAGGTTGCTTATTACGAATTCCATTTTTTCAAGCAATATACATAATATTGTACTTGTGAGTTCAAGTAGTTACAAGATGATATTATACCTATTACACAATGAAGTAGAACTGAAATAAAATCAGCTATTGTATTAGCTAATCTGACATTTGACTTTTGACACATAACAAAGTTTTGGTATGCAATCAAATATTATTAAATTCAGTCACTGAGTATTCGATATTGAAGTATGAGGTTGCACTAAACATATTTACAACATAATTTAAAATATAATCAATTTCAATTTTCTAAACGTACCCAAAACAAAGTATTATGAAACATCGTCAATGCTCCTTGGTATGTTCTCAATGTTAATATTCATATAGTGATCTCCAGATCCTTATCATAAAATATGAAAAATAAGAGAACTGTACCTTTCAAAAGTTGTCTTCCGCAACATGTCAACGTATAAAAATATTACGTTTAGCTGACAAACAAAACATTGTTGGACGACTTAAACGAACGAAACCGTTCAAACTGTGTTAGTCCAAAAATATCCAAAAATATCATATCTCAATAATTTGCATAATTTGTATTATTATTTTCACTGATCAAGAATATATCAAGTAATAGAGTCAAAATTTTATTAATGATTGGTCTAAAAGACTAACTTTAATTTTAACAAAATAATGGGACTTTTAACTGCGGTATACAGTTTTTCATTTCGTTCACCCCAGGAAAAGTACTATTATATGAAGGCTTGTTTAATGATTTTCTATCTGAATAAAAAATAATTTCACTAAATTCTAATATTGTAGGTAAATTTTTTGGGTATTGGCTATTGCAGCTATTTATAAAAATAATATAGGTTATACCTATTAATGTAACGCCTCGATTTAGTCTACTAAGCTTTAAGTTTAAAAATTATAATATTACTCTACTCATTACTGTGAATATACTGTACTTGAAAATTAAATAGTGCTCCCTTATTACAACTATGTAGGCACTAACTTTAATTTATTAAAAAAATGGAACCCTTTCTTGTTTATATCACATAAATCCGCTCAATCATATTTTTACAAATTTCAATTCAAATTCTTATTTCAAAAATTTGATTTAGCTATTTTTGAGTATAAAATTTTAAATGTATTTTTTTTTTTTTTACAGTGTAATCATCAGAGTATTTGATTACGAAGCACACCTTTCAAATTAAATTCCAATTTCCTGAATGACATTTTGATTTTTTGTTATTTTCTTTTTATATAATAATTTTCGTATTTTGCTGAATACATTTTTTTTATAGCATAATAATTTAAATATTAAAAACCCATAAACAAATTGTTGTGGAAAAAATATTTACTCTTCTATTTTAGATCTAATATAATAAATGTGAAGAAAAAAAAAAATAAAAATGATAATAATAATAATTTGCAATGTTTACAATTTCAACGATAGTATGAAATTTTTATATCCATAGATCACTGCAAACTATACAGAAGAAGAACAAAATGTAGTCTTCTCTAATAATAATATCTCAATTAGGTACAAAAAGCCCTAAATAATTTCTGTACTTGTGTTTTTAACTTTTCTATTTAATATATTAACTCTATTTTAATAGTTTTATTTTTTTTAAATATTTTCTTACTATAAAAGATTAAAATTAGTGCGGGCATTAAACTTTTTTTCCTCCAAGCCATTTGTTTATTATCGTACCATCCTTTGAGTTAACATAGTACAGTTGTAAGCAAGCAATGTAATGTAAGCCAATCAGATTCAGTTACAAAATATTGGGCCAAAACACTCCACCAGGATATCTAATTGCATTTGACCCATACCAAGGAAAAACTTACAAAGGCGATCCCGACGCTGAAATAAATTTTGGAAAATGTACTTCAACAATACTACATTTATTGAAACAATACACCGAGGATAAAAAATATTTTCCGTACCATATTTATTGCGACAACCTCAACAACTTTGCCTTTGTAAGAAGAAATGAAACGCCAAGGATATAACCGTACTGGTACTGTAAGAGAAAATTGCCTTAATAAAAAATGTCCTTTGACTGATACAAAAACATTTAACAACAAAAATAAACGAGGCTATATGCAATCAGTAACAGCAACTACAAATTCTGGAAACTTCAATGTTACACGTTGGAATGATAACGCCGTAGTTACTGTCGTTTCTACGGCATATAGTCAGAATCCTACGGCAAATATTTCCAGGTGGAGTCGGTCTGAGGGTAAAAAAATAACTATTCCAATTCCAAATGTAATCGACACCTATAATAAAAACATGTGTGGAACTGATGGAATGGATCAAAATAATAACGCTTATCGGATTGGAATAAGGGCTGTAAAAAATGGTGGTGGCCTCTATTTACGTGGCTGTTAGACGCCTCCATCCAAAATGCTTGGCAGTTATCACGACTTGAAAGGAAAGAATATGGCCAACTTTCTTTCCAGGTTGATATCGCTGAAGCTTACTTTGAAACTTATAAAGTAAACCCAAAATCAATTGGAAAAAGACCTAGAGAAACTGAAGGAGACCTTTATATGCGTTATGATGGTAGGGACCACCTAGTACAACCTACTGAAAAAAGAAGAATATCTGGATATGAAGAATGCTGTTCAGTCGGAAGAACAGAATGTAAAAAATGTAATGTTGGATTATGTGTTAAGTGTTTCATAAAATATCATACTAACTGATTTATAATATTGACTTTATATCTGCATTTTTTGTGATACTTATTGTTATATCTACAAAGTTTTTTAAATGTTGAATTAATATTTTTTTTTTTTATTAAAATCAATACGTTTACTTTATATTTTTTTAGGATAAAATAATTAATATCTTTGTCAAAAATAAAAATTAAAAATTTTTATTATTTTGTACTCGCATTATCCTAGCGTAACCATATGGTCACGGGCTAAAACTCAAAAACTAGGTACTTCATCCGACAAAAATTGGTATATTTCATTTTATAGATCCAAAAGCAACGTCCACATAAAATTTCAGCCAATTCTAGTTTCTTCAGTTTTTGGTCTATTCTTACTGGTCGCTTCACTTAACATTATTTTACTCCTAGTTTGTCTAAAATGGTTTAAGCATGATATTTAATAAAATTTTAATAAGATTCTTGTATAATTAAGTAGTATCGGGTTAATTTTTGTTCACACACATCGCTTGTTTAAAACAACAACGGCTCAAAAAACATTTGTTTTTTGCTAGAGGCATTTTAAGGTTTTAAACTATTATATCCTGCCTAATACATAATATTTCTCCTTCAAATTAAAACTTTGTATTCTAAGAACATTAAACTAGAAAATGAAGATGCAACGAACTCGATAGGTAGCTATTTAAAATACTTAGAGTCTTTAGAAGGACCAGGGTTCCAATTTATGTCATTGTTGCAGCAGAATCTGTTTTGTAAGACGACTTAAATAGAATTGTGACATTACAACACCTAACGAAATAAAAAATAACGAACTATTTTTACTTATGTCAGTCTTGTTTTACAAATTTAATGATTTACGCTTCTCATTTTGGTTTATTACTTAAATTTTTTTAACATTTAGAATATTTAGATAGTTAAAGAGGTAGAAACAAATATACTATTTACATTTTAATTTTATTTTAGATAATAACTCAACATAAATCTTTTCACGAAAAATCATAAAAATATTTTTAGTTTTAAATTAAAAAAAGTAACTTTAACATAAATTAAAATACCCTTCTTGAGCAAAACAAAAATTAATTTTTGTCTTAAAGCTAGCAACAAATGGCAAAAACTTAATTAAAATAAATTTGAAAAAAAATCAGGTTTTTTTTTCAAGTAGTTCGAGAAGATTTTTTTCATTTTCTCAGAAATTCCAGGTTTTGTCTGGAAGTTTTCCTTAGTGTAATGTTATTCTTCAAGTTTTGTTTTTTACTTTTTATCACAGTTGTGGCAATAAATTCGTCTTTATATGAAATTTTGAAAAAAAGCAACGTTGGTCATTGATGTTCAGTTCGTAGAACTTTTACATCATTGAGCTTTATACTGGACATATTTAAAGGTACAATTTCGCTTGTTAGTAATTTTATATTTAAAAAATCTTCATAAGAGAATTCAATCACGTTAAATGGTTTTCCAGTGTTTTTGCCGCTCGGATAGAGAAAACAAATTATTCAGGTGTATGATACATGGGACCTCTTTTTAATTGACGTTTTACTTGTCTCTTTATTAAAGAACGAGCAGAGTCACCCTCATTTTGAGTGTGACCATTTATAAGATATTTATGAGTAATACTTCTTACATTACTCTTAGTTGACTAGCAGCATAAAGATAAAGAGCGATAATGAATTTATTTTTTTGCTGCCCGGCACAATTATCTGAATAAAACACTACATCTTCATCACCAACTATAGTTTTTTGGTTTATAAAATTTAAAATACAGCTCCAAGCTCATTGACATCTCTATTTCCATGAGATTTATCCCAAACATAAAAATAACATTCATTTGATTTCAAATCATAAATAGAGAAATTTAGTACATTTAATTTAGATTTATAGTAAAAAGTTGAAACAATTCCTTTAGGTATTTGAAACACGGCCTGTAAATCATATACTGTTACTTATGCTTTGGAATTTTGCTTATCAGTTTTTTTTTCTTCTCTGGAAAACTCTTTTTCTATTAACTGGTTATCATACAGATCTTGTAATTTCTCTTTTTCTTCTAGGACTGCATTATCGTAAGTGGTATGTGTTGGACTCAAATCCTTTTTGGGGGGTAAAAAATTAAATATTAAATTCATTGGTAAATATTTTATAGAAAACATCATAGCTTGCCAATTTGATATTTTTATCTTTACAAGCAATCTGCAAGCATCTGCAACTTTGTTTTTTTTTTGGAGAACAGTTCGGATTGAACGATCGCTGGTGTCAAGTGTATTTTTGAAGAATAGTTTGCATACTCGAATTGTCTCACTATTTAGTTGAAAAAAGAATGCATTAATTAAATTTCTTTCTAGTTCTTTTCGATCAATAAGAACATAACGATTTTTTGGTTTAATGGGATTCATACTATTGTTTATAAATTGTCAAACTGTTCAACATTTATTTATTCCGAAATTTTTTAAAAAATTTCATATATATTCAAATTCTGTATTGAAAAATTTACTTTACTTGTATTATTTGCATGGAATGTGCTTATTTCTTTTAAAATAAATAAATAAATACAAAAATAATGATAATTTTTATCATCAAATTTAAGGTAATATTGACACAAGCCAAAAAAAGTCATCACTAAATTCTAATTTTTACTACAATATTGTCACATTAAGAAATATGCCAACTCTCAATACTAAAATTTATCAAACTGTTAATTGCAGCAATAACGCACTATCCCAAATAATACCCAAATAAATAATACTTTTTATAGTAATAACGGCATAACTCAGAAAAAGACTCTTGGGATCAGTAAAGTTTTGAAATGAACAGCGTCATAACTCTAAAAAGTACGTTATACGTACATAAAATTATAATAAAAGCAACACTTACGTTGACTGCAATGAAGAACTAACCTGAAATATACCACTTTTTACTTAAATATTTAACCATTTCAGTGGCACAACTAAAAATAAATCAATGTTGCACTGAAATTTCCGAGAGAATCGAGTTATGCCAAAACGATCATTTTTCTCTCACGGTTTCAATTTTAAAGCTACAAACTTGTTGTTTTGCTATATAATAGAGAATAATATAACAAATTTTTCTACATTCATAACTCAAAACTCCAATTTTTTGAGTAATGCCATTGTTGTTTTAAAGGAAAAATAGAAAAAAAATTTTAATCTGGATACAGTACAGTATAAATTTGACATTGCTTTAGACTAATAAAACTAGTTCCCACATATTTTTTTTAGGAAATTTTAAGACTTAAGTTCTTGTTATAATAAAAAATGACAAAACCTCTAAGATTATATTATTTTTGAAATACTATGTCTTTCCAAATCTTGGGGTCGAGATGATGTCTGACATTTATACTATAATTTCCATGGACATCTTGTTGGGTAGTTTTAAGTCTTAAAGGATTTTTCGACCTGGTCGCTCTTTGTCATTCTGATAAAATAAATGATAAAAATAGTTAAGACTGTAAGTTATTACTAAAAATAAAATTGTGTTATGCTATTATGAAGACGATGTAATATAGATAATAGATTTACTTTTCCACATTTAAATTAGTAGATAATATGCAATAACAATCTTAACGAAAAGCTATTGTGTGTTCTAAATCTCTGTGTAAAAGCAGTTAGACTCTTCATCCCATAGATTTGGCATTATATATAAAAAAAAAAACAACATTTGGAAGGAATTGGCCTTTTCTATTTGAATTTATGAATTTTCATTAATCTGATATTAAATTGCTATAGCTGACTCTTGCTATAAAAATATTTATTCTAAAAAATTAATATTACTCAATTTAAATTTTTGTAGCTCCTAATATTTTTCAATTTCAGCATTTGTTCCCTTGCTTCAGTGGAACATCTATTACTCTAAAAAAAATTACAAGATCACTGAAATTACAAAGTGGAAATGGTAGAAATTGGAAATAAAAAAAAAAACAAATATACTTTAATATAAAAACAAAATTATTAGAAAGAATTCTATAAAATATCAAATGTAGGTTATCTTTTGTTATGCAAATTTTCAACTTTCATCCGATTACAAATATTATTTCTAAGAAATCAAAAAAAAAATATTACCATAACAATAATAATATCTTTTATTTTTATATAATATTTTTCATAAAATATAATTTTCAAAATAATATGAATTTTATAAAAGATAGATTTCAAAACAAAAAGAACAGAAACAATTTTATAAAAAGGCTTTACAAAAATCAAAAACGAATTATAATATCTATGAATTAAGAAATGTTTTTAAGTATTCCTTGACTAGGGATTTAAATTATATATTGTAAATATCTCAGGAATACTGTATTAAATTCATATTGCAGAAAATATAAATAATTTCATGAATAGGTACCTAGTTGAGATTAATATTTTAATAGATATGAAGTATTTGAATTAAAACAAAAACAAAAATACTAAAATTTACAATAATTTTGAATGAGCATCTTATGAAAAGGGTTCAACCCCTTATTCAAGTTTTACACCTTTAAAAAAATGTTCTACGTTGACTAATATTTTATTTAAATTTAAAATTAAGATAGCTAGCTACCTAGGAAGGCATCAAATTAGATAAAAGTAATAATAAAACGAAAACAAATCATTTAAAACTCACTCACATAGCGATTCATAATTATTCACAAGTCTTTTAATTTTGGAATTTATTGTGACATTAACGTAAATATCATAATTTTCTTTTCACAAATTAACAAACATTATTTTGAGATCCCCTTTAATTTGGAATATTATAGAAATATTTTTATTTCAATAAACAACTATTTTTGAACGTTTACCCTAGCATGTTGATCATGGGGGCTGTTAAATTCAAATTCAACAAAATTAAAATTACAAATAATTAAAAAATTCAAAGTAAAAAAAAATACAAAACAATTTTATGGTACCATAAATAGAAAGAAAATTAGGTACATTTTATTTAACAAACAAATACCCCCCAAAATTATGTTACAGCGTGTGTAAGGGTGATAATTAGGTCAAGAGGGTAAAAAATTTCTATTTTTGTAATTATTTTTCTGTACGTTCTAATGTTATTTTCAATTTAAACATAACCTAAAATCAATTTTGTTAAAATTTTCTATCTCTAAAAAAACGAAAATTATTCTGGTTTATTTCAGACTTTAGAGTCAATTCATTATTTTAACAAATATTCAATTAAAAAAAAAATACAATTTTTATTTATTTATTTATTTATTTATTAGTCAGTGTACCTGCAGATAAATCCGGAGGTCTACTTCTGGTTCTTTTTATTTTCGGGATGTGGGCCTTTCTTATAAAAAAGAAAATTTTACAAATAAAAAGAAATATAGGAAAATTAGTTACAATTCATTTTTAAACTTAAGAGCTAGCTATATTACGTAATAAAAAAGAAAATTAAAGTCGCATTTCAATTACTTAATAATCTAAATTCTTATCTATATATTATATAAAATTAATTTTTTTTTTTATAATACATTTTTTATTTCTGTAATTTTTAAATCCAATTTGTGGCAAATGTAAAGTCTTTATAACAACGAATTGCTTAAAAATTTCTTAAAATACATAAACTAAAAAAATAAAAATAACAATAATATAACGGTAGTTGTAGCTATATAATGGGCCCTATTATCATTGGGCTAGATTCCATGCGGCTGTATTCAACCGACTCATCAATATGCTTTTGTGTGTCCACTAAACTAAATATTCAGCGTCACTTGTCTATGTTTGCGTATATCAACTATTTTTTCTTTCTGTTCAAACAATCTGTTAAACAAATATATTATAACTATGTTCACAACATTTCTTTGGCACTCATTAACAATCCTAAAGCCTTCTGGAAATTTATTAACTCAAAAAGGAAAAGCGATGAGTACACAGTTTTCATGAAATTCAATGGGAAACAAAGTAATAACGCTAAAACCATTTCTCAATTCTTTTGTGAATTTTTCTGCGCAAAGCAAATGAAACAAAGTTCTCCCACGTGGATGCCTATCCAAAAACTACTTTTAGAGATCTTATTATTGATTATATTGTCTTGTGAAGAAATATTTGAATAATCTGGGGAACAATATATTTCCTGGACCTGATGGTGTTCCTGAACTAGTTCTAAAGAAATGCTCAGATGCTTTGGCTGCTCCACTTTCTATCATATTTAATACTTCTATCACCTGTGGCCTGTTCCCATCTATTTGGAAAAAAGCTTTTATTAAACCTACACATAAAAAAAATGCAAAAAATGAGATAAGTAATTATAGACCAATTTCCAAACTTTCAACTATTCCTAAAGTTTTTGAGTTGATGATTTTTGATTCTATTTACAATTATTGCACTAACTTTTTAACGACACATCAACACGGTTTTCTGAAAAAGAAGTCTACACTGACCAACCTTGTAGAATCGACATCAACTTTCTTAGTCAATATGGAAGCGGGATTTCAAACGGATGTAATTTACATCGATTTTAGTAAAGCATTTGATGTTTTACCCCATAGTGTTATTTTACTAAAACTCAAAAAACTAGGATTTCCTACAAAATTTGTACAATGGGTCAACTCATATCTTACTAATAGGAGCTATACTGTTTTATTCCGCTCTTCATTTTCATCACCATTCATATCAAATTCTGGAGTTCCACAGGGGAGTCATTTAGGACCACTGTTATTTATTATTGCTATCAATGATGTGGCTTCTATAATTTGTAATAGCGATTTGAAAATTTACGCTGATGATATGAAGATTTTCAAAAAAATAATGTCGATGCAAGACGTTTATATGCTTCAAGATAATCTAGATAAATTTTGTACTTGGTGCATTAATAACAATCTTTTACTAAACATTAATAAATGTGCACTCATGTGTTACACACGTCCAACCCAACCATTTAGCTTTAGATGTACTCTAAACAACGAAACCTTAGAAAAGGTTAATTCAATTAAGGACCTAGGATTTTATTTCGATGATAAACTATCATTCAAACTCCATTACGAGAACATCGTTAATAAAGCTAGCTCAATGTTGGGCTTCATAAGACGTTGGTCAAAGGAGTTTAACGATCCTTACATTTTTAAATCATTGTATACATGCCTCGTTAGACCCCATCTTGAATATGCATGTCAGGTCTGGTCTCCATTTTATAATTCGCATATACAAAGAATAGAAGCTGTTCAAAAAAAATTTTTAAGGTTTGCACTTAAGCGTAGGCTAAACCTTCTCCATCTTAAGTCTCTGTGGAAAAGACGGGAAGTAGCTGATGTTTTATTTATTTTCGAAATTTTTAAAGGCGGTATTATTTCCCCTTCAACTCGTTTACGCCACTCAAATCTCTTTACATTAAAATTACACAGAACAAATTATGGTAAATATGAACCTATTAATAGAATATTAATAATTAGTAATAAATATAAAAATAGTATAAATTTTTCACTATCTAAAGATACTTTAAGACGAAAATTATATGAAATTAATTGAATATTCTGTTAACTTGACCTTTTTAATTTATATTAAAAGAAATGATATTACTATTTTTGTATTTTTAATTTTGTTATATTTTTGAATGTATACCAAGTAAATTTAATTGTATTTTTAATTAATATATGAAATGTAATACTAAATTGTAAACTGTTTGAGCTAAATAGTATAAATAAATAAATAAATAAATAAATAAATAAATAAGAAATATAAGTTTAAACTAAAAATTGAAGTAAATGATACATTTGAATGAGGCGAAAAAATTTTCGTAAACAATAAACACAAAGAATAAAAAGTTTTTAACAAAAAAAAAAAAAGAATTGTTATTTTAAATAAGAATAAATCAAGAAGATTAACAATTTTTTGTGTCTTTGATTCCACTTCTTTTATTTTTTACTATCTATCAACCAGTAAAATTTTGGTGTAACAATCCTCACTTCCTGAGTACAAAATATCCCCTGTACAAAATTAGTTTGTTGACAAAGAGGTATGAAACGTATGTTAATTATGGCGATACTCTTCTGCGTGGAAATTCTATTGTAACGAAACGTGAATGAAAACCAAAATTGAATGAAAGAGACAAATCGATATTATGAATATTATTTATGAATGTACCTTTCATTTATTAAAAATTATGAGTTTGTGTTTTTTATTTTAAGTTTTGAAAAATATAAGTAAATTAAATAAAAATAAATTCAATAATTATCATTTAGGCCGTTTCCGTACCTCTCCCACTAAACCTGTCAAATTGCACTAAATTTATTCCCGAAAACTCTGAAAAATATTTAGTGTATTCGACGATACTCGTACTAAACCTGTTATATCGCACTCTTAGTATCAACAAATTTTTTTTACCACACTAAATATCGCACTAAAACATAAAAAATTAAACGCACTAACACAAGTTTTCACAAAGCAAAAAATATATGAATAAAAAACAGAAGTAGGTAACATCGGAAAAATTTTCATATAAAATACACTACACGATAGACGTTTTCGTTTTTTAGTTCGGAGCAGACTACGAACTGTCAAAAACAGATTCGTATTTTTTTTTCCTCATAGTGTTCAGAACTGGAAATCCGCATTTTTTTATGCGCTCAGCCCACTTAATTTAAATCGTACTCTATGTGCTTGATTTAAATTAACAGATCACGTAGAGCAAAACAATAATATAGATGACGATAGTAAAAATAAAAATAAATATTTTTGAAATCAAACCATTTTAAAATAAATATCAACAAACTGATTTTTATAATTTAAGAAGTAATGGACGACGATATTATAAGCTGTGTGATGGTAAATAATTAATATTTAATTAAAAATCATTTTTTTGTTTAGTGTAAACATTTTTAAAATTTTTTGATTATTAAATTTTAATGTTTAAGTAGAGTAACAAATCAATGCTCCCCTTAATAGATTTGATAAAGAAACATTTTTCTAGAATAGTTGTAATAATAAATCGATGTTGAAGTAAGGCGAAGAATTACCCTTGCAAACCGTTGCTACTTCGGTTTGTCCAAACAACTGGGTTCAAAACTCCTATCCCAAAATACCAAGACACAATTATACAAAACACTCATCCTTCCAGTGCTGCTATATGGCTCTGAGTCGTGGACATTACCAAAACTCTCACTTGCATGCACTTGGTATCTTGAGAGAAAAAATTCTCGTCGCATTCATGGTCCTGTGTGTGACGAAGGGGTTTGGAGAAGAAGATACAATGCCGAACTATACCAGCTGTTCAACGACATGGACCAAGCTAAAAAAAAGCCAGAATAAAACGGCTTCATTGGTTAAGCCATGTAGAGCGTATGGATGAAAATGTTCCGACTAGGAAACTCTTCGAATTCAAGCCCCAGGGAACGCGTCGTCGAGGGAGGCCACATCTTCGTTGGAGAGATGAAGTATCGGCAGATATGAAAAAGCTTCAAATCACCAACTTGAGACACTCCGCCCTTGACCGAAATCAGTGGAGGACAATTTTACGCCAGACCCAGGACCTTCAAGGTCTGTAGCGCCCAGCAAGTAAGTAAGTAAGCAAGTAAGTTGTAATATTTCGTTACAAAGAATTTCGAAAACTGCGGTTTTTATTCTAAAGTGCGATTTAAAAATTTTATTGGAAAACCTATTTATTAGAAGAAAATTTATTTGTCAAAAATTAATTCAATTAAAATGTATAAAAATTTCATGAAATTATTATCTATTTTGGAAAAAAAAATGATGGTTGAAAGCCTAATAACCTAGCTATGAAAACTTAAAAATAAAAATTACAATTAATTTTCAAAAATACCTAATATGCGGTATGAAGCAAATTTTCATTATGGTGAAATAATAATATAACCTCACATTTAGTATTATTTCTAACTATAACATTATTTCTATTTATTTATTTTGCTCACGTTTTCTTTTTTTTTTAATTTTTTTTATTGAAATATTTAAGTTATTTACATTTTTTTATTATTATGGTTAACTTTTTTCTTTTTGTTTAACCCTCATAATTATTATACTCAAAAAAAGTTACAAAAATACTCGTCCGGTGAATTTTTACCCTGTATGTAAATTTTCTTTGGCTGATATCTTACCCAATATGAAAATAAATAATTCCTGTAAGATATTTTATAAGAAAAAAACATTTATTTATATACTTTATTTTATTGGTAAATAAAAATTTAAATTTGTTGGACAGTAATTTGGTTATTTCAAAGCTCCTATTTACGATTACTGTGACAAGGAGCACAAAAAAAAATAGGATATTTATTTATATATTTTTTGCACATGATTTGATTTTTTAACATTTTTACAAACACCCAATGAAATTTTTCGTTTTTTTATCATTTTAACAGCTGATGTTTATCCAGAAGTTGTCATAAATTATTTTTCTCGTAAACTCTTTATAGTATTTGATGAACCTTTTGGTAAAACAGTTCTTCTGTCTACTTTTTTTTTTGAACCAATATTGCTTCATTCCAAGCTATTCAAGAAAAATAAGGCATTCAATGCGGATATATCTATATTATCAGCGAAAACTGAAAATGGCCTTCAATAAGATTTCCTTTTCAATAAATAATTTCTAACTATTTGGTTAAGTGTGTCGACACTACTTTTTAAGCATAAGTAGTAATTCCAAGTCGATCTTTGATTACATTTTCTATTGAAGTTTTTCCACTTAACACTGGAGGTTGTGCTGACCATTCAACGAATTTGTCTTTTGAAATTGTTATTGAATTTTGCACAGAAATTTCATTTTAATATTAGATATCTTCTTTGTCGTTTATATTATAATTTTGTAGGTAACCTTCATTTGAATCATAATCTAAGAATCAGAAATATTTTATAAAAACTGATTGTTGAAAAAGAAGTATATGTATGTATGTATACCCAAATTATTTGCTTCATCACAAAAATCTGCGTTCGAAGTTAACTCATATTCAAATTCTGGAATATACTCTGCATCTGAAATAACTGACAAAACGATTATTCAGACGAATTTCATATTTCGGGTGTAGAGTATATTCCAATTTCGAATTTCTCGAATATTATTCTCATTCAAATTATTTTATTATTTCAAACTAAATATAATTTATTATTATCACAAATTATTTATTAAAATTTATCTATTTATCTTAACATCCATTTCGCAATATAATAAATTAACTTTTTTATAAATCAACGCACTCGAAAAATTGATCAATTTATTACGGCCTACTAAATTTTTTTTTTTTTAAAATCCGTAACGTATCTTTGTAGCATTAAAGTATAAAAATTTAAATGGGTGAAATTTCACCCAAATAAAATTTACACATTCGGTAAATTTTCACCAGTGGATCGTTCACGTAGTAAGTTGCATAGGTCCTACATTTTTTAAAATTTCCCAAAAAGTGTTGTAATTTGTAAAGAATTGACCATTTTTGACAAAAAAGTAAACGAAATAAGAAAACATAAATTTTGATTTTTGCACATAAATTTCAAAATTGGACTTGTTAATTTAAATGATTCGGGGCAAAAGGGAGTTAAGTCCGGGACTTATCCGATTGTTGCACAAAACTACGTATATACATGCAAAATATTCTCTTTGAATTTTTCGGTTTTTTTCCGTTATTTGTTTTGTATTATTGCATTAGTATTAATGCGCAGCGCAGACCTCGCAGTGAAGCTGTAAGAACAAGAAGATTTTAAAATAAATTTTTTATTCGAAGTACTAGTTTATTCGAAACAGAAGTATGCCAAATTGTATTTTGCTGAATTCACAGCATAACCAAAAGCAGAGTTGAAAGACTTTCTGAGTTTTTGGTTAACAATATTACTACTCCATCTGATAAAAGAGGTCGATATAGAGAGCACCCAAATAAATTTCCAGATTGCATTTTGAAAGATATAAACGATGACATTCTAAGTTTTCCAAAGCGTGTTTCTTATTATAGCCAAACCGAATCGAGATATTTGAATCCTGATTTGAGTATTAAAAAAATGCATTCTCTGTATTTGGATAAGTATGAGCCTAATTTAATAACTCAAGCTGGATCTTCACCAACAGTAAAATATAATTTTTACAGAGAATATTTTTTAACAAACTTTAAGCTTTCTTTTGGTGCACCTCGTTCTGACACTTGTCAAACATGTGACAGTTCTGAAAAAAAAATTTCAGCTTCAGAATCTCAGCAAGAAAAACAAAAACTTTCTATTGAAAAAGAACTACATCTTAAAAAAGCTTAATCATTTTATGACGATTTACGTGTAAAAACTAATATGGTCTTTCGGAAAAATACAGCTGCGGAGTGTATAACTTTTGACTTTCAGCAAAATATGCCTCTATCGGTAGTACTGCTTAAGCTTAATCGTTTTATGACGATTTACGTGTAAAAACTAATATGGTCTTTCGGCAAAATACAGCTGCGGAGTGTATAACTTTTGACTTTCAGCAAAATATGCCTCTATCGGTAGTACTGCTTAAGCTTAATCGTTTTATGACGATTTACGTGTATAAACTAATATGGTCTTTCGGCAAAATACAGCTGCGGAGTGTATAACTTTTGACTTTCAGCAAAATATGCCTCTATCGGTAGTACTGCTTAAGCTTAATCGTTTTATGACGATTTACGTTGTAAAAACTATAATGGTCTTTCGGCAAAATACAGCTGCGGAGTGTATAACTTTTGACTTTCTGCAAAATATGCCTCTATTGGTAGTACCATCAGGAGACGTATTCTACAAAAGGCAGTTATGGGTGTTTAATTTCTGTATTTATGAATGTAGTACCAAAAAACGGTATATGTTCATGTATGATGAAACAATCGGGAAGAAGAGACCAAATGAAGTAATCAGTTTCATTCAGCATTACATTGTTAACTTTATGAGAAAAAATGTTAGCACATTGTATTTGTTCTCTGACAGCGCTAGTGCTCAGAATAAAAATAACGTTCTTGTGCAATACTTATATGCTCTACCCAAAATACAAAAACATTAAAATATTTCACCATTTTCCAGAACCCGGTCATAGCTTTTTACCGTGAGATCGTTCTTTTGGTGTAATCGAAAAAAAGACGCTTAGTTGAGCGATTGTTTTTACCAAGAGATTGCAAAAATATGGTTGCTAAATGTTCTAATAAATTTTCTGTAATCGACGTAACCCAAGAAATGATTTTGGATTTTAAAAGCAATTTGACTCCTTTTTCAAAAAAAATGTGGCTAGTACATCGAATATAAAATGGACTATATCAAGATATAGACGATTGCATTGTAAAATTTTCTACTTCTGTCAGCCATAATGAACCAATGACAGAGTAAAAAAGTAACAAAGTATGAAGTAATAGGCGATCCATTTTTAGCAGTGCCATTATATTCTAATAATATACCAATAAATCTTAATAAATATGACGATGTAATGCTATTAGCCACAACATATGTTCCTGAATTAAATATGAAATTCTACAATAATTTAACAAAAGAAACAGAAGTTCAGGAGAACGAAGAGTCAGATTACGAGATTATGATATAATAAAATTTTTCACATTTCGGGGCAATAAGAGGTTAAGTCCAAATTTTCATTTTTATTTTACCGTTATTTAAATTGTTATTTTTTTAATGTTATTGAAGTAAATGTTTTGTTTTTTGTTTATTTAAATAATAAAAATTTAATTTTGTAGAAAGATATTTGTTTTTAATTTTTAGAAGGTTTTTTGTGTTTTCCCCAACATTTTTCGATTTGGTGCTTACCTGGTTATTGCACTGATGCGTTCAATTAAGGAATATAAATCTGCATAAAATTAAAAATGTGTGAAATTTTTTGCCGAGGATAATATTAGGGTTAAATTTTCAAAATGTAAATAATTTCATAGAAATGTCAAAGTTTTTATAATGGTTTTTGAATAAAATACTAATTTGAATTTTGAATTTCTGTGGTAAGTACAAAATTATGACAGTTAATAATTTGGTTGTGTCAAAATTTGGTCAATTCGCATAGTTGCTATTTTACAAAAGGTTAAGTGAAAAAACAAAAACCACAAATAGATATTTTACATAATAATGAAAAAATAATTATTGTATTCATCTCCAATTTTTACTATCCAACGAAAATAATTTCAAAATTGAATTTTACAATTAATATAGCTGGCTATATTATTCAGTTTAAGAATGAAAATTAAATAATAATAAAATATTCTATTATTTATTTATTTATTATATGTGTTGGTTTTTTTAACCAATTTAGAAATTCTTCGACCATTAATTCCTCATAACGGACTCTTTTATCAAAAAGTTCAGAAAAAGGCTATTGATGCTGAAGTTTTCATAAATTAGTTTTCTCAAGCATTATGAGTGTTACTGCAAAATGCTGACATGTACTTTTTCAATAATTGTTGAAATTATTTTATGAATAATTGCTTTCCATCATAGCTATATCAATTTATTTCTTGCACTATATAATTTTTTTTATTTATTTATCTTAGACAAGAACCTCATACGTATTTTAAATAATTTATTCCAAAAAAATAAAAATTAAATTGAAATTGGGGGTGTTGCTGCTGTAATTTTATAATTTAAAATTTCTAATTGGAAATATTTTTTAAAAATATTTGAATTCGTCACGTTTATTTTTAAAAATATCGATATAACGTACACGACATAGAAGTTATCAGCTTTGAAAACTATTGTAATCAGTTGTTCTCAAAGAGTTGTTCTAAAAGCTCAAATTGATATGTAGATGCAATTTGGTGCAAATACTGCACGTGGCAGTTTCCAGACGCAGAATGTGTGATCAGAATATACTACGGAACGTTGAGTTCAATACGTTGATAAACTGTTGAAGCCCATATTGTATTTCGTTAAAAATTGTTTAGAAATTTTAAGTTAAAACTGTTTAATTTATTAAACCTTCTGAAAAAATGTGGTATAATTCGTAGAAAATTTACATTAATTGAAAACTGTAAAATAACTACTTTGACTCTCTTTAATCGAATTTTGTATATAATGTTATCCATCAATCAGTATGGATAATTTTAAAAATTTGCTTAATATGTAATTCTATCGTGATTGATGTGAAGAATTAACTGATAAATTAAACAATCTTGCTTCAATAAGCAGATTTCCATCAGTTGAAGAATATCCTCTATTCTGTGTCACTAAATGCGTTTTTTAAAGTGTTTTTGACAGTAACTTTAAATTAATTTAAGGTAATTGTTTTCGTACATTACGGTATTGTAAATTTTACTACTTACTAATTGTTTTCGAGTATATTTATTTATCAAATTTCTGACATATCGACACACTAAATGTGTAAAACTACTGTTATTGTCAGGATAGCGCCCTCTTAAATAGCGCAGTTGAATTTTATTTCAATTGTTACCAAATTGTATTCTCAATATGTTTTTGTCATTAACCCAATAGCAAAGGGTAATAGACCAGAAAGAAAATCCCATACAAATTTTTTATAAGAAATTCAACCTGCTGCACTGGAACCTTTCGATTGAAATCTCGATTTCGCTCTATCTACAGCGAATGTTTTTTTTAAAAATGTTATTGCAGGCAGAAGTGTTAGCTCTGGAGATAATACTTATGTTGCAATGTCCCTATGATTGTAAACAACATTTCGTAAGACCTGTACAAATTTTAATTACTTCTCTACATCATAATTAAAAATAATCGAAGTTTTGCAATAATTAACTGTCAAAATTTTTTAAAGTGGTTGCTAAAATAAATAAAAAACAACAACAAAAACAGTTGTCCAAAATGGTTCTAAAAAAAAATCAGAACAAAAAAGATCAATTGAGAACTGTTTTGCACAATCTAATAAAAACAGCTTAGAACACTTTTGGGCAAAAAAGTTCAATAACGGAAACTACTGAATATAAAAAAGTGTTTCTTTTTACTCTAGATCGTTACAGAACATTCTAGAACAGTTTAATGAACAAACTGATTATGTTATATAATATAACTATTTTGTCATATCTCTTTTATAATTAAATTTGATAAAAATAAACCGTCGCCAACATTCACCTTAAGGTAGAATATTATGAAAATGCTCATATGAAACGAACTGAAAGACATACAAAAGATATTCTAGCCATTCGTGGTTCTCAGTTATCATTAAACTGGTAACTTATAATTGATAATTCTGACAACCACGATAGGATGTCTCAGAATTTCTGAAACTAGTCATAAATACTGATAAATAATACTGATAACTGACAACCACGATTAACCTGATTTTGTCAAATGATTGATTTGAATTGAAACTGGGTGATGGGGATCCAAAAACCATTTTCTTTAGAAGAGGCTTAAGGTGATGTTACAATACTCGCGTCATTTGATACGGTGCGTCATGCGTTGCGTTACGCGTCGCGGAGAAAAAAAATAATGATGCTACTATTATGCTGTCGTCATATATGGTAATTTAGCCATGAGCAGTTGTTTCCATGTAGGTACGTGAACAGTGAATTTTTTTAAAATATTTTATTTATCAAAATTATTCAATTCATAGGAGAAAAACATTAAAAATAGATTTCACATTGCTTATGCAAATTTTATATGAAATGTACCAGAACTTGATTAGGCTTCAAAGAAAACAGCGAATATGGGTAGGGACTGGGACAGGGATTAGAATGGATTTTTTGAGTTAAATTTTCCAAAACTACTAAATTATTAAAAATAATAAATTTATATTGAATATTAATAAATACCTGTTTCTCCAACAAATTCAGACATTTCCTTCCAAGCTTTTTTTGATATTTTTATATCCAGGACTTTCTTTAGTGTATATAGGACTTTTCTATTTCGAAAATTAAAATTCCTTCCATTTTTCTCACTGATCACTATAACTTCATGTAAACCAATTCCAAAATGTTATTATTCAAATGTCAACGCGAAGTAAAATTAGAAATTAGTAACTAATACTCGCGTCGTGTTAATACCTCGCGTCGCATCAAGCTTTGTATTATAAGTGATGTAATTAAATGTTAAACCAGTTCGTGACGGGACATGAATACTGTAACAGCACCTTTACTGTTGAATTTAAAATTTGTCTGTACAACAACTTTACTATAAATTAAGTAAGGTACACCCCTTCCACTAGTAAATTGATTAAAATTTATAATATGAACTTTTTTGATAACAAATCAATTTCGTTAGTGTTGGTACATTTTCATTTCAGTTGTATTTTCTCTCTGTGTTCTATTTTATTTTTATTTTGAAATAAAAAATATTAAAATCTTTTCTGGTTTTAAATTTTTAATAGAATTTTCTGGAATTTTTTATGTACATATTTCTACATAGAAAATTTACGATTTATAAAAATAGATGAAATTAATTTTATTTTATTTTAGCTTTTGTCATTTTCTTTTAGTATTTTTATATTTGTTTAAGAATCTTAAAATTTTATATGAAAGTACATTTTAGCATTTTTCGTGAATTTGTTATATTTTTATGAATCCCTTGTGACAATCCTTATTATCCTGGATTAAATTTTTTCATCAACGAATACGAAATATTTATCAAATGTAAAAAATAAATGATTTCTTTTGCATTTCTGCTTTATTTTCAAATTTCCATAGAATTCTATATAGTATTTATAATAGATATTGAATTAATAAAAGTGAATTAATTAAATTTTTAATAAAAAGATAGTTCATATTGAAAACAAAACCAAAGTAGTAATGGCAAATTGTTTAAATAATATGCATTTACAAATTTTTATTTATTTTGGTTTTCTATGAAATAAATAAAACAATTGATATGAAACCGTTTGACATTTTATTCTACAATGAAATCTGTACAAATTTTAAATAATAATAATTAATATCGACCTATCCAAAGTAAAGTATGACAATTCAGAAAAGTCAATTTTACAGGAGGAGCAATTTAAAATTTTATCATATTTGGAATCTATTTTAAAAGCACTAACTAATGCGTAAGATGGTCCAAATTTTTGTCAGCATATTATCTTAGATATATAGTATATATTTAGATATATTATTAATTTTTGCACTAGGTTTAATTTCAAAATTAGTTAAGTTCGAGATATTTGATTTGTACTAGTTCTATTTTTAACCTTGTTTTTTATTAACATAATAACATCTTGAGATGTGATACTTTAAGATGAAATAATTGGTTAACAAAAGTTCGATAAAGCGTAGATGTCATAGTCTTGCTGAGAAAAATAATTGCGTACTATGTTAATTCTCTCAACGTAGTAAAGTTACATGGATAATAATACGGGATTTTTATTACATCTCTCAATATAATAGTTCTAAAAAAAAATTAATAACATTAAATTAACAGAAATCCATTTCTTGGAAAAACAAAACTAAAAATATCTATTTCAATCTTACTTAAAGTTTGTATATTATATATACTAACTTTGATTTTTTTTATCACATGCTTCATTTTAATTTTGGTCACATATAGGTAGTTAATTTTAATTTTATGTTACATACAACAGATCACATTATTAATTTTGATACAAAATTTAGTTTTATCAATTTAATTTTCACATATTAATTTTCCTTTTCTCTTTCTGAATCATGTGTGTACTCAGTGCCGAATTTATATCTTTGGCGCCTTTAAGCAATATATATTAACGCGCCCCATAATTCGCAATAAAAATTGAAAAGTACAATAATATACAATAAAAACTAATTATCTGTAGTTTTTGTTAATTTATTGATTTAATAAGAACTAAAAATGTCAGTGGAGTACGGATTAATTAAATACAATTTTTCTTTTCGTCAGCAAAATAATCAATTACGTCAGAATAATCTATATTTGATGTAAAATCTGTTTCTATTGAAAATGTTTCTAATGCGTTTAAGGGTTGTTCCTTTATAGTAGATCTTAAACAGGTTTTCAATCTTTTCAATAACGAAAAACTGAACAGAACAGAATATTCTTAAGATGATTGTGCACACAAATATTCTTAAGATTATATTTATATTTGGCTAATATCAAATTTTCAGAAATTTCATTAAATTTCAAATATCCCAAGTACAACAATCCCAAGTACATACATTCTTCCATAAAACGTTAATCTAATCTAAATCGTTCTTCTATATCTGGTATAAATTTTCTGCATTTTCTAATATTAATTTAGGTTGGTGTTTCGTTAAATTGTTTAAAAATTTTAAATTTTTGTAAATTAATTCATATCATTCAACCCTTTTTTTCAATTCTTCACTAAGACATGAAATTATAACATTAAATGTTTTGGTTTTAAAATTCTGATTGCTATGTAATTCCAATTTTTAAATTGTTTCATCATGAAACATTTTCCGTTTTCTCCCTTATTTTCTTTCAAATTCTTTAACAAAAGATATTTCTTTGGCTTTAAGTTCATAGTTTTGATATAATTTTGAAATCAATGATTTGTATTGCTCAACAACAATCGATAAATCATTTTCAAGAGATTGTAACTTTAAACTAGTAGCATTAAAACGTTCTAAAATAGATTTCCAAAATGTCATCATAAAAGCACATTCGAGCGAGCTGATTTATTTGATTGTTAAAATTTTGAGCTTGTCTTCTAGCTTGAGAAAATACTGTTTCAACTTCTGATATTTTTTTAAAAGCTTTAGATATTCCCGCCCAATTTTCATACAGAGCTTATCATGCATCATACCGACAATACCATCTTGTTTTGGATATATTTTTTATGATTCGCCTTTTAAAGTAGTAGTTAACACTAACCAACGACTTGTTGAAGAAGAAAAAAAATTAAATAATTATTGTAAAAAATTGAAAAAGGAGGCTACATCTTTACAACAACCTGCCGCAAGTATAATTTTTGTTTTTCTATTTTGTTTTCAATTTTTGTTTTCATTTTTGTACTTTTTTCTTAAATTAAAGATTTTTTATGAATTTTTAAAAAATGTCTGTACTTGAAATTTATTTTAATGCAGCGACATTTATTCGAATAACCATCGTTAGACATCTCTATATTAATCTATGGTACTACTTATAAATAATGTTAATGTATATTAATATTATTATCTTGTTTAATTGTGATTTTCTCTTACATAATTTAATTATAATTATCAATAAATATAAAATTAATTTTTATTATGTGAAAAAAAACTATGCTTGGTAAAATTTTCCAAAAAAAATCAAATTGCAAGCGCCCCTTTTCGGTTGGCGTCTCTAGGCAGTTGCCTAGGTTTGCCTATTAGCAAAAGTGCCCTTGTGTGTACTCGAATTTCACTTTCCTAATTGGTAAAACTGATGTATAAAACTATTTCATTACCGAAAGCTTGTATTCATTTTTGTCTTCATCTTTTAAATCATATTTGCTTACTTGGCTTCATAAAACTTTTTCTGAATAGATGTCCTTATCTAAATGTAAACATTGAGTTAAATTCTTAAAATTATAAATTTCGTCTTGGACCATTTCTGTAATCATTTATGCTTTTCCAGTTTTTTTTTTTAACATTGTATTAACATAAACCATTAACTAGGTACATATATTTGCTTCACTTGTTTTCTCTTTCTATATAGGCATGAGCACTATCAGCTTCGTTTTATGTATGGCGTTGCTCTAAAAGACGGTGTGCTATATTTATATTATACGGTTTTGCAATCTCATTGACTTCATTTACAGTTCTTTTATGTCTTCCTCTTGAATCAGTTAATAAAATTCCAAGATGATTCTCAAGTTCCTTGAAATTTGTTGTTAACCACTCCTTATTAGTATTAAAAGTATTCATAAACATTAACTGGCAAACCCGAATCTCCTCTATGTTTTCACTGTTTGTCTTTTTTTAAAAAGTAGTTTCTTACAAATTTCTTTTCTATTTTTTTTTGGATTTAGTGTGCAGGTCTTTTTGTCAAATGTTTTTGTACACTCTAAAATAAATTGCCACTGCATCATCTTACTATCTAATTTCCAAAAACTATCAAAAATGTTAAGACATTCATCAAATTCAAATTTTTTATAACACTTCAATTGGCAAAACAGCTATCCTTTGAAGGTCGAGCAGCTCTAATTTTTCCTTCAGCTCACTTATATTCTAAATCAAAACTTAACGCTTTTTTAGACTCTATTATGAGAATTGTGTTTGACAAGTAACAATTCGCGCCAAAATATCCATGTAAGAAAGTGACAACCCGAATTGACGTAAAAAAAATTTCTCCACAATCAGTAAAAAAAATACAAACGGTAAATATAATAGATGAATTGAAACATATGTTATAAATAAAAGTATGACAAATCGAGATATATTACTAAAAAAAAAAAAAATTTACCTTGAAGTATTACATATCGCCTTGTCGGATTGTTTTTTATGTTTAATATAACGAAAACTAATACAACTGGATTTAGATTACTTTTGCTCGGAGGATTTTTTAGTTTTTACTTTTAGTTAAAATATGTTTATGAGCATAACTTCCTTAATTTTAGGGTGATCACTGTTTTCACTGTGATCACAAATTTTGACAGGTTATAAATTGGAATATGGACAATCAGATAAGCCGAGTTGTCATACTTTACTTTGGATAGGTCGATATTATAATTAAAATTAAAAAAGTATGAAATTTCAACTTTAATGTAGGTACCTATACATTTGGTTTGAAAATAACATAATAATAACTAAAGTGTGAAATGAGGAAGAAATAAAAATGTGTGTCAGGAGAGTTCTATTCTCAATGTTCTTTAGGAGTTTCGGAATACTGAATATTTTTTTTTATTATGGCAGGATGAGATAAATTTATCAAAACTAAAGCAATATTTTATGGTAAAACTGTTATTTTATATTCTGTTGAGATAAGTTATCAATATTGAGTTAAAAGCTAAAAATATTGAGTTTAAAATTTCTTATTAAAGGCTGCTGAAAAAGTGTTCAATGATACGTTAAGCTATATTTAGGGGTTTGCAAATAAATATTTTTCCTACCTAATTTTGTTCTGGTATACTTCCTAGCTTGTTGACATAAAACTAAACTAAACTATGAATTAAAAAAAATATTAAAGAATAGACAATTTCTTCTTATAATACAATTTTGGGATTGTCATATCCTTCCCATTCACTTTTTTCATATTTTTGAAACATCCTGTATATTTTGGATTTTAAATTTTTATTTTTTTTTTTGTAAAAATTTACGGAATTTGCTTAAAATTAATTGAAAATTTTATTTTCAAAATAACTGTTAGTAAATATAGAAAATTAATCCTTTTATTTATTTCAATTGAAATTCATTTTCTTTTTTATGGAAAATAAATTTCTTTGTGAATGGATCATAATTGGTTATATTTATTTTGGTTATTTCTTATTTTCCATTACAGCAATTTACAATATTGAATAAAAGATTTGTCCAAAACTGTATAACTAAAAATTTTGACTTTTTCAGGGTAAAGTTGTAAAAAATGTAAGTAAAATTATATACTTATCAACATCATTGTCCTGAAATCCAATCAGTTGGAGATTTTAATTAATGCAAAATTAATATTCTCAATAATTATCTTAAAACTCATTTAGAAAAAAAACAGCAATTTGAGTAAAACTCAATAGTTTCAGTAGACCTACTTATTAAGAAGAGAATTAAGAATCAACATAACATTTGTTGGTTTCGCTTTGAATTTTCCGCAATCATATATTCATATATTAATAATAACAAATGTGACATCATCATTTAATCTTTTATTTTGACGTTGGAGTACAGGCGTTCAGAATATATCAAATATTGTGGTTCTGAAACTTTGATTTAATTTCAATAATCAGTTATCATCATTATCATCTGTTGGTTCTACAGCTCGGGGTGAGCCTTAACATCGTCCACAACTTTCCTCCACTCTGCTCTATCTTGTGCAACTGTCCTCCATCCGTTAACTCCAATCTTTCGACAGTTGCTCTCGAATTCGTCCAGTCATCGTGATCTTGGTTTACTTCTTGCTCTTGTATTGTATGGTACAGCCGGTGAAGCATTACATTGAAAATTGTTGTTGACAGGGCTTCACCTTGTCTGACTCCTGTTTTTATTTCAAATTCGTCCGTTATTTTATTTTGCACTGCTACCTTGCATTTGGTGTGTCTTTATTCTACTAATATATTTTATGTTGTATGTTGTTATTCTACTAAGTACCGTTTACGTTTCCTATGATCCTTTAGAACAGATCAATTTTATCAGGTCGATAATTTGACTCCGTGTGCTTGTCACATTTTTAAATAGAATTTTTCTGTCATCTATTCTATATTCTATTGATTAGGCTATAGGGAGAATAAAAACGTTAAATCATCCAGAATTTTTTAAATTATTTTATTTTGTTTATTTCAGAAGAAATATTGCAGTTGCAAAACTTTTATATTTTTTTCAGTGCTTACTTTTAATGGGCATCAAATAAATTGACTAAATTTATATATCATGTCGCAATCCATATTGATGATGTTTTAAATGAACCAATTTATAATTTTTGAAATGAAACGAATTAATATATTTGGACAAAACAATAATAACATTTGCTAAGTAAGACCTTTGTCTACATACAGTCATAAGGACATCTAAAAATTTGCATTTTAAATACCTAAAAAGTAACGGTGAAATTCCAGTAAGTTGTGCAAAACTCGATAATTACATTTTTTATCGAGTTTTGCAAAATTTAAAATAAATAAACAAATATTTTAAATAAACAAACAAAATTTTTTATTTTGAATTTCTGTTTTTGAGTTTCTGTATTAAAACCACTTCGCACGTTTAAGAAATTTTTAACACTGAATAATTATTAATAATTGTTTCTACACTCTAATGAGAAATTACTCAGAAATAAATTAGAAACATGCCAGTATAATTCCAGAAATTAATGGTAAAATAATCGAATGACTTGAAATTTATTATTGGGTTATGATTTTGTCTTTATCAAATAAAACATTGTTGTTCTTTTTCAACATATTGGTGCCGGTTTTATTTCTACTATTGAATATTATCGAGTTTTGAATTGTTTTTAGTTTTATCGAATCATTGAAATAACTTCAGTAAATAACGGATTTTAAAATAAAATTGAAGTAATTATCGAATTTTACAAAAATTACAAATTTTTGGATAGCTATAACTTTACATAATATCAAATTTTGAAAGAAATTAATTATATCATAGATGCATCGAGCTCTGAATTTAGCGAAGTTTAGTATGTATATCTCATTTTTGGCAAAAATGTAATAATCGAGTTTTGAAAAAATGCTCCTCAGTTACTTCTGTCTTATGCTATATCAAATGTTAAAAATATCTTAATTTTAGATCATAACATATAGATGTGCTTTTTAGACTAAGCTGGATTTGATTATAGTTTGCAATAAGTGCCTAAAATAATATTGAAAGTGCATACACCAACGATCTGTTTATTTTGTAATTAATTATTATTTGCTTGAATAAGGTAAAATTAATTTTATTTTCTTTTTTTTTTCAGATAGAAGAAACTAATCAAAAGAGTCTTCACCTTTTGTTCTATGTGCCGCGGAAGAACGAAGTGGTGGACTGTGCCGGCTTTAACGCAATAAAAACTGCCATCCTTTTATTAAAATCAAAACAAGTCTTTAAAATTAACCACCAATATTTTAACCTAACATTATAGTTCAACGGTTTCGTTATTTAATCGGTAATTAATTTAAATAAAATAATATATAATATTAATCTGCTAAAACAAATTTAATCAATGTTGTGGTACATAATGATATTATATTATGTATTTATTATAACATTATAATTAAATATGATTAAATATTATATTATTATTTTAATAAAATTATGCTAATCGAATGTACTCGTAATATCATTTAAATAAAATTTTTAATTATATTGTAACATCATTGTAGGATGAAAGTAGTGAAATTGAAAAATTAAAAAATAAATTAATTAAGATTTATAAAAATTCCATTTAGGTTAATAATTTGTTCTACTTAATTAAAAATATTTCGATTTATTAATGTAGATTAAAATTATTATTTAAATACCGTGAAATATATATTATTATATAGACAATTTGTATTAAATATTATTATTAAATTCAATTTCATATTATTAAATAATATTAACATTTTTTCAAATGCATATAATGCACAGATTCTTAGGTTTACCGATATTATTTTGGATCGATTGATTGTTGTTACCCTTTCGGATATAATATACAGTTCCATAATCCACTTTTGTAATAATTTATTAGTTAAATAAAATGACCATCACACCAATTTTTGGAATATGGATCATTTTTGCATGAAGTTTAATATCAAAGTTTGTTTATTTCTGAAATGCTCATATGCATCCATATGCATCAGCATTATTATATCCATATGAATTTTGGAACATTTTGAAGACTTTGTTAATTTTTAACGACCCACGTGTAAGAAAATTTAATGTTCTAATATGACAACAGTTGTATTTTATACGTAGTTAACAAAAAGAAAATAATATACTGCGAAATTTTGACTGAGGCACATACTATAGTGAAAGAAGTGTGAATGATATTAGGAGTGTTTTAGCTAAAATTCGATTGATTTTAGTAGTACTTCTTCATATTCCCAAAACAAATATATTCATTTTATGAAACGACTCCTGTGTGGCCCAAAATAAAAACCAGATTGACACGACTGCCATTAAAATGTAGATATTGATGCTGTTCATGGATATATTGACCAGCATTTGAAAAATATGTAGATTTGTAGTTCGCTTACTTTGTAGGTTGAACTTAAGGCCATGCAGATGTTATCAACAGTTCATAAATTCAACTATTAATTATTATTGTTCTTTTTTTTCTCTGTTTCTTGCTTTATAATATATCATTACTAAAACCATAAAATTTTATCGTAATTTTCGACTATCTAATTTTAATGCTAACTTTCCTTTATTTGCACATGTTTTATGAATTTTATTGTTTTTTTTTTTTAAATAATTATAACAACTCTTTTGTATGTAGCCTACAAACGAGAGAAATCTCTTAAGGCATTTTATTGTTGAAATAAATAAATAAATAATTAAAAAATAAATAAAATAAATATCGGTAATTATTTATCAACAAAAATCATTGAACAAAAATACTGTCACAAGAAGCACTTTCATTATTAAAAAAAAACTTTACGTGAATTTAAATTAAAAAATTAGATGAATTTAACAATTTAATTCAAAAATCTATTTTAAATTACTCTCTCTTTAAAATTTAAAAATTTAATTTCAATAATAACTTTTCGCTTTACGTAGAAGTTTTATAAACAACAAAAAATATAAATACAAATTGAGATTGACATTTAAACTGTCACATCCAATGAAAAACCGACATTAAAAATTAATATTTCTAATATAGTATAAAAGTAAATAATGCTTTTGCAATAATATATAATATTTTAAAAAAATATTATAAAATTTAATTTTGAAAATTTTGTCTAGATTTGGAATTTGGAATAAAAAAAGCAAATATATTGAAGTGATAAATTAACTGACGTTGTGTTAGAACTATTTTAACAGAAATAAATGCAATTGGAATTTCAAAATTAAATCGGACTTGAATACTCAAATATTTAAATATTATGTTACAGGGTTGGGTTATTAAGTATTTAAAATTTCATCTTATATAAATTTATATATAAGTATATAAATCTTGATCGAAATTATTCACTAAAGATGTCGATGTTTTACATGGCCTAGCAGAAGATTTTGTATATTAAAGAAAAAATTTGTTTTTATTATAATACGCAAGTATCGGTCTTGAGTTTACTAACCTAAATCCTAAATTTTTTTTTGGTTTAAACATAGCCAAATCACTAGGGAGGGGGATCTTTTATACCGATTGGTAAGTTTGACTAGAGTGGGAATTAAAATTTGGCAAAAGAGGAGGGTAGAAGGGAAGAAGAACAATTATGAACGAAGTTGTTAATGTTCGTTTTACATTTATGTTGGTCATAAATATAAAATTTATGATGTTTGGGGAGCACATAAAGTGGAATTAGGTTTCGAATTCGGGATGTTGAGATTATAAATGAATTTCCATAACTGGTCTCGGTGGATGAGGGATATGCACATATTGCCTTTCGTGTTCAATCACGTCACTTGTTCATTCGATCCTCCACTTTGTCACGTCGTGAAAATACAAATGTAAACAACAACGAAATCTTTAAATATAATGCTAAATAACTTATTCAATAAAAGTAAAATATCTTCTTTAATTTCAGTTCGTCATAAAATGTCATTACATTGTTTTCATAAAATTTCACTTCTAATTTTTTTTTTTTTTATAAATAAAATTTAATAATAATGAAAACAAACCTGTAAATAATTTCTTAAGAAAAACCGATAAAAATTACTTTCGAATTTCAAAAATTTTTCAAAGAAAATCATTTCTAACTGTTATCATAAGACCACCACAGCTGGAGTCTTAAGAGGCAAAAACAAAAAAACAAAAAAAACACAAATGAGGTAACAATTTAAATTGTGCCAACTCATTCAATTGTATTTTCTTTTTAACAATAAAAAAATATCTCTTCTCTCTTTCTAATTGAGCTTTTATTGTGTTATTTGGTTATTTTTTATTTTCGTTTTTAAAGGGAGAAATTAATTTAAGAAAATAGAAAGCAAAAGGAAGAATACAACACACAGTCAGTCAACTAACAAACTTTTTATAAAATCATTATCAAGTAAAAAAATAATGTTTATTGTTTTCTTATTCTTCCCCAAAAATTTTATTAGATTTTCCTGAATTTTCATTTTTTTTTATTTTTGATTCTATTTTCGTTTTTATTTTTAAAATCAATTTCTAATAATATTATTACACTGTATTTTACCTATTTTACCAATAGAGGAAAAATAAGCCATTTTCAATTTCCTTTTTATCCAATCAATACGCTACGGTAAAATTTCAATGACTTGACTATAATGTAAAAATTTAGAGTTACCATACGAAAATATTTATTGTTTAAAAAGATTGGTGTTTAGACACACAGAATTACAAGAATACCATAGGTTAAAAACGAAAATATTATTATAGAATATAAGCTTGTAAACACAGTTTTGAATAGAACATTGAAATAAAGTATCACGATGAAAAATTAATAATGAAAATCAGAACTGTTTATTTTTGTATAGCTAGAAGTAGTTGGTAAATATAAAGATAGAATAACTACTATCACCTAATTTCAAAAACAATATAAAACATATTACAGTGCCGTTCACTTCTTTGAACTAAAATTTTCTCCTCCACATCATACTAATTTTATTGCAATTGTAGTTTTGTGATTTAACAACAAGACCCACACCTTGCCTTGCCAAAATACACTTTAGAAAGAAGGGTAAACAGATTGTCGTTGATTCTGAAACTTTTGACAGAAACTAATGAAAAAATTAATGTGAGCAGTAAACCTTAATATACTCCGTGAATTACTTTGAATGAATCATGTTGTATATGAATGTAAGCTATAGAATTTTATAGAAAGAGTAGAGTTATGAAATTAAAGTACTTAATAGGTACTTAACAAATAATTCTCTACTAAAAGGTATTGAACAAACTAGGAACTTAACAGTGTTCTTAGATAATAAATTAACTTTCACTCCTCATTATAGATTTAATCATGTCACAAGCTTTTTCTATGCTTGGGTTAATCAATCAAAATTCTCAACCATTTTCTGACCCTTACACATTTATAAAGTTCATTGGTTCGGGCTCATCTTGAATGTGCTTCGCCTAGTTGGCAATTTGCTAAACATATTATTAAAATAATTGAATCCGTTAAAAAAATATGATTAAGTTTTGTTTTCGCAGATTTAATTGGGAACCTCACATTACTCACTATATATGTATCAAAATCTAAACTTATTAAGATTGATTCTCTTGAAACTAGCCATAATGTTGCAGCAGTAATGTTCTCTTATGATATGATTTTATTAGCCAAAATAAGTTGTTCATATCTCTTAAATGTAGCTAATATTTATACTCCAATTAGTAACTTTAGACCTATGAGATTTTTGTATCTCGATACAAATAGAACTTACTGAATATGGATTTTCGGAACCTATAATAAATACTTAACGTCTCTTTAATAATTGTTCTTCTGTAATTGATTTATATTATAAATAGCTAGGTTAAATTTTAAGAGAAAAATTATAAATTTTTTGCAATAAATCTTTATATATATATATATATATATATTTAATAATTTTATAATGTAATCAAATTTAGTGGTAAGTAAAATCTGTAAGGGCTTGATTCCAGTAGGAATTTTTAATTTTTGGGATTCATTGAGATTTTTACCCACTAAACCACACCCTACTTATATTGCGATCCAGTCCTACAGGACTAATGAGAAATCTTTTTCTTGGATTTATTTTATTTTTTAAAGTAGACTACATCCAGCCAAGTCTATCTAACTTTTCCTTTGACGCATTCATCCATATTCTTGGAGCCCCATCGCATCAGAGACGAAAAACAAACCAACTCTCCAAAAGAATTTATAATTATTATGACTTTAAAAAATCTCGTTTCGTTGGGAGTCAACATAACGAAATTCTTCTCAAATCCCTTAAAAACAAATCTATCTAAACGTAGGGAGCGGGTCGCGTCCTAAGAAATGTGGGTGATTATTGCTGCACTAACTCAAAAGGTTCTACTCTTTTGAGTCGTCTGGCTATATTTCTATTGTCCAGGAGCTCGGCTACCTCCACATTTACATGGTGCTGAAGCCTTTTTTCGAGGCTTCATGCAAATTTCTGTATTTCCTTACCGACAGATTCTATTTGCAAATCGCTATGTAGGTCAGTTAGGTCGCGTTCAAAATGTTTCTTAGGACCTTATTCTGGAACCTTTGAATAATATCTCTATTATATTTTTTTGCTGCATCCCTATAGCTGGATTCCATATGACCATACTGGTTTCAGTATTTGTTTGTAGAGCAGAAGTTTGTTTTGTAATGTTAAGGTAGAATTCTTACCTATGAGACAGTACATTTTTCTATAGCGGATTTGTATTTCTTCTTTTTTGTTTTTGATGTGAGTTTTTCAGCGAAGTTTCACATCTAACGTCATACCAAGATATTTGGCAGTATTTGAATGGGGTATTTCTCGACCATTTATACTGGTTTATGATAATTTTTTTTATTTGTGTAGTTCACATGTACTGACTTAGCTTCATTTAATTTTAGCCTCCATCTTTTTGTATAATCTTTAAATGAAAAGATTTTAAATGAGTAAATAAATATTGGGTTTACAATGGGTTTTTTACCTGGTTTCTCACTTAAATAAATATTGATCACAGGATCACAGGTATTTTTGACATTGATTACTCATTACAATATTACTAATAGATATTTTAATTGACGAATTATTTCATCCATCCAATATTAATGGAGCTCATCCATCATTGGTTTTAAATTGTGATTGATCTTATAATATCCATCCTTTGATTGTTAACAAAAAACATATACTATTTGAGTTATGAGACGAATATTGATCGTTCGAGTTAAAAAGTTCAAATCTCACTATGTTTTCTAACTTAAAAAATTGACGTGTATCAGAAAATTAACATTTCGTCAATGGAACAAATTTTTTCTCTTTATTTCATTAAGTAGCATAAATTTTACATAAGGATTGGAATATTTTAAGTTCTTATTGAAAATGTATCCAAAAAACATTTTTTCTTAGAGGAAATTTTACGCCTCAATTGGAAACGTTAACCATAAAACGAAACTGTAAAACAATACCTCTACTGAAATCGTTTCATCTTTACTGAAATACTGTGAAGAATATGATACTATACAGAAATTTTACTGAAAGGTTAACGTAATAGAAAGCATAATATTCAACATAACTTAAAGACTGTTACAAATTTTTTAGGAAGCTTAGAACAAAATATTTACACTTTCTTTCATATTTTCATTTCAACATAGTCAATCAAAAAAAAGGTAAATCAAACTGTATCCAAACTGTACATCAAACGATTTTCATATACCTAATTTCACTGAAATAATAATGATACGATGGCAAATCTTAACTTCAAGTACAAAGTTGAAAAATTCAATTTCAATTTTATTATATTATAGAATATAAATCTTTATTATATAAATTATATACATAATATCAATATATAGTATATATAATATATTATTATATTTACTTGTTATAATATCTAAAGTACAATATACAGGTGGAAATTTTTTAAATGGAAGTGAGATGTTTTGATTTTTTTTTGACATTTCATCATAAAAACAATTCTACAACAACAAATTATTTTTTTCTATATCTTTAAATATTTTTCGATATTCCATTCTAATATGTTGCCTTCTCATGGCCACCTGATGATACTAACAATGACTTTGAAAAAAATACTGTATATAGAGTAAAAAAAAATATAACTGTAAAATTACTTGGCAAAATTGATTGTTTTATTGCGTGAATTTTCCAGGATGATGTTATTTATTTTGGGGAAGTAATTTTAGTGTATATTGGAATTGGAATGAAAGCTGTTTGCAGTAATTTTTCAGTAATATTTTTAAATGTAACTTTAAATTTTGAAAAATAAAAAAAAAAATTTTTACAAGACTAATTATGATTAACAAAATAAATATAAAAGTTAAAAAAACTGTTGTTTTTGTTTATTATTGTTTCTTCACTATAAAAGTTCACAGTTTTAAAAATATAGTTCTTAACCTATGCACAGTTATTTATTATTATAGATAATAGATTCTATTAGCCTCTTATACAACTCATCTCTTAGCATCCATCCGGCATATTTCAAAAACTAAAGCCGGTACAGATCTGGAAATTGATGCTTAGGTATTTTTCAAAAAACAAATACACACGTATTTTACCGTTTTTTAAAATTCTGTTTGATTTGCGTAGGTATAACAAAACCCCTAACATCTGCCATAACAAAACATAACCTAACATCTGCCATAACAAAACCCCTAACATCAACCCCTAACATCTGCAAGTCAAAATACTTAAAAATTATTCTCGTGTATTCTTTAAAAAAAAAAAAGATACGTCTATTATCGATTTTACCATTTTTAACTGGTTCTATAATATCAAAATTCCAGAAAACTTAAATGTCGAAATTGAAATACGATGTTCTATACGACACGACATCACAAAGCATTGAATAGTTCAACAGTATTTTCGAACTTTAACATGCAATATAAAACATTTACATGGTGAAAGGGAAAACTATATTAGATTCAAATTAGTCCATTTTGTTAATCAGAAACTCTTGCAGAGTATTCCAGGAATCCATATATTCAGAAATCAATTGATACAGTCATTAAAGAAGAGAAGAGGTAAGATTAATTTCTGTATGTTCATTAACAAATCGCCCAGACAAATTCTAAAATCGGTTGGTCTGCTCACTCGGAAACTTAAAAAAATTTATTCACATCAATATTAATTCCTAATAACAACATCATCATTGATTCATATCTATTTATATCTTTAAAGCCAGTAAAACCACCTATTTTTTGTCTTTCATACATAACAAATCCATGATATATCGGAAAATGAATTATCACTCTCAGAAAAAAGGTTATATGTTTTTTTACATAATTTAAATTGTTGTTATGTTTCTGTGTCTATTATTAATTAACATTTTTTTTTTGTAAAATACTAAAGTAAATTTATATTAAAATTAATTCAAGCTTTAAAGTAATAAAACAAGCTTTAAAAAAGTGATTTAAAAATGAAATACAATATAAAAGTGTAAAAATGAATGTATTTTTTTATTTTTAGTGTTTTGCCATAGTATTGGAATTGCTTCCCTTTTATTAGTCTATCCTTATATCTCTTTAATCTTAGTATGTACAATGACATAACCATCTATATAGCCACATTAAAATATAACGCCAATTTTTTCAATAAAACAAAAAAATAAGTCAAAAGTAAATTCTTTTATTAAAAAACTGATTTATGTATTGTCTTTTTTTGTTGCTTATTGCAAATATGAATATTTTGTGATTACATAACAGAATTGCTCTTTATGAATAAAATAAAGTTTAAAATTGTTATACGAAAGATATTTTATTGAATTTTGTTTATAAAGATGCAATTTTTTTACTACGCTTTGTGACGGCTATATATAATATATAACACAAATATTATATATATACAATAGAATATATAAACAAATATTACTGAAATTGATGGAGTGACTATAACCCTGTTTTACTGTATATATCTTTTTTAAAATAGCAGAAGCAAATGAACAAACATTTTATTATATCATTTTTGAAAATTACGATCTGATTTTTGTTTTGTTTTCAATTTTTGTGTGTTTTTTCGTTTTTGTACTTTCTTCTATAAGTTTGTGTGTTCTGTATTTATTTAAAAAGAAAGAATTTTTATGAAGCATTTTTAAAAATTGTTTGTCATTGAAATTTATATTTGAGTATAGATGTCGCTCAACTCGGAAATAAACGTAATTTTTTTAGTGTAACAATTTTACATGTTTTAAGTAATCACCACCAACAACTTGCTAAGATTTTAATATTTTTGTGGCGTAATTTACTATTCAACTATTCTTGTTTTTTACTCTCCACGTCGCTCATCTTGTGTATTATATTTGATAAAATAGTGAACATAATTTTGTATTACACTACTTATATGTATTATATATTAAACGGTGATACTCACTATAAAGCTGATACTTATTATAATAAAAATGTGTGATAAATGAGTAATATAAACTATGCACTTTTATGACAATGTTATATTTTATAAATATGCTCTGCAGACATACAGTATAAAACTGTATCCAATGAAATTATTTTCAACAACTTCCCCAATAAATCTTACATTCAATTCAGTTCTACTTTTACTTATTAATCTCATTTGTCTAATTTTCTCAATCTATTGTATTTTTACAGTGTTGCAAAAAAAAAAATACATTATGCTATTTTAGCTAAGTCGGAACATTGGTTGCTATAATGATTGGGAAGCAGAATAAAAGAAAAATTCTATTAAAAAAATGTGAGCAAAAGTGGTTGGGGGAAATGAAACAAATTCCTTATTGGTTTTAATGATATTTTATTTTGTGAAATTTATAAATTAACTTAATTTATTTTTGCAGTTAGAACAAAATCAAAATTTCAAAAGTATACCTAATAAACATATTTTATAATCTTGCAAATGCCCCTATATAAATTTTGTTTTATTGATTTTAAGAGTTTTTTTTTATGCATTCCTTACAGAAAATATTTTTATAAATTTCTTATAAAAAATAAACTCCTTGATATCCAATCAATCTATATTTTTATATAATGGTTATTTTTTGTTCATAATTTTATAATAAAATACTGTTGTTAGATCATTTCGAACTTGTATAAGGACTCAATAACATAAACAAGTTTTTGTTGGATTTTAATAATAAAAATTATTAAATTTATTTGTTCTTAGTAAAATCAAATTACATAAGTAGCTAAAATCTTGAAATTTTCTTCATTTAATTGTATTTAAAATGAAAAAAAATATGTATTTATTGCAATCATCGTAATTTTTCATTTTGTATGAATGGCTTTATAACAATATGAGCATAACAATGTATTATTAAATAGGTTCATTATATTAATCTATACTATTTCTATTACATAAAAAACGAATCAATGAGTGTAAATTGTAATGACATTGTAATAACATATAAATTTTATCTTAGTAATGTCTTACTTGACATCCTGGATTTCTAAATCACCAATAATTCAGTTGCCATATTCTTATAAGTGAAATAGATACAAAGCTAACGAAATTTCAACATTAATATTAATATTTTTTATTAAGTAAAAATGTTTTAAATTAAATTTGAAAATGTAGTGGTAACCTTCAAAATGTTACAAAAGTTATAACGTTAGAGTAAAAATTGTATTATTTTTTAAAACAGTTCACTATTTTCCATCTATTTTTAATAAATATGCTTTTAATACAGAGTACGTATTTCATCTACTACTTGAAAACTTCTTTAATGTTTTGTACTCCATTCGATATAACTTTATTGAAGAATGCACGTTTTGATCTAGGATGGTATGGTAGGTAAGAGTAGGATAAGGTTGAGATTATCTAATATTGGAACGTGGTTTAATGAATTACACCCTGATCTAAAAATTAATGCTTATTTACGTCATTATACGAGTACCAATTTTGTAATACGTCATAAATAAGGAAGCAACATAAATTCTAGTATTTGCTATTTGTATAATATGAAATGAGTTTTTATTTGAAATACTTGTACTTATTTAAATACGTATTTATTTTTTACTTACTAATTTATCATACATTTATTTTTTTATCAGAACCCTTTTAATTACCATACAAACAGAATATTTGTATAGTAAGGTGCAAAATTTTCTATTCGTTAAGGGTCATATACTCGATCATTTTAGTTTCATCATTTTAGCCACATCTTATTTTGTCATTATGGAATTTATTGTATAATTCAGAATCAAGTTAATCGTGTTAATATTACATAGCTGCACATTACATAGCTTCACAAGTTCAAAGTTAAAAAATAATGATCGAGATCATAATTAATATGAGTTATTTCTTCGCTATGGAATTGTTTTGTCGCTGTCCGATTAATTTTTTTTTTTTAATTTCATATAACGTAGCTTCTTTTATGTCGTTTTAATAAAATGTATAATATCAAGAATGATAATGTAAAAATTTTTTATAAAATAGTTGAAAGACGTGTCAATTTTCACATGCAGCAAACCAACAATTTCGATTATTTGTTTTTCCCATATATTTTTAGCGATATGCGGCAAAGTGAAGTATAGCGCACTGAAGTTGGTGTGTAAATTGTAATTTAAACATATAAATTTTCTGTAAAATGAATAAAAAAAAAACTATTCTAATTTAATTTATTATAAAAATTTATTAATTATCGAAAAATAAATAGACCCTCTTGGCTATCATAATAGAACTTGCCTTCTTGGCTATCAAAATGTTTGCTTAATAACTATGAAATTAATATTAAAGCCTCTTATGGATTACAAAAAAACTATAGAAAAATAAAAAAAAGCTACAAATTATTTAATTTTTAATACCGCTTTATAATATTTGCGATCTTGATTATCTAAAAATCCAATTAAAGACTTAATATCTCTTATTTTATGTTCGGATATTTTTGTCGGTTTGTCCAGTGGTGGAGGTAAATAGCTAAATATATTTTTAGATGTTCCTAAACTTTTTGTAGTAGCTTTGAGTAAAATGTACACGCGTTTTTAAATTATATATGAGTAGCAGATACTTTGTACTGTAAAGCAAATTCCTGATCGTTCTTGTACAATAAAATTTTTGGTTTTGAAAATGGTATTTGTTGAAAGTTTAATAAACATGACTTTTTACTAAATGAAAGAAAATGTTTATCAGTCATTTGTACCACTTTCAGATTTTTACGTTTTATTTTAACTAATTTTAAAAGTTTGAGAAGAGAAACCAAACTATATATATTTCCACATTTTTTATATATCTGTCAATTATGCTATGTATACAATCAATGGCCTGGCTCAGAAAATTTTTGAATAATTCGATTAATTTTGGGATTTTGGTGTAAAAAATATTTAAGAGCAGTTGCCATTATCTTGCGTTATTAGATTTTTATTTTGGGTTACACACGAATCACTCCAAAATGTTATACTTGTAATTTCATGATGATTATCCATTATTTTTTTAAGCATAACCGAAACTGCACTAGCCAAATCGTTTCCTGATCGACCGCTTTTTGTTTTATTCCATAAAACGCAGTAAATCTCCGCAGTAAATCTCCTGGTTTTATAGTAAAATATGAACGCAAATCCTTTTGATAAGAAAAACACTGATTTTATATCGAAGGAAATAACAACGTGTGTAGGATCTGCATTATAACGATCAATATCCCTTTCTACTTTTAAGAGCCCTCCGTTCTTTGGTGTGAAATTCATTATCTATAACTTCAATCTGAGAAGAATGTTTTGTGTTTTTGAATTTGACACAACGATTGCAATGATCCTTTTTAGGCTTGTAAAACGATAAATTATATTGAAAGTTAAAAACATTTCGATAATAATCGCTGGATACTGCATTATTTGTTGTTGACTTATGTAGCTCAAACATTTTTCTGACACTAAGATTGGGATCTAAATATTTAAGTTTAGAATCTACAGTAGTTTGATTCTATCTATCTATTGTGGGAAAAGATTCTATGTGTTGGCGAACTTCATCTAACTGCTCTTCACCAATTTTTTTCTTATAATTTTTGCCTTTTCGTCTTGGTAGTGGAACACCATTAGAATTGTGCAAATTTATTGGACAAATTTTTGAAATAATAATAAATTCGTTTTTGATTCACATCTAAAGTAATAAGAAAGAAAATTCTGCAAACTGGTATAAACTCCTCTAACTTTTGAATTATATTTATCAGTTAAAATATCAACTCACCTCTCTTTTATGAATGTAGAGAAATATATATAAAAATACGATACTTATGCAATAATGTATATATGTACATACTCTTACGGCAAAACAATACCAAAACAAAAACAAAATTTATTTGCTTCACGTTGTATACAATATTAACTATGCGGCAAAACAATATCGAAATAAAAACTAAACTTATTTGCCGCACGTCGCTACGTATTTGACTTGCAACAAAACAACACAAACTTAAAACTTGAAAAATTTTATATGAATATTCTGCTGTATATGCATGAAAATTTTACAAATGTATGAAGTGCGGCAAACCAATTCTAATAAATTTCAAAAATTTTGGATATGCGGAAAAAGTTACACTATTTATCTCCGACACTACTTGAGATAGTCAAATACTGACAGTAGCATTGCAATCTCAGGCACTTAAAACCTAAGAATCAACTTCTAACTCAAAATTGTCATTTTGGCATGTGCGGCAAACCAATTCCATAGCGACGATTTGTATTTTGTCATGTGTTCGTAGGTATGACACTGTCAGAATCTAAATGTCGTTATTGTCATATTAAGTATACTTTTATTAATTTATTTTTTTTTTTTTTTCTTTTTTATATCAATTTTTAAATTTAATAAGTTTTATTATATCCCATGCATAAATAGAATATTGAACATAATAATAAACTTTTAACGAATACCATTTTAGAAATTCAGTTTCGATTTTTGCTCGTGCAATACAAAAAACATCGATACCTTTTCGGAAGAGTATACTAAGCGAAAAAAAATTTCAAAATTAAATTTTAAATAATTAAATTCTTTGGTGGAATTGAATAATTTAAGTTTTTACATTCAATTTTCTTGGTTTCAGCAGACTTATGTGATGAAAATTGAATAGTAATTTTCAAAAATAAATAGAATTAATTTTTTATAAAATTTTACTTGCTTTTAAAATATTTTATTTGGTTTTATTCATTTATTTTCCACTATTTTTAATGTTTAATGGGCTTCACTGTGGGTACCAAAATATCGTCGTTATAGAAGAGAAATTGACCAAGTGAAAAAATGCAAAATTTCATAAATTGCAATAAAACTTTTTCTTAATGCTTATGCTCTTTTATTCCGCTTCAGGTATGACTTAAGTGAAATGTAAGAATCAACTTAATGAGTTTTTGAGTATTATTTAACGCTTCATATATAGATTTTATAAAATTATTAGTTTTAAAAAAATTTATGTATTATTTGGTCATTTTCTCTTCTAATATTTAAATAATTAATAATTCATAGTCAATTTTATTTTAAATATTTTAAAAAAAATTTTATAAGTTCTTTATTATTAACATAAAATAAAAGCAAAAAACATAAACAACAACTTAGGAATGTATTTATTATAATTCAGGATAAAAAAAAGTATAATTTAAAAAAATTAACATAATATTTGGTAAACCATTCTTATTAATTAAATATTTTCGTTCTAGGTTTAATCTGCATCAGGCCCATCAGAAAAATCTTTTTTGTTTTCTACTGGTAAAGATTTATACCATTCGTGAAATAGCTCTGGAATATTGCCTTTTTCACATAGTTTTATTAAATTTTGCTTCTTTTGCGTAGAAATTTTTAAGCTAATGTTATAAACATTAGCTAAATTTGAAGGCATTTTACTACTTCTACCTTTTTGTGAATTTACTATTATAACTTTCAATTCTCCGAATAGTTATATTTGTAAAATATATGAAAAGGATTTTCTTTTACATACCTCATACACTTTATTTTCAACCATTGTACTTTTTCACCATCGGTGTTTATGTTTCGATTTTTCGATACAGTAACTTAGGTAGAATCACCTTTTCGTGCTTAATTAAGTACGGTACTGCAATTTTACACTACAATCTACAATATTTCGAGTATTTATTTAACAAATTACTGACTTATCAACTCATTAAATGTGGAAAAATACTACTATTGCCAGGAATTGACCCTTCTTCAATAGACTAATTTCATTTTTATTTAATTTGTTACCAGATTATACTCTCAATTATTTTTTGCCATTTATTATATCCCAATGACAAAGGGTACTGGACCAGGACGAAAAATCCATAAAGCATTTTTCGTCCTGGTCCATAAAGCATAGACCTTTCGGTTGAAAGGCAGGCGCTCTACCTACTGCGCCACCGAATGTGTGTATACTATTTTCGCAATTTTGATATATAAATAAACAATACAGCTATGTACTGAATCCTATTCTGACGACTACATGTGTCTGAAAATTAAGAAAATTTTGTAATATTTTCTGGGAGACTATTGATGTAGCTGTATAGTGCAGTTCCGATTTCACAACTTTCTATTTGACAATTCATTTCGTTCCACAAATAGCAATAAGCATTATTTGGTTTCTTCGCTTCATAAATTGTTAAGTTATAGCATATTTTCGTGCTATAATACATCAACGTCTGATGATGGTATTTGAAGTACACTTTGAAGATCAAATGTAGCAGAAAAAAAGGTCTCATCATTTTCACTTCGTAATTTATCAGCTACTTTTGCATTGTAGGCTTCATTTTTTCTTTCAATAGTTGATAAATAATCAGAAGAACTATATCTTTGGGTCTATTATTATTATCGCATATTATACAGATATCTTTCTTTGGTTTAAAAAAACTTAAATTATAATTTTCATAAAACGTTTTTCTGCAAACGAATTCGGATATAGCTGGCAATGAGTATCTTTCAGAATAAAATACATACATTTTCTTTATAGAAAGCTGAAGGTCTAAATATAGTTTTGTACTGGACTTTCGACAGTAATGTGATTCCATTGTAGGAAAACTTTCTATATGTTCCTTTACTTTTGCCAAGATATCTGCTGGAGTTTTATTTCCGGGTTCATTTTTACCATGTTTATCAGTTCCAGTAAAATTTTCGCAATACGATTGGTTAAAGCCGAATTGACCGGTCCATGACTAATACATAGTATTTTTAACAAAAGGTTTTTACAGACTCGATGCTTGGTATCTTTGTTCTAAAAGTGGTAACTACGACTGAACTGTTTATTAATTGGATTCGTTCTAGTCTTCCGACGTTTTACTTTATTTTCAGAAACACATTTTAGTAAAAAATCTTTTTGACGATTGAAATCCATATTCAAATATTCTCTGCATAATTTGCTTCTTTGGTCTTCAGTGAAATTGGCTGAACATTTATATTGACACTTAGTACAATCAATAATTTTTGATATTTTTCCTGACATAGATTTGTTTTTGGTGTTAATATAAGGTAAGGCTAATTTTTATTCTTATTAACATTTCTTACGGCTTGGTCATTTTCTCCTCTATAAAAATAAATTAATGGGAATTGTAAAAAAAAAGAGAGAATTGACTAAGGTACTATAAACATTTTCACTTTATACGAAAATTGATTTTCGGTAGATGGACATTTTTCAAATTTTTCATTTAGCTTAATTTTGTGCTACAAAAACGTTATTATTTACTATGTAATTAAAATTTACTCAAAAGTGGTAATTTTGCATATGGTCAATTTCTCCTCTACAACGACGATATATATATTTTATATTCATAGTTACAATGATCTGAACTAGTTACATATTTTCATGATGATGGTTTTTTCTGGTTCCATAATATTTTATTTGTTTACTTTTAAATACTTTTAATATTTTAATATACAATGAGTTCTGGGTACCAAAATATATTTATTTTATGTTAGAAAAAAACAGACCAAAACAATTTGTATATTTATTAGAGCGTTTCTTCGAATTGACAGATATAATATGCAGGAAAAAATATAACATAATATCTTTTAAAATAGGGTATTTTTTTTTCGACGAAATTCAGATTAATTTTTTGGGTAGTAGGTATTTACGATTGTATATTTTATCAACTAATTTTATATCAGTAAGATTTTTCTTAGCCCCTTATCGTATGAAGAACACTGTTATGCTTAATAAAATAAATATTAACATAATTGTTGTTTTTATTATTTACCAACCATTACTAGCCTTCGCACTATTGTTGAAACGTTAGCAGACTATTTTGATGTAAAATGACATGTAAAAACAAATAAACCATTCTGCCAAATACTAATCCACAAATTAAAAATTTGAATATTCTCTTTAATCATCTATCATGGAAATAACACATTTTATACTACAGCCAAAACAAATAACAACAATATTTTTGTGACATAAAAAATAATTTTTTTGAAAAATTTGATGAAGAAAACAAAAAAAGATTACAACCAAAAGAATAACTATGTACCATAAAATAATCCATCAATCTTGAAGGCAATTTATCAGCTCAAATTTCACCTTATAAAATGATTTTTTTTTTTTTTTTTTGGTGGATTTTTAGAATATACTTAATTTGACGTCACGTGTAAAACAGTTTTAATTTTTTTTTTCTGTTTTTTGTTTTTCTCTTTGCCATATCTTTTGCTCTCATCGAGCTTAGAATGAAAAAAATTAGACTTCTTAAAAAAATTGTGGCAAATCTCCGTAAATTTAAATTTAAATTCCGCTTTTATCACAAAATGGAATGCGTTCGTGAGTTTAAGAGAGGGAACGAACGTAAAGAAAAAACAAAAAGAAAAAAATTAATTTCTTTTAAATTTACTCTTAAGAAATAATGTCGATCCTTAAAGTCTTCGAGGGTCATAATTTATAAGTAATTTTCATTTAACTTCTGTTTTTATTCGTTTTGTTATGGGGAGCCAGAAGGTGATTTAATGATACTTATTTACTTAAACATTAAAAAATTAATGTTTGTGTGTGTGTGTGTGTGTGTATTTATATGTGGATTCGACTATGTTAAAGAATGAAATATGTTAGATAAAGTTTTCAAAGATAATTTGGATGAATGAAGAGCAATGAAAATGTTCACTAGTGTAAGTATGAAAGTGAAGTAAAAATGATTACATTGTCATGTTGTAATGTGTTTTGTATTCGATTAAACAAAACAATATATACCATTATATTATTTGATCTACCTCTCTCTAACTACATAATATTTTCTCGCAGGACATTGTATTATCAAAATAAATAATATAAATTATCCATACTGTATAAATTGTACAGTAATGTATACTAATATAACAGTTAGCTCAATATGGTTTACGTAAAATTACTCATAATTGATACAACATGTTTCGTAATCGTTTTTTTTTTTTTTTTTCGTTTTTTTTGTGTTTCTTAGAAGTGGGCATAAATGAAATACATAATAATTGATTTTTGATTTCTTCCTATTATTTTAAGGGGATACAATATTGTATGTTCAAAGAGAAATATTTGAATTGAATGAATTTGAAATCAAATATTTTATAATATTATAAATTAAGGATAATAACGGGAGAGTGAAGGAGGAGAAACTAACAAATAAAACTTGTTTACTAGAAAAAAATTTTTTATTGTATAAAATATCAGTGAACATTTTCTTGAAATTAATAATAAGAGGATGTGGTAATGGTCGCTTGACTGGCTTCATGTAATAGCTATATTGATAGGAATTGATAAGTGTTATGTGTGTTAGTGTTTTTTGAAGTGTTCTGTAATGAACTTAATTGATAATCGCTTAATTTAAAATTATTTATTATTTGGTGTTAAAAAGTGTGTTAACAAAGTAGCTGTTATTAGAAATAATTTTCCACTGAAATTTCGTTCCATTGCTTCCGCTATTTACCGTTGAAATTAAAATTGGTGATTTATATTTTAAGTAGAAATTGCAACTATATTAAGTTATTAACTTGATTTTGGATTTATAAATGCAAATTGTGAGTTTTAGTTCACAAATTAAAATCATTCAGAAATTTCATAAAATTTATTTTATGTACAATAATTGAAGCTTAAAATCTATACTACAGAAAATTTGTTTATTTGTTTGTTTGTTCGCTATACACGCCCACAGTTTCAAAGATAGAGTTCTGAAAATTTGCACAGTTATTTATGGTTAAAAAAGGTAAAGGGTGCGGTAATGATTTTATAAACCCATCAGATGACAGGTTCGGGTTGCTGCTGTACAACTCCTAGCACGTATGTCTCAGGAATATTTCAAAAACCAATAGTGTTACGAACATGAAAATTTACACGTACATACTCTTTCAGGAATGCTTCAACAAAAGATTGTGTTACAGACTTGAAAATTTATTCATAGGCAACCCTATGAAAAATAAACAAATGTGTATTGTCTTGAAAAAGTATTTGCGAATTTTGGGACTCACTATAAACTTTTTACATGGCTATGTGAATTGCTATATTAATTAGCCACAAAAATGTGACAATTCGTTTTATCAGAAAATACTGCAAAGTGTTCCTTGGGGTCAATGCATACAAATCGAGAGATACAGGTGTCGATAAAAATTAAGTTCCTCCTCCACATCAATTGGAATTAAAAGCAGTTGCTTCAATATTGCTTCTATGAAACTTGAAGCACCCAAATCTATGGTACTAGATTAGGAATAAGAACTTTGAAAAATCCTTATTTTATTTAAGCACAAATTCCAATTGATTGTGGAAAAGGCGAATATATCTTTATTTCAAGAATATCGCAATAACAAGGAACGTATTTGCTTATAATTCATCAGAAAAAGACCGAAATATTGTTTACAAAGAAATATTTTTAATATAAGTATAGTTTAAGTTGTAGTATTTTTGATATATTGTTATCGTAGTGAAAAAAAATATTAGAATATTTTTGATAAACAAATTTTTTTCAATTCGGTTCATAAATCAAACTTCATTGAAGTAAATTCGATACATTTTGTGATCGATCCGGAAAACGTTGGGTATAAAATATCATTAATCAGAAGAAAACTTCAAAAAGGAAAAATTATATATTGAGGACACAGCAGAAGTAAATGCATTTATGAAAGAAAATGTTGAGAAAATAATAAAGAAGAAGATCCATAGAACTGAAATGGAAAATCTCTCAACTTTATTCGAACAAAACAAAAATATGGAGAAGCCAAAACGAATCTGTGTAGCACATTCCGCATACACAAAAAAATTTAGCAATATATTTAAGAAATACAACTTAAATGTAGTCACTACTAGCAGAAATCTCAAATTATGTAATCTGTTAGGATCTGCTAAAGATAAGAAAAGCATAGAAGAAGTAAGTGGTATATACAAAATATCATGCCAAGATTGCATAAAAACTTACATAGGACAATCCAAGAGGTTAATTACAGTTAGATTCCAGGAACATATGAGGGAAGCACAATTGGCGAGGAAAAGAAACTACACGAATTTTAGGTCAGCTGTAGCGCAACATATAGTTGAAGAAGAACATCATATAAATAAGAATAGTTTAAAATTAATAAAAGAGGTAAACAAAAATAATAAACTAGATATGTATGAAAGCCTGGCAATATCTAGAGAACCTGTTAACAACAGACTTAATAATGATCTAGGTAGTGGATTCTCGCCATTATTTAGATTACTTTAAAATTAAAAATCAGGTTCAGGTAGAATTAAGATCATAAATACTAGAATAAGGGTTATTGCGTAAGACTAGTTTAAATGCAATAAATAATAATTATACAAAAAAAAAAAAAAAAAAAATTAATAAATAAAGCACTGTAGATTAGGTAGCACTATTAAGGAATTACTATTGTTAACAAAATGAGCATATTATTGAGGGTTCAAATTATATAATTATATGTAAGGATTAGTCGCAAAGCACTGATGAAGGAAGTAAGTTGCTTCCGAAATATCGATATTTGCAAAATAAATACAAATGATTAGTGAAAGGAAACTCGACTTTTATTCCATAAATAAAATAATAAATTAATTTATTTTAAAATGAAAACCTATTGAAAAAATTAAAAAATTTTCTAATATATAGAAAGTGAAACATAAAAAGTCCATAAAATAAAATAAAATAAAATTCTTCTTGTTTTATGTTTTGGAATGAATATAAGTTTTGGTAAAAACAATAAGTGTCTCCTAACTTTTCTTTTTTATCTACTGCCTAGAGCTAGTTGTTAGAATCTGGTTTAAGGTAATAAAAAATTATGTTTGGTTATTTATTTTACATATATTTTTAGTCCTGACTTACCCTAAACAATCTTACACTTTGTTACACATAATATTCATCAAAAGTAGATAGTAATCAAATGATCAAAAATAGTATTCGAAGACAATTATTACAAATTGAATTTTAAAAAAAATATCTTTTATAAAAGAACAGAAAAAACGGAGTAAGAAATTTCCTTTTTGCTAATTTCAATTGAAAAGTTAATAACAATTTCAGAGCGAAAATTACAAAAGTTAACAAACAGCATTGCATATACGCAATCTGTTGTATGTAATCATCACTATCGGGCAAACCCATCCGTGGAATATAAAGCGGAAATAAAGTCCTTTCATCGTCTCCTTTTTTTTTTTTTTGCCTGTTACTTCTCGTGGGAATATAGGGCATCAACTTGCCTCCTCTATTGTTCTCTGTTGTACGCAATGATCTTTATTTTCTCCCAAGTTCGTCCATATCTTGTTATCTCTGAAGTCGCAGTTCGACGCTAGGTGTTGTTGGGTCTTCCTCGCTTTCTGCTTCCTTGGGGGTTCCATTCTAGAGCCATTCTCGTTATATTATTTAATGGTTTTCTTAGAGTGTGCCCTATCCATCTCCATTTTCTGCACTTAATTTGATGCATTATCGGTTCTTCACCTGTTATCTGCCATAAGTCCTTATTGCTTATGGTGTTGAGCCAGAATATTCTGCATATTCTTCTTTGGCATTTGTTCGCAAATACTTGAAGTTTTTGACTATTTGTCGCCATCCAAGTTTTTACCAAACAGCATTACATATACGCAATCTGTTGTATGCCATCTTCACTGTCGTGCAAATCCATCCGTAGAATATAAAGCGGAAATAAAGTTTTTTAATCGTCTCCTATCCACAGCTAATCTCTTCAGTTCTGGCCATGTTTTTTGTTGAAACGTTGATTCAACTAAGACTCGATGTTGTTCTTAGATTTCCTCAAAGTATGTCTGATCCAATTGCCTTTTCCCCTGTTTCATATCCATTTGTTTTTCATTTGTTTTTGCCACAGCATTTTGTTGACAATAGCTTGTGTCCAACGAATGTTTAGTTTGCGTCAGAGGCATCTGTTGATATACGCTTGAAGTTTACATGTAATGTTGGGTGAAACTTTTATGTTTCGCAGGCATACGCAAAAGAAAAGATTTTACATTTGAATTCAAGATTCTTATTTTGATTCGTACGGATATGTTATTTGCTTGATATTTTTTTGAGAATATCCCGAACGGACTTTGCTAATATTGACCTCAATATCCAGTTCGGTACATTCCTCTGATGATACGATGCTGAATTTTACTCGCCTCTTCGATTTGTGTTTCTATTTATTTATTTATTTTTTTGTAACTGTGGGATCTGTAGATAAATCTGCAGTTGAACTACAGGTCTTTTTGCCTTTCGAAATGTGGGCCGTTTATTAAAGTGACAAGATTCAGACCTAATTTACTCCCTGACAGACCGTTAAGAAATTTATTAGTTGTCCTCGATGTAAGACTTAAAGGTTTCAAATATAATCCTTTTACATAGGAATTATATTTAAGTTTACTAATGTCTTAGCCTACATTTTTAATTAATCCGAGATGTTGTTTAATTTCCTATATATTCTGCTTTCCTTTGAATCCAATTTCAATTACCGTTTTGCTGGTATTGATTTTACAAACATTCCCTGCATTATGATCAGTTAATCTTTATTTTATTCATTTTTTTTTGCTTTTCATTGTGAAACCTTAATATTCATATATAAATTCTTTTTTTTATTAATTTCACTTTTATAACCTACCGTATTTCTATATTTCTAAAATGTTAATTATATTTAATATTTAAATTAAAACAATATAGACATCTGTTGTGTAAAAAAAAAAAACTAAATAAAAATTAAATATTTTTCTCACTTATTTTTTTCTACAACTTTATAGTTTCCCTTAAAAAAACTAAACCCACAGAACGTAAATTGAGCAATAAACTAACTGTAAAAGCAATGCAAACGCAAAGTCATTCTTTGAATATTTAATCGCTTACAAAAATAAAGACGAAATGAAGAACGAAGAAAAACAAAAACAATATCAAAATAAATAAATAAAACAGGAAAAACAGGACGAAGAAACAGAAATTGTAAAAACCAAATAAGGAAACCATAAAATATACCACCAGTATACACGTTAGGACACAAGAAACGTATATTTTAACCTACACCAAAGAAAAAAAAAATAAATAAATAAAAAAAGCCAGATATTTTCGCAGTGGCATGTCGGTACTAAAATAGTGTTGTAAATTTTTTACGACTAGAAATTGTAAAAAAAAAAATTTAAAATTACATAGTTATACCCAGTTTTTCTTGCATTATTTTAATTTATTTAGATAGCAAAATAAAATTATCAGTACCGATTCACAAAATAGTGAATAGTGAAATAGTGAAATCATCTTAAGAAAATTTACTTTCAATTTTACAGTAAAAAATATTATACTCGTAAATATTAAACTGGAATGTTTCGACATAAATTTGATGTAAATGATGTATAAATAAATGTATTAATAGCGAGTACTGCGTGGGTATTGAGTAGGTATTTGATTGTAATTTAGAACTATGAGTTATCCTAAATTCGATAGAAAGTCCTTTCAATTAATTACATTCACTCGATATCGAATTCTAGTCTGCTCCCATTTTTCAAATTAAAGTTTGCTTGTAGCTGTTAGAACAGCTCAATAAAGCTGGCATTCATTATTATGTAGACTCCTGAAAGTGTAATTTTTTTTTTTTCATGGCCAAAATAATGAGATAAAAACCCTAGCTGCTTTCGCAGAGTTTTAACCAGTTAGTATAGCAATAGAATAAAAGAAAGTATAAAGGAAATAAATAAACAACATATACGGAAAATGAGAAGAGAATAGATGAGAAATAGAAATAGAAAAAAAATAGTAACACAGGTTTACAGACAACTTAACAGAAATTGATTCACTCGTTTTTTGAAAACTTCTAAGTTGCATTTTTGGGAGAACATATGAGACGGTAGAGTGTTCCATAGTTTAAAGGTTCAGTTAACGAAAGAATTTTTGTATTTCGCAGTTCTGGTTCGAAGAGGCTCGACTAAAAATTTGTGGGAAAGGGCTGCTCTGCGAGTATTTCATTGGAATGGTTTTATTTTTGGCATAATACTTTTAATTTCGTCAGAACAATTACCCAATAGATATTTATAAAACAGAGTGGCTGCTCCTACATTTCGACGGTGACTCAGCGATATTAGGTGCTGTGTAACATCTCCATCATTAATAATTATGATGGCTCGCTTTTGTACTTTATCTAAGAAGAAGGTTGGATGGTGTAAAATATTTTTTACTTCTGCTTAAGAATCCCAAACATATCGCGGCATCTTTTGCAATTGCAAAAAGGTGGTTCTGCCACGAAAGTTTATTTTTTATCTTCATTCCAAGAATTCTTAAGGTTTCGGAGTTATCAATATTTACATTATCGAAAAGTATATTTGGTAATGAAGGACTTTGCTTTGTTGATATTCGGCAGCTCTGGGGTTTTGAAACGTTAAATTTTACCCTATTTACACTTCTCCAGGTTTGAATTTTTTGAAGATCGCTGTTTAGAGCTCGAGATATGTTATTTCGTTCTCTATTTACCGAAGTTTGGGCCACTTCAGCAGCTTTCTCAAAAAAATTCAAGGAATCAAGGATGCTATCATCAGCAAAGCTATGTATATGATTTGAAGACGTGGGTAGGAGATCATTTATAAAGATTATAAATAATGTTGGAAAAAGAACTGAGCCTTGAGGAACACCAGCATTGATATTGAATTTTTGGGACATAAACCCATCCAAAACAATTTGTATTGAACGGTTTGAAAGGAAACTTTCAATCCACGTATTCAGTAAGTTTCCCAGATCAATTGCTTCTAGTTTTTTTAGTAATGCTGCGTGCCAAAAGCTTTAGAGATATCTAGAGCGACAACTTTTGCTTCACCGTATTTTGTTATGCATTGGTGTCATTTTTCAGTCAAAAAGGTCAAAAGATCACAAGTTGACCTAAATATATTAATGCTGAGAAAGCAGTTATTTCTTAAGCACAGATGTGATGAGCATGCTCGAACACTTACCTACAAAAATTATTTTCCATTGATAGGCTAGTTTCCAAGGGTAGTCTATAACATTATCAAATTTAATATCAACAAGTTAAATCAGGCAATCAGAGAGAGTAGAACGAATATCCAGAATATATACTAAAATCGTTTATCATAGAAAACTATCTAATATAGATATATATATCTAAACTAATATAGATATATAGATGCAGATTCTGTTTACAGAAATCGAAGTTCTTCTCTCTCCTTATACTTAAACGCCATTCCATGCTGGTTAAAAAATGTTAATATTTCAATTACCTGATTCAGAAATTGATTATACCACAGTAGAGGGGTGCCTATGTTCTGGACCTACAATTTGAAATAATCGCATGGAGAAGTAAAATAAATCTGAAAACACTGAGCCCAGTGTCAAGAAAAAAAAACAAAAACAATTCTGTCTCTAATTACGTCACCTGTAAGATCAATGAGTTTAGCAAGTACGATCCTTATTTATTTGTTCTTTTATATATAACATCAAATAGAGAAATTCACAGTTAAGATTTATATGTAAATTTCATCTTTTTTCTTTAATCTCTAACATGCTCTGGAAAAATCATTTGATGAAAGTCTAAAGATTAACACACCTTTCACAACAAAAATCCTGTTGCCAATTTTTTCAAAAATATAGTCCGAATAAAATTAACAATCTATCATTCTATGCCAATGCCTCGGTACTTCGGTACCGATTCCAAACGGTTAAAAACAAAACTTTATATATTTTCCCATTTCCAATTTTTATATTAAAAGTATTGTGTTCAAAAGCTATGTGTAAAAAGCTATGTGTGTTCTAAAAAAAAATACTTCACCACTGTGGTGTTTTTTTACAACAAAGCATATTTTTTTTATTTTAACTAAAGTTTAAAAAATAAAAAAAAAAATTTAAGAGTTTTCAAAGACTAAAGAACATTTGGTTTTCAGTTTTTTATTTTTATATTGTATTTTTTTTTTTTTTATTTTGTTGAAAGAAACTTAAAGCAAACCTAAAAGCAGCTAACTATTAACAGAGGTCTTCTATTAAAAGTAGAAAAACTTATTTCATTTGTTTATTCTTTTACTATACCATAGGTAGGTACTGTATAACAGTTTTTTGTGTAATTTTAAATACAACATTGTTTTTTTTTTTTTGTACTGAACCTTGTTCCTTCTGTTTAGTTTTGTTCTCAACTTTGTTATTGGATCTAGGTAAAATTTTCGAAAATGTAATCTATATAGAAAATGTGTTTAATAATAGAAAATTTTTAACCAAATAATACCGAAAATAATAATTTTTTCATAGGTTTTATACGATATAACAGTAAATATATTTTCATAATAGATTCTGACATTCCGTATTAAGAAGTATATTGATGCAACATCTAATTATGACTTTTTTAATTAGGTTTTGGCCTGGGGGAAAAGCGAGTACCTAATTAGTGCGTACATTGTTGCTGGAACACATTATTTAATATATTATTATTAAATTCAGGTTTTCCTATTCCTGTATACCCAACATTAATCTATGGATGGGATTTCAATCACTATATACATAATTTTATATTATCGTTATCTTAAAACTGAATAGTTGACTAGGAAATTTAACATTATTGTACTTTCAGAGAACAGAGGATTACATATTCAGTTATCATAATGTCTCCGTATCAGATAAATGTGCGCTTTCAGTGTAGTTTAGTTATATCATTGACATACATTTGAGCTATCTACATTATGTACTGAACAATTTTACACATTGCTGATATTTTTTATCTTTGTGCATTGCTGATATAATTTAAAAATTTTGTAAATTATATTTATACCGATTAAAGTTGTAATATCGTATAAGCTTTTTAAAATGATCTTTTATTTTAATTTATTTTTTCTTTCAACATCTTGTAACCGATTATTTTCATATTAAAAGTGTTCGTTTTTGTTATCTATTTTCTAACAAATTTTGTATATCCACCTCATTAAAATTGTTCAGTAGATTTAGAACAGAATCGAACAGAACTATTTCGAACAATGACAATTATAATATGTCAAACACTTTAACCCCAGACAAATCTGTTGATCACTTTTTTTATATGTTTTGAACTTCTTTGTTCTAATTGTTGTTTACTCTTATTACTATCAAATTTTTTTGTTTAACTGTCAAATTTACAGTACATTAAAAGTATGGTGAATGCCCATGTCAATACTAGTACACGGTTTCGTTCAGAGAACATTTTTAATGCCCTTTATCATTGAACAAATTACGAGAAATTTGAACCCATTAATAAGATGTTTACGTTATGCAATAAATACAAAAGCTACATTGATCTTTCATTAAGTGGAAGTCAAATTAAAAAGGATTTATTGCTACAATTCTCTTGGAATTGAATATTTGAGTTCGAGCTTTAATAGAACAGATATATTGTTACAAAATTTAAAAAAAACACACAAATCCATCACACCTAATAACCATTTGTTAATACGTAGTTCTAGTTTTCCAATTTCCTTCTTTTTTTCCTTTAAATTGTAGAGTACTTTAGTTTAGAATAATTTTGTTAAATATTAATTACTTTTCTTTTATTTTTTTTCTTATTTTTTATTTTTTTTTTAGTTTAAGATCTAATTGTAATCTGTTTGATCTAAACAAGAAATAAATAAATAAATAATATAAAAAAAAAGTTGTCCAAAATAGTGTTCTCAAAAAAAAGTTAAGAACAAAAAAGATCACTTATTTAGAGCTGTTTTGGACAATCTAATGAACATCAATTGTCCACACTTTGGACAGAAAAGTTCAATGAACGGAAATTATATTGAATACAAAAAAGTATTCGTTTTTACTCCGGATCATTCTAGATTGTTCTAGAACAGTTTTTTTTTTTCTGTAAATTGGGGAGTTCTAAGTAACCGCGATGTCCATTTCAGAATTGCAGGTCTATGCAGGTTAACATCCATTTCAGAATTGCAGGTCTATGTCCTTTATAAACGCTATTATTGCTTTGTGTTTGTATCTTTTGCGAGCTATAACGTCGCAATCAAACAAAATATGGGAGGAGGATTCCTCCTCTTCTAAGCAAAATCTGCATCTGTCTGTCTCGATCTACCAATCTTAAAGAACTGTTTGTTGAATGGGCCATGTCTAGTTTACTGAACAAACTAATTAAGTCAAATGTTAACCTCGATTGTTCAAAACATCTTCAAATAACCTATCAAATGTGATATTAAGTGACAAATATTTTCCATTCAGTTTTATTAATTAAATGGGAATTACCTCAGAATATATTTTTTTATATTTAATTTAAAACAAAAAAAAAACGATTTTTTTAACTTCGAAATTCTGAACTCTATTCTTCTATTTTAAAATGTCCTTAAAAAATAAGAAACCAACCATGCATTAAGATGTAAAATAAGATAACATTTTCAGCCATGCAATACATTTTTGAAAGTGCGGTTGGGTTTCTCTTTATTATAAGGATATGTTTGCCTTTTGTTTGTTTTTTTTTTTTTTCTTATTTTCTATTTTTATATTGGCCAACTCAATTAAGGAATCCGTATAGCATGAAAATGAAGATAGTATGCATCATCAGTTATGTAAAGAAAAAAAAACTATTATAACAAACCAAAAAATCAAAATAATTTTTTTTTTTGTTTCATGGCAAAACTGCTGAAACACCAGACATTAGTTTCATATTTAAATATTCATTTTAAAATAAAAACAAAAAAAATAAAATAAAAAACAGGAAAATATAACCAAAAAAAAAGAAAATGTCATCTTTGTTACTCTAGCGGAAAAAAATAATATTAATAGAATAAATTTCAGTTTCATGAATTGAAAACTGTATCTTTGATATTATTTTGTTTTCTTTTTGTTGATAGCACAGCAATTCAAATCAGGAGAAGGCTAACGTACATTAGATAGAGTCAAATGTACATTAAGAAAAAAAAAAAATCAAAACAAAAGAAAAACTTAAAAAAAAAATTGTATTTTATTAAAATGGAAAATTTGTACGAAACCAACATAATAACTAAATACTGGTGAGAATACTGTTTACCCACATAAGAACACAAGAGTAAGACTCTTAATGATTATTTCTTGCATTTAATGGAAAATCTCTTGTACCTATTGTTGGTAGTATGCATAAAGTAAAGAAAGGATTTGAATAGAACAAAAGTAAAATAGTTATAGTGTTAAAATAGAAAAAAAATGCTATGGTAGTTGTCTATACTACTAACTACGTTTGTACAAATATACCCATAGCGTTAGTTGATTTAATTTTTTTGAATTTGTTTCACTTTGCCATTTTTTTCTTTTTTCGTTTTCTATTTGTTTATTTAAAACTATTGTACAATTTTTAAGTTCACTTTAATATTTTAATCTTTGTAAATAAAGTATATAAAATGGATACTTAAATTTTATACTACTTAAGTTGTTGCAATTAAGTACATTATAGTCTTTAATATGTAATTCAAAAAATTTATCAAGAATTTGGTAACAACATTTTTTTTTTTTTTTACTTTTTAAGTTAAATCAAATACTTAAATAGAATATTTACTTGAGTCTTCTTAAACAACTGATTCTGCACTGCGCTTATAGGTAAGAGGGTGAAAAGGTATTGAAAAAAAAAAATTAAATTGAAGAATGTTTTTAGTACCAACCATCTTCTTTACACCTAAACGAAAGAGAATCAATCGGTTACAAAATAAATCTTGTGCAAATATTTATTTTATTTTTTATTTTTATTTATTTATTCAAGTTTCTCAAAATAAGGTAAGGAGCTCGTACAGAGTATATAATATATTTCTTATATTAATTTTAAAATGAAGCGTATGACATATTGTATGGTTTGTAAAATTTCATTAATACTCTAAAAGATATGCAATTCATTCTAGGGTTAAATTATTATAACATTTAGAGTTTAGACAAAAGTTTTTTATATATATATTATTCTGCATTTATCTGGATGTTTGTAAGTCCGACGGAATACTTCAACACATATACAAATTGCAATATGTATACAAATTGCTTTGGCACTCTTTATTTAACCCCTGTCTACCATGCTGAGCCTTTGCAGGAAAAAATACCATTGCATGGAATATATTTTTTTAATTTAATGTTAGACTTCTTCGCAAATAATAAGGAAAAATAAAAAATAATATAAATAAAACAAACAATTCTTTTGATTTATAATAAGAAGGAATAATAAAAATTTTATCAATAGTTTATAGTTTAATATGGTATAATAACCAAAAGGCATACAGCATTTAACACAAAAAAAAACATAATGCACTTAAAGGTTATTCTTCTTACTTAAAATTATACACAATATGATATGTGCCTTTTTTTCATTTTTTTTTTGTTGTTATGATAATGATCATAGCATCATAGTTTTGCTACCGTATGCATTGCCTGTACTATAGTATTATAGGTTTATATACTCTGGCCAGAAATGTGATGCGATAATGAGTTAAAATTGTTATCTATTTTTATTTTTTTGTTTATTGTTTTTTTTTTTAATATATATTATCTATATGATATATAAATTTATGATCGTATTATAATATTTAGTATATATTATGGGGCTACGTTTTAGTTCTGCTAATTAAATTAAATTTTGTACTAATATTTTTTATTTCTTATCTTTGTAAATTTATAATTTTTAGGTATATTTCTTTTCTTCAAGTGTGTAGAAATGTATGTTGTAGAGAGTGATTTTTTTAATATAGTAAGTAGGTATATATATAGGTATAGGTTAAAACATATTGATTGTTGTTCTTCTTTTTATTGTATGTTATAAATAATAATTATGTATGAATTTTAACATGAACACTTTGATAATGAATTTTTTGAAATGAAATGCAATTTTAAATAACCGATCAATGATTCACAAGTTATGAACAGTTTTGTAAATATCTATTTATTTGCAGTAAATTTTATTATTTTAATTTTTTTTCCAACACGAGTTTTTATTTTATTCATCAAAATAAATATTATGTGTACCTACAATATTATTGTTTTTTTATATTATTTACAATTTTATTTATTTTTGTTTTGAAAATTGTTTTTGTTCAAAGTTGTGCTTCATTATAAAATATTATTTGTTCGCTATAAACTTACTCAGCGAATGTTATTGAATGTTAACAGGATTAACTTCATTCTGAAATATACGATAAATTTTCAATGTTGGCAAAGAGGAGGTCGATAAAATGATCGATTAAATGACCCTTAGGGAATAGAAAATTTTGCACTTTACTACAAATATTCTGTTTATATATTATGGTAATTAAAAGCGTTATAATACAAAAATAAAGGTACGATAAATTAGTAAGCAAATACATATTTTTCTTAAACTTGAAATGAAAACTCTAATGAAGGAAAGAAATGCTAGAATTTATTTTGCTTCCGTCATTTATGGCGGGTTACCAGGCTAGTTGTTTTATATGTTTTTTCAAATTTTTTTGTTGGCAAGTTTTTCACATCATCCGCCACTTCATTAAAAAGTCGAACTCCAGTGTTGAGTATAGGTTCTAATGCTTGTAGATGGAAGCCAGCTGAATATCTGATCTAGTTTCATATTGGTGTATTTCATTATTTTTCTAGTTGTTGTATTGGATTTTACATATCTGTTTTGAATATTATATATTTGTATTTTTAAGACCTTCTAACTTTAATATCCCATATTTTTTTTTCACAATTTGTGAAAGATCACAAAAAGAAATTTCACAATTTGTGAAAGATATGTGTATAATTAATTTTTGCAGCAGAAGTTTGATTCAACCTCTCTGCAACGTCTTTTCATATCAGTTCGATGGTGTTTAATTAACAAAATTAAAATTTTTATTATTTATTTAAAGTTTATAAACAGCCTCAATACTTCAGTCTGCTGAGATTAAAACAGATTTTTATGTATATACAGTTCACATTAAATAGTACTTTATTTAACTATTTTTTATCTCAATGAAAATGAATTAAGAAATCTTATAGAAAAAGATCTGAAATAGATTTTATTGCACCATTATATTTATTGCACCAATTGATCATGTTCCCCAAACATAATTAATTTTATATTTATAACCTACATAAATTCAAGACAAACATTAACATTAACATTTATTATTGTCCTTTCTCCCTTTTATACCCTCCTCCTTTCCTAACTTTCACACCTAATAGACCCCTAGTATTATGGAACAAAAAGCTATTATACAGTACATATAGTATAACAGAAGAGTAAATAAATAAAATAAGCTTCTCTCTCTAATGTTTTGATTATGTATATAAAAAAACCAGATTGTATTTAATGGTAGTTAATGACACATAATATACCGAGTGTTCCAGAGCACGCGTATAGGGAAGTAGGCTAATAATGAATTAAATTTTAAAATAACGGCTCCTTCCCTTCTTAAAAAGATGATATACACATGCTCTGGAACACCCAATATAGCTGATTTTATCAGACTATTTTTCAAGAACTGATTTTATCACTGACGAACGTATAAGTGATCATACTGCTATTATAATTAAAACCTGCTCCGAAGAGCCACCATTAGAGTGATCAAACAACGATGTTCTCTTGTACATAGTGTGTTACTGCAATTCATTTTCCATTTCGTTATTAGATATAGAATTTAGTACTAATCAGAGTTTGTCCTTATCTAGCTATACATAAGCAAATTAGCTTTATTACAGTTGTTTTTGAAATTTTTGCTATTTCTAGTTTTTCTTCAATATGATAGTTTGGTAAAATACAAAAAAATATATAGATGCAAAATATTTATTTCAAAAATTTCTAGATGAGGAACTATTTCACTACTTCTTTTTATTTTTTTTTATTTTATTTTTTTACAGGCTTAATTCAAGCTAGTTACATGTATTACATTTATGTGAACTTAAACAAATTTTAAAATAAACAATATAAATATCAAAAAATCAAAACTAAAAAACTAATTGCAAAAATTGTGGAATAATTAAAATGTAAATTAATGGTTACCAAAAATTATTAATGAATTAAAAAAAACAAAAAAAATTGAACAATCTGCAAAATATAATCAATAAAAATATTCTTATATTTGAGAATTAGTAAGTGTAGTTATGGGTTAAAGTTAGTACTTAAAGATTATAATTAGCAGCTATAAGAATATTGAAGATAGAGTGATGAGATCAGAATTAATTAAGAGGAATATAAAAGCTTATTTAGGGTGTCTTTGGAGAGAGAGAAATCAATACAATACGGTTCTTATATTTATTACCCATAATCATCATTCTATGGATACGTTCGTTCATTCCATAGTTGGTTCGATGATTAGCAGAGCGGAAGCGATTAGTAGTATTAATCTGGGTTAGGTTACAAATATAAGGAGAGTTAATATTTCCTTTAACTATTTCAGTGATGAAGATTACATCGGCAATTTCGCGTCTTTTTTTCAGAGAAGAAAGATGAATTAAGTTTAGTCTATGTTCATATGGTGGCAAAATTAAGGGGTCAGACCACGGAAGGTGACGTAGTGCAAATTTTAAGAAATTTTTTTGGATTACCTCAATTCTATGTATGTGAATTTCATAATATGGAGACCATACCTGACTGGCATATTCTAATTGGGACCTAACAAGATATGTAAAAAGGGATTTTAGGATATATGGATCTTTGAATTCCTTAGACCAATGTTTTATAACATTGAATTAGCTTTATTGATGATATTATTATAATGTAATTTAAATGTGAGTTTATCATCAAAAATGACACCTAAATCTTTTAAAGAATTAACAACTTCTAGTGCTTGTCCGTTAAGGAAATAGTTATTTGAGAAGTGTGTGGCACGCTTATGATAAGTCACCACCGCACATTTTCTTACATTCAAAAGAAGATTATTATTCATGCACCAAATAAAGAAATTATCAAGGTCAGTTTGGAGTAAGAATGAATCATTTGGTGAAGAAATTTTGTGAAAATTTTCATGTCATCAGCATATATCTGAACTTTACTATTTCTTCTTCTGTTAACTACATTCAGATACAAGAGTTTATAAAGACGAAAAATCTTTAAATACAATAATTTTTTTTGTTTTAATAATAATAATATAGTTTTAAAATATATTTAGATGTAGGACGCATTATTTATAATCATATCGCTAAATTGTAGTGTTGCATACAATTTGTAAGTCTGGTTTCATAAAACCAATTTCATGAAAATAAAACTAAGATAGATTTCTAGTTTCAAAAATAATATTCATACAGAAAATAATTTTATTATTACTCTGTTTATTCTAGTCAATTATAATAAATTTTAATATAATAATCTGTGAGTTTTATTATTGAATGAAAACAAAAATATCTATATTTGTACATTTTTTTAATTCATTATTTTCATATAACTTTAATATTATTAAAGCAAAATTTTGTTCTTTTAATAAATTTTAAATTTACAATCGTTTTCTTTTCTTAAATAAAAAAAAAATATTAAATAAATTTGTCCTTAAACTGTCCTTATAAGTCAGCATTTATAAAATATACAGATTTCAATGAATTTTAATTATAAATTCTCTATGACTTAAGTTCTGTACTGATGTATAAAAGAAAAATGACAAACATAAAAAGCCGCAGGATTTTTTTTTTCATTCAATCTTTTATGGTAGAGTTATTTTCAAGATGAAAGAAAAATAAAGAAAAAAAAAATCTCAGATTGTTGAATAATTTAAACAGAAACCAGGTCAATATTAAATACGTTGTGTTTGGGTTCTAAGTAAATGTCTTCTTTATCTGCTGAAGCCTTGATTTCTAAGACATTTGAAATCTCTCTAGACCATGTGCTTTCCAATATGAAATTATTTTTCTATATCTTCACTCTTCTTTCTACAAAATTAAGAACCCTTCACTTAGAAGAACCGTTTATGGAAATGTAACTGGAAAAATTACAATGCAGAAAAAAATTAAAATAAAAAATAAGACAAAAATCATATAGTTTTTAACTTTTCAGTGCGGTATCAGAGGATAAATTAAAAACAACTAAGAAAATTATGAAAATTATTATAAAAAGTTTTTTTCATAAAAAAAAAAAAATAAAAAACATTGTTTTGCTCATTATTGTTCTTACGAGATTAAAGTAGTGACATTCTATTCTTAGATTAAATAGAGAAAAATGAATATTTACTGCAAGTCTTTCTTCTAAATTTTATTTGATTTTTTTTGTTTTTTTTTTGTTTTAAATATCCCTAGGATATTTTTTCATTCGAAATCTAGAAATGAAAAAATTTACAAATTTTTATATGTATGTATGTATGGTGCAATAGAAAGTTACAAAAAAGATAAATTTTATTTCAGTTTCTATTGTTAAATTTTCTATTACTGTTCCACATTGAATTCATTGCACTTTTATTACTGTTCTACATCTACATGTTGGTGAAGGGTGAACTTCTTTAATAAAATATATGTCAAGTGTACCTCTACATACCTGCTGTTATCGATTTGTAACTTTGCAAAGAAATTATCAAACTTGAAAGTCTTAGAAAATCTTTTTGCAAGGTTATATTTTTAATTGATAAAATAGTTGTGAATATTAATTGCGAATATGAGAGACACAGTCATAATTTGTGAATTATTATGGAACGAAAAGAAAATTTTTAAAATATCCAAGTAAAACAATAAATTTCTAATATAAGATTAGTTAAAAACAGTATGGTGGTCACAGCAATGTGTCGTTTCCATGTCATTAGGACACGTCATGTGGAGCCATAAAAGTCTCATTCCACATATTACAAAAACGATTCTCTATGTATAACTAGAAATATAGGTGTTATAATTAATTAATGTTATTTTTTTCAATAATAAAAATGTTAAAATATTTAAAGTTATTTTAACAAAATATCAAATATGAAAAGGAAAGTCAGAACACGAAAATAAGAACAACAACATTATAATACAGTTTTTTCTATAGATAAGTTTCTAGTATTGTATTGGGGGTAAAAATCAATTTTTGATATTAACATAATATGTTTTTCCATTTCATCTTCAGTAAGATCATATATACTTAAAATGAATTTCCAACACAATGTTCTGGGCCCTGTACGTGTGATCTGCCTAAATTGCAGGACGGATCAATAAATAGCTACATTTGCCGATGACACTGGAATTCTGACAGTAGGGAAAGATATAAACGAAAGATTAAACAATCTTCAAAGTGAAATCGATGGAGTCGTTAAATGAACAAAGAGGCACTGGCACTGGCGTATAAAACTAAATAAAGAAAAATAAGTTCACAAAAAATTTTCTTACAAAAAGCTAAAAGAAAGATGAATCATCTATTACCATTAATGGTTAAGCTATAAGGATCGAGAACACAGCCAAGTATATAGAGTTGATGCTAAACTTAAGTGGAAAGCTCATGTAAAAATGAAGAAAGCAGAACTAAATATGAAATATCATAAATTGTATTGGCTTATAGGAAAAAATTCACCTTTATTAATACAAATAAAATATTGATTTATAATCAAGTACATATTAAAACCGGTTTCTATATATGGTATTAAAATATGGATATTCAGGCCATGTCATCCATTAAAAGATTCCAAAGCAAGGTGCTAAGGAATATTGTCAATGCTCCTAGATACAGCAGAAATAACGACATACACAGAGATCTACACATCGACCAGGTCTCTGAAGTAATTAAAAAATTGTATTAACTTATGAAGAAAGATTTCCCAAACAAGTCAAACCCTTCGAATTGTTGTCATAAAAGAGAACAAATTTATATTGTAAAATAAATATAGAAACATAATACTGTAATTAAAATAGTGAATACTTAAACTTGTCATTATGCAATCGCTAAATCTTAAGGAAACCGATGGGTGACGTTAAAAGCCATTTATTTTAAATTAAGAAACTATAGTATAAAATTAATGTAGATACTTATATCTAGAGAGTAGTAATAAATTTTCAAGACCAATATTACTATGATATTAGGGACCCCTTTTTTGTAATTATAATTTAAGTTAAGCCAATTTTAAAATTTTTAACAGAACATAATAATAACATTATACAGAATAGTATAAAAATAAATAGATGTTGAATGACACAAAATGGCCCTATTTTACTTAAAAGTTTGAATATTATAAAACCAAATAGAAATTTGTTTAACCCGTATGCGCATTTCGGCCATATATACAACTTATTTACATATCAAGAGTTCATTAAAAAGAAGCGTGATAAAATGAGAAGGTACTTACTGCGCATGTCCTTAAATACATGGCTATCATAATTATGGATACTCTATTTTTGTTTTTGTTGTTTTTATATTTTTTTATTTTAGATGATCTTTTTTTTGTTTTTATTTAACGTATAATTTAAATAGGTTTATTGCAAGCAAAGAATTTCTAAACAATAAGAAGTCAAACTCGGATATGTATTTTGCTAACACACCCATACATTTAAAAACAAATTGTTAGAAATAGAGATAATAGGATAAAATTAAAATAGAATGTGTGTAAATAATAATTTTTTCGTAATAAAATGAAACTATTTATCGTGATATCTATTAAAAATTAAATTTTAACATAAAAAAAATTTACTCTACACTAAATTGTTGTCTTTGTTTAAAATTTTAATATAAAATCTTTAATTATTGTCCGAACTTTTTTTCTCACTATGTACTTAATAAATAATCCCACATATAAATATTTCAAAAGCGTTTTAAAATTTTTTGTCAGCCCAATAAAAATTTGTATATAAAAATTTAGGCAAGCATATGCTGTGTTCTCTTTCTTTCTCATTTATACTGCAGTGCTAAAGTAGGTTACTTGTTTCAACTAATCAGGAAATATTTTGTTGTGGTTTTTGTAAAAAATTGCATTAGGTTTACGTAAATGGAGAGTTTCCCTTCTAAAATGAGTTGAGTTCATTAAGGAGAAGCGAGATAAAATGAAAAGGTGTCTACTGCGCAGGTTCCTAAATGCTTGTCAATTATAATTGTAGATAGAGAAAATAAATATATAGAAGTTTAAGTCTCTGAAAACGGTTGAAGTGCGTTTTCAGAGACTTAAACTTCTGAACGGAATATATAGATTAAAAAAGTTTTTCAACCCATATGGAATATGCCTCAATTATGAGCCATGTTTCTTGTCTAGTTTTTTAACGTGCTTAGAATTTTTATTTAAATGTTATTTTCCACAACTTGACATTCAGTGATTAAGATAGTTTTGATTTTCTATATTTTGAGATCTTTTTGCAAAACCACATAGTTTGCTAGCTGAGAAAATCTATATTGAACACTAATAGACTTCTAGCCAATACTACCGCCAATTCTTCTCAAGTACAAAGTTTTTTAGGATTTCTGTACATTTATATTGAAAATAGTATTCTTTTTAACTATTTCTTTCACTTCATTTTGTTCTAGTCATACTGACATTCATTGCCATAATCACCAGTTCATATAAGCAGAATATTTCCCCTCGCCTGCCCTATTTGATACACTTCATAACAAGTAATAATGTTTTTCTTGTGTTTGTATGAGTATAATACATACTTGAAGGTTACGAACCTTTACTGTTCATGTGGTTAGCAAAGCAGAAAGGTTTAAAATAGTTTTAGAAATAAGAAAGAAAAAGTTTAAATAGTTAAATTATTAATAATTTTTTTGGTGTTGGGTTTTTGTAAATCAAATGCATAAAAACGTTATCTAACTGTAAATCCCCGTAATAGAAGGTAATTCTATAATCGGCCCAACTATAAACAAAATTTTCACCAACTAATCTCGAATTATTTCAGTATGCAAAAACAAAACAAAACTCAACAATCAAAGTTCGGAGAGAAGTAATCAATGAGAGAAATTGCGCTTGGACAAATGAACAATGTTACTGGCTTATTTATTTAAATTAATACTTTTCCGTTCCTAAATTATTTTAGCTGTGCTAAACACTGAATTGTGTTTTATATGATAATGAGAGATGTGTTCAACATTTTAGTGCATAAAATTTCTTTAAAGTAAAATCGGTACAATTTACAGCCATTAAAGTTAGAAGAGGTTTAATTACAGATTCCAATTAGTTCTATTAAACACCTGCATTATTTTCTCAATCAACTCAAACAGAATGCTCACCATGGATGGGCACAATAAATATCTTGTTGATCTACCATAAAGATTTAACTAAACTAAATCACAGAGAACCATCCGAATCTCTTACTAGTTGTTTAAAATAGTTTAAACTTTTCTATATTAATTTCATTTAAATTATTCTGAATCAAAAAATTTTTCACATTTTCATAAACAATTTTTTGCATCTTGACTAAACTTTATCCTATTAAATAAAATAAAAAAAAAAAAAAAAAAAAACTAATCCAAAGTTAGTTGTTATATATTCATATTTACTTATTTATAATTTCTTTTTTCTCTTCTTTTCTTTCAGAACTCTTTGAACAGCAAAAACAGCAACAGAGCAAAAGCCAAAATAAAAACAAATAAAAAAATCGTAAAAAGATAAAAACAAAGTAGTAGAACAACACAAAGAATAACACAAAGCAAGAAAATAAAAAGCACAAAAAAGCAAAACACAAAACCAAAAGTACCCTTGGGTAAAATATGAAGGATACGTTTCGAATAATTCTTGTCGAATTTCGTCTTTTTTTGTTTTAATTCTATTTTTTTTTTATTTTTTTTCTATTCGTTTTTCTTGAAAATATTTCAAAGGAATAATAATAAAAATAAAAACAAAATCAGTAGTGACATAAAACAAAACAAAAAAACAACAACAACACTGTCATAAATTCGTTAATATTTCGTTATAAAGCTAAGCAACAAAGCTAACCATTACCATAATACCAGGACGTGTTTCTAATAATCACAGGGTGCAAAAAAAAAAAAATAATAAAAATAAAAATTTCAGAATTTATTTAGGCATCTCTTAAATAAAATATAAGGGGTCCTCTTTTTTTCTTATATATTAATTTTTTTTTTTTTGCTTTATCGTTTGGTTTTTTCTCTTGATTCCTAAAGGATATCAAAAAAAAAAAAAGAAACATATAAAACAAAAGCTTAAAAAAGTGCAAAATAAAAGAGGGAAAACAACAAAAATAAGCAAATTTTTTTTTTATTTTACTTTTCTACTTTTTCGGTGATTCGGGTTTTATTCTCAATTCGAATTTTTTATACTTCTTACAAGTTTCTATAATTTTACTTTTATATTTGTGTATTATTGTTTAGAGTTTCCTTACATCTATACATATATACATCCATATTTTTTTTATAACTTGGAATTATAAAAATGTAGAAAACAAAAAAAAAAAAAAAAAAAGAACCTACCAAATGTTGAAACTAGAATCATCAGAGTAATAAAAACTAGAATTGAGTGTTAAAGGATCGTTAAAAAATGTTTTTTTTTCTATTCGATATTTTTAACAAAAATGCTCTTCGAATAGTCACAGTGTATTCTTTTATTCATTCGGCTTAGTGTAATATTATCTTCTTTGTGATTATTTTTTTTTTTTTTGTTTTTTTTTGTACAAATATACAGATATATGTATAGCTATATCTATATTATTTTTTATCTTACTCCCTAAGAAGCAAAAAAAAAACAGAAACCAAATAAAGTAAAATAAACAAAAATAAAAGAAATTCATATATGATATGTTTGATTATAATTTGGTAAACAGGACACGTTTTTATTGAATTACTATATATCTACCTAAAAAATATAATATAACAAGGACAAAGAGAATTGTTAAAAACAGTAATAACAAACATAGACAAATTTTTTCACTGAAATGAAGAAAATTAACTAAGAAGAAAATAAAAATAAAAGTGACAAAAAAATAAACAAACAACATAGTAAAAGAAGAAGAAAAAAATAACAAAAAAAATTAAGTTATAATAATCATAAAAATGGCATTTTCAAATTTTTTAGTAGTAACAACAACAATGTCAAATAAGTTCATTTTAAATTTAATGCGCCTTATTTACTTGGAAATCGTTTTTGTAACGATATTTATGGGATATGCTAACGCTAAAATTGGTAAGTTTAACAGTTATTTTCTACTTTCTTGTTCATTTTTTAATACTCTTCTACTCTTATTATTACAATAAACATTATTACATTATTTAGATATATAATATGTTATTTTTAATATATTTATATATATATATATATATATTTTTTTGTGGGTAACAAAACCTATTTGATAACACAAGCTCTATTATAAAAAATGTGGCCCGCCCTAATATGTAATTTTATGATTTAAAAATTTTAGAAATATTTTTCATTTGCACATAAAACAAAATATATATATATAATTATTAATTTTTACACTTCTGGCAGAAGTCTCGTGGCATTATTCCCCTCACATTACCCACCGAGCATTATCTTACTTATCCTGAAAAAGTATACGTTTTAAGTGTGTATTATTATTACTTATGAGGACCTAATTAACACCCATCAAATCAAATTTGTTTTTGAGTTCGAGTAAATACTTATTTGCCGTTCTATTAGTGACGACTAATTTTTATATTTAGATAATAAAAAAAAATTTTTCGGTATCGAAATATTATTTATTTGATGTTTTAATAATATTTTCCGATACGCTAGTACAGTTATAATATCGTGTAAGTTATGATGTTTATTTGATGTCAAAACAATTTAATTTTCATGACTGATTATTATGCGATTATGTTATTAGTATTGAAGTATATTTATTTAAAATATTATATTGTCATGTTTTCGTCATAACTATTCGATACCAAACTACTAAAATGATTAATTTTATAAATTATTTATTTGTATAAAATTGCAAAAAAAAATTTTAAATTCTCTAAATAAGGAAGAAGTTAAAGTAGGTAAGTTATTTCCATTTAATTCAATAAAATTTAAACAATATAAATTTTGCAACAAAATTAATTCTCATAACTTTTTCTAAAAGCTGGATCATAAATTCGTGGTAAATGGTTGTTTTCTGATGTATATTCACTGCTGTTCTAGATGCCTAAGGTTTTTTAATTCGTATCAAAAAGGATTTTGAACAAAAAAGTTGAGGTACCTACTCTTTGCAACTCATTCCAACATCGAGTAGCAATTTTGTTTGTAATTGAGTCGTATATGCGGTTATGATACAATTACTACCTACTTGTGTGTCACAAGTCACGATTTAAATTTATTTTTTTATTTACTTTTTTTTCTTTTTTTTTAAATTGTATAATTTAAATTCTGATAAAAAGAAGAAAATTTAGAATAGCATGAAGTGAAAATAAAGAAAATAGGAATAAACAAGAGTAAAAAAAAAAAACCTAAAAGAGAAATAAAATGAAAAAATAGCAAAAGTACTTAAGATTTTAAAATGGCGAATCAAAAATAGTTATTACATGCAAAAAGAAAAAAAAAATGAAAAAATGTCTAATCCAGTTTTATTATGAACATTTTAAATTGTTCAATTAACTAGGCCACGATTTTTAAGAATTTTCTTTATGTGTTTGTTCTTTTGCAAATTCATATACACTATGTAAATTTGGACAATTTTGTTTTATTAATAATAAAAGGTTTTCTTTTAAAAAATAACAAACTACTAACATCACAAAGAAACACTATGAACATTAATAGTTCTAATCACATCGTGTTGACGGGGTTAAATTTATGATTTTGATACATGGCACATCAACAGTTGATTTCGGTATACATTTAAATAGGATTGGGGTCTCGATCTCTGAAACAAATCTCCAATGTTTTTATTTTATTTCTAAAGTAGAGAGCTACCGTCTCCAAACCACCGCTACTCATTTTTTGGAACCCTGTTTTTACCGACGGCAGGTTAACAAATCCAGTTTTAGTATCAAATATAAAAAAAAAATATTTTTTTTTTAAAGTCGTGGGCTTTCGCCCCCAAACCCCCGCTACATATTTATTGGAAACGCATACGGCACAGTTTTAGTAAAAAATATAAAAAAAGGCATATTTTTGTTTCGTAAGGTTTAAGGTTCCGCTCCATGTTATTTTAAAACATTGATTGTCCGAATTTAAATCAAATACAATTTTTCACATTCCCTCGATTTAGGTAAAAAATTTGTAATTTTTGTCGATATAAATTAAAATATTTTTTTTGGGGCTTTTTTGAAAAAAATTTGTAGGGATTTTTTTTTGGGATTTCGTGTTTTTTTTCGATTTTGGTTTTGATGCGTTTTAAAAGTCTGGGGATTTGTGTTTTGGGGATTTTGATTTTGGGGATTTAGAGTAACTCGCTTAACACCTAATGGAAAAGTAATCTGGCTTAATCAAACAAAGCTTGACTAGAGTCAAAACAATCTCCATGAACAGTATTAGGTGAAACTTCAGATATGTTTTTCTATTTTGGTCCAACAAATTTGCATCTACTGTTTGCATCTTGACTATATTCCGTCTTAGTATTGAAAGAAAAAGAATTAAAGTAATGACTTACTTTTCAGTAGTAGAGCAGTAGAAAAAACTCTTACTTTTCTGAAATGAAATTCTATAACGGATTTTTCGGAATATCAAAAATGGAGATAGATGGATGGTGCACTGCACGTTCACGAATTTTTTTTTTATAAAATAATTAATAACAAGGTAATTTTCAAAATATAATTAATCGAATTTTGTTTGTTCATATCATAACACATTATCGGCGTTACCGTTTTTATGCACCGAAATGTTACCACTTTTCGTATAAGATTATAATGATATGGTATGTCATATATTATAATGATAGGTATAGTCATATCATTTCTTTTAGTTTAGTAAATATTGCAAAAAAAACTCTTTTAATTTATTTATGAGAAATATTTTCATTTTATAGCGACAACCTATATATATATTTTTTTTAAATATAAAGAAAATTTAATTCTCTAAAAAAAAGTCTGCTTTAAAGGTATCCACCGAAAAGCCGTTTGAAAGTAACTAGCTAATTTACAATACAACTTCATGTGCTGTAGATGTTGTAGATGTTGTAATGTTCAGTATATGGATATGTGTAATGTAAATATCCTATTAATGGGCTGTGCGCATATCAATATTTATAAAACTGAATCTATATGTTATGAGACTCAGCCGAATTTAATGAAGTGTTCGGAGTATGTCCGTTACTTACTTTTCGTCCTTTTAGTTACTTAATTTTCGTAACTACGTTCACCTCATTGTACAACTCATAGAATTCGGAAGTTATATCTTCTCATCGTCGTTTTCAGGACCATATATCCGACCATATCGTATAAGAGTATAATGAGCTACCTTTAAATTACTTCTGTCATCTTTGAAGTTAAATAGAATCTTTTATGTAATGTATTTAAAATGTCATAATATGTGCTGCCACAATACGAAGATATCCAACAAACAAAAGAGATGAAAGTAATTTTTTTTTTAGGTAGAGAGGCAGAAGTTTTTATAGTTTTACATACATAGTTTTAACCAATAAATTTAGATCAATCTTTACTTCAAACACTTATAAAATTTAACGATAATGTACAAAAAAACATTTAACATTTTCGCTTAACCAAAACGATTTCTATCTCTTCGCAAATATTGTTTACTTTCAAAAAATCGATTTTTTTTTCAATAAAACTTCAACTTGACATTGTTCTAGATTAACAGTAATGTGAAAGGCTACAGTCACCCTGTATTAGTGTTTACAATATTATGTAAGAAAATATAAAATTAAATTTTTACTTTGATTATCCATCTTTCTCTATTATACCAATATGAAATTTAAATGACACGAAAAGATGAATGTATGTGTAGTCAGCTAGGTCTCTGTTTGCTTTAAAATTAAAATTTACTGTTAAGTTTATTGCTTGAACAGAATGTGCAATAGCAGTTATAAAATTTTTATATGTAATAATTTTTTTTTTTTATTGTTTTTGTTTTTTCACATAACATAAAAACTTTTTTTTTAATTTTATTAATTTCTTATAATATACATACAATAATATAATAATAACAATTGATTTGAATTTCCTTACACAAACTCACACACGTATTCTATATTACACATTATAAAATATTCCACACATTATTAATGCTACGAATTCCGGCTATTCGGTAAAAATATGGTTGAATGAAAGCGGAAATGTAATTATTTTTCTTTTTATGATTCTAAACGATGTAATGGCAGCATACTAAAATGCTATAATTTTTCAAAAAATAAAACATAACAAAAAAAAAAACAAAATGGTTGGTTGGTTGATTTTTAAATGCAAATAAAAATCATTGGGAAAATTATTATTTCGAAAAATTAAATAAAAATGAAAAACAAAACATAAAATTAATTTTCATAATTAAATATTATTTTATGAAAATGAAATTATAATGATAGATATTTATAATTTTTTATTAATTATTTCGAAAACATTGAAATAACAATATTAAAATTATTTTATTAAGTAATTAATTATTAAAGGATTAATTTGTGTTATGCTGCAATTTTTGCAAACTTGTACCAATTTGTATCGAATACATTTGTTACACTTATAACATTAAAATATAGAAATTTACCATATTAAGTCATATTCAAATAGTAAAATTACAAACTCGTCAAAATTATGTTTATGAGTTATACAAAAAGTTTAATAATGTCGTCTAAAAAGAGGATACTAGACATATATAATACGTAATATACAATAAGAATACACTGTACAATTGAAATGCTCTCCAACTGATCCAAAGTTATTGAAATTAAAATTAATATGTATCTTGAATTGGAAAATTTCAACAGTTATTGATGTATATCTGTTGCTTAGTTTTTATCTTGTTGAATGCATTTTTTTCATCATTTATACAAACTTAGCTAATTGTGTACCCTCTAGCTAGATAAATGGTATATTAAATACCGCAGAAAATAAAAACAAGAATCCTTAATGGTATAGATTGATTATAGAATCGCGTTTAAGATCAAATGGCCCACTCAAGTTATGTCATCAAAACTGTATAACCTTGTACAAACTATCCTTCTAAATTCCTCTGCATAAATTTATACAATACCCATTTTATTATTTCACTCGAATAAGTACCTATATAAGTATTTTACAGCACAGTATTTTATTTCCACTTTATTGTGTTTAAGCTAAGACCTAGAATAAATTTATTTTCGCAGTTAACGTTTGTAGTTAGGGTTTTGCATCAAATAATGAAATAAAAATACTCCAATTTATTTTCCTATTTATGCTTATTAAAATATATTTATCGATTTCGTATTACACGATAATAAGTTTTAACCTGTCCAGTTGTGGTGTCTTCTAATGATGTTGTAATAAATAAATTCATTTAAGATATCTCCCAAAAAGAAATTTGAATAACGAGTTCACAGTATATTCAGTAAAATTTGTTATTAAAGTAGGCAAAACTTTTCCAAATGAACTAAGCCTTTTTAGTTATAAGTAAATGAGGCCAGTTCTAACTTATTATAATATACTAATACCGAATCAAATATGACAGTATAGGACTAACATACAATTAAAATATAACCTCGAATCAAAACGTTACTTAATTCAGCACTGGTGTAACTGTGTATTATGTTGATTTGAGAGTAATAAAAGTATAAATTTAGTTATTGTAACAATAAAATTTACAATGTTGAGTAAATACTTTTATTGTGTGTAATTTGAAAATTAGCAGTAAAAAAACAAAAATCATAAAATTATGAAATTAAAAATCACAATTGCAAATTTTATTATTGAATTAAAAGACTCTTTTTTTTTTTTTTTTAATTTTTTTAATTATAAAAAAATATAAGTTACACAATACATGCTGTGATTTATTATATTTATAAAGTTTTGTTTTTATTTTTTATTTGAAATTAGCTATTCATTTATTTTTAGTATAAATGATTTGTTAATATATGAATTTTTGGTTAAAAAAGTATATCACCTTGAGAATCTCTGAGCACAAAAAAACTCTCTACATAGATAAAGGGAACAAATCAAGCACGTAAACGTAATTCTCTTTCGTGGATCTGCCCAAATGTGATCCCACATTTTAGATATTCTGACTGTTAACAAATTTCCATAATCAGTTATGAACCATCTTGGTATTCACAAAGGGTGTAGGATGGGCTTGTTCTATATAGATTTATGGCATGTATTTTATCTGGACAGTGTCATTGACAAATGGTATACAGTGTTACTAATTGAAAATCTTACTGAATTTTATTCAATTTTGTATAAAAACTTTTAACGTGACTAACCATAAATATTTTTAAATTGAATATTTTTCCACACTTAAAGAAAAAAAAAACACTAAAAATGAAAATAAATAAATTGAAAGATTTTCTACTTATTTCCACAAGTCATCTAAAAACGTTTTGACATTTTTTTCATTAAATTGTGAAAGATCAAAAAAGAAATTTTGAAAGAAAATCCCTTCAAAAACACCATTTCCTTCTGTTGCTAAAAAAAAAAAAAAAATTAATAAATACCTTTCTTTAAATTTTTTTTTACTTTGGTTTCTTTCCATAATAATTTTCCAATTAATTTTCCTCTAGTTTATTATTATTTTGTATTATTCTTTTTTTTTTGTTTCTTTATAATCTCTGTTTTTTTTTAGCTTTTTTTGTTATTTTTTTTTTTTATTAATTTTATTAAATCTTTTTAAAAGCTTGATGAACACTGATTTTCCAAATGAAATAAACGATGTATCTATACAAACGGTTATTGTAACTCTGGTTAAATATGAACAAAAATATTCAATCTAAATTGCTTGCATAATTTTAATTATTTTAAAATAATCAGTGTATACTGTTACATTATTTTCCGTTACGTAATGATGTTATAACAAAATATTACTGAGGGACAAAACAAAATTAGTGTACATAACATTATTACCCACGTAACATTTTATTGTTATAAAAATAAAATTAGTGCTACAAAACTTCTGTATGACAAGCACTAAAGGTGTTATAATGATGTTTTTATGGGAATAATGTGATTAATATTGCTATAAGAATGTTCTTATAGCAATTGCGGGACTTGCGATAATGGGATTTTCCGCAAGTGATACAGCAATGTTTTTATAAATCTAAAAATGCGTAATCCTATATAAAGAGTTAAAGTGTTGTTATAAGAATAGAATTGCTGGAATAGCAGTATTTGTGTTATTATTTTACTGTATTCCTATAATGTTACTAATAAACTTACTGTAACTTTTAGATAAATATTTTCCGACGGCCATTATTTTCTACAAACGAGGTAAATTTTTTTTAACTAAACAAAAACTGAAAAGTTTATTATGTAAAGTTTATTATATTTATTTAAAAATTGGTTATTTTTGGAATTATTGTCTTTTTTCGAATTATTTTTATAACAAATGTCAATGAAATTTCATTCACAGCCAAATTTTGCATTTTGGTCACAATAATTATTAATACAATTATTTTTGACCGAAAAATATTACTTATTAGTAAGACATTTTTTGTATTATTAACTAATATCTACTCCCTTTCTCAGGAAATAAATATAAACTCCATAAAATTATTATTTGAAAATAAAAAATAATATCTTTTTCACTCTCGCATAACATAAATTATTTCAAATGAATATCATTTCAAAATAAAAACATATACACTAATACATGTATACTAATCCTATAACAATATTACAGCACTTGCTCCGGTACCTTATAGGATTCTCCATTTTAGTACTATAATGTATTTATAACCTTTCGCATCAATTGCGGAGCACCCAAATTAACATAAACACTGCTATAAGAGTGTTTATAATAGTGTTATAAGAGTGCGCAAGAGTGTTAAAATTGTTACGTGGGTACCTAGATGTTTCTCAAGGAAATTAATAAATTTTATTTCTACTCGTCAAAGTATCTTTTAGTCAGCCATTCAGTTTGAAAGTTTGATGAAATTGGAAACCACGCCACGCCGTTTTAAGTGAAAAAAAGTTTGATAATTAATTTGAAGAAAATTAATTTTGGTTTTGCGAATTTTGTTATAGCATCCCAACATAATATTCATTTTTCTGAAATATAAATTTAATCTACTTCATATGTACTTTATAGTTTCATATGTAACAATAATTATAATTTTTTTTTAAATACATAAATATATTTATTTTTTATTAAAATTTAATTGAATTTAAACTAATAGATACTTTAATTTTTTTACATGTTTTCTAAATACATTTTCTATTTCGAAACAAGGGTACTTGTAATAACTATTAATGCAGACGCAGTAAAATACATGCTTAATCTGCACGATACTGATGCAACACCGACAACTATGAACACTTGCTTTTTAACTGCGCAGATTTTTTGATAACATGTGACTATGAACAAAATATATTTCACTATGATCACTATGAACACGCCCTCCTATAGAGTTAGAATTGTATCATTATAACAGGGTAAAAGAGTAAAATTTAATTTCAACAATATTGAGAATGTCACGGAGTTATTTGCAAAATATTTTTACCAAAATTTAATTCTAGAAAAACAACTTTAAAATTAGATGAAAATTACAATTAAATAAATTTATATTTTTAGATTTTCAATTCAACCTGAACAATTATCATTAATAACACTTCAATTTATCAAGGGTTATAAGGAAATTAATTATTAAATTTATTCAGAATTTCATGCTGACGAAATATTAGTAAAGATTTATTTAATTTATTGAATAGTCAAATATTGTACCGATAATTTTTATTTCAATAATATATACGCCTTTACAATATGATCGAAGAAAACATATTAAAAGAAAATTTGTAAAAGTTTAGGTTGAATATTAAGAATATTATAATTTTTATCAGTATCAGTTTCACTGACAAAATATAATGCCATATTTTAGAAGAATATAACGAAATCTATTATTTATATATTTTATACCATTTATTCTATACCTTCATCTTTACTCTAAATCGTTTAAAGTAAAAGATTTAATAATATTCCTTCGCGAATTTTCGGCAACAATATTTTAAGGTAATTTGGCTATTATGCTCACATTGTTTGCCGTTGATGCTGCATGAAAACAAAATTAACCCAACAAACCGATATTTTTTTGTCGATTATTTCCAAAAAGCTTAATACTTACTAGTAATAGGTACATTAGAATTAGAGCATTTTTTGCATTCTGTAATTAACAAAAAATCATTGTATGTATGTCAACCCAATGAATCACTAAGCGTGCTAAACTGAACTAACACGGAAATGATGCAAAATTACATAGTTTCCAAATACTACAAAAGTATGTTTCGGTAAAACCCTAACCGGAATCAACGGGTTAAACTATTATATATTAATAGGAATTAGTACAGAATAATTTTTAAGCCGAATATTAACCCAATTACCTTAATATGTTTATTGAGTATTTTGTCTTTGCTAGCGCCAAGAAAACTTATCAAAATCATAATAAATATTAAAACAACTTCACAATAATTATTATTACTGGTTTGATTCAAAAAAAATTTTAATCCACTTTTCATACTGGCTTACCTTCAAATTTTTTGTTTTATACCTTATATTGCTTCTTTAAATGGTAATTTTTAAATGATAAAGGCTATTTTGACATTGATTCCTTAAAACCACAAAACAAAAAAAAAAAAACAAAAAAGAAATAAACCACAAAATTAATTCAAACTGATTTTCTAAAACCAAATCATGCTTCTAAAAATGTTTTAAATACACATTTTCAATATGACGACAATACCTAATAATTATTACGTGTGTAGTAAACCTGGAAATATTTTCTCGTAATTTTATTTAAAATATTTAGGTACCTAATTTACCAACACAGATGTAAATAAATTATAAATAATAATATAGTGGTAGCAGAAGCAGATGACAAAATACTTTGATTTTGTTTTTTGGTTTATTCTCTGCCTATGGTATCGTCCAAGGCATCATTTAATTTCTCTCTTAATACACATTGTATTTTGGTGACCGCTACAGTAACACATTACAGTATAACATTATTATATAGGTATGTATAATGTGTAGGTATCACAAATTAATATTGAAATTTTCCCAAAAATTTGGATAAATATTTGAAACAACTAGAACCGTTAGATTTGCGTATTTCTTAGATTAATTATTTTTTTGTTTTTTTTGGGTCTCATAAAGCTAATAATTGACAGTAGAGAATTTGGGTAAAACAAAAAAAGAAAATTCTGAAAATAGAAAGAGATAAAAATAAGAACTAAAATAAAACAAAAACACAAAAAAAAAAAAAAAGACGAAAAGAGGAATATTTTATTTTTACATTCCTTAATATTCTTTGGTTTGCTTGAACGCCTTCTTTCTTCTATTTTTTGTTAATTTTTATCGTCAATCCTATAATTTATAACCTACTTTTAGATTTAGAATGGGAGGTAAAGTTTATTAGACTATTATATATATATATATATATATATATATATATATATTTATAATAATATACACATAGTGGGGCTACAATTTCAGTAAATTGTACTTGTAATTTTTTTTTCTGCTTTTTTTGTTTGTCGGTTAGTTCCGTTTTTTTTGTTTTTTTTTGTTTTTTGAAGATGTTTTATTTTTATTAACACAGCTAACTGTGTGTTGTCCAATATCGAAAATCAAAAACACATTTTCATTATATATGAGATACATTCGTTTTTCGATTTTATTATTTTATTTTTTTTCTTCTTCTACTGTTTGTTATTTCTATTTACAGATTCTATTCTCTCGGTTTTCAAATTTCCATCATTGTTCTAAACTGTATATATATATATATATATATATATATATAGGTACACATAATAATTCACTAAGGGTTCTTGTATAATATCTGGATTTCATATTATATTATAAAATATCCTGAAAGATGAAAATAAGTAGTTGGTAGCTTTAATAAATATAATAATATGATAACATAAACTAGGATACAATGTGTGTAGGTTGTAAATTATATTGCAGAAGTAAATGAATTTGATAGAAAATTGCTTCCCACATTTTTTCTTATTTTTATGTTCTTTTTATGTATTTTATTTTTGTTTTAACCACTTTTGTTTTAGTATTTAAACATATTATATGGTGGTGGTCTTGTAAAATGTTCTTTTTTTTTCTTTTTTTTTGATTTCACTAATACTTAAAATAAAATTCCATATGGAATTTAATTCAAATAAAATAGTTAGAAAGAATGTATGGATGTAAGAGTATATATTTTGAAATATGAATACACAGTAACTTTACAAAATTTAAGTATATTTGGTTGGTTTATATGGTGGATAAAAAAATAAAAAATATGTTAATTTTATCCAACGTATTCAGACTTTACGTTCCCTAGAATTCTGATAATAATATACAAGTACATTTAGAATTATATTTTGAAACATAATGCGGTTAATGTATATATTTTATAAAACTAACTTGACCGAGTCCAAAACAAAATGTTTTACTTCAATAAAGTTTTGTTTGTGATCCAAATTAAAAAAAAATGGATTCTGAAAAATATTCTAGAAATTGATTTAAACTAGAGCCGAATTCAAAATATGTAAATATGTCTTAAGTTTTTTGTATTTGTCCTTGAATAGTGAACGTGCAATATTTTGATATTTAAACTTTTATTATTATTCTGGTAACATTCTATAGTTTTTGGTTCGTTGTTATAGACTTTCAACATGATTTAGTTGTTTATGAAGTCATTTTTATTTATAATAATATTTGTTCTGATGTAAATTATATCAATAATAGCAATGAATAATATCATATCGTATTAGTAAATTTATAGAATTATATACCTATAATTAGAGGTCTTTAACTGAACGTTTACTGGTGCAGAGGGGGCAGCTTGGATTGGACCTGAGTTAAGACTGTCTAACTATCAATTAAAAAAAAAAATATTTTTTAAAACTATTGTGTCAATTCCCAAAATATTCAAATATGACTTTTTCTTATTTTTTGGTTAGGTATAATTTTTAAAATGCTATGTACTGATTTGTTTCTATTGTGAGTTTTTTAAAAGTAAATTTATGAATAATTTTGAATAAAAAGCCACAAATTGTTTAACAAAAAACGTAAAAAAAAATTCTATTTCTAAAACTGAGAGCTTTATTACTATTTTCTGCTTTTAACACTTAGACTTAAAAGATTTTCAATTAAATTGATGGCGGTGTATCATTTGGTTGGTTTAAATATTTCCTAACTTCTTGATAATTATGTTGCAAAAATTTTGAATTTAGAGTTTATAAGAGGGAGTGATAAAAGTTGGGAAAAAAATCTTCTCAAAATTGAGTGTGTTATCATATTGCCGTAAAAAAAACGAGATTTTAAATCTCTAAATTTTCTAATTTTTCTTGTGCGACAACTTTATTTATAATATAGGGACGACCAACATTTTATTTTGATGAATCGTTCAAAAATAATTTAAATATTATTCACTTGAATAGCTATACAGAGTTTGAGAAATAAATTAAATAATAAATTTAGAGTGTTTGCTACAGTCCTATATTTTGAATGTACCTAGATACCATTGTATTAACAGAAATTTGGTTAAAAATAAATATGAAAATAATTTTTTTAATTTATCATGGTACCTATGGTTTTTTGTTTTCTAACCGTCAGTCATCTTACGGTGGTGGAGCAATTTATATGTCGGAAAGAATCAGTAGTTCCATAGTGTTAAAAGAAGAATTTCAAAAATTTAATATATTGATAAAAAAAATTATTAAAACAAAATATTAATATAATATTTAGGTATATTGAGGGCAAATGAAACAAATCTGACTAAGTTTATATAAAAATTAGATAGTGTTACTACAACTTTTTTTAAATAAATCATTTTAGGTGATTTTAATTTAAATTTACTTAATACAGATAGCATTATGGCAAGGGATTACGTTAACATTTTACTTACAAATAACTTTGTTGCTCGTAATATGCTTTCTCCAGATTTTGTTGAATCATGAATTCACAGAACTCCTGAAACATTTACATGATCACTTCTTAACAGATCTCATAAGCCTATCATACTATCTAATACTATCAGATCATCAAATGTTCTTTATCAGTATGAATTTAGAAAATGTGCATCACAATGAAATAAGACAGAAGACGATAATAAATCCGTGGCTTCAAACAATAATCGCTTATGTCTGAAATGGCAGTTTCGAGCAAAATCAATTTAAAAGTTTAAATTAAATTTTGAAAAAAGTTTTTGAAGTAAATGAACCAATATTTGTAAATTTTCAATAAATGTTGACAAATAATTTATTTTTAATTCTCAAAAGAGTAAATTAGTTATAATTTGAATAAAAAACGAAGTTAAGCGATTATTGCAAATTTAATAATGTGACATTTTTGATATTATAATGACCTAAGCTTTTATTGTAAAACACATTTTAGTAATCTTGGGAACTTACCTTGATTTAGTTTATTATTGTAAAATTGAAACTGGAGCATATAGTTTATATAGGCGAAAATGTAAACATTTTTTTTATATTTTTCATATTTTATTTTAATATTATAAATTCATTTATATAAAACTAAAAATATTCCATGTGTATGGAAAATGAAAATGAACATATTTTAAATAAATAAAAAAAATGTTTTAAATATTTAATGATAATTTTTAAAATTTTTTTAAGCAGTTGCTTAGGTCTTTTATAAAATTAATAACTTCATTCTACATCAGAATCCTTTTCAACGAAATCTGGATGAATATCATGAGTATCTTCACTTCATAAGCTTTCGTAGAATTGGTGAAAACAGGGATCAATAAAATGTGATAAATCGTGAAGATCGGCTTTTTTATTCAAAGATATTTTTACAGTTCTTTCGATTATAAAAATAAAGCTCACATTTACTGCTATAATCACGTTTTAAGATATTTAATATTTTCAATGGTTCTTGGTGATGTAGAGAGTTTTGCTAAAATATTTTTCCAAACTCACCTTTGCAATATCTTCACCACTATACTTTTTTTTTTAACAAATTGTCCTTACTGCGATCTCTCCAAACGAATTTAATTTTTGGAAAAAAGTGAACAATTTAAAAACTCTTCTTTTTTTTCATTTCAGTTACAATACATTTTTTTTTAAGCCTACAGAGCGAACTAAATTATACCAGTCATGCGGATGAAATATTTTTAAATCAGTTCTTTTTTCTTTCTATGGCAGCGTGATCTGAATCACACTCCATGTGAGAGTATCCTACTTCTAAAAATTTATGGTCGATTATTTCAAGTAATGGTAACTGTTCAAAAGCGAAACATAATGGAAACAAATTAATTTTTGTTTTGGCCAACGCATGAATCACTATAAAATATCAATTGCCTTAGTTGGTTATCAATTTTAAGACTATAAACATGCTTAAAAAGTCATGATGAAATTTCATTCCCACTACGGTCAGCTAGAGCCTCCTGCCAAATGTAACAGATAGGCGTTGCTTTTACACAATCGTGCACAGCCAAATTGCAAGTTCAGAGTTTTCTTTTGTAGAAATATAATCAATTTTGCAAATAAGGAGTTGGTAAACATTGATGCAAGTCGAATGTGTATACATTAGCAGTTGAATCTTCGGAGACCAATACCAATTATTTTCAATTAATGTCACCTATATAGTCAGCAAGGCCTTTTAAGGAAAAAGTATTTAATTTTACTCAGATTGCTCTGTATCTATCATTATTCATGTACGCACACATTTCTTTTATATTTCGTTTTGTTGTTTTTTTCTTTTTAAATACAATACGGCTTTGATTTGCTTTAATCAGTAAATTTCATAGAGAAAGATCTCGTTCCCCTTCTTTTTACAACCTATTCTATTACAGGCAGTAAGAAAAGGAGAAAACATACAAAAATAAACAAACCACAGAACCAGAAGTGCGACAAGTTAATAAAGTCAAATAATATAATAAAATTAATATTATAAGTAAATTTAAACGTGGTATGTATGTATGTATTTTAATAAAAATATTTACCTTCATCTTCAATCAGTACTATTTTTACTTGGTTTTTCTTAATAGAATTTTTAGCTGATTCTAAAATTTTTAAAGTGCGTTTTGACATTCTAATAATGTTTTCCACAAAAATATCAAAAATATTTGTTTTCTCCAATTATTATTATTTTAATAATTAATATCACTGCTAGTGTAATTTTAATAATTAATATCACACACTAATATCAGTGCTGGCACTTCACTTAATCAGCAAAACAATAGACCTTTTCACGTTACAATAAAAGCTTAACTGAGATTTCACTCGTACAAAACATGCGTTGTAATAACTTAGTACCAGTTAAGAAACCGTTAGATAAAATCACAATGTACAATAATCTCTTAAGTTGAAATAATGATTTCATTAGTACAATATCAACGTACAATAAGAACTTATTTCAAATTAAAAATTTATTTATTTCAATTTTAATTATGCAATAATCGCCTACTTGAGATAAGTGGTTATAATTTTTTATATAGTTATAAAATAATATGCCATATATCTCGTAAACAATAATAGCCTAAAACAAAATAAGCTAATATTGCAAAAAAATAAATACATTAATTATAATCTTAAATTTAATTAAGTTAGTATTGCAAGTGTTCTTCGATGCAATATCGAGATAAGCCATTATGCTATTGACGATAACTTTTGCTACAAGTATCGTACGAGAACCACACCAAGACAGAAATGTGTAAAACAACATGACGAATCTCATAGTGGTCATAACTCGATTCTTTCTTATGTCGACTTAAGCGATTATTGTTTGAAGCCACAGAAATTATGATCGAATTCGGGCAGACGCAATATGAACTAATCTTGAGTCGTATGAAAACTTTGTAACTTAAGTGCAAGACCTGAGTCAGGTAGTTCAAAACAACACTCAGTTGATCTAAATCAAAAAGATAAAGAAAAAGAATGATTGGATTACCGAAGAAATTTTAGGTAAAATAAAAAAAAAGATATTCTACTGATATTTTTACTGAATATTAAATTTCATTACATTACGTATTAAGCTTTTTAATTTGTTTTTTTATTTATTTATAAAATATACATTAAGATTAAAATTATTATTATCTATTAAAACATATAGTATGTGTAGGGAAACTGATCAATTTGTATGTGTAACTAAACTGTTAGTCGTAGTTATGTGCACCGATTTCAATTGGTTTGTTTATTTTTTTTTTATTATATTTAATCATGTTATCATGAATGAAACTGTCTCTAAGAGACTGTTTGGAACTGCTAATTTTGAGAATTAAGTACAGAAACTAAATCGTTATAACTATAACTACTTTTGTATATATTCAAGCGGATGAGAGTGTACATAAACTTTTTAAATTCATCGTATATATGAATAAATAGTATTTGAAATGCTTAAGGGCTTAACACGTTAAGAAAATAAGAGTAAAAACAAAGAAAAAATTAAACAGAATTTGGAAATAAATCACAAAAATTGATTTTTCTTTTTCGTAAATTTCTTTGAACCGAAATTAGTGTGCCACATTGTAAAAGTCTTCTTTAATATGAAAAACAAAAAAAAAATGTTTCGGTAGAATTACATAGAAATAAAAAATCATATAATTTCTTATATATTATGTAAGTATATAAATATTGGTTAATGTTATAAGTCCTTCTAAAAAATTTTAAACCCACAATATGACAATATATGAGAAAAATATTTTGGATAAAATGCTTAAATTCGGTTCGTAGGTTTATTAAAAACAAACCAATAGGGAATCCTTCGGAATATTATTGTGGTTTGTATACTGAATTATGTTGACTCTCGCGACATTTCAAAGATTCAAGTCAAAATATGTATATGAATTTTATAAAATAATATTATTAACAAGGATTTATTATGATGAAGTGGTTTTTTTGATCTTTCTTTATAAAATTAGTTTGTATATACATATTATATATCCTGATATAGGAATTTAACAATAATAAGTATTAGCTATATATTTTATTTTTGATTTATTTGGATTTAATTAAAATGGCACGGTAGTCATATTCAATAACCCAGATAGTAGAATTTATTATTGAAAAATATTTTTAATTTTATATTTTTATTCAGATTAATTTAATGGATTGCATTATAATAGAAGATGATTTAGATAGGCACCACCAATGTAATTGAGACCAACAAATTATTTGAATGAGTATAAGAACAGTTAATTATTGGTTGTCCGTTTTTGTTTTAATGATTTTTATGAAAATTACCACTTAAATAATTCCGTTATTCGACTTAAAAAACTAAAAAATTAATTTTGGTGATTTACAATGAAATATTGTGGTGAGAGTACTTGAATTAAATCAATTTTTATTACTTGCTTACATAGAAAGTCTTATAATTTTGCGGTAACGGTCAATTTTATGCGAGACTTCTTCATGTATCTGTATGAAGGTGTCGCAGATTGAATGTTATTTGATTTACTATCATATTATATAGAATTGTTAGATCCTTTACATGCAATTTTCATGTATTTACCCTAAGCACTATTTTTGTGGTGGTTCGTTTTAATTTATTTATATAATGTATTCAAGGAAGTAGTTTAAGTTAATCGCCTTAACTGGATTAACCAAATATTTGCAGATGGGCTGTAACCCATGGGCTGATGGGCTTTGTTTACCCTGCTAAAGTTTATTACACTATAAATTTTTTCTGTTTTTGATCTATACATTGTTTTATTTTATTTGAAGCATTGTTAATTTTTGTACCTAAAGTCTTCATGTGGATTGGTAACTATCTTAAGTGGGCTCGTATTGGACTAACACCATATTAGAAGGCGTTGTATAATATCATTCAAAAAGGAGTTACAATAAGCACATTTGTTGCTACGGTAACCCAATAGACATACCCGAATCTGTTATTAGCAAATATGAATAGAATTGAAGCGTTTAATTAATTATAGTTGCACTAGGGAATCTTCAAAATTTTTAAAAAAATAATATAATGTTGAGGTTAATTCTTTTGAGAAACCTAAACAAATATGGTAAACTATTAACAAAAATTAAAAAAAAAAAAAATTAGTGTATAAGGCCACATTTTGATAAATATGAAATATATTAAATTCTGAAATAATATGACAACGCACAAAAATATGTTAAGCTTGCGGAAGTTTTAACAGTGGACTGGAAAAAGCACTATAAGGTGATCATATTGAGGTAGTATATATGAAGCGCCCATTCAAAGAAATCGCTGCTAAAATCGATTAAAATTATTTGGTCGCGTCCGAAGTCAAAACCTAGTATAAAAGAGGAATAAATTCAGTAATTAAGAAATGAAAGAAAAGTCATTATGCAAATTACAAACTTTCAAATGAAAAAAGCATGTTGTAGGTATATACAGAGAGGTACTATAGAGAAAAACGCTATGATGTCACCTGTAGCTTAGTTTAATAACTCCAACGTGTAGTTATTGTTGTCAACCACTCTCAAACTAAATTGAATAAGTTATATCTGAAAAAAATAATTACTTAATTTAAATGTTCAGTTTCATGTACACAGTTCAATGAAAAGCATAATAATAAATTACCCCATGAGTCTCATACCTATATTATTAGAAACAAAAAACCGAATAAAATACAATATTATTCATTTTTATAATGGTTTTTATTATTTTGACAGAGACTCCCAGTAAATTTCTATATTTTTTTTTATACACTAAATTTTTTATTTTTTTGTTTTTCTCATTAACTGTGATCTAAAATGGCGTTTCTTTGACACAGAAAAACCGAATTGAAAAACAAAATTGTTAAAAAACAAAACAACAAAAAAAAACAAAAAACTATAAAAATAATACCCAGAAATCAATCTATATGTCAATTCTTCACTGTCAAGGGTCATTATATGCCACACAATGTAATCAAGAACAATATAAAAAACAGGATATTTCCACCTGTACTCCCATTCTATTACATTATTGACAAACAAAAAAAAAGAAATTTCAAAAATAGTTTGGGTGTCAATTTTTTTTTCCATTTTATTCATGAAGTGTGTTTTTTTTTTACCTTTAATTTAACACCATGATATCGTGGTTTAATTCAATGACTCCCATTTTATTTATTACTACATAGTATACTGGTTGGGTATGTTTGTACATTTTAGATTAATGACATTTAGCTTAACACTTGAATTTTATTCATTATTATAAGAAATTACAATTCAAAACGTTATCTGATAGCTAGTCCTTTTATTAGATTTGAAATGAAAATAATGGAGAATGAGTCCAACAATATACTATCGACCTATATTATAATATTCTTTATATAATAATAATAACTAGCGTGGAATAATTTCTTTTTGATTATCATTCTTAATTCTATTTAATGTCATATAAAAATATTTTATATTATGTATTACACAATAACAACAACAACAACAACAACAATGTCTAGGATGACTTTTTGTTTAATATCGTCATGAACCAAACAAAATTAAATTTAATAGCACACATTTAGGAATAATAACACAAATAATTGTGATTTATATACCACCTAGTCTGAATTACAACTGTGGTGCTGCTATTTTGTTTTTGAATTGGATTGTGAAAAAAAAAACTAAACAAATTCTCTTCAAGAAATTTTAATTTGTAATATGCAGGTGTCCTACTTTACAGGTATTACGTTAATTCATGTCACCTAATTTAGAAGGATTGTAATAAAGCAATCGATCGAAATTTTTTAGATTTTTTTCTCGGTGTGTTATTCATATAGAAATTAATTCCATTAAAATAGTACGTAGATGATACAACTATAGAAAGAAATTTAAAATATTATTCACGATTAAAATTTGAACAAAAAATCTATGCTATTGAATCTACTTAATGTAAATGAACTTTCGAAACCATGGAATGTGTATTCTTCAAAATAATTCACATTTTTCCTTTTTTTATTTTCTATGAAATTTTTTTTGGGAATATAGTTTTTAGTATTTTGGTACGCTCACTTGTTGGAAGGCTATAAATACCGCCTGTTGTTTAAGTACTTTTAATCTGTAAATAACTATTACCGATAAATTTTCTAATGAAAAAATCATTCACAAGGAATTATCGTAATATAGAATAAAGTACATATATGTCTGTTTCGCTCATATAAAATAGTTAATTCTCAATTTTTATCTTTTTCTCTGACATGGGCTTGCCAACTCAAATTAATGTCTAATATAATTCCTAAAAACTTTATTTCATTAATTTCTTCTATATAATTGTTGCCAATTTTTATTTTTATTTTTTCAACTTTACTTTTTGAAGACTTAAAATTAATTGTTTTAGTTTTCGTGGAGTTCAAAGCAATGTTATTGAGTCGAGAAACTCTTCAATAATGGTTAAATCATGTTCTATCATGTTTTTAATGTCACTTACTATATTTACCGGATAAAATATATGCTACAATCATCCGCGAAAATAAATAATTTACCATGAAGAGGCAATTTATGTATATCATTAATATCAATCAAGAATAGCAATGTGCCTAGTGATGACCCTTACGGAACTCCCATATTAATATTTTTTCTTGTACTACTTTTATTTTTATAACATACATACTGCACTCTGTTTTCCAAGTATGTCTCCATAAATCTCAAAGATTGCTCTGAAAACCCTAATGAATTCAATTTTTTAAGAAGAAGCGAGCGAAGCGAATCAAAGGCTTTCTTTAGATCTAAGAACACTCCTGCCACCATTTTAAAATCATCTAATTTCTCTTCTACTGAGCTCTTATGCTGTTAATTATTTTGATATTAGCATCATACCATATTTTTGCGGTTGATATAAGGCTGATAACGGAATGTGATGTAAATAATAAGCACAGGTGGTAATCACCGAGGGATTAAGAGCCGCGGTATCCAACCTATCTTTTATTAGTAAAAAAGCTAATGTTGAATTTTTTAACTTGTAAAAAAAAAATTGTATGCAGTTTTAAGTTAAGTTAAGTTTAAAATTATCTATTCTCTGTAAGTCATCACCACAAATAATTGTTGTCAGGTTTCCGTTCACCAATAATGTTATTTTAATATTTGATTACAAATATCGATATTCTAGAAGCAACATACTTCTTTCATCACTGCTTCTGACAAACGTATATCGGGTGATGAAAACAATGTTTTAAATTTTTTTTTTTGCCTTTTAACCTTTATTTTGTGATTGTATGTTATTTTATACTTAATCTACTAAAAAAAGTTAGCAAAACTGATTCTTCTGATTTATAAATTTTCAACATTTAAAAAAAAACTTTTCTTTTATGTTAAATTAATAGTGCTCTTATAATATAGGTATAATTTTTAAATTTAATCATACTTAAATCGGTACGTATACAAATTTCAATTGAAATTAATTTTAACAATATGACGAAAAACAATGTTAGTATGTTTCTAATATCTAATATCTAATATAATATCAAACGTTCTAACCTAATATATATACACCTACTCTTAAAGCTATTTAAATCTTTTTGATGTATTCCTCATTGTGCTATAATATTATGTCATATTAAATCATTTTCAGCAGCTGTTAATGCTCTATCATATTGGTTTCGAATTAATTTTATAAGAAAATTGTCTATTTTTATGATTTTTGCTTCTTTATATAAATTTTTATTAGAATAAATTTGATAACTGTGTATCCTTTTCAGGAATAAACGTATCCTATTTTAATAGTTTAGTTTTAAATAGTTAGTAGAGGGTTATATTCTATACACTTGCATGTACATTTTCTATTATAGTGATATAATAGAGCGATATCTCGCGCTAAAAATGTTCTATTAAATTTATGATGCCTTTTCAATCATGAGTCCTTATATTTAGGTTTAGATTCAAATTTTTTATCTAGCAAAATCTAATTTTATTATTTCAAACAAACTAATTGTCTTTTTCTGTAGCTTCTTTATACAATTTACTTTCCTACATAAAAAAAAAATAAGTGAGTTTTTAAATATAAATTTTGATGAATAGTAGTACTTAGTAGTAGATCACGATGAAGTACTATAAAACACTACAAATCAATACAATATGCTATCAGAAATTCTTATTCTGAATTAACAAAAAAATCAAATAGAATAACAAAAATTACACCTATTATAAATATAGGGGGTCAGTCAATGTTCATTGCTTTAATTAAAGGATTAAATAAAGTTCAATAATGAAATTATGAGCTTTGTTTAATTTTAACTTTAGTTTTCACATTTAAATATTTTTGAATGCAAAAAAAAAAAACAAAAACTAAAATAAATCTTTAAAACTTTAACTTTAAAAACTCGTAGTACTTAAATAAATAACTTTTTAGAAGAACGAACCATATGCAAAGTCATTATGCAAAACAAATTATAAATGACCCAAAAACAAAAGTCAAAATTATTTCTACCAAGTAAAAATTAAAACTTCCAATATCAAAACTTATTAATTTCATATTTTAAGATCTCTTAAAAATCTATTTCTATCCTTTTTTCTTTATACGAGTACTTACTTATTGAAGGATAAAACATTAAAGCTTAAAAAAAATTCTTAATATTATCCTAAAACTTCATGGTCATGCAATATCCTATAACAACCTAAAATATAAACATTATCTTTACGTTCTATATACACGATAGTATGCAAGTATACCAGTATGTATATGAAGTTCAAATAAACTTTTTTTTTATACAAAATAGAAGTACACTATGATTACGAACTTATCTTATAGGTAGAAACTAAGAAAAAAAAAACATATCAACTATAGTATGGTACCTATTTCTAAGACACAATTCCAACAACACATTTTACAATAAAAGGGTAACTGAAAAAATAAACCAGTTATAGAATTATTTTATTTTTATGTGTTTGTAGCTGTATCAAAAGTCAAACATAATTATTATGTAGTGTAAAAGGTCACTATATGACCAAAAGCAAAATGGACACATGGACAAAAGAATCGTTTATTTCAATTCTTATTTGGTCTCAATAGATTCTTGATCCTTTAATATTAAACTGAAAAAACAAAAAAAAATAACAAAAAATTTAGTACAGAGTATAATTTAATGTGAATTTTGTAGTTAAATCCAAGAGCCGTTGGGAAAATTGAATAAAAATACACCAGAAAAAAAAACAACACAATAATAAAAAGCAAAAAAATGGAAATATTTACAGTAAAGGAAATTGAAAATAATAATAAAGAAGTGATGTAATACGATATTCTATAAAGGGCAAACAAATAGGACGATCTTAACATGCAGTTATTTTTACAGTTAGAAATTTAAAAATATTTGCACAAAAATGAGGAAGGCTTCTATAACTTATATTTTCAATCTTAATGATGTCTTCAGATTCAACATTATTTAAAATTTATGATAAAAATATCATTTAAAGTGATACCCAAGTAAATATATAGATTAATTTTACGCCAAAGAAATGTAATGGGATAAAATAAAGAAAAATTATATTATGAAGTTTTATTCAAAAAAATTATTTTACAAAAACAGTATTTCAAATTTTTAGAAATTACAATAAAGGGTATTAGTTAGTTAATCAGTGGTTTCGAGCTATTTTAGACACTAAACATTTTAAATTTTTACTGAATGATTTCCAGGATACGTTTATAACCGACAAATCAATTCAATATTATAATGTTAAACAGTTTTGTATAAAATTAATGATAGATAAATCAATGGTTCAATTGTATTATCAAGAAGTTTTTGTTTTGAGTGAAATTCATATGTTATGAAGTGGTTGGGGTCGAAATCTTATTTTAGAAAATCTTATTTCTGAAAATCTTAGTTTTTCAAAATCTTATTTCTGAAAATCTTATTTTTTAAAATCTTATTTGATCAAAATCTTATTTTGTATTTTTTGTTTTTTTTCTAAATAGTAGCACATAATAACGCATACGGCACAGTCTTAGTAAAAAAATGTGTTTAAAAAAATTATTTTATTTTTAAAGTCGGGGGGGTTATATTGTATCATGAAGTTATATTGTACATGAAGTTATATTGTATTAATTAAACAAATTTTTTTTTTAAGAATACTGTATTGAATCATTCTCGTTGGTAAAGCTTTATTGTTCATTTCTTTAACAATCTCTCTATAAATAACCTAATCGGTAGAATTTCAGAAAAATACAATAGAAAGATGTATCAATTACTGGTTCAACTCCCCTAATAGATAAAATTCGTGTCTTCTACACTAGATGATTGTATGAAATAAGTACCACTAGGTATAGAATGCCAACACAGTAGACTGATATTATGTGAAAATAATGATTTTGAACACTGAAGAACCAGAGCATCACAACCAGAATCGAAAAATTTCAGTTATGCCATATATCTAGTTTGTATATTTTTAAAATATTTTGAATTCTTTATTCAGTCACATATGGTTAAATTATTTTTTTTAAATTTTAATCAAATTTATATATACATAGCTAATGTCATATGCATATAGCACTTAATTTTCAATCATTATCGAATTCCAATTAGTGGAATAATAATTATTATTAACTAAGAAACTATTCTTATACTTATTCAAAAATATGCTAGAAAAATAATTACAGCACTTTTAAAGCAGTCTCTGTTTGTTAGGGCTTTGTTCAAAAATTATTTTCATAAATCATTTTTTATACTATATTGGTTTAAGGGGTTAAATAGATAAAAATAGTAGTGCAATTTAAATTTTTTTTACTGTACACTAGTATCAAAAATTGAAAGAAAAATACGTTAGGTAGTGGGTTTTTGTAACACTGAGTATATTGTATATAGTATTGTTCATATCTTATCATATTTAAGTCTCTAATAGTAATACTCTAGGTGACTATAATATTTACAATATACCTAGTTGTGTTGAATAGCGTAAAAGGATTTTATTTTTTTTTTTATTTTTTTTTATTTATTTTGTTTGCTCTGCTACTTCAATTCTCATATAAGGTTATTATATTATTGATACATGGTGGAGATTTCTCATTGTTAGTTTTAGTTCTTAGCTTCACTATGTTTTTTTTTTTTTGTCTGTTTTTTTTTGGGAATAAACTTCTACTGAAAAGAAATGTATAAAACAAAAATAAAAAGAAATATATTTGTATTAAAGTTGACAGGTCATAGAGAAGTTTCATAGTGTTGGTATATAAATTTGGATTTTTTATGATTTTCTATTTTTTTTTTTTTTTTTTTTTGAAGATTTTTTCTTACGTTGATGGTATCGTAAGAGAAGAAAGTTTTGGTTTTTATACAATAATATAAATATAAATGTGTATACAAGCATAAGCTTATTAAATTTATGGTGAAGACAGAAAGGTCCTTTATAAGTACAAATATTATTATTATATTAAAAATAAATATTAATTTTATTTATTTTGTTTTTATTTATATTTTGAAAGAAAATAAAATATTTTATAAGAATTTTTGCGTTTTTGTTTTCTTTATTAAAGTTCAAGCATTGTATACTATACAGTGTACTCTAGAATAATTCTGACAGTAGGAACATTAGAGTTCCAATAAAACTTAAAAAAAAAACAAAAAATACCTTGAAAGTGTTTGAACTATATTGAGTAATGACATACCTGTGGTGGTGGATCGAAAAAATAAAACTGCAATTCCGTTCAAATGCTTTGTTAGAAATACTTTTTTCAAAAATAAATTAATGAAACTATGCAATTGGTTATTTATTAAATTCGTCAAAAAAATCTCTAAAATTAAAACAACGCAACAGTATTTTTTTAGGGAGATATCAAAAGATTTAATGATGAATACCAACCCTAGCTGTCACGGACATTTAAATTTATTAATTGTTAAGTAACTCATAAAATGTTTTTTTCAAATTATATCTACTCTTTTGAAATGATACCGAATTTGAATGTTGCCAATGGTAACATGCGTTATCTAAATAATTTTGGCATTCACTGTTCGTAACGTTTTTAATATTTTTATACATAAAATAAATATATTATATACATATAATATGTAGCTGTATATATATATATATCATGTATATACATATGTATAATATAATATAATATCAGAGAGCTTAAAGTCAAAATTAAAATTTATTACTTTGTACATAAATATTGAGTTATTCTATAAATTAAAATTTAGTTTTATCAAATTAAAAATAGGAGATGAAAATAGTCTTTAAATCTTTTGTTATTGATCTCCAGATGCAACTGAAATAAACGATAAATTTTTTAAAAGCTATTAAAATTTAAAACAAAATATATCCTATTTCAGCGTATTCTTCTCTCTGCGATTGTGCAATTTGGCATTTGGCATTATGGCACAAAACCTTTGTCACTTAGTCTTGTTATGTCTCCAACACAATTTAGCAGTTAGATTTACAATTTTCAAATCGGACTCAATAATTTCCAATACCTGTACTCAACCATCCAATATGATGAAATTTAATAATTTAATTTAATATACCTACATATTTCATAACTAATGTATATTAATACGCTAATAATAAAGTTTCCATCGCGGTGAATTAAAGCAAAAAGCGGTACCAGATATTTAAAAATTAAAATGTGAAGCTTTTTTAAAATATTACCGCAAAAAATTACCTATTGAGAAATAAAAAAAAAATTAAAAACTATCTTTCAAGTAAATCATTTATAGCATATCCAAGCTCTAAACCCATTTAGGAAAACTATATAATATTAAATACAAGAACCAAATAATAATATCATCATCTGAATAATAGCAAAGAAAAATGTACCCCAATGTAGGTAAAAAAAATTTATGCTTAAATTGGACAATATGTTAAGAAAAACTAATTGTGTCTACATCTATTTCATCTATGAGATGGCAAAATATATTTTGCTAAAAATTTTTTTAATCATAATATTTTAATTTCGATGTACATGTACCACAAAACTGAAAATTGCTGTTATTTTAAGCTGCATCAGATGACAAATGTATCACACATACAAAATAATGACACTTTGAGCTATGAAAATATGTGTCTGAAAATTAGAAAATGATTATAATTCAATATGAGAAATTCAAGTTCAACAATTTCAATTTGAACAACCATTTTAGAGGCAGAAATCAAATACTACTATGAAAATACTAGATTAGTTTAGATAGATCTATGTTCAACATTTGGTCTTAAACTGGAAACATCGAGGTATAAAACTATTAAAATACCTATTTGAATGTTCTTTCTAGTATTCTGTTTCGATAAGTAAATTAAGAGAAGCATTTTAGCTTAAAAGCTGATCTATAGACCGATTTCTTTATAGCACAAATCCTGCAATATTGTCAATACCGAATCAAAACTTTCTTAATTTTTTAATTAAAAGTAGAAGCCCATCCCCCTTTGTTCATCATTTTTATTCGTATACCTGCACGGATTGGGATTGGAATAATGATAGTAAATAAGATATATTTATCGGTTCTCTCAAAAATTAACTGAAAAAAATTTCATAAGAAAACGAAGAAGAGAATAATTTAGGAAAATATGAAGGCTAATATTCTGATATTGATGTAAAAGCTGAACTGTCACAGAATTAAGAGAAAAAATGATTGATTCCTTTGAAAGAAAAATATTAAGAAGAATTTTCGCCCCAATTCAAGAAAATTATAGATTGAAACTCCGTTGCAACAAGGAATTTTATTATGTTTATGATGACAATAAATCGCGGTATTAAAAAAAATACAAGAGTTATACAAGTTCGGGTATAACCAAAGAATGCATAAACACAGAGTTATAAAACGGGGAATATATGAAGGTAGACCGGCGTCAAATCCATGGAAATGATAAAAGGACTTCTTAGACGAAGCGTGTGCGGTTTTCTAATAAAATTTTTCACTTACTGGACGCGGTCTTTCAATCATAATGATTGAAAGCGTTGATTACAAAGTAACACTTGTAATTAAATAAAACTTTAAATGTCACATAAAAAAAAATGTGTATTGATTATTGGCTCGTAAGTTCAAAATCACTTTTTTCTTCATTGTTATAAAAGAAAAAAAAATGTTACTAATTGCCAAATTTAAAATGTACTGTCAAACATTTTTCAATTTGGGAATTTTGAAAATAAAACTAAAATTTGCTTTAATATTTCAAACTAAATTCTTTCATTTATAGCTATTCCTGTTAAACTAAACTAAATAATAAAATCACATATATATAAAAATCGAACAACATAGGACTTTTAAAAGATTAAAATATGTTAAGCAGAAAAATTTAAGTTATTCTTCAAAGTCAATTTTTACAAAAACAACAATAAAAATAACCTACATATTATTATTATTATCTGCTAATAACCAAAATTTACTATACTTGAATAAACCGTATGCTATGAAAAGTTTCAAATTTTTCCACAAATTTTTTTAATTTATTTTTTTTTTTTAATTTTTACTTGATAATTTGTCATCATCATCAGAACTTTGTTTTTCATTATCACTATCCCACCAGCATAAGAAGATAAACTGCAACAAAAAAAATATCTTAGAATAATGAGAACGTAGACAGGATACCATTTAAGATTTTTTTGTTGATAGTAGGTATGATGAGATGTGAATAAGATTCTCATGGAAAATAGAACACCAAAAAAAAAAATTATTAAAAAAAATCATAAGCCGTGAAAACTTTTCAAATTTAACTTTTTATTTTTTTCAAAAGATTTGAGTTTTTTGTTTTTATTTAACGAATTTTTTTCTTTATTTTTATTACTTTTAACTGGAAGTTATCCTTATGACTTGAGTTGAAAATTTTATCAGCTCCAGCTAGCATTTAAGTTAGTTTTGTACGAGTTTTATAAAATTTTATTTTATTTTGTTTCTTTTTTTTTTTTTTAATTTTTGCACGACAAAATTATCAACCGCAATGTGTTCGCATTTTCTAACTTATACCAAACTTATTAAAAATACCAATTGAAAACTTTAAATAATTTTTGAAGTTTTTGATTTTTTTTTTTTGTTTTTTTGGTTCTGTAACTAACAGGAAAAAAGTTTAATTTTTTGTAGAAAAAAATTATTTATTTTTTTTTTAATTGCAAAAACCAAACAAAACAAAAAAAAATATACAAAATCAAAATTTTCGTATAAAACGTTTGAAGGATTTTTTAATTAAATAATTAAGAAAAATTTTATGATAAATTAAATTTAAAAGTTATATTTTTAATTATTGTTAAAAAAATATTTATAAAAAAAAACTACTTAAAAGGTACCTACCTAGTTTGTTATGAATTTATTCAACAGATAAAGTGAGAAAATTTAAGTTTTGGTCTTGTATTTTACTGCAAAACTTTAACTTTGTAGTTTGAGATGAGACTAATTTATTTTTATTTAACCCTTCTGCACAAATTCAAAGTATACCCTCGTATAAACACATTTTGTAGATCAATATAGTAAATATTTGAAGTAAATGAATAAAAAAAGATTATTTTATAATTGTTTTAATTTTATTTTTATTTTTATTTAATTTTTTAGTTTTGTGTTCAACCAAATTCTGTTTTAGATTACTGTAATCAATTGTTGTAAATTAACCGGTATTATTGGTATATTGCTCCAAAATATTGTTTCTCACATCACAGCGCATTATGATCTTTTATCATTGAATATACTTGCTTAGATTATCATATTTATTCCTATTATTATTTTGTTATTATAGATAATATTAGATATATTTCTATATCATTATTTATTTATTTATTTATTTGATTTATATAAATTGTACATAAGACGATTAGTCTTTTTACTATACAACTACAATATTCTACAATCTGCAAACATTATTGTGTTGAATTAAAGTTAATATTTTTGGTAAATGCTAACTGAAAACTTAAATTTGTTAAAGGTTGTTCCATTCCATAGTAAATAAGTTATTATTGTTTCAAAATAATTTACTCAAAATTGTTTGCTTAAAGTTTTTGAATATAAAAATAATATTATTCTATATTGAAGACATTAATAACTGAAATTAATTTAACAAACCTAATATATTATTCCAGATTCACTTTAAATTAAAAACAAAGATTTTGGATATAACAAATCTCATTATTTGAATCTTCAAGATCTAAACTCGTGGTAACAGCTTTTCTCATTTCCCACCAAAAATGCTTTAATTTAATTAAAAACGAACTTTATTTTTTTAATTTATTTGAAATCAAATTTAAATTAAATACCACCATGTTATTTTACACGAAATCATCATTAATGTTAAAATCTAATTTATTGTGTGGTCTAATGGTCATCCTTAAACAGTTATCCTTACTTATTTATGAGATTTTTAATGATAGAAGATATCCAATTAAATTTTTGTATTTTAATTTTAAATTAGCTACTTAGCATTATTTTTCCAAAAATAAAGATAAAAATCAAATTAATATTAAAAAAACATCAAATTAATTAAATATTCGAAAAAAAGAAATAATAATAAATAAAATAAATTTTATAATTTTTGAGCTCTGAAATCAAGATCACCCAAACAAAAAATTTATTTAAGTTTAACTCACCTTTGATATTAAGCTCAAAAATACCATGGTGAATAAATTTTGTTAATATTCATTAAGCTGTAACATTATCATTATTTTCCTTTCTTATTAATTTTTTATTAATCTCTAATATTTCTCTGAATAAGAGGAAAAATTCAATTTTTGTTAATCTCTTCTGTTTCTTTTTATCTTTACAAATTTTAGCAAAAAATTGAAATTTCATACTGTTGTAGAATTTACAAAAAAAAAAAATAAATAAATAATTATAAAAATGAAATATTCCATTCACGAATAAAATTTATTTTACTTAATAATTAATTTAATTTGATATTAAGAAGGACGTAGAAAGATATAAAAAAGAAAACATTTTTTGGTAGAAAAAATTAAAATTTTACACGTAAATCTCAAGTTTCTACTAAAATGAAAAAAAAAAGTTTTTATTTTTTATACACATCGGTTCAATGCAAAAATAAATAAAATGAGGAAAGTTAAAATTTATGAAATAAATTACAAAAAAAAACAAAATAATCTTATGATTAATTTTTTTCAATTGCACATCATTCATCATTATACTTCCTTTTCACTTTGGATTTATTGTATTTCTAATAAAGCATTTTAGAAAAATTGAATCAAGGATATTTTTTTCCTGATGATGTCTAGTTTCTCTCTTTACATGAAAATTTATTTTCAAAAACAAAACAAAAAAATCTCTTACAACAAGGTGTATTAATACTACTTAAAACTTTTCAAAATAACAGTATAAAACTATTCCCCATTTTAAACCCCTTCAAAAATAATTATACCACAAAAAACAATTCGAACGGTGTTGCCAGTTGTTTGCCTTTAAAACGGTCAAACTTCTTCAATTTTAAATGGAACGGTGCATCGAATATTGGCATCTTTTAAATGGTTAAATATAATCGAGTGCATCGGATTACGCTATGTGTAAATGTCATTTAGTTTATGCCAAATCTTTGTGTAAAAGCAGCTGGGTGAAATCATCCCACAGACTGAAAATTATATAAAATATAAAAAAAATAAGGAGATTCTAAGGGAGAGGTTGTATCGCCGTAGGACCTAATGACCATCATATTTAGCTGAAATTCCTAGCTTTCCAAAAATATATATTTTTAGTGGGTAGTTTTTCATCTTATCCTTTAAGGACGAAAAGGACATTTGAAAGTTACCTTGTCGTCTTGATGTGTTTGTATATACACCGATATATCTGTTGATCTATTAGATATATACATATTTAGTTTTTTTTTCTAGTAAGATAACGGTCTGGAGCACATTTTAACATTTATTTGATGATGATGATGATGATGAAAGAAAATAAAGATTGGTTTTTTTTCCCCCAAAATTCAAAGTTTTTGACAATAAGTACACATGTTTGACCTAATAGCAGATAACATAACAGCTTTGAGGAAATATGTTTGTAAGAGAAGAAAACAAATTAAGTAATAACTCTCTTGTTATAGAATCATCGCCAGGGTTATATTACGACATCAACTTAAGTACATAAAAATTGTAAAAATGAATAGTGAAATTAAATTTGAATAAAAAAATAACAATCAGTAATAAAGAAATTATTTATATGACAATAATCATAAATTACTACACAATTATTAAAAACTGAATAATATATAGTTTTTATTTATGATTTGACTTTTAATTATGATTTATGATTTTGAAAATAAAAAAATTGTTTTGTGTGCAACATTCCAACAGGGTTAAAGGATCTAAGCTAAACAGAATAATAAAATTTTTGTACTGAAACTATATAGGTTTGACTTTTTTTTTTTTTTTTTTTTTTTTATATTATAGCCAAAACTTAGGTTTTGAACCTTTTAGTACTTGCGTACCGTTGACCATTTGAAAAAGGAAAGGATAGCTAAAGGAAAGGAAAGAAAAAGGAAGAAGAATAGTTTTGTGGGAAAGAGCGAACAATGTTGTTAATATTCGTCTTAAATTTCTGTAAATCATAAATAAAAAATCCTTCTCTCATTGGGAATGCTTCGATTGGGACGCGATTCCACAATCGAGATGTTCTTACTATAAAAGAATTTCCATAGCCGGACTTAAACCATCTCGGAATTTCCACTGTGAAAGGGTGTGCACTTGATGCCTCTCGTGTTATGCGACAGAATTGCTTGAGAGGAGGAAGAAGTGACTTTAGTTCCTCGGAACAAGTGCCAACACCAAGTAGATATCTATAAAATAGAGAAAGTGCTCCAACAATACGACGATGACCAAGTGGTATAAGGGATGAGGTCACATTTATGTCGCCTATAAGACGAATGGCGCGGTTTTGAACTTTGTCCAAAAAATTTAAAGCAGCTTTTGGTGCACCTGCCCATAAATGTGAGTTATACTCGAGCTTGGGTCGTATATATGCTTTATAGATTTTTAAGAGGTCTGGAGATGAAAAATAAGCTTTGCAGCGACTTAAAAAGCCCAAACATTTGGCGACGCTTTTCGCAATATCGAAAATATGCTCATTCCAGTGCATATTTTGATTCACTCGCATCCCGAGAATGTTCAAGTCTTTGAGTCGCTGAATAACTTCATTTTGAAGTCGGAGAATTGGTTCGAATGTTGTTAGCTTGTTACTAACAAGACAGCTTTGAGTTTTTGAAGTGTTAAACTCGACTCTGTTTGCTCTACCCCAGTCGACAATTTTGGCTAGGTCGTGATTGAGTGCACCAGCCATCATTGTTCTTTTGGAGTTGACTGCTGAAGTTGTAGCATTATTTGTTTTAAGAAAATCATATGATGCTACTAGAGTGCTGTCATCAGCAAAACTATGGATTGGATTGAAAGTTAATTTGAGAAAGTCATTAATGAAAATGAGAAATAGGGTGGGTGAAAGGACGGAGCCTTGTGAAACACCAGCATTGATTTGAAGTTGGTCGAAAAAACTACCGTCAACTGAAACTATGATAGATCGATTTAGGAGAAAGCTTTCAATCCATTTAGAAAAGGTTGGACCGAGGCCTACAGCATTGCATTTTGCTATAAGAGCAGAATGCCAGACTCGATCAAAAGCCTTAGATATATCCAGAGCTACAACAGCAGCTTCACCAGATTGATGAAGACTGGTGTTAAGCTTTTCGCAGAGGCATGTCATGAGATCACCGGTGGAACGCTGAGCTCGAAAGCCGTATTGACTATCATGAATTATACCTCTACTATCAAGATATTTCTTCAACTTTTGATTGACTAAGATTTCCATCGTTTTGAAATAATGGAAGTAATAGCTATGGGCCTATAGTTCGAAGGATTGCTTTTGTCACCTTTTTTAGGAATAGGATAAACTTGGGCAACTTTCCAATTGGACGGGTAAGTTCCTGAAGAAAAGGACAAATAGAATAAGTTGCGCAGAGGTTTAGAAATGGCGAGGGCAATGTGTCGCAGCACAATCGCAGGTATACCATCGGGACCGGTAGATTTTTTTATATCAAGATTCTTCAAGACTTTTACTACAGCTCTTGTTCTGAAGTATATCCTTCCAAGCGAAGAATTAACAACAGGGATTGTTGGCGGAACTTGGGCTGTATTAGGGAGTGTGGAATTGGCTGCAAATAATTTTGCAAAAAGGTTAGCTTTTCCAACAGAATCTGATATAATTGTACTATTATCAATCATAGGTGGAAATGAAGATTGGCAAAAATTTTGCCCAACGCTTTTAGCAAACGTCCAGAAGGACCTGCTGTTGTTAGGGAGATTAAAGATTTCTCGTCTCAACCTTTGGTTGTGCAGGAATTTTTGCTGATTGATAATTTTTTTACATTTATTCCTAACCACTTTATAACTCTCATATGTGTTGACAGTTTTATTATTCTTGTATTTTTTATAGGCTTCTTCTTTGGATTTCAGAGCTTTGCTGCAGATATCATTAAACCAAGCTGAGGGATTTCGTTTTATACTTTTAAGGCTATTTGGAATGAAGGTTTTCATTCCTAATAGAATCCTTTTGGTAATCACCTCTGCAGCAAAGTTGACATTTTTATATTGGAAACACAACGACCAGTTCGATGCATTTAAAAAGTTGTTGAAGCCTTCCCAGTCAGCTTGGTGATAATGCCAGACTAGTCTTTTGGGAGACTTAGAAGAACTGGTTGTTGTGCCTACTTCGAAGCTTGTGCTTACAAGACAGTGGTCGGAACCACCTAGCGGAGAGTTAACAGATATTGCATATTTCTCTGGATGGGTAGTTAGGAATAAATCCAGGAGATGTCCGTTCCGGTCGCGTCGGTCTGGTATCCTCGTAGGGCTTTTGACAAGTTGAGAAAGGTTGAAAAAGTTGGAAAAAAGTTCAACTTGTTTGCCTTCGGGACTGTTGTGACTAGAAAAGTGAAGCCAGTCCCTGTTATGAATATTAAAGTCTCCCGCCAAAACAATCTCAGATTCGGGAGTGGTTTCCAGAACTGAGTTTATCTGATTAGATAGACTTTCTATAAGCATATCAGTTTCTAGCTGGTTTGCTTGAGGCGATCTGTAAATAAAACAGAAGTGATGCGTTTATCGACGTGTATTTTCATCCAATTATATTGATAAATTGGGTTGGAGCACTCAAAATTTTGAAGTGTCTTATAAGCTACATCATTTCGTATATACAAAGCAATCCCTCTATGGGGTATAAAAAGTGGCACAAGCGAATAATTATTGATATTAAAATTAATATCATTATTCACAACTTGTGTTTCACTTAGTGCTAAAATTGCTGGATTTTGAAGCCGTAGATGGCTTTCGACGGAATGGAAATTCGTTGATAGACCGCGGATGTTACAAAAATCTATCTTAAACATTATAGAGAACAATTTACAAGAGAGAAGGTAAATAAATTAAAATTGACAGAAGTAATCCAAAAATGAAAAACAACACAAAAAAAAAAAAAAAAAAAAAAAAAAAAAGATAAATAAATAATTAAAATTTTTAAAATCTTTTTTCCCTTAAAATTTTTAAATTTTTTTTTTTTCCTTTCTTTTTGGCCCACATTACCACTTACTTATACCACCCCTGTAATGACTTTAATCAGAACTAATTATTTTTGTTCTCCTATTAAACTTTAAAAAGTTGGTAGCCCTAAACATGAACGGTACCATTTTCAATTTAATAAATTAAATTGAGTAGCGATATTTTATTAAAAGAAATTTCAATTTATAAACGTCAAAATTTTTTCACGTCTCAAAATTCTTACGTCAATATTTTTCTCAATTTTTTCTTATTGCTTTTCTCTCTATTTTTTTTTTTTTTTTTTACTGTACTTCTTAAGGATATTACGAACAAAACAGACATCATTATTATATGCCATTAGTAATAAAAAATTGTTAGGGAAGTAATTGATCATCATCTAATTTCAAAATCTTTTATAATAATAATAAAAAAGTAGCTAGTATATAGTGAAAGACATCAATAAGAAGAACAAAAACTTAAGAAGTAGATAGGTAGATAGGTTATAAAAATTTAAGAAGTGATAGTAGTGGTTCAAATTATTTCAAAATGTTTCTCTTTTACTATATCTTTACATTATGAAATCTCTAAAATGAATACAATTAAAAAGTGAGAAAAAATAAATGTTTACAAAATTTTTTAATTATTTTATCTTAAAAATGAAAAAAATTGCAGTGTTGGTATAGAAATAATAAAGATTTAATCAACATTTTTTAATAAAGTTTAGCTCAGAATGGAATTGGTCTTAGCAATGTACAATATATTTTATATACGTTTTTTCATACATCAAAAGCAAAGGTACTTTCAGAAACTAATAAAAAAACTTCACATTTTTGTGTCCTTAAAAACAGTGAACGTAGGTTTTATGAGCTCTAGTAGAATACTGAAGGACAGAGAGATATATTTTATTATATAATAGGAATACTTTAGGACATATTTTATAATATAATACTTTCCCCTCACTAAATTTATTGAAAATTAATTAAACTTGAGTTTATAACTGCATTTTCTTATAACGGTGATATGAGATTCAAATCTCGAAAATTGAATTTTGGCTTACCAAAACAATCCAACTTTTACCATGATTGATTATTGAGTTTTTTCGTGTAGGATTTATATTTAATAAATTTTGAAGTGTATAACCGTTAGTTTTTTATAATCAATTAGTATTACAGGCAATAATGAAGATAACCGTTTTATCACTAATTTCGCATAATTCATTCATTATTTTAGGATTAATTATCCCTTTATTATTTCTTATTATTATTTCGTATTAAAACAATCTTATGTAGACCAAAGTTAATATCGTTTATTCGTTTTTAATTCAAAACAAATGATCACACAAAGAAGTCATATTAGAATTCTAATACGACATTTGAATTACTGTTTTTTTTAAAATGATTTTTTTCTGTACATTTCCGAATATTTTAGCTTCGCTGTCGAATATAAATTACTTAGTATATGCTATAGCAAGTTATCGCTCTTCTGCTCTACTCTATAATACAGATTATATTGTTATTTGATTAAGAGTAAGTCATACTGTTTGTACCCTCTATCATAATAGCAAACTTAATGTAAGATATTTTAGAAATTGTTTAGATTATACTGTAACTATATCTATCTCATATAGAGTGTCCTAAGTATTCTATCAAGTATTTAAAATCCGCTTGGAATGATCTAAATGTAAGTTTAAAAAATACTGATGTTGCTTTAATTTTGATTTAAAACTCTTCAAACATTCAAGACACACCACTGAAATCAAATGATTAGATATCAGTGCTGTATGTTTCGAATTCCATTTCAAATCCAAAACAACAAACTTAATTAATTCACTTATCAAATTTATTTTAAAGACCTGGATAGAAATTTTCTTTTCTATATAATATACCTAAATATAATATTTTTCTTTTTATCCTGAACATTTTAATTTTTAATCCTTCCACCTTCTCATTCTATTTATATTTTTTTTTTCTTCTTCTTCTTCAATTTGTAAATGTTATCTTCTTTCACTGATTACGATTATTAAAAGAATTTAAGCGCTAAAAAATATAATTTATTACTTTCAGCTGGTTACTTATGAAATTATATAAATAAAATGGCGATGTTAATGGTAATGGCGGGCAAATCACATAATAGAATCAAAATTATCACGAAAGGAAAGAAAGAGAAGAAAGAAGAAAAAAAAAAATATTAAATTATACATTTTTTTTGTATATTTTTTTTAAACATAAATTTTGCCTAACAACAAAATAAGATTATCGATTCTCTTTTTGTATAGCTTTAAATTTAAGAAGAGTAATATAATAATAATAATAATAATAAAAATAATAATAAATGAATAAAAAATATTAAAATGTGAAAGAGATAAATATAATATTATATTAAAATTATTATTTTTTTAGAATCAAATTTGTAAAGTTCACCTAAAAAATTATAAAATTAAAAAATTTGATATAATTTTCTGGTTTTTAGTTTTATATCTTAAATTTTCAATAATTTGTTTTAAGCAACGTCTAAATGATACTGTACTGCTTATTGTCACCTATATTTTTAACGTTTTTCTACTCCTTCTTCTTCTTTAAATTAACTTTGTCCTGTAAGTATAATATTAAATCAAATAACAGCAAATTATTGTACGGTATTTAATATTGAAGGGTTTAAAGTTGCTTGATTGCTTGATTGAATTTCACAGAAATTGATATTATCCATGTAAATAATAACTTTGATAGTACTTCTCTATTATTCGCTATTATTCTCGTATATTTGATACCTATACGACTACGTGGTAGACAGATTTCGAATTGCTTTGTAAAAATTATCATTACGACTTAAGCTTGATCTTTTTGATGTTATGACTCGAATGACCCATTTCTTGTATTGATAACAGAGTTTTTCGTTCAATATTTATTATCGAAATAGTCTGAACGATTAAAGGCTTTAATTTTCCTTCTTGAGATATTCCCTATTGACCCTATTTATATAATATACCTTTGTTAAGAAAACACAAAAAAATTATTTATTTTGAAAATTTACTCAATTTAGTTCTTACATAATATGACGAGAAAAAACTAACAACTAAAGAAGCTAAACAGTTGGACAGAATAAAAGAAAGATGATATTATTTTGTCTGGATCAACAAGAGAATAAAAAAAAACACCTTTCCTCTTACTTTTGATTCATGATATAAAAAATAAAATATTTGCTTACGCATTTTTTATTCTTATTATTGTTTCCGGTTTCCTGCTTAAATTATTATTTTCTCTCTTTCTATTTTTTTACTTTTTATAAATCGTAGATATCTCTTTCATTTATATGGTTTCAGTTTCCATTTTATTATTATTTTCGTTTTTATTTTATTATTCCGATGACATTTTCAATAACTTTTTTTTTCGAAATAGGTAACATACATTATTTAACAACATAGATACATCTATAATATACAATTTCCATATACAGTTACAGATAATATTTTTTCTATATAGTTTAATATGGATGGGTATAATAGAGGTTTGAGAGTGTTTTCTATAATATTTGTAGATTTGTAGAGCATGTCAACAATATAATAATATTGTATATGTTTGAAAAACGGAATATTATGACAGTCTAGATTTCAGTACTATTTCCGTTGTATGATATTGAAGAGAATGGTAAATTGAAGAGCAAAAAATGTGTTTTTATTTTTTTGTTTGTTTTTGTTATCCTTGAAATTTGAAATTTAAATGTTAAGGTTGATATTGAAAATAATATTTTAAATTATTCGTTTCAAAAATACCTAGCTTGAGAATGAAACATAATATAGAATTTTTAGTTAGATTAAATTTCTTTGTGTATTGTTCACTTTAATTAGTAAGAATGTTGCAAACAATGAAAAATACTTAGAATATTGTTTTGTTTTATTATTGTTTATAATATAACTGAATACCTCTTTGTTTTTTTTTGAGTTTGTAAAGTTATTTTAAAATTGTTTGCAATTGTTTTTAAAATAGAAAAATAATATAACAATGAACGCTAGTTTGATTATTAATAATTGGATTTTAGAACATTATTAGTAAATTACTTATATTCATAGAAAATCTTTATTTATTACCAAAAATATTATTCATGCCAATTATTGAAAATGGTGTTTTCATTGCGTTGGAGATCATCATTTCGAAATTCATTACTTGTCTATAATATTATATAATTCTTCGACGGGGTCAGCATGTACCGTTATAATTTTTGGTTTTAAAGAGAAATATTGTTTCTGTTTCATGCATACATTTTGTTTTTAACATAAATGAAGAAGCGAATTTGCAAACAAATTGGAAGAAATTTTTTTCTTTCTTTCTTACACCTCATCAAGAATGCCTTTAATATAGGAGAAAAAAATCAAACTTTACTCAAATAGATTTAAATGAAATCGGTACACATGTTTTGTTATTTTCTTTTGTTGTTCTTCTTCTTAAAACATCATAGTAGAAAGGAATATTCACTAATAAAAGGATATGCACTGGGGTGGGGAATCAAAATATTTTTACTACTCCTTTTACAAAAAAACCTCATTAGTTAAAGAAGCAAAGGACTATTGTTTTCGTTTGTAATCAGTTGTGAGAAAGAAAGAGTGCGAAAAAAATCAATTAAAAAACCACTTAATTTTTGTAATGTAATTTTAAATAGCCCAGCCCACGGGAAAAGAGATTTTTCATGTGTATGGTCCTCTGAAATTTTGTGTTCGATTTTTTAAAAATGAACGTATTAAATTTATTAGGGTAGGAGAGTAAAGAAATTTTGAATGATTGATTTTTTTCAGGTACCTAAATAACATAATATTGGTTCCAAAAACATGTTATTTCTTAAACATAATGTTATTTTCTTTTATTGTCTTATAAGTGAAGTAAAATTTTTTTTTTATTTCAAACAGATTATAATTGATGTATTTTCAATATACAAATTTTTTCAGGTATTGAGCCAGGTAGTTAATACCAATAATTTTTTTTAGGAATGACTCGATGCATTTTTATTTCCTTCAAAATTAAATTTTGACATTTAATAGTCAATGATAATTTATTAATTATTAATAATATTAGAATTTATAAATAGGAAGGAAATTTGAATATTAATAATGTTTTTTATTGCTATGCATTTTTAAGTGTAACACATCCTTAATTATTGATAACTAAGAATAAATACAACAATATTTCTTTGAGACAAAAAAGTCGTTCGATAATTTTTTCCCACTTTGTATTTTGAATTTTTATCTCTCTCTCACAAATGAAATTCTTCTTACTATCTATTTCTTACAATTTTGGAAATCGACTAGAAAAATGGTAACCAAAAATTGACAAATTATAAAATTTCATTCCAGTACACTTTCTTATTAATGGATATCCTTTGATAGTAGATGCGTGTGCGGCTATACATTATATAATAATTTATGTACATAATCTTTCCCCTCAATCGACTGAGAAATGTTTTTCTTAAAGAGAAATTGTTTTTGTTTTATGGATCCATTCATACATTTCTTTAACACAAACGAAAGAGAAAAGAAAAAATAACAACAAAAAAAACAAATAAATGTCGATTGAGCACGTAATTCTTTCTGTTTCCTCCCCTTCTAAAACAAAATGGATTAAAAATATTTAGAATAATAACAATAATTTCAAAGCTATTGAATACATTCTTATATACTTGAGAAATATATTATTTTAAAATCATTTTTAGAATACATTGATTAGCGTAAGTTATTATGTATTTTTTTATGAAAAATAATCAAAAAAACTTTAATCAATTTATATGATAAACTGCATAAATGTTGACGCAATAGCATTTAGGGTAACGTTTACATATCTGATTTTATTTGATAAAAGTTACATATTTATTTATTTATTTAAGGTTAATTTAGCTCAAATAAAAAGCATTGATTTTAAATATAGAAATTAAAATAAAAAATACAACAAAATGAAAAAAAAAAAATGCAAAAATACAATTAAGAAAAGGTTGAAAAAGTCTTATAAATGTAGGTAGTTTATTATCTACTAATTATTATTATCAATACTATTGTTTATAACAATCAATAACAACAAAAATAATCAAACACAACAAACATTAAACAAAAAGTTCAACAAATGACAAAAGTCGATTTCGATTTAAAGGAAAAAATTAGTTTCCAGCTTTTTTTGTTTCAAAAATGTTTGATGATAATAGGATAATATTCTAGTTTTTCATTAAACAAAGTCGTATGACCATCAACAAAGCGCAATGTCAAACTGTCAATAAGGTTGGTATTTTACTTGATACACCAGGTTTTTCACATGGACAACTATATGTCGGGATTTCGCGCACTGGGAATAGAAATCATTTGAAAATTGTAACCGAAGAGAATAGAACTGTTAGAAATATAGTTTTTAATGAAATATTAGTTGATTAAATATTTCAATCTATATCAATCCAATTATATAGTCTGTCTGCTAATCTACTAATTTAACTAAAGTATCAAATATTACTAAAATATTGTTGATAGGGGAATTTTTGATTTTGATAATTTATAATGCAGTACAACCTAGAATGCTCTAATTTTGATTTTTCACTATATATAACGGTAGCAAAAAGTTACGTAGTAAAGTTGAAAAGTTGGTCTTAAAACTGTGAATTAAATATCTTTATTTTTATATTTTATTTCGTTATTAAATTGTAACAATAGTATTTTTTTTATCGAATTCATTATAAAAAAAAACTTTTGTTGGTATAGTTAGTAACATGTTAGGTTAATTGCAAAAAACTATTTGACAATTATAGTTTAACTATTTTATAGAGGTGTATTTATTTATTTTATTTATTAATTAGTAAAAACTATATAATATAAAACATAATTCAAAATTCACAAACAAATTTAAGCTTTCAAAATTAAATTTTTAAATTACTTTTTCAAATTAAGTTATTTTTAATTAACTCCTTTAATACTTTCTTAAATCTTACAAAATTTCTTTCTATTTTTATTTCATATGGTAAGCTGTTAAAAAGTGCTGATCCTCTATATTGTATTGCACATGGTGTTACCGATTCTGTATTCAGTAGTGTTTTTTGCATTGATAAGGGTTTGTCGGGTGGTCTATTTTTTCAGTTTTAATAGTATGTCGATTAACACTAATGTTAATGTCAACAATTTAATACGATACACTGTAAAATGTCATTAAGAGGAAAATTAAAGCAATTTTTAGTAATAATTAAAGATATTTCCATCTGTATTACATATCTTATATACTAATACGCTTAAATGTCTGTTAAACTTTTCACAAAGCTTTTACAACACAAAGCTTTTTTCAAATAGATTAGACAACTTTATTAGAACTATTACGAATTACGATAGTGTGAAAAATTTATTTAAAGTCATACACCACAAAACAATAAAACCAAATAAAACCAAAAACAAATTAAAATTAACCTAAAAACAATTCACCAATTGAGCAATAGCATTGACTATCTGATTATATGAATTAATTTAAAAAAACAAACAAAGTAGCAAAGAAAAAAACCGAATTATCAGAATGTAATTATTATATCGAATTATAAAAATAGCTTTGTTAAAATATTACGATATTACGATATTACAGCAAAAAAACTTACCAGTAAAACAAATAGTAAATTTAGGAAATATATTCACCAAGACCATGTTCACAAATTCCAATAATTGAAATTTATTTATTTTATTAACAAATAATTCAAAAGTATAAATTCAAATGCGCAGTAGCATTGAGGAAATATTATATTGTACATGGAGAATCATGAGCCGAAATTTACGATCTGCTAAGAACAAGAAAAGGAAAATATGTTATGACGTTATTATCAAGTTCCAATTCAATACACGGCAAATTTAGTACACATAAAAATTAAAAAAAACTTTAAAAAGAAAAATCACAGACTACCCTTACCTACATCAGATACCTTAGCGGGATAACAATATAACAATAAAAACTGAAGAATAAGAAAAAAAGCATAATTATTGGCCTTACCCCTAACTATAATAGTCATAAGGCGTCATATGATGTCATATGATACTTCATTAAATGGCCTATATGATTCGACAAAGTCATAACCAATCATAACCTTTACTATAATGGTCATACCTAATCATACCAAAACGTCAAAACCAAAATTTAAAAGAAATGAAATAAAAATATAAATTCTATAAATAAATGTTTTTGGTTTTTTTATTTTGAGTTTTGAAATAGTTAGGGCTATTATGATAATAAAAAAAAACCCTACAAATGTATCTATGGCTATTTTAATGTGTTTTTATTCTATGGCTATTTTTGTGTTGTATGTATTTAGTTTAAATGCATTTAATTTCATATCTATACTGCCGCGACATCTCTGTTCGCCACATTTTGTTGGAATGTACGCCTCTATTAATAGTATTTGTTAGGGAGCGTTTAGACATCAGATTTTGTTTTATGAAAGTTTTGTTTTACTTATTTTTATTACATTTATCACTTTTATTTCAAAAGTTTTAATTACATATCTCAAAGATAAACAAATATAGTTGCAAAGTATACTATATTTCTTCACGCAAAATCCACTTTCTAAACTTGCAAAATACGAAGATGCGAATATGCATGACGAGTACTAATAATAAATACTTATAAACAAATATAAATATACAGTGTAATTTCAGAACATTTATGAAATATAAATATTTAAATAGTAAATCAATTATTCTAAGTATTATTTGTATTGATGAATAATAATAATATTTAATACACATATTTTGTATTTTTTAATGTATATCTTTCAATATATTGGCATAACACAATTACGAAATTATAAATACATTTTCTCGCAAAATCACTTTTTCAACTTGCGAAATACGAAAATGCCTGTCGAGCACTATTATTTAAAAAAAAAATATATATGATATTCTATAACAAAGTCGGATATCAAACTTTAATGAATAATCATTTATACGTTATAAACACAATTCAAAAACGTATTAACGCTTCCTTGTATAAAAGTTTTTCTTCAAAACTATTAGCGGTCAAAATTTTCATTTTGATTCTATGAAAAACAAATAAAATTATTATTTATTATATTATACATATTAAGTATATTATAAATATTGTGAATTATAATTTTATTCATTTTATTATTATTATTTAAATAACAATAATAATTTATGATACCGTACGTATTATAATACCTACCTACCTGTTGTGAAAATAAAATTTTAATACATACAGTGAAAAATGCTTTCAAAATAAAACAAAAAAAATATAAACCTGAAGTAGGCCTGCGGATTTATCTACAGGTCCACTGTTTAATAAATAAATAAATACCTATATAAAAAATATAAAAAAATAGTTATAGATAGATCAAAAAATATTGTAAATTACTAGCTATTCCCGGCGTAACATTCGCCTGTCTAGCATTAGCATTATAAATGAAACAATTTATTTTATTTGTTTATTTTCTTTATTTTCTTAAATAAAAAATCAATGTTTTACAATTATAGTTCCCGGCGTAACAGGGAATAGCTAGTACTTTATTATTAGATAACATTCAAAATTTAATTTACATTTATTATATTGTATTATAATATTATGTTTTAATTTTAATTTTCTGATCTTAAGATTGTACTCATTAGAGTTGCGCCAATATGGCAACACTTAATATGTTTATATATTTTAAACACTTTAGACAGCTACTTTTTATGCTTCTCTATACGTGCTGTAGACACAAGTGATTTATGTTTGATAAAAAATATGAACAACACATTTTTCTGCAACTATATATTAACCTAGATTTAGATACCTAATCTTGGAAAATCAAATCGATTGAAGAAAAAAACGAGTTAAAAATGAATAGTCCAAAAGGATATATCAAGCAAAATTGGAATTTACTTGTTGAGTAACTGTTTACTAAGTAAAACTTGATTCAGATAGTCATTGAATTTGAAATAATTATTATTTTTGACTACACTTTTGAGCCACAATAGCAACATAACACTAAATCAATATTTCCAAATTTACAAAAGTATAAATTTTGCAGATATTGCAAAATATGTCCATAAAGGCTAACCCTGATTTAAGAAAAGTAATCACAAAAATTTAATGTAAAAATTAGTTCTGATATTAACGTCATATTATTAAAAAAATAAAACGAGATGAACACTAAAAAAAGATTAATGTCGTTTAGGGAGTGTTGATAGTATTTGATACTACCAACATAACTATTTTCGTGCAGATTAACGTCAATCTGTCAGTATACTTTATTATTTTTATTAATAAGTTCTTCCCCACAGTCAGACACATGTTTTGCTTTATATAATATATCATGACAGGAATATCGTAATCCACCAGCAATACATAGAGTTTTTCGTCACCAGAAGTATTGTAGAATATTTAAAAGGTTGTTAGTTCTTCACTGTTCTTCACAATTTTTTTTATGTATACTGCACCATCAGCATCATTGACAGTCCAATAATAGTTTTGAACTCCATATTTTACAAAAAAAGCACAATTATTAAAAATTAGTTTCGAAAATCCATAATAAATCTATTCTCCCAACGGCTGTTTAAAAATAATAAACACAAAAATAAAATATTCAATTGGTAAAGAGCTTATTTTTTTATAAGGATAATTTAAAAAAAAAAATAGATATATTATTGAAATTTATTTTGGGATTTTTAAGAAGATTACGTTATAATATGATTAAGATAGTAGCTTACATATTTCAAACTGATCTTCATTTAAAATATATATAGGTACCTACCTACTACAATGATACACAATGCAATTTAAATATTATCCCAGCTCAATTTGAAGTATGTATGTATTATATTTCATGAATTGTGTAGTAAAATGTGTGATAAAATAAAATAAATACAATAAAATACCTAGTGGTATTTGGTAATAATATGGGAGATATTTCAATTTTTTTTTTTATTTTCTAGTCAGTAACATTATTTTACTTAAATTGTTACCAAATTATACCATTGACAATTTTTATTACAAAATTTAATCACAATTTAAAAGTTCATATATTCTAAATGAGGTTTGAGCCGAAGTCCTTCTAATTGGTACTCGCGAAGGATATAACCAATACACCATGTACATTGGAAATATTCATGTTATATTTAATTCTACAGTATACCCAGTAGTTCAACGTAAACAACCAGTTTTTGTTCTTAAACTGTGGTGAGCAGCTTTTACAATTCTATGGAGATTCTAGGTCAATGCACATCACTTTTGTATATTTCCAATTTACCGCATTAAGACTAGACAAAAATAATCTTACTATTAATATTATTCAGTAACCATGGCAACATTATTTTTAATTAAGAAAAATATCAATATTTTTTTTTTTTTATGAAGTAAGTATGAAATAAGAACTGGTGCTCATATTAGCTTCAATATTACATTATATACCTAAGTAAGACATATATGTATGTATATGACTAATACATAATATGGTTCGGCATTAGTTTTAGAAAAATTGATTCGTATGCTGTTAGCTTGTTAGATATATCCAGAGCTACATCAAAAGCTTCACTATATTGATGAAGGCTGATGTTGAGCTTTTCGTAGAGGCATATCATGAGATCACCGGTGGAACGTTCTACTATCAAGATATTTCTTCAACGTTTGGTTGATTATGATTTTGAATCGTTTTTGAATAATAATGAAAGTAATAATAACTGAGGACGTACAGTTAGAAAGATTGCTTTCGTCACCTTTTTTGGGAATAGGATAAACAGGGATAAGTTTCCAATAGGATGAGTAAGTTCCTAAAGAAAGGACAAATGGAATAAGTGACGCTGTTTATAATTGGCGAAGGCGATGTGTCGCAGCACAATTGCAGGTATACCATCAGTATTGGTAGATTTTTTATATTGAGATTCTTAAAAATGTTTACTACATTTCTTGTCCTTTGAAAAAATTTACAACTGCAGGAGGGAGTGTGGAGGATTAATATAATTGTACCGTTATCAAACATAGGTGGAAACGAAGAATTGCAAAAATATTGCCCAAGGCTATTGTTAGAAAGAATAAAGATATCTCATCTCAACCTTTTGGCTGTGCAGGAATTTTTGCTGATTTATAATCATTTTACATTTATTCCTAAATAGCTTATAACTCTAATATGTGTTTAACGGTTTTATTTCAAAGGTATTATTTTTTTATAAGCTTCTTCTTTGAATTTCAGAGGTTTGCTGCAGAGGTCATTAAACCCACTTGAGGGAGTTCGTGTTATACTTTAAAGGCTGCTTATTTACCAGAGCTGGTTGTTGTGCTTACTTCGAAGCTTATGCTTACAAGACAGCTCCCAGTTGACCAAATTGGTTGGAATTCCAATTGCATTTCCAAATATTTAACAAGTACCTTAAATGTACCTAATTAAAATTAATGACGTCTTAGTTTTCTAACTAATTTCAGGAAAAAATTCCTTTTCAATATTCCTACAGGAATTCTAATATTTTTTCCAACAATGTTTCCACACTTTTTTACCAAGTATTATTCTTCTAGTTTTTTATATGGTTTTCCCTATAAATTTTCCTACGTTTTTCCAATATTATTTCACCTTCTTTTCCTTGTATTGTTCCTATACTTTTTCATATGGTTTTTCCTATAATTTTTTCTACGTTTTTTCCAATATTTTTTCACCCTTTTTTCCTTGTATTATTCCTATAATTTTTGATATAGTTTTTCCTATAATTTTTCCTACGTTTTTTCCAATACCATTTCACTCTCTTTTCCTTGTATTATTCCTATACTTTTTCCCATAATTGTTCATACTATTCGTTATTCAATTCTGTTTCACCCCTGTTTCACCGAATTCTGTTTGTGTTATTCCTTTAGCTTTTCTTAAGATTTTTCCAATAATATTTCACCTTGCTGTATTTTAAAATAAAATAATTTAAAAAAAAGAAAATTGCAGTACTTAAACCATAGTGTTGTTTTATTCAAATAGTTAAAATAAAGAAAATATATATATATATATATATTATATATAAACTCGTATTAAGTATTTGATGGCATTCTCCTCTTTTGTTTGATAAGGTTTCACTAATTTTAGAATCTGAAAGAAAATTACTTTTAATATTTGTAAGTAAAAATATTAATAATTTAGTAAAACTTTAGTTATTTATATAAGTTATTTATATATTTAGTAAAGCTTTTAATAATCTAAATATTTCATATATAATATATAATTTAAATTAAGTCAAAAAATGTACATACAAAGAAGGTAATTCCAAACGTTTTTCCGGTTGCAATCCACTATTTGGTTCATCACTTTTTTTCATACTAAAATCCTATAAAAATTAGTTTCAAATTATTAAAACGATATCTATTATTTTCTTTTTTTAATATTTTTCTGTTTAACACGCTTTCGTTAATAAAAAAAAATAGTTTCATATATTTTGTACATAATAATACTACAAGCTTAATTTATAATATTTTTAAATTATTTTATACTTACAAATTTTTGCAACTATCAAAATGTTTTTTTTATATTTTTTTGTTTGTTAAATAATACTACAACTTCACTCTCGCACAAAAATCAAACGACCAACACTTAATTATTCCAATATTTGTTGGTACCATTTCAGTGTTTTTTCAAGTAAAAGGATCCATTTTGTATGACTAATGTTTTTCTAAACGTGTAAATCGTTGTATCAATATTTTTTCCATTCTGTTTTCCCGTTGGTAACAAAAATAATATTTATTGCTTGGAATATATGTTGGAAATATCTTGGTACTAATTAAGTGTTTTTTAAGTAAGAGAAAAAATTGTTGGAAATAGTATTGATATATTTTGTATGATAATGTTTTCCTAAATGTGTAAATCGTTGTACCAATATTTTTTCCATTGTGTTTTCCCGTTGGTAAAAGGTATTTGTTTATTCATTGGAATACTCATTGGAAATATTATTGGATACTAAATCAGTATTTTTTTCAGTACAAGTAATAATTGTTGGAAATATTGCTTGTATAATTAATGTGAAAACATTTTTTTTGGATAGGACGTAATTGAAGATTTTTTGTAAGGAAAGAATACGGTAATTTTAAAATAAAATTTTTTATGACGTCATACAGAATTATAAAGGCTATTCGTAATTATACAACAAAATTAATTTTGTACTTTATAACATTAGATAACTTAATATTTAATTTTTAAATATTTAGGTAACTTTTTACATGAAAAATATTAATAATAAACATTAAGAACATAAAAAGAATTATATAAAACTAAAAGCTCACACGCTTCAGTTTAAGCATAAAATATTATAAAGTTTTAACAACTTAAAAAATTAATCTTAATGTTTACTTAAATATAATTATCAAACTCGTACGGCATAGTGACTTATAAGTCAGTCATAAAGTATCACATTCTAATTCTTGATTGAATTAAAAATACAACCATTCTGTTGTCAACCTCTTGAACAATAATAAAAAAACTTATGTTTTTCCTTATAACAAAACATGTGTTAATTACATTTGACGCATAACAACAACAACCCGAAAAAAACAACCTACAATTTTTTTGTCAACCTACATTAATATAATTGCACGAATTCGAAAACATTAAGTTACACCGCGTTTTGTCGTATATCCAGAAATTTGGCATTTAAGTCAAAATAAAAGTAAAAAGATAAGTATCGGTGTCGGTTATGGCAAAGTACATAGTTTAATGCCGAATACACAGATCGATAGAGCATCAAAAATTAATAAAAATGATATTTTGAGTTAATTTTTTTTCGATTTTGTGATGTACAATAATATAATTGCGGGCCGACGTATTGTTAAATTCAAACAGAAAGAAAGATTCAATAAATTTCAAGAGTAGACTAAAGGTATTTATGTTTTGTCTTTTATCCAATCATACTAATTTTAAATAAGTTTCGTTAAAGTATAAGTGTTTTCATCTTTGTACTAGGAAATCTACATTTTTTCAGTCCATGTAAATCCCTGTTCTTTTAAAAGCTTTAAATTTAACTTTAACTTTAATTACAAATATATAGAAATAGAATATTACTCTTGTAATATATACATGTACATAAACCCATCAGCATTAAATAAGCATTGGGATTTCTGTCTGCGCAATCTAGAAATATTTTTTAAGAAATATCAATAGTAAAAGTCCAGTAAGATAGAGATAACATTCATTCTTTGAATTTTTCAAAGTAACCTCATATAAAAATATAATAAAAAAGATTTTGATACCTGAATAATATAAAATATTTTTATGTATTTATTAAAATGTGTATGTTTTTATTTACACATTCATAGATAAATACATAATGTAATAATAAAAATAAAAAAAAATTTTTACAAAAAAGGAAAAGAAGATATCATGTGAGAAAACTTTTAACTCGTATATAAAATGAATTTTTTTTTGAAAATTCCAATTTTTGTTTTTGATATTTTTTTTATTTTTCATGTTCTTAAATAATATGTAAAATAAAAAAATAACAGAAGTTGGAATATTTCTCTTTAACTTTCTAACTCATCACGTTATCATCAAAGTTTTTTAGGTATATATATGCGTTTTCTAGCCTGATATTGGTTTGATCTACCCCCTACCTTCTTTCATAAAATTTTTTTAGATAAAATAAAAAATGTTCTGAAATTTCTGAATATTGAATTAAATTTTTTTATTTTTGCTTACATAAATATATTTTGTTCCTTGATTAAAACAATTTTATTTTCATCTCATTTTTATATAATATCTATTTTTTGTTTTTTTTTTTTTTTTTTTTTAGAATATTTCCAACAAGATTTTAGACAATCTTTTCTAGTGAATTTTTATAAATTTTTTGTTTTGTTTTGTTTTTTCCTGCTTGTTGCTGTTTTTGTTTTCTTGTGTATTTTATGTTTTCATATTTCTTTTCATTTGTTCTCATTTTTGCTTGTTATTACTTTTTGAATTTAAATTGATATTTTATAGCTTATTCTCAAAATAAATATAATTGTGGGTCTGAAGGAATTTCCTGTTTTTGAATTTTATTCATTTTTCTTCGAATGTAATGAGCACGTCACACATATGAAACTGAATAAAAGTAAAATAATATTATAAAATGGAAGGCCTATTCTAGGAAAAACTCCTTATTTTAACTTGAGGGTATAAAATGTTGAAATATAGAAGACATAAGAAGTAGATGGAAGATTTGAGAATAATTGAAATGAGTGAGATAGGTATATAAAAATACTAAGGGTATGATTTTTTTTTTTCAAGAATATTATACTGTTATTTTAACATTTTTTGTTTTATTTATTTATTTCAACTTCTCAAGACACAGAAAAAAAAAAAAAATTGGAAACAAAAAAATGAATTTTTCATGTTGTTAATTGACTTGGAAAGAAAAAAAAAAAAAAATTTTTCGAAAATCATTTTAAATCGGAAAAGAAGGTTCAGATATTCTACGAATAATTATTTTTAAATAAATAAATTTAATACTTTTTGTTGCAAGAGTACAAAATTTCATTTAGTCGCTCCATCGTATTTTATTATACTTTTAGGCAAAGTCAAATAATTTTAGTTACATAGGTACTGGCAAGAAGAAAAATTTGTACATCAAAATTTCAATATTCAAAATAAATGTTTAGAAAATTTGTATATACTTACTTGTATGCCTTTGACAAAAGCTCAATACTTATAACTATGATTTTACAAAAGACTACAAAAGCTTAATGTTTCATAGTCGTTTTCAATGTTCTATTTTTTTGGCAATCAACATTCTCCATCCAATTATATTTTTCCCAACCAAATATATAGAATTAAAAGTTGCAAAAAACTTAATAGTCTAGGGGATATTTAATAGCCATCAGTAAGATTGATGACATTATTCAGTACAACCACTAGAAATAAAACGAAAATAGAAGCTCTTGAACTCTACCTTTGCAGGTGATACCCATCATTAGTTAGAGTTAGATTCCGGATTTTAGATGAGGATTTCTCTAACAATATATAATTGCGGAAATAATTATTGAGGAAAGTAAAATTGGTGATCTAATTAATCTTCCCAATCGGGTACTGAGTTCCTTGGGAAAATGTTAATGGGAGAGTGATTCCCTAAAACAACTAACAATAACAAATATGTCACTCGAATCGTCATCTCAAAAAGGTACAGCTAAGTGTTAAATGATTTTACAGAAGTAACTTGAATGGTCATTTCTATCCACTTACCTAGGATATATTTACATTTGACTGTATTTGAATTGTAAATTTTGCCAGGGCACTATTTTTTTGATATAAAAAAATATTTAAGATCTAAGGAATAATTTTCAAGCCAAGTCATTCACGAGTCATCAACTAATATTCTAATAAGAAATATTTTATAGTTAATTTCCATTTCAAAATAATTACGCCCCTATGCCCCACGGATGAGGTTATAGAACATTGATGAATAATTATAAAATTAATTTGAAAAAACATTTTTTGTTGATCATCTTTAATGATAACATCGTTAATAAGTAGATAGAAAAATAGTTATTAAACTAATTTCCTAAAAAGTATAATAAAGTATTTTTTTTATAACTGTACTACGAATCCATTTTTTACTTAAAATTTTAACTTAATAACAAAAACTTGTTAGCTTGCGTTATTAAAAAAAAAAAAAATGTCACATACATACATTTTACAGATTAATATAAAACACATACACACATGTGTACAAACACAAATTATAAATACCTAGCTAAATACAGACAGGATGTTTATTTTTCATTTTGACTTTTTAACTGTTAAGAAAAGGTGGAGAAATAAAATTAACAAAAAAAAAAAAACACAGATTCAGATCAAGTTAACATGTTATGTGAGTGCAAGGGTGTAAATTATATATAAGGTGGTATAAATTAGAGTTGCCATAAATAATAATTAATGTAGCTAGTTGTAGACAAATTTAAATATGACAACCTGAATGACTTTTTCTTTTCAATATTTGGATCTTAACATTTAAAATGATGTCGTTTAAAAAGGTAAAACTAATTAGAATTTTTTGGTGCATGAATAGTACCTGTACTTAAAGCTAAATTGTCAAATTTTTTATTCTGTAAATCATAAGAAACTAAGTTTTTATAGCTAGCAAATATTAATGAACTATAATATTTTGCTTTCGTAAATTTATTTTAAACTGAAATATTATAGGTTCCGTTATTTCTGCACTATATCTACAAATAAAATCGGTAGAGTTCTAAAAAATTAACATATTGTGATTGATTTTATTAGGAAGAAAACAGTTTCAAAATTGCTGTACACTTTGTTTAAAACGTTAATAAAAAAGGAAAGGTTGCGTTGTAATCAGTCGTCTTAGGGTCATTACTCACGTAACATTTTATTGTTATAAAAACAAAATTAGTGCTGCGGGAGTTGTTATAATGGAATTTTTAGCAAGTGCTAATGCAATGTTGTTATAAGCCTAAAAGTGCGTAATCCCACATTAACAGTTAAAGTGTTGTTACAAGAATAGAATTGTTAGAATAGCAGTAGTGGTGCTATTATTTTACTGTATTCCTATAAACTTACTGTAACTTTTGAATAAATATTTAGAATAAGAAGGGCAATGTATTTTTTCCAAGTATTATTATAACAAATGTCAATGAAATTTCTTTCCCAGCCAAATGTTGCATTTTGGTCATAATAATTATAAATATTAAGGCAACTATTCTTAGACGCTAAATATTATGTATTAGTAAGATTTTTTTTTATATTATAAATCATTTGCATACAAATATAAAAATATGTAATTAATATACAATTCTCTTTATCATTAAATAAATATAAACTCCATAAAATTATTATTTTAAAATAACAAATAATACCTATCTCACTCTCACATAATATAAATTATTTCAAATTAATTTCATTTCAAAATTAAAATATATGCACTAATAAATATGTACACTAATCGTATAACAATATTACAGCAATTGCTCCGGTGCCTTATAGGATTCTCCATTTTAGTGCTATAATGTATTTATAACGATTCGCAACAATTGCGGAGCACTCAAATTAACACTAATACGGCTATAAGAGTGTTTATAATAGTGCTATAGAAGTGCGCAAGAGTCTTATAGCAATAAAATTGTTACGTGGGTATTTTTATTGGTATAATTATTCTTTTGAGTCACCAAAGCAAAAATATATTTCCAAAATTTATTACAGTTAATATTGTTTGGTTTTATTCAATTGAAAATAGCTTAACTTGTATAACCACGCAATTGATTGATAACGTTTGAATAGTTGTTATTTAAAAGAAATACAGAAGAAGATGAGCCAATTGAGATATGGATAAGTAATGATAATCAGAATTAAAGGTTTTATATTGTACTATAATTGGCGAAAAAATGTGATCTATCAGAGTTTCAGTATTTTTAAAAAAAACATTTAAATTTACCAATTTAGAAAAACATAGCTAAATATCTTTAACTTATAAAGTGATATAGCTTTTTAAAACAAATTATTGATTTTCGGTAAGCACGCTCTTATTAAATTCAAAGAAGGTGGTTTTGGGGGAGCAGTAGAAAATGTAATAAACATGTTACATAACTTCTACAAGCCATTTGAAATGTACTTTGTTTTATTTATTTATAAAAAAATTTTTATTTATGCTTTATTTAAACATAATATCTTACTCTAGTAAAACAATCAAAACACAAAAAAATAAAAATGTAGAAAAAACAATTAAAGTTAGTATATATGTATATATAATATTGTTAAAAGTAAATTGTAGATTATGATAGATGTAAAGCCTGAAGTACAATGAAAACGGCAAGATATTGTCAAAAAAAATGTCAAATTATGTAATGAACAAAATGTGTTTAAATGACATCATAACACTTGGTACGGTACAACGAAATCGGCGACAAAAGTTTGATCAAAATTTAAAATTTGTATTTCATTTGACAGTTCTAAATCATTAAATTCAAAATGTCTTTCTTGTTGCTTTTGAATTGTTGTTTGAAAATTAAAGTGAAAATGCCGCATTCATTGGACTTTCTATACGACATTCAATGTCCATAATTTAGGACGACAATGTCGTGTCATTTTTATTGGAGTTCAGGCTTAAGTATAAGATTTTCTTTAATTTGAATTCATATGAGAAAAAATTAATAAAATTTTTATACTCAACAGTCATAAAAACTCTATTAACTGGTCAATTTATCATAGTTAATTCGGTAAAATACCATGTTAAAAAATTTATTCTGATCGGAAACGACTACATTATTGTATTTAAATGGGTGTTGATCACCTGCTTTAATTACCTATAAATCTATTACCATTCTCTATTTACTATTTATGATTTCAATTTTGAAATTTTTCATCACAAAATAAAACTTAGTCCTTAAAGAGAGTCAATTTTTTAATATATTTAGCTTCAAAAGTGTAGTTACGAAGTATAACAGAAGTCAAAACTAATCTGTAAAGATTTTGAGTCATTAATCCAAAATCAGTTCATTCAATATTGAGTAAAAGATTATTTGGTTTGCACCAATCTAGAAATTATAGTTCAGGGCTTCTTTAAGTAGAATTATAATTATTAGATGATTTTATCGTTTTAAAAATGTAAAATACTGCTGTAATAAGTGTTGCTGAATAAAATTATTCACTTACTTCGGACGTTTCTAGTTTTATGCTTGTTGACAAATGTTTTGTCATTAGAAGAAGAATATTTAGTTTCACCCAAATTTTGAAACTATTTGTTTGGTTTTCTCAATAAATTTTATTTCCTGTTTTCTGCAACTTCTTCAGCTTTACCGAGTTTACGGCACTGAAATTTATATACAGAATTTTTCAAAAGTTAGTAAAACTGTTATTTGATATTATTTTATTTATCTTAATTCTATTTCCAATCCATTAATTACTATCGTGATGAGCAAAATTTTTTTTTTTCATAAATAATAGATCATTCAAGTTATCATAAATTGCCATACGTTAATTAATAATCCTTAATGTTTGACATCTAATGCAGAATTACCTAAAGTTGGCAACACTGTAACTTATATTATGATATTTTGAATTGAAGTATAAATTAAAATATAATAAAATTAATGTTAGAACATTTTTTTTTTATTTTTAGTCCTTTAAGATATTTTAAAACATTATTAAGAAAAGTGAAAATTTGAAAGCATTTTTTTTTTATTCTACTTTATACGAACATAATAATGTTGTACATATACATATGGGTACGTAACGTATATAATATTTATTTTTTTCTTTTAACTCCTAATAAGTTAATTCAATAATAAAATATACTCTTGATATGAATAACTTTTTCGTACTTGATACATTAATAATTATAGAAACAAGAAGCAGTAGCCAAAGTTCATTAGAATCATTAAAAAAAAAAAAACAACAATAATAACAAAAAAACAAAACAAAAAAAGGATATTATTTAATACACATCTTTTCAAGGATGCTTAATTACAAAAAAAAAAAAACATTTTCTATTTTGTTTGTATAATTTATTTATGTATATCTATGTACATAATGTATACATAAATGTGATAGGCAGTAAATTTGACTATTTTAAAAAAATCCTTAAAACATGTAATTTGTTTTTTATTCATTTTCAAAGAGTACCAGTTTTGTATTTGATTTATTTACATTGTATTTTAATTTATAAATAAGAAAAAAGAAAAACTTTTTTTTTATCGTATTTAAAAAATTTATTTGATTTTAATGAATACACATTAATGTCAGGCACACACACAAAGAACAACAAAACAGAATGAAATAAATAAAATAAGGCAAAAATAGCATATAATATAGGAAGGTACCAGCTAGCTGTACTGAAATTGAATAATATGAATACAAGTTAGATATAATTAAAATTGGAGAAATGGAGATATTGGGTTGTTAATTGTAAGTTCTTGTGTCATCAAGTTAACAATAAAATAATAATTATAATGTAGATGTTTGATAAATTCAGGAATCAGGAATTTTTTTTCAAGAAAAATAATTAAAAGGAAAACTTATTATAAGAATTTGTAAAGTAAAAAAGACTTTTTTGGAAATAATGGTATATATTATGTAAAAATCTATATTAACCCTTCATTCATTACCTTTGGTCAAATAGACCGAAAGGGTAAATTTTTTGTTGATAACATTAATCCCGAAAAACTCTATGTGAGCATAAAACGAATATATATTTTGTAAATAACTGGAAAAAATTTCATTAATATTTTACTTCCCATCTACCAGATCAAAGTAAAAACGTTGGATTGGGACGAAGTAGTTCCGTAGTGTAAAATATGTTCAAATCACTATCACATTTTTATGTATTGATGTCGTTATCAGACAATTTCGATGTTAAAAAATCAATTTTATATACTATAGTTGGAAAATCTTGTGTTATTTGTTTAATATGTTATGTTTCAGCCCCACATATCTTAAGCGGACAATGTATTGATAAGGCATTAAAACCCCAGATAAGATATGGAGAAATAAGAACGGTATATAAAAGATGGGATATAAATAAATAAATTACCAAAGTTGATGTCGATCCGATCTACTTTGAATGAGAGATGGTATGAAAATTGTATAAAAATTTGCACAAATGTATTTTATTGTTTGATAACATTATGAGATCGGAAATGTAAGTAAGGAATGAAGGATTTTGATTCGAAATTGTAAAACTATTTTCAATTTTGTACAATTATATTATATTTTATACATATACCTATTAATTTTGGCTCGTTTCTATTTTTATAGTAACAAGAGGATAACAAACTCAACATGTTAATTAAAAAATAAAATAAAATAATTTAAAACACAACAAAAAGAAACCAATTCAAAAATAAACGTAACTTTAGAAAATCCGCTTAAGTTATATGAAAAGGAAAAATAAGAAATAAAAACAAAAAATTAAAAATTGTTTTAAAAGTATATGTGGAGTAGTACTTAAACTCTACTAGATACACACACTTATACTCACTATTCTCTTTTTAACATACATAACGATACTCATTCTCTTCAGAATTATAATACAAAAACTATGTAGGTATATTATTATTGTAAAAACAAGAAAATTCTAGTCAAGTTTCTTTTTAAAAATAGCCTGACAGCATCACTTCGAATAACTGTTATTTTCTTTTTTTTATTTACAGTTTTCTACAATTTTCCTTTTTTGTAACTAAGAACTTTTTTTGTTTTTTTACAATAATGTTCTAAATAAAAAAAAAATAAACACACATTAAAGAATATTAACTAGAAATAAGGAAAAGAAAAAATAAAATAAAACGAAAAAAAAAGTAAAACAAAAAACATGTTGAACTTAAGTGGTAGCCCAAAGCAAAGATGATTATATAGTTGTCATGTCGTTGTCCTTGTCATCATCGTTGTCGTCGCCCGGCAACACTAAAACCTTAAACCACCCACATTTTTATCACAAAACTTGTCTTCAGTCAAATCATTTTTACACATCGCACATAATATGCACACATAGATTGATGTACGCATACTATGTAACATTATTATACGCATACTGTAACATTTATTGTTACTGCAACAATTATTATAGTAAGTTTAAGTTGATGTTTTTTTTGTTTGTGAATTTGTTGTTGCCTATTCAAATTTTTAAAACATAATAATATAATACGAAGCGTATTATATTTACATATATATGTTTGTTGATAAACATATTTTATATGCTAGGGTGTCCTTTTTTTTGAAAATATTTTTGAAGATTTTTTGGATATTTAAAATTTTGATTTTTAATATTAATTTACTCTTATCTGAATCATAATATTATTAAAAAACAAAATTTTATGCCAATTAAATCATGATAGTATATTAGTCTCCACTTGAATGCCAAATTTGACTAAGTAATTTGTTATAGAGTTAAGTATAATTTATTATAAATTTTTTTTTTGTATATTTGTTTATTTATATAACAGTGGATTTCTGTAGCACTTGCAATCTGCAGGCGTTACATCTATATTCAAGTGATTTACCACTCTTATTTCAAATTTGTAAATTTTATATTATTTATAAATTGATACATAAAATAATAATAATAAAAATAGTATTAATTTGTTGGCATCAAAATTTTTAATAATTTTTGTTTTGATAACGAGCTTTACAGTTTTTAGTGCGATATTACGCTGATGTTTAATAAGGCAATCCCTTAGTAAGTTCTACTTTTTGTGGTTAGATACCGATGCTGAATGATGCATTTTAAATTTTCAAGCAATCAAATATATGAACTTGCAATCAAATATATGAACTTGCCATTCATAAAAGCAAGGAGCGCCAATCCTGATAACTGTTCAAAATATGAGCACATAGTTTAAATTTACGCTCCTTGCTTTTATTCATGGCAAGTACATTTCTTGTATTTGCTTTTTTCGTACAAACATTTTATCTAACATTATTTTCTCCTGCCTGAAGTCAAATGTTAGAATTACACACATAACATTTTTTAACAGACCTTGAACAACCTAATTTATTTTCTCCTTGTTAGTGGATTTAAAGTTGCTACCAAAACTGTGTAACCCTTGGAGAAAGCAAGTTTTTAAAAAGTTTTTTTTTTGTTTTATTATTTCCTTTTTAGTGATAAATTAAAAAACCTTCATTTTTTATTAAAATTAACTATTATCAAATCTGTAAAATAAATTTCAACAATAAAATTTTAATCGATAAAATATCACATCATTTCAGTTATCTTTTTGTTGCATTGGTGTTGATGTTTCTTTAAAATGGGTTAATCTGTAAAATTATATAAATTCCGTGTATCTGAAAAGGAAATACTTATCTTTAATAAAATTTTCCTTTAAAATCTATATTAATGTTATCGTACTATTTTTTTTCGTACTAAAAGTCCAAAAAATCAAATGCAATAGTCCATAAATAATACAAAAAAAAATTTGACTCAAAAGAGAATCGAACTGAATTAACACAAAATCTCTTGTATTAATTTAATATTATCATCAAACATTTTATAAAGCACGACGATAATATACATACATCTACATGATATGTACATCAGTATTATATAGTGACATGGTGGATTTCCTCTTAATGGACGCGAACGTCCGGACAATTTTATTTTACACTATAAATGAAACACAAATACCATTAAAGACAATTTTATGATTTTCTCTCAATGCGCGGAGGACTGACATTTGTTATGTAGCCAAAAAAGGTTGACGTTTGAAAATATGTTTACATGTGTTGATATTACTTTTATTAAAAACATTTAAAATTTTGTTAAGAGTAATAATGGATAATAACATTGTAATATTCGAAAAAAATAAAATATAGCGCTTTGCTTTTATCTTAAAATCTAAATAATTTGTTAGAAACAAAATAATCTTATACTAAAAAATAAAAAACAAAAAAATTACACTTCATATCTTTTTCTTAAAAAACATTTGAAATTCTATATGTTAATTCGTTCATTAATAAATCGAGATAGCAATAAATATTTATCAAATAATTATATATCTATCCTTTTCTTTTACTTCGTCCTTCAGCCAAAAGTTGAAAATATTTTAACTAAGAAATTGGATGAAGAAAATGCCCGGAAAGGAATTTTTGTGTATGTGTTGGTAAAATAAAACTTTTTGAATGGTTAAAAAATTTGTCTGGACGTTCGTCCATTAAGAGGAAATCCACCATCAGTCAACTGCACTATCAACTATCAATCCATGTATAAGTAAAGCATACAATATACATATTTTATTTGGTTAGAAGAGTTGCTTACATTTATTCTAAACTAAAGTTTTCGGGTGTGTTGAAATAATTGAGAAGAGAATAACAATTAAAATATACTTTTGTTTTTGTTAAAAAAATCTTTTTTTTTGTTATTATAATATTATATTATAAAAATTAATATAGTAAATTTTATAATATAATAACAAAAAAAACATCTTATATATTAATACGCTTAAACGTCTGTTAAACTTTTCACAAAAGCTTTTACAACACAAAGCTTTTTTCAACTAGATTAGACAACTTTATTAGAACTATTACGAATTACGATAGTGTGCAAAACTTAATTTAAAGACATAAACCACAAAACAATAAAACCAAATAAAACAAAAAACAAATTAAAATTAACCTAAAAACAATTCACCTATTGAGCAATAGCATTGATTATATCTGATTATACGAATTAATTTAAAAAAAAAAAACAAAGTAGCAATGACAAGAACCGAATTATCGGAATATTATTATATCGAATTACAAATAATTAAAAAAGCTTTGTTAAAATATTACGATATTACAGCAAAAAAACTTACCGGTAAAACAAATAGTAAATTTAGAAAATATATTCACCCAGACCATGTTAACAAATTCCAATAATTGAAATTTATTTATTTTATTAACAAATAATTCAAAAGTATAAATTCAAATGCGCAGTAGCATTGATTAAATATTATATTGTACATGGAGAATCATAAACCGAAATTTACGATCTGCTAAGAACAAGAAAAACAAAATATGTTATGACATTATTATCAAGTTCCAATTCAATACATGGCAAATTTAGTACACATAAAAATTAAAAAAACTTTAAAAAGAAAAATCACAGACTACCCTTACCTACATCAGAGACCCTAGCGGGATAACAATATAACAATAAAAACCGAAGAATAAGAGAAAAAGCATAATTATTGGCTTTACCCGTAACTATAATAATCATAAGGCGTCAATAAAAACTGAAGAATAAGAGAAAAAGCATAATTATTGGCTTTACCCCTAACTATAATAGTCATAAGGCGTCATATGATGTCATATCATACTTCGTTTAATGGCCTATATGATTCGATATGATTTAGCAAAGTCGTAACCAATCAAAACCTTTACTATAATGGTCATACCTAATCATACCAAAACGTTAAAACCAAAATTTAAAAGAAGTGAAATAAAAATATAAATTCTATAAATAAATGTTTTTGTTTTTTTATTTTGAATTTTGAAATAGTTAGGGCTATTATGATAATAAAAAAAAAACACAAAAAACGTGTCTATGACTATTTTAATGTGTTTTTAATGCGAGTGTGGTATGTATTTAGTTTAAATGCATTTAATTTCATATCTATACTGCCAGCGAGATCTCTGTTCGCCACATTTTCTTGAAATGTACGTCTCTATTGATAGTATTTTTTAGAGAGCGTTTAGACATCAGATTATGTTTCATGAAAGTTTTGTTTTACTAATTTTTATTACATTTACAAATTTTATTGCAATTATATCAAATTTTATTTCAAAAGTTTTAATTACATATCTCAAAGATAAACAAATATGGTCGCAAAGTATACTATATTTCTTCATGCAAAATCCACTCTCTAACCTTGCAAAATACGAAGATACGAATATGCGTTACGAGTACGAATATGCGTTATGATATTCTATAACAAAGTCGGATGTCAAACTTTAATGAACATCATTTATCCGTTATAAACACAATTCAAAAACGTATAAACGCTGCCTCATATAAAAGTTTTCTTCAAAACTATTAGCGGTCAAAATTAATTTATAATAAATAAATAAATACCTAAATAAAATATATAGAAAAATAGTTAAAGATAGATCAAACAATATTGTAAATTACTTTAAGCAAATAAATAAAATAAATAAATAAAATAAATTGTTTCATTTATAATGCTAATGCTAGACTGGCGAAGAGACCGCCGGGAATAGCTAGTTTTTTTTTAAAAAAATAATAATTTGACTCAAATGAGAATCGAACTCACAAACTTTGCGATATTAACATGACGCCTTAACCAACTCAACTAACAACCGCTTAAGATTATTTCTCCAAAATACAGATATAAAATAAAAATTTATTTTGACCCTGCATTGCCCAATAAAATAAATAAATAAATAACAATGCAAGCTAAAGAAAAGCAAGTAAAAATAGATGCGTCTGTAATCTTAATTCAAAAATATCTTGACTGGATTTATTAATTTTAATACAATAACGCTAGTCAATTCATTTTAACTAATTTCTTTGAAAAGTTGCATTTTAATTGAACAATTCATAGATTTTTTATGCTGTATAACTTTTTGTCAATTAATCAAAACATCTAAAAATATTAATTTCTTCAAATCGATCAAAAACAACCTGGCATAAAAGTTGTTTAAAAAAAAATTGAAAATTGAATATTATAAACATTATTTAGACAATTGACACAAAATTTTTTGAATTCAAAAATATAAAGGACACACCAATGCTTTTTAGACACAATATATCGTATTTTAAGGATTTCAAACGTTTTTTTTGTTCACTTTGGAAAAATGTTGAAAAGGAAAAATATTAAAAATTTTTCAACTAAACGCAACAATATTAGCACTGTACACTGAAAGAAATTTTACAACTAATTTTGAAAATATTAAAATACAAAATATTTTGTAACAAAATGTAAAAATTATTATTTTGTTAAATTTTTCGTATCGACGTGTATCGAAACCCATTATTCAAGTTTTGGAAATTTAAAATTTTTAGATAAAATTGTGTTTTTTTTTTCAAAAAAAAAGATAAAATTGTGTTTTGTTTACCTATATAGCATATATATCTAATATTAAAAAAAAATTATTAAATTTAAAACCTGCAAATTTAATTAAGAAATTATCAAACTATTTTGAATTTCTACAAAATTAATTCTAAATTAAACAAAAGTTGCAAAAGAATAATTATGTTTGATATTGTAGTTAATTTTATTATAAAGCGTTACATCAAATTAGAATACCGAAGTAAATATTATTAATAATTATTACCGAAGTTTGTATTCCAACTTCAAGCGAAATAAAGTTGATAAAATTAAAAATATCGAAGAAAAATATAAAAACCTATTTTGCCACAACGATTAGGAGAGTGTTATGAGGTATCAAAATATCTTGAGAAATGTCTTGAATTTGCAAAAAACAAAAAGATACAAAAAAGAATGAAAAAATAAATCGAGTATTTTATTTATCAAAATTTATAGTTTATCATGAATGTGGAAGACTATTTATTACTATTGTTAAGAACTATAAGCTTTTTTAAATAGTGTAATTCCATTTTAATTAATTTGCTAACAAAATTATACTCTCAATTATTTTTTGTCATTTATATTATGTGACAAAAGATAGTGAATCAAATTGAAGAGTGCATAAATTAAAATTAAAAATTAGACATCTTTCGACAACGATACCATTAAACATAATAATAATATTTATAGATGCAATGGTGACATAAAACGTCTATGTATCAAGATTGAATTTTAATTAATAAATCGAACTTGTTCTTCGTTTATCTACTTGTATATCGTTTGATAAATGGCCTAACTGTTTGGCCTATATAGAATATGTCGCATGTTTCACATTTTATTTTATAAATGCCTGTTGAATCTTCTATTGATATTTCGATTTTTTCCCTGAGTTTATTACCTATATTTTTATTGGTTTTATATTTATTTATTGCGGTTTTTATTGCATATGGGATTAATTTAGAGAATTCTGCTGACATGTGTTTAGTTTTTTCATTAATTGTTTTATTGATTGTTGAGTAACAATCTTCTATTTGTTATTTGATATTTCCTAATTAAATTACTGATTATGTTGCTATTGTAACCGTTACATAGCAGTAGCCAAATATTATAGTCTGCTATATGGGACGTTTAATAATCTCTGTACAAAACTATTGTAACCAGTTATTTTATGTTGGTGTAAATGATGTGAGTTTTCATGTATGATGACGTTACTGGTTGTAGACTTTCTATAGAATTTATATTCCAAATTATGGATATTTCGCTTTATTGTAAGGTCCAAAAAATTTAATGTTCTATTGCAGGGAGTCATTCTAAATCCGCAAATTGAAAATCCCCAGATTTTTAAAAAGCCCCAAAACCAAAATCCCCAAATACAAAATCCCCAAATACAAGATCCCCAAAAAAAAAATTCCAAACACGAAATCCTCAAAAAAAAAATATTTTAATTTATATCGGCACAATTACAAATTTAAAACGTTAATCGAGGGAACGTGAAAAATTGTATTATACTTAAATTTTTTTCGTCTTGCAATCTACATCTTCTTGCCGTTCGAATAATTTCTTTTTATATTTTTTAAACAGGGTTCCAATGAATGAGTAGCGGAGGCTTAGGACTAACGACTTTAAAAATAAAATATTTTTTTTTTTATATTTTTTATTAAAACTGTGCTATATGCGTTTACCTGCCTTTGCCTAAAACAGTGTTCCAATAAATGAGTAACAGGGGCTTGGGGACTTTGTAAATAAAAATAAAAATTGGGGATATTTTTTGGAGTTTTGTTATTGCATTTGATTTCTGCAGTGAATTTAAAATTTCCCACGTGATCATTTATGTGTTTATTCAGATTGTTGTTTTGCCTAGTTGTTCCGTTAAGGATTATGCATATATCATCCACATATCTACAATAGAACGTGATTTTATATGCCAGTGGGTTTTTTTTTATTAAATATATAAATATTTATTTTGAGTGGTTCAAGTAAATGTCAGTTAATAACACGGGCAATGGTGAACCCATTGCTAATCTATTTGTTTGCGTATTAAATTTATTGTTGTATATTAAGTATAGTACTTTTAGGTAAGTATAGTAGTTAGTTTTAGGATAGTATTTTCATTAGTACTTTTTCTATGTCATTGATCTATTGTTGGTTGAGTTTCTTACTGTCCTTTAATAAATGGACGATTATTTTTACTGTTTCATCTATTGGTATATTTGTGTACATGTTATAGTCACATCAAAAGAAGCTAGTTAGTAATTAAGTTTTATTTCTATGTTATTTATTTTGTGGATGAATTCGTATGATTTTTGTATGATGCTATTTTTTGTTTTTATGTTATTTTTTATGATTGTTTCCATACATTTTGAAATTTCATAGCTTGGTGCCGTTGTGAAATTAATGACCGGTTTAATAGGCATTATTTCTTTATGTGTTTTTGGTAAGCCGGTGAACTCAGGTGCTTTAGGCGTTAATTTGTTTGAAAAGTCTATTGTGTTTTTTATCGATAAGTGTCCAACATTCATTTATTGAGCTATTTATTGTTTTTCGTAATTGCTGGGGGAATCACAGTTTAATTATGTTATTGTTGTTAAAAAATTCTATTCTTTTTGCGTGGTATTCACTATTGTTTATGATTAGTGAATATTAGACACTAGTATTGCTTTTCTCAGCTTTGTATATTTTGACGTTGTTATCTTGTATTTTTTCTGTAGGTTTTTGATTATTTTGCTTGCTTCATAATATTTACTTTTGATTTTTGGTAAAAATTGTTACCTTGTCTAGTGCAATTTTTCAACTTATTGTTTAATAATACACGAGCTTCATTTTGATAATTAATGTGTGGGATACATTTTACGACTGTTTCAAGGTTCATTATTTATTTTTTGAAGTCTTTCTTGAAGTTGGTGCAATTAGGTATGTTGTATTTGAGGACTTTATTTAGTAAATCTATTTCGTTGTTTGTAAATTTAATATTTGTCTTCTTGACTGTTCTACGATGAAGTTTTTATGCATAGTTTGAAAGATAATATTTTGTATTTATTTTTTGTTTCTGCGTTAATTTGTTAATTTTCTTATTATGTGTACATATTTATAATTCTGTTCCTCTTGTTATGTATTTTATTATTGGTAAAGTCCAAGATATTATGACATTTATTTGATGTGTTTTGTTAAATTAAAATTAAAAATTAGACATGTTTCGACAATGTTGCAGTTGTTATCTTCTGTAATCAGTGTATAAGTTTTTATAATTACTTACCCAAATTAGTTGAGAAATATAATTCTAATTTTTATATAAATATAAGTAATTATAATAACTTGTGCACTATTTGCTGAAGATAACAACCTCAACTTTGTCGAAACATGTCTAATTTTTAATTTTTATTTTAATTTTTTAAATTTAAAAAAGAAAAACGTCCACACAGACGGAAAATAAAAAAAGAAAAATATTTCCCAATTAAAATATATAAAAAATTGTTATTTGAAAGTAGAAACTACAAAAATATATTCTAAGTTCAAATGCAAAAACATTTGACAATCAATCAACAAAAGTTGGGAAATGTTGATGAACATGATTTTGTTTCTTTGCACTCCTAATACAATACTAATAATAATAATGTACTAATGTAAGAACAAAAACAAAAATTAGAAAAACAATATAAAAATAAATTTAACTCTAATGTTCTTCCTTCAAGTCAATATATTAAAAATTGCAAAGCTTTAATTGATTTTGAAAATTTAAAACAAAAAACTTTAATAAAATTGTTACAGCGCCAAAAACTGTGTTTTTTAATTACCTAACAATTCATATGGTCTGTTTGGCTCATTTTCTATTTTGTTACATAACTGAACTTCGCACGTATTTAAAAATTTTTACTAAGTTGCAAGTTCACAAACCGCAAATTATCTACAAATAACATTTTCGATTAGATTATTTTTCTCTCACTAAATAATCGATTATACTGGAAAAATAGTCAGCTAAGATGGACATTAAAAATTACATGACTTAAATTAAATTGCTTAAACGATTAGACTGCAAATGCATTTGATCTTAGTTTAACATTTCCGATTACATCTAACTATATTAATGACAACATACTGAGTACTATTAAAACAGATAAATGTTGATTGAACAGCATATCAATACCGCACGAATATTATAGAAGTACATTCAAACGTCAATATTTTGAGTGAGTGGAAGCATTTAAATAACCTACGCACATTTTAAATAAACTGTTAAGTATTAAATTGCTATACATACGCATTAATTGTATGTTAATTCTGAAAATATTAATATATGAAATTTATACAATAAAAATATATTAAAAGGAATAACAAGACTTTTGATTTAATTAAATACATCAGAAAAAGTTGTCAAAAAAAAGAATAAATATCAATTTGATCAAAATCTCGATTTTTAATATGAAAAATTTTTTTTTACATAGATAAACCTGACCACAATAATAAATGAAAAATTTTTTAGAATAAAAATAAATTATTATTTTGAAACAGATTGCATTTTTATGTAGTCATAGGCGAATATTGTGCGTATTCTAAAATATATGATTTTCACTTATTTTCAATCCAAAACAACGTTTCCTTCTTATTTGTTAACACTCTAATTTTTTTTTTCAATGTTATTTCCTCATTTTTCATATTGATCGCGAAATTTCTTTTAGTGAAATAAATATGCCATAAATATAACATAAAGTATGTTTGCATGTGTATGTATGTAAAAGAACGTCAGAGAATTCAATGCGATTCCTAATGATATGCAATGCAAAAAAAACTCAAGAAAGAACGGCATTTTGAAGTATGTATGTATTTGAATGAAAAGCGACCTCTCATTGTGTCATTTTAATCTCATGGTACAATAGAGATGTCACATCAACAGAAAAACACATATATAATATTATTATATATTATTATATGTTGAAGGATATATTTGAATAAATTTTAGAATTTATCGTATATGCATTTCTATTTTATTTCTTATTTTTAACTGATTTTATGTTTTCAAATTTTTATGTATAAGGTGTCTACAAATCTGATAAATAGTGTGAAGATTTTTCAAAAATAAAATTAAAAAAAACCATAACGAAAAATAAGCTTGATGACAGAACATGTCTTTTCTTATAACTTCCTCCTTTCGATAAGCATATTATGATTGGTTGGAATATAACTTTTATTCCTCATTATATTTGTAAGAATATAATTTTATGCCAGTTTATTCATTCCTGGCCCTTTAATTTATCAACATCTAAATACTAAAAATAGTTTTGTTGTAGAATTTTTTTGTTTATTTGAACTGCTAATGAACTAGAAATTCTTATTAAATCTTTGTTAGCAAAATCATACCTATATATATACAACTAACCATAATCAAATATGATAAAGGGAGGTAGGTATATTATCAACAGTTTAGAAGCTTACAGATTTTCACTGTCAAAATATTTTGGAGTAGTAGGGCTTAGAATACGTTGAAAGAGAAAACTGATTATTATTTTCGTTATTGTGGTTCCACCCTGTCATATACATTACAGTTTAGTGAAGCATCCTGTCTCAAGATGTAGCATTATAATATATTCATGCACACGTACATACTGTTTTATATTATGAAAATGGAATTCATATGACAATTTAAATACACATAAATGTATTATAATATGACATATGTATAGGTACTTGTATCTATGTATGAAAAAAAGTTTTTCTTCGTTTAATCTAAAACGACAAATATATCCTCTATAATGTGATGAAATTCATAGAGAAAAATTATTTCTATATTTAAAAAAAAAAGTCTATGCATCCTGAAATGATTATTGTTTGTATTTCAAAAACGTTTCCCTTACTTAATAGCACTATATGCAATACTTCATTCTATTCTACTATTTCTAATTCGAAGCCATTATAGTCACTTTTGCTAGGTACGTGCATATTATACCTTCATTGTATACACATACAGATGTGTATTTAAATTGTTTCAGAAGAACGAATAAGTCGTTTTTATTGTTAAACATTACTTTTTGTAAAAGGAATAAAAAAAAACAGTCATATTCGCTAATAATAGAAAAAAAGGAAAATTCTTACTCCACCCCTCCGGCCTCATTCATTCATTTCAAAATTTGTAACTGAAACGTCATTGTTACCCGTCACCGCAATGCAAATTATTTTTGTTATTTTTTTTTTTTTTTGTCTTTTTAAATCTTTCTACTTGAATATTCAACAATAAAAATATGATAGTAAGTCTGTAGGATGAAAGGCATAATGTTATAGGCAGGTACTCTTCCGAATTGTATCTAAATGTATGTGGATACAATGTAATGTGAATATAATTTTATAGAGATAATGTAATGAAAAAGTGATTTTAATAAATTTGACTTTAGGATTTCCTCTATTAAAATAATTACGCTAATCGCTTTTAATCAAAAGAATATTATTATGCCCTCGCTTAATTTGACATTCTAAAATCTAGGCTACAAACACACAAATACATTAATTTCATTCAGTATGATAAAAATATAATGTAAATTCACAGTGCGTCAATTTATATTGGAATGTGTTGTTGTATGTTGAATTTGAGTGATATAATTATCTTCTTTGATTCTAGAATAGATGGAAATTATTATGGAAAGAAGGGTTTTGTATTTTTCATATTATTGTTATTATTTTTGTGTAACACGTAAACTGAATATCACTTTCGAAGAGAAAATATTTTTTTATCCCTTCTTCTTTTTCATAGAAATAGATTATGTTGTTTCAATATACCTTTTCGGCTAGTTGAAAGAGGTTTCCGCAGTGGTGGTTTCTAACATTGCATTCATCTATTATTCTAATTGATGATGACCATTTGGTGTGGCTTATCTTAAATCATTTTCAATACAGTAAGGTAAAAAGTTTTATTTACGTGGTCCTTCCATTATTGCTGATTAAGATATCCCCGGTATTGAACTACTAATGTAAGATTAGTAGTTCAATACCGTATCATCAGCAGCATAAAAGCGGTTTCACTTTGAAGAGTAAAGTACTATAGACCTCGAACTAAAACCTGACCCTAAAGTGGATTTCAAGCTACTTTTTGAGTAAATAGTGAGCAAAACCAATTCCTTTTTAAGTTCCATTAAATGATAGTTTAAAGAGTTTTCTGATCCCTTCGAACCTTACGAAAAATCTTACCCTTCAATATGAAAGTCAAGTATGGTCCTCACATTACTTGACTGATATTAATTGACTTGAATCGGTTCAACGAAAGTTTCTATGTTACGCTTTGAGTAATTTTTCATGGAATGATTCATTGGGACTTCCACCTTATTCCCATCGTCTTAAACTCATGGACTTACAGTCATTGTCTGATCGTCGGAGAATTACAGGTATTTCTTTTATTCAGCAGATCCTTTCGGGTAAGACGTTAGCACCTGAAATTTCAAATTATTTAGTTTGATTTATTATTTGGATTTAGAAAGAACTAGTTTGAGAACTGTTAAGTTATTCGATATTCCCTTCCACTCTACTCAATATGGTAGATTCGAGCCAATAACTAGATAATTCTGTGAAGTAAATTCTAATTATTTTGATCGACAACTAAGATTTTTAACTACAAAAAAAAACGATTACGTTATAGCTTACGTATAACTGTGTGTGACTAACTAACAAGTGTTATTTTTTTAGCTTTGATACTTACTAGTTCGGCCTAACTTTATGTAATATTTTTAATTAATGTATAATTATTGATGTATATATTAACTTATAACTTTCACTTTTCTACTAACAGGATGTATCTGGTTTATTTTATTTTAAAATTATAGTTTAGTTTATTTGGTGAGAAATAAACACAGCGTTAATTTTGCATTAATTTTGGGTGGAATAATCCTTGTTGTTCTTTGGAAGTTTTTCTTTACTAAGTGTGCAACATGAATTAAACCTTTTAATTTTTTTTAATGTCTATCGGCTTATTTAAGTGTGTTGTTGTAAGCTTAGGCTCACTATATTTTACTAATTAAATCGCACTTCCGTTACTTTTTCTTTTTTTTTCTTTAGATGGCCAACAGACCATGTAGGTCCTGGGCCTGACTCATCAACATACTCCATTTTTGCCGGTCACGGGCGGATTCTCTCCAGTTGAAGATTCGAAATTGCTTTAAATCCGCCGATATTTCATCTCTCCAACGAAGGTTTGGTCTGCCCCGACGTCTTGTACCTTCGGGTCTGGAATCGAAGCTTCTCTAGGCTGGAGCATTTTCGTCCATCCGCTCTAGGTGTCCGAGCCACTGTAGTCTCAAATTTTTTTGGTTTTCCAGTTTTTTTTTAAGATTTTATAGATTTCTTCGTTGCTAAGTGTGCAACATGAAGAAAACCTTTTGGTTTTTCTAATGTTTTGCGGTTTGTTGAATCTGTTTTATTATTTGATTCATTCCAGTCCTTAATACATTCTTCATATTTTGTATTATTGACAAACATCCATACCCTAAGCGTAATTTGTACCCAACTTTCGACATTACCCCCACATCATATTGAGTACTATTCTCTTGTGTACGGGTATATTTTGTATTACCTCTATACACGTTTTCGCAGATATTTTGCTCATGTAAATTTGGTTTGCTTTTCTTTTCTTAAAACTTTTACATAGCTATTATTAAAATATTTCATAAGAATTTACAATTTTTTATAATTATTTTTTATTGTTGTTATTTTGTACTTTAAAATTGAATATAATAGAAAATTTAAATATAAAGAAATAATAATTAAATCCAGGATAATATTGTCCGGTTAAGTTGCTTGGTAGCTAACAAGAGTTTTTTTCTTTTACTTTGATTCATTTGTTTTGTTATGCAATTAGAACAAATGTTGAATATTAAATTAGTTTTTTGTTTGTTTTTTATATTATATAATGTCATTTATATCCTGTTTATAAAATTACAATATTTAAATATTTATAATAATATATATTATGTATAAACTTATTGAAATTAATACGGACAATTATGTATTATAAATTAATATTTATGTATGCGTAAAATGATAATAATATATCTTAATGTTAATAACAATGTATAAATATTTATATACCTACTCTTAAATAATTAAATATGTATGTACATTTTAATTCCTAGTGATATTATGTATGTGTATAATATAGATATTAATATTTTAATTTAATTTGTGTTGAATTATTTTAGAAAAAAATTATAAGTATTATAAGAGTTCATATTATAATATGAGTGGTCATTATTCAAGAGATATTCTTACCAGTTCAACCAGTTCAAAATATACTAGCCTAAAATATATGTTGTCACAAAGCTACTAATATTCGTCATTACACGTATGTGGTAAATATTTGGAAAAAAGCAAAATTTTTAGCTTAGGTTTTAAAGTTAATTTTATAAAAGCTCATTTTATACCTCTTATCATCATTGCATATCATTTTAAAATCTTAGTGATAGCTTTGGTCAAGTCTACTAATTTTACTTTGCCACGTGGGTTCATAATAATTATTCGTTGTTAGGACATTTTAATCATGGTCTTCGCTTTCCTCCTCAAAAAAAATTCTTCTTCTGGGGTAAATTTGTATTTTATTTTGCTACACTAATATTGAATTTTCTCTGCATGATACATTATTGCTGGTAATCTTGTTAAATTAATACGGATGAGATTATTTAATTTATTTTCGTTTCTTTTTCCAATAAAGTTTTTATCTTAATATTATCCCTACAATTTTTAAAAAGTTTTCAAAACTTATGTTTTTTGTTAAATTTATATTAAAGAGATAAGTCAGGATGGCTTGGTGAAGTCGTAGACAACTGCCGAAATATTGAAGTTAACAGATGGAGCACAAGGTAGATCAAAATGGATAAAAGTTGTAAACTTGGTTAAGGTTCACCCTAAGCTCTAGAACCAGGAAGCTCTTTAGGCTACAATACATTAATATCGGGCGGCTTATAAGTTGCATTTTGTGTAGTATTTATTAATAAACATTTTTGTAGCTACCAAAGTTTATATCTACTTTTTATTAAACGAATTATGCGATTATATACTCTAATTTCTTAGTTTTCAATTAATAAATTAAATACCAAATCTGAAACATAACAAAATTTGTTAATGGAATAGATAGATTGATATCTTTTGTATATTGTACAAGCGGCCATTACCAAAAAATATACGAACTAAATATTTTATTAATTAAACCAAAATTATATTTAACAAACAATATGGTATAAAAAAGTAAAATCCCTTATTATTTTTGTGAAATCTGTTTAATTCTATTTTACATTCTGTAGTAATGAAAATAGTTGATCTCTGTAGAAATTCATCATCCATTCTATCCTGATATGTTTAAATGATGACGTGGTAACAAATAAATTTAAAAAAAATACATCTTAACACACGGGATTCACCAGTACTTATAACTTATAACATTATTTGAATTTAACCATATTTAAAACTTTAAGTTCTACTCTTACAACAATAATATCCTATAAATGAATACAAGATTTTTTCCATCTTTGAATGAAATCTATATTGAATGATCTATACATTATTTTTATTTTGAAATGTTTCAACCGAACAACATTTTTCGAAAAAATAATAATTTTGTTACTGATAATACAAAATATAATTTTTTAGCTATGGGTTATCTCGTAATCCTGTCGAATAATCACCCTTTTAGAATTTAGTGATGCCTATAAGAATAGCCTGTTTTCCCTCATATCCTTCTTCAGATATAATATTGTGATCAATTAGGCAATTAGGCTGTAACAACAGTTTTTTTTTGTTGTAAAAATTATAATGATTAAATAATATTAATTTACAATGTAATAAATTTTTAGTCTGAATATTTTGTATGAGAAATATTCCCAAGAACCAACTATAATAATTTCATAAACCATAATATCGTCGTCCACAATTATACTGTCGTACATCACAAAATCGAAAAAAAATTAACTGAAAATACCATCTTTATTAATTTTGGATGCTCTATCGCTCTGTGTATTCGGCATTATCCTATGTAACATATATTATGCAGAGATATTTCATTGCTACTTTGCCGTAAGCGACACCGAGATTGATGTTTTTACTCTTATTTTGACTTAAGTGCCAAATTTCTGGATATACGACAAAACGCGGTGTAACTTAACGGTTCCGAATTCGTGCAATTATTTTGATTACAACAACAGATTGTTACTTGTTTTTAATTTTATTATTATGCCGTATGTGATTGTGGTGCTTTGGTTTTTGATTGAATTTCAAAACTATTATGTTTTCTTATAAATTTAGTTATTTCTGATTAAAAAAATAAAACTCATATTTTGTAGTATATACAAATTTTTTCGTCGTGCATGCATACAGGATGAATGAAAACTGCATAAAAATGGCGTATACGGTAAGATGGTTTTAAGTAAACAGTCCTTAAAGTACAAATTCTTGTTCCAAAAGACTTTGTTTTTATTTTGTACTGCTAAAAGATAGCTTATGAAGCATACTACTACTGAACATTACAAAAAAATTATTTCGTCTCAAACCTTAAACTCAATTTTCCAAAACTCGATTTTCTGGATATACGACAAAATAATTAGGGGAGGCGACGAAATGTAAATAATAAAAATAACGGTTTTAAAGAAAAATAATTTAATTCTATGAAACTAATTATTGAAAATATTTACATATAGCTAGATAATAAAAATATTTGTTATGTTTTTGTTTCTTTTATCAAAAGAAAATAAGGAATTCAACAATAACAAAAACAAAACAAAAAAAAACACCAAATTCAATAATAAGAATAATTAATCAATTTTATTTTCGTTTGAAATTCAATTTTAATGAATTTCACCTAAATTGTTAATGAATATACCTAAAGAATTTATTCTATTTTTCTTCTTTTAATTTTGTTTTTCTTCAAAAATTCCCAATCATCAATGTTTACGTCTAGTCAAAATTCCTTTCCTTAATACATATATCTACATAATATTATTCTTTTTACTGTTAAATACTATAAGATATTTCTATAAATAATGCAAAAAACATATAGGTATATAATATCTCGCACCATTATTACATATAGTATAGAACGCCATTATTGTACAACTGTGAACCACCTTGAACAACATAACAATTTATCATTTTCATATTATGTGGAAAAAATGAAAACAAAAAAAAGTGTGACAAACAAATAAAAAAAAAAAATAAAAATATTCCCATAATAAAATAATAAACAAACTTGCCACTAGGTTGAATCATTCATCATGCAGTCAGTATTTATTATCTTACTTTCCTATACCATACCACATTAACCCCCAAAAGCTAGTAATAACAATGAGAACAACAGTTAAAAAAACAAATTTAACTAAACAAAGGGATATCAAACTAACTGAAATATTCATGCACGTTAAAAGTTAAGTCTTTATTGCTAAGACAATACAATTTTTCTATTTTTATTTTATTATTTTACTATAATACCATTATGAAAGCAGTAAAATAAAAATAAATCTAGTTATATACAGTGATTATCATTTATATTTCGTCGACTGCATTTTTATGTATCCAATCTACCAAAAAAAAAAATCTTGAAAAAATTGATTTTTAAGCTTAAAAGAAATTTTGACAGGAAAAATTTAGAAATAATCAAAGAAAAATTGCATTTTATAAAAATTTAAGCACTTTTTTAACATAGCTAATTAGTTTTATAATTTTATTATTTTGAAATATGAAAATAATATTTTTAAAAAAAAAATTAGTAGAAAATTATATAGAAATTTAATGTATAGTGTAAAGCTTCATATGTGTTGGGATATTTAGGAATAAATGCGAAAATGCTTATAGAAATTTGATGGCTTATAAGTACAAAAACTTTAAGTTTGAATAAATAAGCATAACTTGAAAACTTAAAAAGCAGTAAAATATAGATTCATTGAATAAATTAAAAAAAAATATTTCGAAAACTATAAGGGATACATTTTGTTGGCAAATTCGGAGAGACCATAGACGAAAATGGTGTAGGATAAGTTAATTTAGGTAAAAAATTGTCTGTTGGATACATATATAGAAATGCAGCCGACGATTATTGTATAATACCAAAACTATTAAGAGTTTGAAATGTTTACGAAGATTCGGAATTTATTTGAATAATATCTATAATATTGTAACGATAAAAGATGGTTTGAATAGGGATGATTAGAAAATTTATCAATCACAATCCCTACCAATCAATTTACATAGATGATTTTTCGCATTTAATCGTATTTATAAAATATTTATTAAAAATTTAGTTCAAGCTTTTCAAAATTTAGTACATTATGAATTATAGATATTACTTTTAAACATCTCAGTGACGGATCAAATCATCACATTTGATTTATTAAATTTTTCTCTCCATATTTCGAAAGAATATGCTGCTTTAGTTAATGTCACAAAGTGCCAACGTAAGTTAAATAACAAGTCTTAAAATCACAAAAAAAGAGACAATATACAATATATAGTATTAAATATCTTAAAATATACAAATTTTTAATTGGCGTACTTTGTCTTTAAAGAATATTAAACACAGTACCATATAATACTGGAGCAAGAACTAGATCAAGATCAAAATTGGTGGACGAAATCAAAAACAACTGTCAAAAGATTAGAGTTAACTGATACATGACTATATTAAATTTAATTTACACATTTAAATATCAACTTAAATCTAAAATCGTCGTCAAAATTCAATAAAACTTCTTAAAAAAGATTTACCTATCTAATTTTATATTCAAATCTGTGATTTACCTCAGATATTTTTTGTTGATATCACTTTTGTTACTTAGATTAAGGTGATTTTACTAAAAATGAATTTAAAATTTTAAAATATTAATTTTTTTTATTCCTTTCATCTTAACCAGTTTTAGGTATATGAAAATCACTGTAGCATTGAAATTGGGTTAAAATCCCTGTTAAACTTATTTTTTTTATTTTGTTGGTATATGTTGATTTCACTGTCTTTTATTCCTTTTGTTATTACTTTGTTTTCAAGTTGTTCTAACTTTCTCGTTTAGTTTTCCGAATTGAAAATTTCTCTTCGGATATTTTTTTCCCTTTAAACAGAATAGTTATTGCAAGACACACTCGACCTCTACGTCACAAAATATTTTTCATCGCAATAATAATAAGAATACAATACAATAATAAAAAAAATATAAGAGTGGTAAATAAATAAAAAATATTCGTACAACAGTAATGCAAAGTAATAATAAAAATGAAATTAATGTGCAAAAATCGAAATAATACGAATGAATGGTTTCTTTAAATTATATTTAGTTTTTGCTTTTTTTTTTGTTTGTTGCTCCCTCCTATCGGACTATTTAACCCAAGAAGTCTTTTGGGGTTGACTAATTTCGATGATGGTAAAAAATGTATTGAACCCAAAAAAAAAAAATAAAACCTATTTCTATTGTAATAAGTTTTCCATTGGGAAATTTTCGATGTTTAGAAAAACCAAAATTAAAAGCAAAAAAACAAAACAATTACCATTCCAGGTTATTTTAAGGATTGTGTACATTTTTTGGTTTGTTTGTATGCTTGATGAAAAGTAATTTCTTGTTTTTAATACTTTTATTTTTCTAACATTATAATAATAGTGTTTTGTTATTTTGCCTAAAGTAAATTCTGTAGAGTATTGAACGAATTGGCTAAATATTTTTAATTCTCTATTCTCAAGTAGGTTATGCAGAAATTAAAGTAAGGTGAATTTTTATACTTATATAGTTTGTTTTGCTCTTGATAGCAGAATTTATTAAATTTTAAATAAAATTGAGAACTTGGCCAAAGTCAAGAGTGAATTAAAAAATTGAATCAGTTAAAAATAAAAAAAAACTTTAATAAATAATAAATAGAATTCAAGTTCAATTATGATGAAATAAAAGATATGATGTTATTTTAATAAATAATTGGGGAAAATTTTTAAGAAGATAATAAAAAAAAATAGACTACCAGGAAATACAACATCACTTGATTTGCCAACTTCTTTAAGTTAATAAAATATATTTTACTAGCTATTCCCGGCGTAACATTCAGTAATATTTTAACAAAGCTTTTTTAATTATTTGTAATTCGATATAATAATATTCCGATAATTCGGTTCTTGTCTTTGCTACTTTGTTTTTTTTTTTTTAAATTAATTCATATAATCAGATATAATCAATGCTATTGCTCAATAGGTGAATTGTTTTTAGGTTAATTTTAATTTGTTTTTGGTTTTATTTGGTTTTATCGTTTTGTGGTTTATGTCTTTAAATTAAATTTTGCACACTATCGTAATTCGTAATAGTTCTAATAAAACTGTCTAATCTAGTTAAAAAAAGCTTTGTGTTGTAACAGCTTTGTTAAAAGTTTAACAGACGTTTAAGCGTATTAATATATAAGATACTGTTACATTTTATCATCTTCTTTTGTCTAATTTTTTTTTATTACAATATTGTCCAAACGGTTTTTTTTTTTTTTAATTTTATTTTGTAGTTTTAATATCATTGATTATTGATTTGCGCTCAAGTTGTATGAATGTATTTAAAAACTAGCTTTGTAACCCGCCATAAATTACGGAAGCAAAATAAACTCTAGCATTTCTTACACTTACTAGTTTTGATTACACAAGAATTGTAACATTACTTCTTTCATGTGCCCTCATTTATTCCAAGTTTTTGAAGTTTTCCAGATATTTACCATAAGAGCGGTAGATCACATTATATACCCAATATTTCCTGATAAATTTGAATATGTTATTTAATATTGGACCGTTAATGTTTGCAAATCATTATGAATTACATAATGTAACACAAATATGATGTGTTTCAGTATTAAATAACATATTCAAAATTGAGACCTTTTGTCTACAAACAATTGAGACCTTCTGTCTACAAACCAATACATTTCTATACATTTCTTGAACAACATAATAATAATATAATTATAAATTTTGGTAAAAACATCCTCATAAATATATTATTTTCACAAGTTAAAACGTTACACGTGTACAAAATATTTTAATATAATAAGATTATAGTATAATGTCTATTATTATTTATTGTACCAATGAAATAAAATAAGATTATGAATTTCTCATTTTGATGTGCACATTATTATGTTCAGATTTATTTTCGTATGTTTTGATTTTCCGTTCCTTTAACCATCTTCTTCTTCGAAAGCAACATTTTTAGTATTTTAATATGCTTAAATAAATATATTATTACAATAATCTAGTTTATACTATATATTCAAAATTTATTATAACTACAATCAAAAAAATAAAATATCGCTTCAAGAAGTATTCTATTTTCAACCAAATTATTGTATTTTAAATTATAAAAATTTAAATCAATTTAAATTAGACAAATCGATATTAAATTCTTCAAAAAATTATATTTTTTGATAAAATAAAATGCTTATTAGTCCGATTTTTTTTTTTTTTAGTATTTTTTTAAAAGCAATTAAAAATATAATATTTTAATTTCTAAATATTTTAAAATGCAAAATAATAATAGTGTCATAATTATAACAGTTTATGAACTTTTATTAAAAAGAACTTCAAAGAAAAATTAATTACATATTATATTATTATTTTTATTTATTTTATTTATTATTTCAATGTTTATTTTTTGTGTTAAATTTGTTTGTTTATTATGTATATTTAATATTTTATAAATCCATTGCTCTGCAAATCAAAATTTCATTTTGACAGTTTTTTCATATTTTTTTTGTGTACCTAAAGTTTTAAATAAAAACAAATCACAACACTTTAATTAGATTAAATCGAATTTTCAAAATTAAATTGAAATTGTTTAAAAAGCGAATAAATAAGTAAAATTATTATTGAAAAATTATCATAGGAGAATAATAAAAATAATAACAATAGTAATAGCAAATATTTTATTGAAAAATCATATTTTAAATAATAATTATATTAAAAATATATTTCAATTTTTATGTAAATTAAAAAAAAAAACTGTTAGAAAACTATTCAATTTAGTATATAATGTGTATGTAGGTAAGATATATAGGTAGGTCTATGTGTAGCTTTTGATTCGAGAACAATATTGAATTGATTCGACAGTAGGTAATTGGGAAAAAGCAACATGAGGTCAATAACAGTTATAATATCGAAGTATGCAAAATGGTGGGATAATAAAGTTTAATTATAACTAAAATTACGGTTATAAAAATAATGCGAGTATGTTACATTAAAATTTGGCGAAATTTGCTAATACAATTAAATGTGATGTTAAAGTAGATAGATAATTAATTAAAAATTTGAGGAACAATATTTAAAATAAGACTATATTCAAATCGAAAATTCTATTAATTATTTAGCATTTAGGTTAGTTGTAAAGTCAACAAACTTATACCATATAGGTTGACTGGAATACAACAAAATTAATATCTTTCTTCGTGTGGATTATACTTGTTAAACGAATTTGAGGTTTTCATAAAATGATATAAATACTTAAATTTTGGAGCTGCAAGACCACTTAGTCGGTCTAAAGGGTAAATGTTTTTTTGTACACCCTACCCAAACAGAAGAATTGTTGCAAAACCTGTAGGAAATTGCTAAAACCATGTAATAGGAGAACAAATTTCATGACACCGCCTTTTGGATTTTCTGTGAAATTCCAATTTAGTTTTGAGATTAAACGAATATCATAAGTCGATGAAAATAAAATTTAGTTTTCAAGTACAATCGTCAAAAATTATTAGATCAAGAAAAAAAAAACAAAAGAAAATGTATTCAATAAATATTATTAGTTTTTTTTTGTAATAATTTTCGTAAATTTGATTTTGTTAAGATGATCACTTATTCTTACATCTTCGCACTTTGGAATAAGCTCAGATATTGTGGTGGTTTTGACACTTTACTTCAACTTGCAGTCATTAGTGTTTTCACAATGAAGCCGCTAATCTTATTCGATGTCGGTATTGTCACCAATCATCTGGCAGAAGTATGCATTTTATCACCCAAGAGATTTCAAGCCTTGGTGGTATAAAGTATTTTTCTACCTGTTACGGTGCAGATATATTATTCAATTAAACAAATTCACAACAAAAACGTTGTATGTTAGGAGAAAACATTTAAATCTTTTCTAGCCACCTTTGCGCAGTAGGTACGCGTTTTCTAACCTGGATGAATTTAGAGTATGGCAGCTGCTATGTTTAAACCAAAATAACGAAGATCAATCAATAAAAAAAAATCTTCAAAAAAACAAAAGGTTTCATTTGGCGTGAAATAAAAATTAAGAGTACAGTCCAAACGAAAAGTGGAGTTAGTTCAAACTAATTGGCTGATGATCAATCAATATGCTCTTATAATAGCCGTTTAATTTGATTTTCAATCTTTAAATTTTTTGAATTTATTTTTCCAAATTAGGTACTTCATATTTTTTTTTAAATTGTTTTGCTATTAGGGAGTTATTTTTATTTTTGTAATAAAAATTAAAAACAAAAAATCTAACTGTCATAAAGTTTTTGATGTTCGAGAAGTGTAAAAAAGAAACATAAACCACATTCTTATAATAAATGTGCAATACAAGTGCAATAGAGAAAAAAGTAAAAATTAAAATAAAAAAATTGTAAAGTGAACACAAGACAGGAAAAAATAAAACACATTAAAGAATTTTATCAGAATAAATGAAAAAAAAAGTATTGCAGAAAGTAGTGTAGAGACAAATACAATTTTCTGGAACAAAAAAAAAATGCAGTAATAAAATAACTGACACTAAGAAATAGAACAGAGAAAAGAACAATAATTCAAAAGTTAAAAGTTTAATAAAAAACAACCTCGTCCAAACTTAAAATATTAATAAAAGTAAAAAACAAAAGGAATAACTTAAGTTGGTAAAAATAAATTAAATTATTTGAATTAAATTTAATATATTATAATAAGTATTAATAATGGTGATATTAGACATAAATAAATTTTAGTTATGATAAAACCTTGGTTCCCCATTGCTCAATATTTTGAATCTCTTTATGAAATTTACATGCATTAAAGTTGATTGCAGTGTAAAGTTTTCTAAATGCAGTGCACTATATATTTTTTTTTATATTATAGCCAAAACTTAGGTTTTGAACCTTTGTTCTAATATAACTTGCGATATATTACTTTTGATATATTTCCCTGTAGAACTATATTACTTTTGATATATACAAATAATATGCTCTCCACACCTAGATAATCAAGACAATAATTATTAACAACTTTATTATAAGATAAAGACTAGGGGCCCCTGTTGAGTAATTATATTTCAAGTTGAAGTCAAATTTAAAGTTTTAAAAAAAACAGTAATTTACGTACTGACATAGACTTCGCACGATATAGCAGAAACCATTCGTGTTTAATAAAAAGTTTTGTGGTTAGTAAGTTTTATTTAGGACACATAAATACAATTCCACATATACTGCTTCGTTTCCGATATATTCCCTATAGTAAGTGGCATTTAGTGGATAAAATTACTAAAAATAAAAAATGTTGTCATTAAAGAGGTATGTATATATATACCTACATAATACATAATTTTAATAAAAACTATATTATTACTACAAATAATCAAAATTTAGAAACAGTTACTTAAAAAGATAAAAATGAAGAATTCAAGTGATTTGTTTTTTTGTTGTTTTTATATTTTTTATTTGAGATGAATTTGTTTTTCTGTTTTTATTTGGCATATGTACATAGATTCATTTGCAAGTACATAATGTAAATTATAATAACTGATTTGTTTGCTTTTGTTTATTATTTTCATAAGAACTCACTATACATAATGTATTTGCTGAATAATCAAATCATATGAGGAAAAAAATTTTCAACTGTGTGCGCATTATTGTTTTATATACAACTTATTTATTATATTAGAAGTTATTTAAGGAGTAGGAAAATCGAAATAAAATGAAAAGGTGTCTACTGCGCAGGACCCTAAATGCTTGTCAATTATAATTATAGATTACAATAAGTAAGTTAGTTAATTAATTAGTTTGAAATTAAAATGTCAGTCACAGTTAACTTTGTTAAACATGCAGTGATAATTAAAATACATACATTTACAATATTATTATGAGCTTCGCATTCATTTAAGTAGAATAAATTTAATTTTAGAATAACTGCAATTCCGAATGTAAGTAAAAAATTACTGCACAGCTAACAAAAAAAGATCTAGAATTTGATAAAACGTATAAAATTAAATCAAATGAATCACGATCGTGATATATTATTATAATTATTTTTACTGTATGTTTTTTTTAAGTATTTTGAGTTAATTATGATTATACTAACAAATATAGCTAATGTTATTTTAATTTGCAACAAATTATACACGTATAATATTTTTAAATCAATGCTTATGTTATTTTCTTTTATTGGACTTTGTTTAATAATAATTTATTTAATTTTAATTTCACTCAAGACTTCAAGAGTTTTGTTTATTTATGATAATTTTATTTAATTTTGTTTTCACATGAAATTTTTTTTTTATTAATATTATTATAATTTTATTCACTTATGTTAAATTTTTTCTTTTATGATTTTTTTATTTATTTTCTTATTTATTTTCTTCATATTATATTAACATCGTATAAAATTATTTTTTCTCGGAAATTTTTTTTTTTATCTATTTAACAATTATTTTGGGCCGAGGAATTGCATACTTGGTAATTTTAATACAATTATTATTTGTAAAACAAAAATATTATGTATTATTGTTAGAATTTACAAACCCTTAGAAGCATTGAAATGATTTAATGAAGAAAATAATATTATTACTTACTTCGAAAATAACTCTAAATTTCATTTATATTAAATATTAATAAAAATTAGAATGAAATTTTCTTGATAATTTAAATATTTAAATATCAATATTTTTGGTATTCTATCCACCGCTTTTCAATTTCTACAATACCGACGTCGTATTATATCAAGAAAATTGTTTTGCTATTCAATACCAAAATCAAAAATTAAAATCCTTTTCAGGTTAAATTTTCTTTTTCATATTCTAAAGTATTATTTTGAATAGGTCAGAACGTCTAAGTGATGCTGTTTATTTATAAAATAGAAATGATTTATGGGATGAACAGTGAAACAGGAATAGAGAAACAAATAATGAATATGATATATTGATAACATTGATAACATTGATAATACATTATAACCATCAATCAATTCTATCAATTTACATAATATAACAAACAAAAGATTACCTATATTTATGTTTTGAATACTGATGTCATTTGGGAATCTATTTTCAATTTTACATAATAAATCATTAATTTTAGGTATATATTATTCTAAAGTATGTACTTCACAATATTTTGGTTATAGTTTTGATTCAAATAAAGGCGGTTGTTGTTATGAAAATCAAATTTCATTTTTAAAATATTAGTTAATAACCCTATATATGTAGAGAGAATATTAATTCATTATTATTGTTTGAAATAGCAGAAGGTTACAATGATAAAAAATTAAGATTCTATATTGAAATGATTACAAATTAAACGGTATATGTGCAGTATCTTACGTACTGTAACTGGTATCAAATCAAAGTTGAAATTAAAATTTAAAATTGTCTAGGTATGTATACAACCTCAGCAATTTCCTCATTATCTAATTATTCTTCACTATAATTTTTCATATAAAGAAATCAGAAAAATGCTCTGAAAATATTATAAATATTAATTGGTAGTGGTTTGTATTTTATAAGTTAAAAATACTATCAGTAAGTTCTAAGCTTTAGATCAGAATTGTGTATATATACTTCGTCTCTTCGAAAATAATATTTTTCGTCGAAGATGTGATTCTGAAATTGACGATTCGATTAAGTCTAGAAGTGAAGTTTTAATGACGAAATATAATTTCATATTGATTTGAAAATGATTCAAACACTCACAAATGCTCCAGTCAACTAAATATTAGTTGTGGAACACTAAATCTTTGCTGAAAAGACGAAATATCGTCGCATTATGAGAATTCGAATTATTGGAAAGTAGTCCCATGAAATTTTTCTCTGGCCTGTCCCTGTTTAGGGTATAATAATACAATAACTAATATTATATAATAGGAATTAAAATTAAAAAAGTGTTTAATGTATATACCAGCCCCTAGTTTGCATTTGAAAAATTTCAAAACTCATATATAAATTTTATATGTTGAAAACAATATGTGAGTTATAAAACCAAATCAAATTCCCACTGGGTAAAACCAAAAATAAATGTAAAAATTATATAATATAGATTACCTATCTAATAAGTCGAACGCTACTATACCTAAACTGATCAGTTCCAATAAAGTTGATGAACAAAACAATACTTTAATTTTAGTATTAAAATTTTCCATAAACATTGTTTTGTTGATATATATTTTGGGTTTACCCATATTGTATCAATGTCCCTAATTTTTTTTTTGCATTTTCCTTAGTTGGACAAAAAGCTGTATAACTTTTATTCAGCTGAATAGATTTTATTGAGCAGTATAATAATACACTGAACATTCAGATAATGAAAAATATTCGATTGACTGACAAATTCATCTGTGTAATAGAGAGGGAAGTATTTTTCAGACAAACAGACAGTTTTATTATATGTTTGAAAATATTGTTCGGACGAGCAGAATTATATACCACTTCTCGTATAGATGACTGAAGAAGAAAATTATATTTTGAAGCATACGTCATTTATCACATTGCCTTCGTTAAAAAGAAAACTTTACATGGCGTTGAATGAAAAATTGCAAATCAAAAACAAAAATAAATAAATAAATTTTCAATAAATTAAAATTGAAATGAAAATAACAATTCTTTATTATATTTCACATATTATGTAGTAAAATCTAACCTCATAAAAAATATTTCCAATTCTTTCGAAACATCTATAGATATATAATATTTAGATTGTTTTCAATTTATTCATCATTGGATAATGGTGCCTTGGGATTTCGATTGGAATCAGTATTTTTGTTTGGTTTTTGTTCGTAAAATTAATTATTTTCATTTTTTACCTATACCTACATGAACATATTTCATACAGCTTTAATATTTTATAGCTATGAATATTGTATTTATATGTATTTTGTAAATGTAAATAAAATCTAGTGAAATTTTTAAGTGCACTTAGCCTAGAATAGTCACTTGTGTTTTATTTTATGATGTAAAATATTTTTTTTTGGATTTGTTTTGTTTTCAATTTGTTTTTTTTTTTTTTGAGCAATCATATTTTTATTTATCCTTGGAATCGGAATTCAAAGTTATTTAATAATTTGCATTTGGATCTCAGATTAATTTAGTGCACATTTAAAGGTGAATGACATTTAAAACTTTTATATTATGAATATAATAAATTTTCACTTTCTGTATAGTAGTACAGACTTTCAAGGTTAAACAATACTTGAGAAATAATCCAATTTTATTTAATTTACGTCCATCAGTCAAATGTATTCTGTAAATATGCAAAGCTATTGCATCTTTGCGCCTGCAGCTTTACAAAATAAATTCATAAGCTCGAAGCGCTTGTGAATTCGTTATACATAAAGATACTGAAAATTTCTTTTTTTGAATGTCTGAATACAAAAATTATACTCTGAAGAAAAATTGTATAATCTAATTAAGAGTATCTAATGCAGAATGATAAGAGTCGAATAGTTGTATCAATACTTTGATTATGCAAGCGAAATAAAATATCGCTTTATTTTAGATGAAATAATATAATTGAGTTGATCCGACCTACAAATAAATTAGCTGAAATTGGAAAGTTTTAACTAGGCCTCTGAATCATACTCTAATCTTGGTTATTCTTCCTTCATGTTCCCATCTGCACTCGACTGTTGTTAGTTTTGAATATAAAAATTTTCGTCGAGTACCTATTTATCTACTGAGGTTATATTTTCGAAATGTCATTAGATTGTCATTCGAAGACCTGCTTGTTTGGTTAAGAAGCTTAATCTGTATTTGACATTTATCGCTGCCAAATATTTTAATGATGAAAAATATAGGTAGAAATTTTGTTGAGGAATATTTCAAGTTTATCAATATAGATTCCATTTATGGTGTTTTTGGTGTATAGTGTTATATTAGCATTATGTGATAGATAAGTTTATTGAAGTTTCATGGAAAGAGAAAATTTATTATATATTTATTTTATTCTTATAATTTTTTATATTAATCCAACGTTCAATTAAATTATAGGATTGTCCTATTCACATTAATAAATCCAATTGGTTTCTTTTTTTTTTTTGTTATTGTTATTATTTATTAAAGGATTAAAATAACTGATGAATTATAAATGAAATACATTTGAGTTTTATTCATTTTCATAATATTTATTATGTGAAATAATATTGTTTTATTTTTCTGTACAAATAAATCGCTTGATAAATTACTCTATTAAAAGGATATTGATCGTATTATCTTTTATTGTATATAAACTTGTATATAAATACACTTATTTTTATTGTTGTTGTTCTTTTTCTCTAGAGAAATCAATTCATTTAGTATATTATTAGGTTAATAAAGCTTAAATATAATTTAATAATAAAAATATATGATATAATCATATATATATATATATATATACATTAGGTATTATAGTATGTCGTAGTATCAAGGAAGCTATATTATCCTTTTTTTTGTTTTTGATGATAATATTGTGAAATATGAGATTGTTTTATATATGTTTTGTAATATAAATAAAATAATTTAATTATTTGAACAGATGAGCATTAAAATTTTGGTATCGGTAGTTCAGTATAAATTTATGCGATTGATGTAAAAAATTATTGTGCCCAAAAATATATTTTAGTTGGAATTCAAAATAAAATCGATTTTTAAAATTATAAATTATTATTGGTTATTAGCATAAAAGTACATTTTACAATACTGTTTTGTGATTATTTTTTTTGATATTAATCCTTAAAGTATTTACAAGTCTAGTATGTATTTTTTATTTGTAATTATTTTTCTTTTGTATTGTTTTTTACATGTAATTGATATTACGACTATAATTTTAAATAAATATTATATTATCTAAAAAATTAAATGAATACAGTATTTGCTTTTACTTTACAATACTACTTGTATAAACAAACACCTACAAGAGTTTTTTCTGTTGAATTTATCATATAAAACCGTCATATTATCCTCAAAAAAGGTTACAAAAACACTCCTCGGGTGAAATGTTACCCAATATATAAATTTACTTTGGGTAATATTTTAACCAATATGAAAATATCATTCCTGTAAATTAAAGAAGATATTTTATAAGAAAAAAACATTTATTTCTGCACTTTAGTTTATTTGTAAAAAAAAAAAATCAAATTTATTGAACAGTAATTGATTATTTCAAATTTTACGATTATTGTGACACGGAGCACAAAAAAAAAATGGATATGTATTTATGTTCTGGGCACAATTTTTTTTTACACACTACGCACTGCACATTTGCTTTTCTATCCTTTTTTAAGCAAATTTGGCAATGAACACCCGAGATTATTTTTTTTTTTTTTTACCATTTTAACAGATTTTTCTCCAGAAGTTGTCGTTAATTCGACCCCGGAAAGTTACAAGTTATTCATCAACCGTAACATTTTCCGAAGGAGTACATAAATACGGAGCATTGTTTACCCATTTCTAGCATAGCTCTGTAATTGAAGCAAGTTTGTCTTTAGCTCGGTGTTGTGCTGGATCATGTTTGTCATCAAATAAAATTACCCTGTTAATCTTCAAGAAAAATTTAGCCGACATTACTGCACGAAATATTGTTCGAACAAAATTATCATTCGTAATAGATTTATATACACATATAAAAACAAAGTTTATAGTTCAACAACTGCAAGGCTTTGGGAAAGTTTTATCATAAACTTTTTTGGAACAGTTTGATCATACTTGCTAAAATGAGTAATCCAATAAAGCTTTCTATAGTTACATCATCAATGTCATTCCACTTTTCCCCATTAACTCGTTTTCCCCCCAAGTTTGTATTATCCATCATATATCATAGCGGAATTAAAACACAACTCAAATACATTTTTGATGCTGTAAATTCTTGCAACAGCATAAGAAATAATTCCAAGCCGATCTTTGATTACATTTTCTTTGAAGCTTTTTCATTTAACACTGGAGGTTGTTCTGCTTTCACAACGGATTTGTCTTTTGAAATTGTGATTAAATTTTGGTCAATTTATTACGGCCTACTAAAAATCCATTTTACAAATACACAACGTATCTATCTAATGTATTTAAATGGGTAAATTTTCCCCCGAAGAAAATGTACATATTGAGTGAATTTTAACCCGAGGATAGCTCACGTATTAAGTTGCATAGGTCCTACATTTTTTAAAATTATAATCCAAAAAGTGTTATAATTTATAAATTAACCATTTTTGACAAATACTTAAAAGGAATAAGAAAAAGCATTATTGAAATTATGGAATGTAAAGGTGGAAAAAATGAAAATGTTCGAACTTTACCTCGAACCTAGTCTTAAACTATATAATACATTAAATAAATCGATGGTTTGTGACATAGCCTGAGCTGTCTGGTCTAATTATTTTCTACAACAACTTTAGTTTTTCTAACACAAATTAAAAGTCGCACGTAATTTTATAAAAGCAGTGTAGTTATTTTACTGCACTGCACATATTTTATTCTAAACTCTATTTTGATTTTTTATTTTTGTTTTTATTTTTATTAATAAAACAGAAGATAAGAAAAGCAGAGAAACAAACGTATTATTTTTTAAGTGATTTCAAACAATAATTGATAAAAAAAAATGTTTACAACTGCTATGAAGAGAATTCGAACCCAAGGATGTCTGATTTATAATCAGATTACATAAAAATTACAACATATCAGTTGGTGGTTAGTTTTTTTAACACAAAAATCTGTACAATGTTTCCATATTTGAATATATTCAATATTGTAACAATATGTAGGCAGCTTAAAAAAAGCTACTTAATACTTATATTTCAAATATATCTCGAGTTTTATCTTAACTAATCTCATGCTTAAACACGTTCCTGAATAGAAACAGAAAAACCAATCTAAACATTCAGAATCATCTAAGCATAGAGAAAAGTGATTTTGATTACATTTAACGATTGAGCATATTAAAGCGACATATCGATACCTTTTCGGAAGAGTATACTAAGCGACCAAATTTTCAAAATTAACTTTTTACATTATTCTTAAAGCTTAAACCAAATCCCATAGTTTCGTCTAATCTCCATTATTCTATTTAAATAACAAAAAAAGTTATAAGCAAAATAAATTTATACTAAGCGACATTTTAATACATTACTAATTGTAACAAAAATGTACTAAGCGACAAACAAAAAAAAAAATCTGTCGCTTAGTACAATTTTATGCAACACATGTCGCTTAGTATATTTCAATTTATCGCTTAGTACATAGCCGATTAAAAGTTTCATACAATTGTTGCCGCTTAGTATGTATTTTTTTGATGAATAATTAAATGACTTTAGTTTTTACGCCTTGCAGAAACTTCTTGGTTGCAGAAGACTGAACCTTTATTCAGCTGGCATTCCAAAACCCTTATTTCAACTGGAAAGGTACACCTATTCCTTCAAACAATTTGTATGTATATTACTATGATTTTTACTATTTTTGTTATTATTATTGTGATTATTTTTGTATTTGTTCCACTTTTACTCTTAAATTTAGTTTTATTACTTGTGGGGATCTATTCTCTAAAATATTTTTTTGGAAGTAACGCGCTATTTTAGGAAAAAGAAGGTCTATTAAGCATTTCTGTTTGTGGCGAAGTATTAAGTATAAAGTTCGGATTTAAAACAGCAAAACTTCATCTAATTCAAAAAAATATTATATAAAAAAAGATATTGTTCTAGAAAGGTATTTGATCATACTATAAAGTTCTGTAACCAGATGGATAACTTTGAAATTTTATCTGCCGTTCAGATAGCAACGAAAGTCAATTATATGGTTTGTCGTAGAAAAACTATTTTTTAAATTTTTTATATTTTATTGTAAATATTATTTAATTTCTTCAAATTTAAGCAAAAGTGTTCAAAATTCATTAAAGTATAAAAAAAGTGCCGGTTTTTTTATAAATTTTGAAGGGAAAAAATTCCAAGTTTGCAGACAGTATTTGCTTAAAACCTTAAATATTACCAGTCAAGTTGTAACTTATGCTCTTGAAAAATCATCTTGCTTAAATACAATATCGAAGGATAATAGAGGTTCAGCTACTACTGCAAATGTTATTTCTCAAGAATTGACAGCATCAGTTCATAGTTTTATAAAAAACTTCCCGAAAGTCCCCTCACATTATTGTCGATCTAAAACAAATCGCTCTTACCTTCCATCAGACTACCACAGCATTTCCAACATATACAGAGTGTAGAGAGAAAAGGAGGAAGAATAAGATAAGAAATACGTTTCAGAAAACATTTTTCGGCGAATTTTTAAAACTTATAATATCAGTATACATGTTCCCAAAAAGAATAAATGTGCGTTTTGTGAAGCCAATAAAAATTGCGAAAACATAAGCAACAAAATTAAAAATATTTACAACATATGCAAGATAAGAAGGAGAGCCTACAATTATTCAAAGATGACCAGGAAAGATCGAAGACTTCTACTTCATTTTTGTGTGTAAGTTTTGATATGCAAAAGGTACTGAATGTTCCACATACACAAAGCATGTTGTTTTATTATACCAGAAAATATTCTTTTTATAATGAAACTGTTTTTGAAAGCGAAACCCAAAGTGCCTACAATTTTCTTTGGGGAGAAATAGAAGGTATGCGAGGAGCAAACCAAATTTGCTCAATACTAAATAGATATTTGAGTATTGTTGATAAAAGGGGAAATATTACAAATATTTCTCTTTACTGTGATAGCTGTCCTGGCCAAAATAAAAATCGCCAAATGTTAGTAATGATTTTCTTGTTTTTGAAGACTCAAGCTAAAAATATTAACGAAATTAAATTAGTTGTTTGCTTCCTGGCCACACTTACATGCCAGTTGACTCCGTACATGCAAATTTGAAAGGTTTGTGAAAAAAAGAACAATTTGGACGTCGTCAGAATGGATCACTATGATTGCTAATTCAAGAACAAATCCCAAATCATATGAGGTGATTCCATTAACCTTTAAAGATTTTCGAGATTGGAAAACTGAAACCTTAAAATACTTTCCAATGCAAATTAAAAAGAATAAGGAAGGATGCAATTTCAAAATTTCGGAAGCTAATATTTTTATGTTTTCTAAGAATCTTGTGATATAAAATACTCAAAGTTTCAATCCGCCAAGTTTCAGCTAACTTATTCTACTCTAGAATTGGGTCGAACCCGTAAACAGATACAACATCTAAACTTTAAAAGAGCTGAATTATTATATATTATAAACTTACCCATATCGGATTCGAAGAAAAAAGACTTTGAATTATTATTTAAAAAGCAATTAATTCCGGAAAGGTATCAGAATGAATATATAAATACCGTGGGTGAAATAGAAAATCAGTTACCAGAAACTGATGAAGAAGATGTAGTACCTGAGAGAGAGGAAATTTAACTGAAGCTGAAATAAAGCTATATTATAATTATTAAAATTATATTTGAATTTAATTTTGTTGAGTTTGTTTTATTTACATAATTTATTTTTGAAATATTTTTAAAATCCTTTTTTGTTTTTTTTTTTAAATAAACTATATAAATTAAGCGACAAAATTGTTTTTATTTTTCTTTTTTTTTAAAAGCATGAATGTTCTAAGCGACATTTTGCATTGTACTTAGCGACAAAATCGTTGTAAGAAAAATGAACTAAGCGACAAAAACTCAGCTCCCTTTCTAAGTATAATTTTCTGAAAAGGCTACACATATTTGTAATTAAAAATCCTTTTAAAATCAGTATAATAACTTAAAATTGTAAAAAAAACCAGTGAGTGAGAAGTTTTTTTCGTTTTGTGAACATTTTTCAAAATGTCGCTTAGTACATTCTTCCAAAAAGGTATATTATTAAATTTGAATAATTTTATTAGTATCTGCTTGTTCAAGATACTCATGATAGATACTATTTGAGTGTCCAGTAGTAGTGTTAATATTCTCGTTTAGGTACTCATAACAAGTACCGTTTGAATGCAAATCAGTATACTAGTATTCACATTTTAGTCTTTCACTTTACAAATGACAAATTTTTTGTATTAATTATTCTCAATTTTCCATGATGATACTTTAGCTCCATCATTACTCAGCTGGTCACTTTATTAAAATATTTTAATTTCATTCTTACAAAACACAACAAATATTTCAGCTACATTTAACTTAAAAAACCCTTATATTTTATAATATTCTGCGATTATTTAACAGTTTTTAAGTGTAATTATGTTCGTTTCATTATTCATTCATGCTTTCGTTTAAATAATTTAATTCAAAATCCAAAATTTAAATTTTAAATAATATTTAACTAGTCTTTGGAATGCAATTGCAATAATCGTAAATTAGACTATTTACAGTTTTTCAATTTCAAAATAAATCCATTTTTTATGATATTCTAATTTTTCGCTTCTCATTTTTTAATTAATTTTTTTAATAATGTTTTTATTCTAATTAATTTGAGTATATTTCCAATAATTAAATTAAATTTTTTTGAAGAATGGAAAACTTCTAATTTGAAATGGCATTTCTAAATACAACAACAACACAAAATTTACTCGTTATATGTAGTCATAAAGCATCAAAAGAATATTTCTAATGAAAAATATTATAAAAATTGGAAAATCATATTCAATTCAAATCATATTAAATTTTTTTTTTATTAATTCTGCAATAACATGTAATATGAATATACATACATAATATTAAAAAAATATGAAAACAAGAGCCTTCCGTTTTTTATGCATCCCAATTATTATTTTTCGTATTCTATGTTTCTTTATACATACTACCAACAATAATATTAAAATAATATCCTTTTTTGTTTTCTATTTCAAATACACACCAAATGCAATCTATATTATAATTATATAATGTCGGATATATTATTATTATTATTCATGCTATTCGTAAATCATTTATCTAAGATAATTTTATTTCTATTAAATTCCACCAAAAATATATAAAATACCAATGTATACGTAATGAGATATTCAATAATATTTCAAGGACACTTGAAAATTTAAAAAATTTATGTGAAGTGTAATGTTGTTTTTTTCTTAATATAAGTAAATAAATTTGAAATATAAACATTTTTTTTTTATTGATTTGTTGATAGAGAGGTTTATTAAATATTATGTAATAAATTTAGTTTTATAATAAAATAAAGGAAAAAAAAAATTTTTTTTAGAAATATTTGCCTTCAATTTAAGCATACTAAAACTACAAAAATGAACTTTAGAATCGCAGCTTGATATAAGGTTTTTGAAGCAAGTGATGATTGTAATTATGGAAAAAGCAATTTAGCCGAACTTTTTATCAAATATCTTAATCTCATCCCAAGGCTTCCTAGAATTTCGGTTAATTTGCTTTTTCGGTAATTACAATCATCACTTGCTTCAAAAACCTTATACCAAACTCCGATTCTAAAGTTTATTTTTGTAGTTTTAGTATGCTTAAATTGAAGGCAAATATTTCTAAAAAAAAATTTTTTTTTATTTATTTTATTTCCGACTTTTAAGTGAAAATATTTTTTTAATGAAAAATAATATATTTTCAAAGAACAACACATACAATCAAATAGCACTAAAATTCACTCGCAATTCGCAATTTGGTTATTATTGCTCATATTTCAAATTTGTAATTATATTTTATGTTACTGTAACAAATTTTATAAAAATATGTATATTTTTAAAAAATTTTTGGAGATTTTTGATTTTAATTTTTTAAATTACGTATTAAAAAATTTTCACTAATAATAAAACACTGTTAAATACAAAAAATATTTGACGTAAAATCGTAGATAAAATTTGAGAAAAGTCTGAAATGTAAACACTCATCCGACTTTATCTACGATAAAATTAGATTTTGTCTGACATATAAACACTGCCTAAGTATAAATTGGCATATAAAAATATATATATACATGTATAAATCGAAATTGAATTTTTACATGCAAGAAGAGTAATTTCTAACTGAGTTATAGATAACTGATAGGTTCAAATTTTTTTCATTTTATTTTCAATTAAACTAAGCCATTATGATTATAACAAATGCAAACCTTTATATGACACATGTCCGTACATATACTTAGTGAGAGAAAGAGAAATAATAAGAGAAAGAGATTAATAAAAGAATCCAAATTAAAAACACAAAAAAAAAATATAATGATAATGATGATTGAAAAAAATAATTGAAATTGAACTATAATTGAATAATAATTAAAAAAGATTGAAATATAATGATAATGATTTGTATTGCACACATTTTTTTGATATTCCGTTTTTTGTTTTTGTTTTCTTTTTCTTCTTTACACCATAGAAATGTCAATAAATATAGTGAATTTAAAGAGAAACCAAATTTTAACTTTATCAAATATCCATATTCCATTATTAGTACACATACATATGTAAATTTCAACTTTGTTGAATGCAAAGAATATCTATAAACAAGAATATGCACTCCCGGAGGAAGTTTACGTAAACCTAAGACAATTTTTAAGAAATACCATTCCAAGCACAATATCATTAGTTAAAAGAGGTAAAATTTACATTTACTTATTGTATACCAAATTTATTATGAGAGAGAAAAGGTACAAAACAGATGTTTGTCTTTTGCTTTATACTGTAAAATAACTTTGCGTTCTCATTCTTCTTCTTTGCAGTTGTTTACGTTCCCTCCCATTATTTATATGAGGCAGGGTGGCAAAAAATGTTAGTTCTAATTCAGTTTGTTCCCTTATACGAAGATTAATTCTGATCTTTTATTATTTTAATATTTTCGTTTTAAACATTATTATTTTCGTATTATACCTATTAAAAATATTAAATTATAATTACATTACAGAAATATAAAATATTTTTAACATTTTTGTCAGTAATAATTTGGAGTTACAAACATTATTATTTTTTATTAATTATATTATTAAATTATGATAAACCTAAATATTTATTATATTGGTATACGATTATAAAATAATACTGAGGACAACATCTATTTACAAATCACAGAACTTAAAGAATATGATAACGCTGTTTTAGTTAGGTCTCCTAAAAATCTTATGCATAGTTGATACAATTTAGAAAATAATATTGTTAAATATTTCAAAGAAATTTTTTTCGAAATTTTGTTTAAAAATTACTAACTGTTTTTTATTTAATTTCAGCCAACTTTTATTGTTACTCGCTTTTGTTTAATATATTTTTTCTTTTTCTTACACGTTAAATTCTTATTCGTCTATTTCTTACAATTTTTAGCAAATTTGCATTATGCATTTATGTGCAAATAAATGAAACCATACATGAGTTCATATTCTTTTTATGGATATTCTTTGGTTGAATTGTTATTGAAATGGGTATTTTGTTGAAGTGAAGCAAATCGAAACAAACATATAAATAAAGTCCAAGGCGAGTTAATTAAGGCATTAATATAAAAATATAATAAATAAGCCTTAAATTAAATTTAAAAATACAAAAATTCGTAGACATTCGTGTGGCTTTTAAAGTATTAACATAATTATTTGGAACAATTTTTCTCATACGCCGCTAACAACGCCACAGCATGTTTATGTAAGGTATCTAGCACATTTACAACAAAAAAGAATCAGCTGAAAGCTAAGTTCGTAAATATGTGTTATTTTATGGAACGTTTCGTACAGCTATCACTTGAGAGCCAGATGATGCTATTTAAAGCAATCTAAATGTAAATAGTGATATGTAATGTTAACCTTTAATGAGCCTGCAGTAACTCTAACATTGGGATCCTGAAAAGATTGCAATAACCAAGTGATAAATGCTCTTGGTACGCAAGTTATTCTAACATAAAAAAGAGTCTCAAAATATGCTCCTCAAAAGAAATGATAAAAAATGTAATGAAATATATCATAAATATTATTTTTATACCCAAGCCTAAAGCCATTCATACAAGAACATTGTAACAATTCAGCCCTCAAAACCTTTTACGAAGATTTTAAATAATCAAATAAAAAAAATAAAAAAAAATCGCAAAACGAACTTTTATTGTAGATTTATAAATATTTAATGTAAATTAATATTAATTTTGTTAGGCGGAGACGGTTGAACCATCCCTAACAATTCAATTTAAATTTTTAAAAAAATTTTACTTATTATGTTGAATATGCAGTATTTATAAGATAGTTGAATTATCTTATAGATATAAAACAAACTCGATTTCATGTTCTTGTTAGTTTGTCCTATATAGACTTCAATTTCAAGATCTTGTATATTCCCAGTCTTACCATTTGATTAGAAATGGGTTCTTAGTTGATCTTAGAAATGATTTTGATGCTATAATAGTACTTACTAAATCATATTTTTTTTAGTTTTGATCTGAGGGAGTTGGAATTATATAACACTAATATTAAATGCTACTTGTTTTTACAGTTTCCTTTCTTTTAAATTTTTGTCTTCTAAAAACATATTTAGTAAAATTTAAAAAAAATATTTACCTATTTACAATAATTAAATAAATTTTTATTAAAACACTAAGAAATAAGTTTTTCCGAAAAGATAAAAATTGAGTAGAAAATAAATATGCAAACAGGATAAAAAATAATGTGAGGACAAAGTCTAGAATGCTTATATAATTAATTATGTCGAAACAGTTTTCAATCAAATATATTTGTTTTTTTTTTGTTTTATTCATTCCAGATAACTAATGTTAATTAAAAGAATATTTTCAATCTCAAATCCTTGATTTCCAATATGTAGTACATTATTATTCGAAATTAAAGAAAAAAAAAAACAAAAACCCTGTTTTATATTAATGATAGACTGTAGAGTTTTGTTTTTGTTATTTTTTTGTTATTTTTTGTTACTTACTATATAATATGCAATTGTAGGTACACTTTCTGTAACAGGATTAATTAATATTTCAGTTGAAATCCTGTTCAGATCTTGATTCTGTTATTATTAATAGGAATATATAAAGTAAAGATATCTTGTATTTTGATATTATGTATAGTGTATATTACCAACATTCTTAGACAAAAATATTCAAATATAATGTCAGTATACGTAATAACATATAAGGGTTAATGTCTTTATTATACACTTCTGTTTATCCTAGCTAGAATATACACATTAAATTTAATATTTTATATATATATAATTTTCTAAGATATTGCTTGAATGGAAATTAAATATTTATGAAACTAAAATTATGTATCTATCTACCGCTTACTGGGAAAATTAGCATAATTCTCACTTCAAAACAATATCATTATAACTGCTAATATTACTGCAAAACGAATTATTTGTGTAATTTGAAATCATGTTAACCAGCCTAGCTTATCCGTATGAGTATAAAATATTTTTATAGTCACAGGGCTATCAATAAATCAAATAAAATCGAATGTTGGAGTCCAGTAAGATTATGTAAATAGCTATAACGGGAAATAAATAATATAAAAACTAATGCACTGCTTGAAATTATTAATAAACTTATAGGTAATTGTTTGCTTAATATACGCGCAAAGTGCCTGTGACTTCCTTTGCCAGTACTCGATAGATAATCCTAGGAAATACTTCAATAATATTTATTTTATATATATATATATATTTAGCTCATTAATTAAGTTCAGTTTCTGTTGCAGAATATTTTCATGAGCCAATTTTGTTGCAGCACTAACTAAAGTTTCTAAAATAGAAAAAAAGAAACAAGAAAACACTCAAACTATTAGAATAAGTAGCAAAAAAAAAAAAATTACTGGATGACAAAAGAAATAATAAGAAAAATTTAAATTCGTGAATCATACTTCAAATATACTAAAAAGTTATTCATTAGTAATAGTAAGGTTATTACAACTGCCATAGTAAAGTTGTTTCAATATTTTTGTCCTTCATTGTATTTATCAATATATTGTGTATGTAATATTATGTATACACATTTTGAGATTATATTATGTCAATATATATAGAAGATCAATTTCAATTTGAATAAAAAGTTACAATAAATATTAAAAGTTCGCTTATTTATTCACATCTACATTTTGTATATAAGTGAATACAAAAGAAGGAAAATAATAAAAACAAAAAATTCTGAACAAAATTTTTCGAATTTTATCATTTTTTTTTAATCAAAATTTTTCAAAAAATTCTTGCATTCAACAAATACAAAATTTTTATTATTTTTTGTTTATAAATTAATGATTTCAATGCAACGGTACTTTTGCAACATTAAAAAAATGAGAAACAAAATTAAAAAAGATTTAGATTGCTTTCAGTTGTTGAATTACAAATCGTGTAGGTATACTGTATAGTATATTATAATAGGTAGAAGAACTTAATACAAAATTTGTTCGTCTTTTATAAATGTTGTATATTAATATACCTAAAATTTATATATGTTAGTACCGGCTTAATTTTCATTTGAATTTCTGTGCCTTTCTAAATTTAATTATCCTTCTTACGTTTTAATCAAATTTTAACACTTTTCATTTTTATATAACACAGAATTGTTCTCGGTATATCTGGCAAATAATTTTCAACACAGCACTGTGACAAAAAACGAATCAATAGATGTTAAATGTTATATCCTGCAAAAGAAAATTGTGATGGGTTTGATATATTTTTGCTTTTAACAAAATTTTGTTTATTAATGCGTCAACGTCCAGTGAAACCCATAGAGTAACTTGTTGCGTCTGTTGACCAAGAAAGCCTTGACGGACAACAAGTTTAGACAAAATATATCCACCAAAAACTTAACAAAAAAATTGATGGCTACTGAGGACGTTAACCTCAGGTAGAAATGATCGGATAAAATGTTCCCGTTCTATATGTTCTAATGAGAAGATGGCAACCAATGATAATCTCATAAACAAAAATCGAGATAAAATAGCCACCATATTCAGTATTTTCGAAAGTATTTCCTATCATAATTGGGTTTGATTTGAACAACTACAACTTATATTTTTGTTAGGGTACATAATCGCGTATATATTATGGTAATATGATCTCAGATGTTTCCTCATAATCGCTTATTTAAGGTAAAATATTTTAAATATTTTATTCCTATAATTAGCCATAAAATCTTATAAAATAAATAAGTGTTTTTTATAAATTGCAAAAAATTGTAAATTAAAATGGTTTATTTTACTTAAGCTATTTTTACAAAATTTTATTTTTTAGTACTGACATCTTACAACAACGTAGATAAGCGTTTTTTTTACATAGTTTTTGGATTTCAAAAGCTTATATAATTAAAGCGATTTTAAAAACCCAAAAACTGGGTATAGTCTTGTTATTAAACTATGTATTTCTAAATTTTTTTTGATTTTACTCGAAACATCAATTTCAGACATAAGCGGTTATGACTTATTGTCAAAGATATTATATTGGTAAGAATTTGTTTAAACATCCCTTACGAAGGTTTTTTATGTGGAAAATTTTCAAAACCTAGTTACCTCTACTATACTCAATATAGATTTTTCGTATAGAAATTGAGCTCATATAATTGATCGGGTTTTCGTTTCGCTAGTTATACAATTTGGTTTTTTTTGGCCATTGATATGTTTTCTTGTTGTATTAATGCATAATCGATCCAATTGCTCCTTGTAGGTATATAATTAGATATAATGATGAAACAAACTTTTTTTTATGTCTCCAACTCACTCGCAAAATTTTACAACATCTATGGTAATATGTTAGAAAGTTTGACTATACTTCTTTACTTCTTCTATGTTTCCTATCAGAAAAAAAATCAACAACATAACGTAGCTTTTTTTTTAATTGGAATATAATTTGTTCATACTGTGATCGCATAGTATTTAAGGAAATATGTTTTGGGTCTGTGTACCTGCAACTATTCGAACAAAAATAATGAAAATTTATTTTTTAACGCCTTATAATATTTGTTTTGTTTTTTTATTTGAATTGTTTTGTTTCTATCATATTACATTTTTCTTCATGCCAGGCTCTTCGTCGGATTCTAGATAAAATAAAGAAATTGATAAATTAAAATTCCAAAATAAAAAATAAAAAAATTAAACAAAACGAAAATAAAAATAAATAAACAAATAAAAATGAAAGAAATTGCATAAATAAAGTTTTGAATTGGAAATGTGATATATAGTATAATTTGTATATACATATATGAGTGAATATACATCCAAATTGTATATTTTGTGATTATTTATCAAACTTAAAAGAAAAATCGCAGTTATTTTTTTTATAGTTTTTTTTTTTTTTATTTTGTTTTGCTTATTTTATTTTATTATTTTCGTTGTTATTGTTGTTGGTTAATATACAATCTCTCGCTTTTTTTCATATATTTTTGTTTTTTTTTTATGTAAAATTCTGAAGTGATTTTCTTATTTTTCTCTTTATTTTGCAATTTGTTTTACTCGAACAGCTTCTTAAAGTGGATCCTGTTCGTATTATATTACATTTCGATTTTTTGATATTGTGTTATTTTTTTATTTTTTTTACTTCACTTCTTTTTGTAATGAAATATTCTCTAGTATTTTTTGCTGATGATGAAAAAAAATTGTTGAATAAAAATGACAATAAACTTTTGTGTCAGGTAGGTATTATAAATTTTATACAACGTTTTATATGATTGGTTATAGTTCCGAAAAACTCCCATTTTTAATTTGCCCAATATTCAATAGAAAGAAGTAATTGAAAATATATTTTGTGTAGGGTTTGTGCAAGGTTCCGACAAACACATTTTTTTATTTTTTTGTTTTTTGTTTTTTTAAATTTTTTCTATTTGAAAATAAGAAGTTAAAATTTTCATTGCAAATATTTTAATGATAATATAGTGTTCAAGTGATCCTTAATTAAATTTTTTTTTTAATAATTTACAATACCTTTTTGTTTCAATTTTTTATTCGTCCCATTGTTTAGTCTACTGGAAAAATTGGATTAGTGATAAAGACATGAATCAATAATAATATCTTTTCTAGGTGTTACACACATTGACTTGTTTGTATTATTTTGCATGGATTATCTTAGATATTGCTTATTTTATGACGTAGAATTCGAATTTGCATAAAAAAGTACCCCTTCCCATTTGAAAATATGGATTTCGGCCATTTTTGGGATAAAAAATCCATTTCCGGTCCTCCCCGGAAATTACAAATGTCACCAATCGATGGAGGACCCTCGATTTAGTTAATAACATATCATTTTAAAATTTTAAAATAACAGCTCCTTCCCTTCTTAAAAAGCTGATACTCGTGCTCTGGAACACCCGGTATATTTATACTTATTTGCCATATTTTACAACAATACTTGTATATTAACGGCATTCATGTTATTGCATTTGAATATTCTTATCTTGACCTTCAATTATTATCTTGAAATCTAGGCGAGCGTTAACTTCGTTGAACCTAAAGATCGTGTTGCAATATCTTCCATTCTTTGATGTTTTAATGTTTATTAACAGCTAAGGTGTTTGACAGCTAAAAAACTAGAATATAAGAAATGGAAGAATTTTCAAAAGGTAATTTTCAAAAAACATTATAACTACACCAATTAAATTACTGAATATTTTAATTTAGCTCAAAATTTTAACAGACTTATCTTCGTATCAACATTAAAATATTTTTATAAAATTCCATTAGGTTGCAGGTACAGCTCCATAAAAAAATAAATAAATTTTTAAATTTGTTTCAATTTTTATTTTGTCGACTCTTCTTTTTCTATTTTTCAAAGTCAGAAAATTGTTTATGTACCTACCTACTCGCACAGGATAATAATATTAAGTGGAATGTATATATATATACTTAAATACCTTCATATATATATAATTTACTACAATATTTTATGTAGTTGTGTGCAATGTAAGTTAAATGTCAAAATCGATTTCAATATAATATTCTACCCACATACCTATTTATACCTACGTAATACACACATAATATTTATTTAGTTACAGCGATCGATTTACAGGTATAGAGGGGGAGTATTTATACACCTATGTATAAATTTATATGAAATATTTTCATTTAATATTTTATTTAAGAAATTTTCAGGTGATAACTTTATTCGAAGGTTATAATAAAAGGCAGGTTGTTGTCTATGATTATTGTGAACAATTTATCATCATAATATAAGAAAAACAAAAAAAAAACCCAGCATAAATTTATTTATTTAAATGTAAATTTACACTAAAGTTTATTTGAATGGAAATGAATAGATTTTTTTTTTTTCTTTAAATTTATATTTTGTATTTGATAGTTTCTGACATTACTCTATTCTTATACTCATTAAAAACTTAAAATTATAACAAGCACCAATAATTCTCTTATTATAATATCACAATTTTTTAATAATATCGCTTAATCGAAAGCATCTTCAAACGCCAGGATCAAATTTATTTATATATTGCATATTCGAAATATTATATGTATTGTTTAGCTGTTAAATAATGAGCTTTTACTTTGGCAAAAAAAACTGCAAGTGTATCGGGTATCCATGTATACATACACATGCTAATGAAGCTGATTATGGTGAAATGAGCAATGAAAAGGACATTTTTAACTGTTAGACGTCTCTACTCTAAACTAAACAAGTGATTTGAAATGATTCTTGCTACAAATTTAGTCGAAAAGTGCCACTTTTGAGATAACTTAGGGGGATATGTGGGTGTCTCATACCATCACAAATTAATTTTGTACAGAATAGAATAGTTTCAGTTTCGATTCTTAAGTTCATACAAAATACGAACAATATTACAAATTTAGGTACATTTATTATTTTTTTTTATTTTATTTTCAGTAACTATTCCAACAACTCAGTTATCATCTAGTTTTTTTCCATTTCATTATGTAGTCAAATTGTACAATATTGTTTAAAGTACTAAAACAATTGAAAGAATAGCATGTACAAGAGTATGCAAACAAAAATTTGATCATATTAACAAGGGTAGAGCACGAATGTTTCACATATTATTTGGCACCTAAATTTACATTCATTTTGCATAACAAATTCATATACATATAAATAAAACTATTAAAGTAGAGTTCTATCAAAAAGTGTAGGGTTTTGATGGCAGCGATGTAAACTTAATTTTTTATTTTTTTTTTTTATTTTTTTATTTATTATGCTCCATAAATTGTACAATTAATTCTTTTAAAACTATTTACTTAGATACAGATATATAATTATCTTTACTACAGTTGATTTGTATTTTTTTATTTTTATTTATAAATTTTCGAGTTTTCTAGTATAAATTTAAAGGAAAATTGGAGATGCAAAACCTTTTTGAATTTTTGTTTTGTAAAACTTAACGCTAACTTAAACAGTAAAACCTACCTACAGTAAAACCTATACCTACGAACTAAACTAGCCTAATTTTTTTTTAACTTAATTTAAATTTCTGATCAGAGGATTTTCTGACATGAACAATTCCGAGTGGAACTTTACAGTTAAATAACTTCTTTTTTCTAAAATTGTATTCATGCTGGCTTTATCATGCAGCTTTTTGGTTGAATACCATCTGGGAAGATTGAATACAAGTTTCAAAAGTTTATTTTGCGCAATTTGCAATTTTTTGGTATGACTAGCTGGACAATCTCCCCAGACTGGTGCCGCATAAAACATTATTGGTTGAAAAATTACCTTAATAAGTATCAATTTGTTTTCTGTGGATAAGATTGATTTTCTGTTAATAAGGGGATACAACATGCGAGAACATTTGTTAATTTTATCAATAGTGATAGAAGTTTGATTTTGAAAGGTTAGCCTTTTATCTAAGGTAATGCCTAGGTATTTAATAGTATCCAAAACGTTTTAGTTAGATGCATCCGTTTACATTAACAAAGGTGGAACACATTTAAAACAAATTATTTTTAAAAATGAATTTTTTTATTCTAAAAATTTAATATAGGTTTAAAGCTTTGATCTAAAATAATAAAGAGATTAACAAAAAAAAGTTTGAAATAACAGAAATAATCACATTTGGTAGCAACATTCTTAACGTCGATACTTAAATTCGCAATTCAGTTTACTTACTTTCTGAATACTTTTGATCTTAAAAATCTTGATGTTGTTTTAATATTGTTCGTCGAGTGAACACTTTTTTAGTTATGGATCTCCAATTATCTATCGATAATTCTTAATTGTGTTCGATAATTTGGAGATATCATGGCTTGTTTAGTGAATATCATAGTAATTTTTTTGATTTTAATTCGTTTTCATAAATCAGTATTATGTATTTAGATTAATTCTATTTCTAGAAAATTAGAAACTAATAAAAAAAATATTTAGCTCCTATTCAAGTTTATATTATTTCAATTCTTATTTGCGTAGGTTTAAAAGGTATATAAGTACATATTGTGTATGTATTAATAATTCTATTTCTGAACAATATTGTATAGATTGAATAGCAATATTTTACTATCAAAGCAGTAAAAATATTGTGGTTTTTATTATTGTTGGATGTTATTAGTATTACTATTGCTTTATTGTTGCTTGTTTTTTTTTTTTTTGTTGTTGGTTTTTTTTTTCTTGTACAATTTTGTGTACAAAAATGTCATTGAAATTGAGAAATTATATATTTCCTTCAAGGATATCAAGTTACAATATTTTATTTTAAGTATTTTGTACATCATAAATATTACAATTTTATGTTTATGTAGATGTATATGTATACATATATTATATATTTTTATAAATTCTAATAAATTTATTTTTATTAAATATATGCTATCATTTATCACCACAAAATTGAATTGAAACGATTTTTTTTTTGATAAAAAAGAAAAATTTTTTTTTAAAATTTTATATTGGTTGGTTAGATCTGTCAAAATATTATATTGTGAAAAAATGAAATAAATCCAATCTTTTTTTCTTTGAATTCCAAATTAATTTAATTTTTTTGTTTTTCTTATTTTATTAGTAAATAAAAGTTATTAAAGCATTTGAGAAGAGAAGTGGACAATCGAATTGTTTTTTTTAACTGCTTACATATTCTATTTTTATTTATTTATTTATTTATTTATCTACTGGGAAATTAACCCTTCCAGATATTACTTGGAAACTAAAGTTCATTACAAATATATACTTAATTTAAAAATAAGCATTTCATAATGATTCAAAATAATTAGTCAAGTAAAAATGAAAATAAAAATATTATTTAATGTTAAAAATAACTAATAACTAATGAATATCGATAAACTAAATAATAAATTACAAGTTATTTAAAAATATGGTGACATTTCTTCTAACAATTTCTCTTACAACATTAAAATCGCTAACAGAAAAAGAAGAATTAAATAGTTTTTGAGATTTGACTATCGGTTCTGAAAAACCATAGTTTGTTCTGTGTGCATCTAGAATCGGATCTTTCGTGATGGTTGCATATATGTTAAAATGGTTTAGAATTTGAGGGCAATTAATTTTAACTGACAAGGTATCATAGCAAAACATTCTTGCTGCTACATTTCTTCTTACTTCAAATCTAGAAATATCAATTAGTTGACATTTAGGTTTGTAACTTGTAGAATTTTGTTACCAATTAAAATTACGAAGGCAAAATTTTATCATATTCTTTTGAATAGACTCAACTTTTAATGGCATCCAAATGGGAGAAATATATTCGATATGTTGTCAAAATAGAGATGTGTACAAAGAATTAAAAGTGTATGGATCAGAAAATGTTTGAGAATTACGTTTTATGAAGTATAATAAGTTAATTCCAAATGAATGGAAAATAATATCGCGTTAAGGAAAAAAAAGCTGTTTCCTACTGCCTAGTTAATATCTAGTTTAGTTTTTTTTTTTTGGTTTAGTAGACATAACATCTACTTTTAAAATAAATAGAATACAGAAATTTTAAATTGTTTATTTTTATTTATATTCATAGGAACTATTTTTTACATCAAATTTCAGTCTGTTTTTGCATTACCTTAAAAAAAAAATGTATATATATAAATTTATGTTGTTACTATAGCGTCGTAAAAATTACTACACAGTTTAAAATATAAGAGAAACTATGGGCGCTAATGTCTTAACCCGTTTACGTTTTGGTAGCCATTGCCCTAGTAACACAAAAAGGTTGTAACATCGTCGTACTATCGTTGGCTAAATAGCTACTGGTCGGATACATGACGTTGAAATAACTTTCAGACAACGTCATTGTTACGTTGTTGTGGAATGATTTTTGAGTCGTAGAGTAGTGAAAATAACCATTATCCGACTACTCAACCGACTATGAAACGACCAAATAAGAATAAAAGAGATAGATAGATTATTATATATAGTGTATGTATTTATTTTTTAACGAAAGAAAAACTTTTATTTCTAAAATATTTTAACAATAATGTTGTCCTTTTTTCTCTCTCAATAATTAAGTTATAAATTTGTTAAGGTATAATAACTTTATGAATGTGAATCTATTATTATAAATTATAAATATTGTAAATATTTTCACGAAAATTGTGTAATATATGACATCTTATTGCACAATTCTTAATGTCAATTATTTTTACCATATTTTTGTGCCTAGACTTGGAATTATATATAAAAAAAAAAATGTAGTATTCATTTCTAAAATTCTCAAGAAGTTTTTAATTCGATTTAAGGAGCCAGTTTACATCTCTGTATTTGACATACGTTTTTATATAATCTAGTTTTCTGTTCATAACTTTTTGGTTATTTCTTGGTCATTTTTAGGAGATTTATAATTTCACCATTTTATAATATGGCGAAAATTATTATTGCAAAATATATTTTGTATGAGAAAATAAAAATTTTTTTTTAGCTTCTAGTCCCAACTTTAATACTAATGCGAGTAAATTTCTTTCATTACTTTAGTAAGGGGATTTTTATTAGAGAGAAAGAATAATTGTGAAAAACGAATAATTTTTTAAACCCCGAAAATTTTCATATTAAGTGGTGTTCGGGAAATTGGAAAATGGAAAAGTCGGGAAAATTTCCAAAGATCCCTTAGCCTCAAACTTTCTCAATCAAATAACAAATTTGTTTGGATTGGAGTACCTACCTCGTCTCTAGAGATGATTTACCTTTATGGGTAATTAAATACGCAATCGTCTTTAAAAAGCATGAAAAAACTCTTATAAAAATTAGTGAAAAAAAAAATTATATTTTTATGAAAGTAAGGCACAATTAACAGTGTTTTATTGAAGAAATCTAAAAAAAGTTAAGTATTTAAATAATAATATTGTATAATTAAATTTTAAAAACTATTTTGTAAATTATTTCGCTTTCTTAATTTTTATTTTGCTTCGTGGTACATCATTATGATAGTCAAAAAACCATTTGGGATGCAAGGTAATCGAACACTTTTTGCGATCAAATTGTGTTTTACAATGCCGTATGTCTGCAAAGACTACGTTTAGGCATTTTTTCCTATATGAATGACACGATCCGTGCGTTTTGCCATTTGTTGGGCATTAACAAGTACACGCCCACATGGACGGCTGACTGCTTGTGGTAGTGTTTCGAGTGCTTCTACCACATTTACTCTGAAATCAAATATATCCATAGAAGTCACACTTTCATACCTTGCGCAGAAAACATGCAACTTCCATGCATTTCCGATAATAATGTTCATAGCAATATCAAACAGATAAACAGCACACATCCGTTTATTATACTCATGAATAAGTAGTGGTTGGTCAATTGTTATCATATCGATTTTTTCGGTCGTACCGTTTTGTATGGAACATTGGGCCAAAAAGTCTCAAAAAATTAGACATCATAGTAATTTAAACAGAATTATATAAATGTTGGGCTACTAATTAATTTTACATAACACTACATTTGAAACTGTATAACCTTATAAATTCACTTCTGAATTTCTAAAGCCTGAAAACACAACGGTCAAACTTCAAACCATGAGATAATGTGAAAAAGTTAAAAAACATTTTAGATCTTACAATACAGAACAATTATATATTTTGTCATATTATCCACTATCCATCAATAGATATCAGATAGAGCATAAAATATAAGAACCATGAAATTTTAATTTTTTTTTTAAAAAAAACTAAAAAAATTATATAAAATTTGATAGCGGTAACGCGGATTTGGTTTTTAAATATCAATTCCAAATCTCATGAGTGGCAAACGGTGGAGGTCTACATTTTTTCCAGACAACTTTTATGACCTCTATGATCATCCTTAGAAAAATTCATAATGATTGTACGACGGGGTCTATGAGCCGGAGCTTTAATGGGTAAGATTAAATATAAAATTGATTTTTTTAGAATTCTAACTAAATAATAGCTTTTCCAATAAGAGTGATATGATTTCTTTAAAAAAAAACACACACAGTAATTGTTAAGGAAATTCAAATGTTTTTTATTTAATGTGAAGTAAAATCGATACAATTAAGTTCTGAATAAAACGTCATTCAAATGGTCTTCACGTCTTCTTCTGCAGGAACGAATTCGATGCAATTTTCGAGCACTTTTTCCATTAAATCCAGTCGTATGTCATGAATAGCACGTTCAATATTGACTTGTAAGGCTTGAAGAGAGTCTGGTTTATTGCTAAAGACCAATGACTTCAAATAACCCCACAAGAAATAGTCTAATTGCGTTAAATCACAACTTCTTGGAGGTCATTCAATATCACAATTTCTTGAAATAATCGAATCTCCAAACTTTTCTCGCAATAATTCAATTGTTGCACTTGCTGTGTGGCACGTAGCTTAGTCTTGTTGGAACCAAATGTTGTCAAGATCAACTTTATCCAATTTTAGCCATAAAAAGTTGTTTATCATCGATCTATACCGCTCTCCATTAACAGTAACGGTTTTACCAGCTTCATTTCGAAAGAAGATGATTCCACCAGACCAAAAACCACACCAAACTGTCAATTTAGGTGAATGTAATGGTTCTTGATGAATAATTTGTGGATTTTCTTCACACCAGAATCGACAGTTTTGTTTATTTACCGCACCACTAAAATATAAGTGAGCCTTATCGGAAAAGATGATTTTCTTAAAAAAATCATTATCGTTTTCAAGTTGTTCCAAGACAAAATCAGCAAATTCACGACGTTTGTAATGAAATTGTAAATATTACTGAATTCAATGGAAAAAAAATTGCAGATCATGGTATATTACAAATGGCCGAAACGTCACTTCAAAATCATGCCATCCCTATTGCAAAACTCTTTAATATTATATACTACATAATATATAATCCAGATTTAAGATTCGTATTATATTATCCCAGAATGATTAAGTTCCTGTAATGTCAAGTAGACGAGGGAACATCATATTATTGTTATTTTTTGATATCATCTTGCTATCTGGAATAAAATAAAGAAAACAAAAATTAATTCGAATATTCCATTTACAAAGTCAGATATAATATCTGCAAGATAAAAATATTAAATTATATAAAGGGTAAACAATAGAAGATAAGAAATGTTCTGTTTATAATGCATTATAATTTTACGAAATCAAGTTCAAATAAAAAAAAAATTCTAGTATTAATTTAATATAGACAGTATGTACAAAAATAGTGTTCTACACCCTACTCCTTTAATAGATTAATCGTATGTAGTGAATTTATTCAAAGTAAGTTTTATTTAGAAAGAATTAATATTAAAATAATATAGCTAATAAATATAATTTTTAACTTATGCAATTATTTAAATTAAAATAAAAAGCTTTTGTTTCATTCAAATTAATTATTCTCGTTATACGAGTAGTTTAGATTCACTTGATTATTCACTAAAAATCTTGCAATTGTATTTAAAGTTGCAATTTAAAATTAAAAATGATTTTTCTTTTTGTAATTAATTAAAGTTTAAAAAGTATAAAATTTAAAAGAAAGAAAATAAATTCTCTTTTAGAGAATAATTTAAACTTAAAATTAATATTTTAAATACGAAGTGAATATTAAGACAGCTCGAATGTAATTTAAAAGAAAATAAAAACAGAAACATTTTTTGATGAAAATGAAAATTTAAAAACTTATTTACAGTTTACTCCAAACAAAAAAAATCATATAACAAAAAGTTTTTAATTTTTTTTATTATTTTATTTTTCTTCAATTATTTCTTCTTTACTTAAAAAGCTGTTTCTCTTTTCAGTTTTTTGTTTTGTTTTTTTGTTACCTGCTTTTGTTATTACTGTTAAAACAATGTTTAAGTTGTTTCAACTCTTTTCTTTTTCTTTCAATCTCTACGAAATTAAATTGAATTTTTAAATTTAGAAAGCAAGCAATTTTTAATGTAAGTCAAAAATATTTGAAATAAATATTTTCAGCCTTGAACTTAAACTTTTTGTTTTTTCGATATATTTTGCGAGTGTTAGGAGCAGTAGCTTCTTTACTCCGAGCCCATAAAAATTTTGATAAACCATAAAAGACGTGTTGATTTATGTCATACTAGCGTATCACGGCGAACGCTGTTTCGCTTTAATGTAAATGAAATTTGTACATTTATTATTGGAGCTTGAATAGATAAATTAAATCTGGAATCTATGTACATATATTGAAATGAAATGAAAAATAAAGTTATTTTTATTTATTTGAAAATATAAAATTGTAAGGCTAAATATATATAAAACTAAATGAAATATAATTTATTTCATCAAAAATACATTATTGTAATGTTAATTCGTGATCAATATTTTTTATTTGTCCATCCTGAGCATAAATAATTAAATCGGATGGTAGTTCAACATGTGTACAGGCAATGTACGATTGTCCGTAAAATAAACATGGATTTTCTAAATCCCAGCCACATATTTGTACTGTACCTGATGAACTTTATTTATTGTCATGGCAAATGCCAAACGAATCTGGGAACTGAATCAGGGAACTGTAGTCGCTTTAATTTAATTTACATAGATGCGGAAATCATTCGTATGTGAGGTATCAACAAATGTTCTCTTTTGTATTTGCGATTTAAAATTGTTGCTTCGATAACATTGTTATTGCGCATAATGTTTTTGATAGCTAATCTAATGCAATTGTATAGTCGTTGTGCATTTGAATTTTGTAGAAAAATTATTGCTATAAGTATGTTTTATTTTTTAGTACTTAAAACAGTAACTAATCAGAGTTGGCACTCTTCGCTATATTAGCAAGTTAATTTATTTCGTTTTTCGTACAAACATTTTAGGTTTTTAGCCTGAGATCAGATGTTATGACACAAAGAATTTTTTAAAATAGCTTGAACTTAAATAATTTATTATCTCTTATTTTACTACCAAAAATTTGTCATACCCTTCGAAAAAAGAAGTTTATTTTTTTACTTTTTTGCGGATCCGAAACCGAGATAAACCATCATTCTCATAAGTCATTAAACAAATGTATAAATTTTTGTGAAAGTTGCTGCAGTAGTGTTTCAGAAAAACGATCTCAAACATACATCGTTCTTTTATTATATAATATTAAAAGAATAGTGGTCCCCTATGCAATTGCACAGTTTTAACTTTATGTAAAAAATCCTGGATAACAACATCATCATTGATTCATATCAATTTATTTGAATCTAATTTTTTTTTTCTGTAGGTAGGTGGGAATCCTCGAAGGACAACAAGTGGTTTCAGTTATGCGCGCGCAAATCAACAATGGTAGTGAGGGTCTTAAACCCACTAAAACCACCTCGTTTTCATCTTTCATACATAAAAAACCCAGGATATATTATCGACTAATGAATACTTTCAGAAAAAAAAAATTATATGTTTTTTTACATAATTTAAATTGTGGTTATGTTTCCATATTATTAATTACATTTTTTTTTTGTCTGAAATATTAAAGTAAATTTAAATTAAAATTAATTGAGTATTTTAAATAAGTGATTTAAAAATGAAATACAACATAAAAGTGTGATAAATTAATATATTTTTCTATCTTTAGTATTTTGTCATAGTATTGGAATCGCTTAACTTTTTTCTGCTGTTAGTCTATCCTTATATCTCTTTAATCTTAATATGTACCATAAAAAATAAATCTTAATCTCTATCAATTTGACATCAATTAAAGTAAAAATCGGTTATAGTCACTACTGGTTGTATGGCATAATATTCGCTTATAGTCAACAATGGTCATCATCTTTTTTAATATTTTTTATGTATTTTATAGTCAAAAACGTTTGTAGTCACAATTCTGTTATAGTCAACAAAGTTTTTGAAAGAAAGTAATAAACTTCATAAGTTCATACAATCGATGTCGTTTATAGGTCACATTAAAATATAACGCCAATAATGAACTAGCATTTATTATATTATTTTTGAAGAGTTTGATCTGATCTGATTTTTGTTTTTCTGTTTTGTTTTCAAATTTTGTTTGCGTTTTCGTTTTTGTACTTTTTTCTATAAGTTTGTGTGTCTATTTAAAATGGCAGAATTTTTATGAAGCCTTTTTAAAAATTGTCTGTTATTGAAATTTATTTTAGAGTATAGATGTCGCTCAACTCGGAAATAACCGTCATTTATTTGGTGTAACTATTTTAAATGTTTTAAGCATTCACCAACAAGAACTTGCTAAAATTTTTATATTTTTGTGGTGTAATTTACTATTCAGCGGTACTTGCTTTTTTACTCCCCACGTCGTTCATCTTAGAACGTTAGAGAAAAATTTTTTATATAATAGTCAAAATAGTTGAATATTTTCCTTTTAATTTTACTGATATGCTTATCATACAGATACGCATATTTCGTCTATTACTTGCAGACTTCTTCAGTGTTTTGTACTCGTTTGTCGAGTACAAATATTCGACTGTTTTCACTATTATATGTTATAATATATTATAAGATATAATATTTTTTAAGTTGTCCAATAGGGATGATATGATTTTGAAGTGACATTTCGGCCATTTGTAATATGTCATGATCTGTCTTTTTTTTTGCATTGAATTCAGTAATGTTTACAATTTCATTACAAACGTCGTCAATTTGGTGATTTTGTCTTGGAACAACTTGAAAACGATAACGATTTTTTAAAGAAAGTCATCTTTTTCGATAAAGCTCAATTATATTTTAGGGGTGCGGTAAATAAACTGTCGATTCTGGTGTGAAGAAAATCCTTATTTTATTCATAAAAAACCATTATATTCACCTAAATTGACAGTTTGGTGTGGTTTTTGGTCTGGTGGAATCATCGGTCCGTACTTCTTTCGAAATGAAGCTAGTAACACCGTTACTGTCAATGGATAGCGGTATAGATTGATGATAACCAACTTTTTATGGCCGAAATTGGAAGAAGTTTATCTTGACAACATTTGGTTCCAACAAGACTACGTGCCATATGGCAAATGCAATAATTAAATTAATGCGAGAAAAGTTTGGAGGTTCGATTATTTTAAGAAATTGTGATATTGAATGACCTCCAAGAAGTTGTGATTTAACACCATTAGACTATTTCTTGTGGGGTTATTTGAAGTCATTGGTCTTTAGCAATAAACCAGACTCTCTTCAAGCTTTACAAGTCAATATTAATCGTGCTATTCATGACATACGACTGGATTTAGTGGAAACAGTGCTCGAAAATTTGGTTCATCGAAATCGTTCGTGCAGAAGAAGTCATGGAGGTCATTTGAATGACGTTTTACTCAGAACTTAATTGTACCGATTTTACTTCACATTAAATAAAAAACATTTGAATTTCCTTAACAATTATAGTGTGTTTTTTTTTAAAAGAAATCATATCACTCTTATTGGAAAACCCTTTATAATATAAATTATATAATATAGATAGTGATTATTGGCGATTGCTAAGAGTTGAATAACAACAATTCGAACCAGCCTGAATTTAGGAAGACTGTAGTACATATGAATTTTTATACATCTTCTTGCAATTTTCTTTTTTATTTCGACCTATCTAATTTAATTTAATAGCTTAAAATGTTAACCTCAATAATATATTATGTTTTGTCGCTACTGAAAAATAAATTCAAACTAAGATTTTGAAGTTTTCTGTTATTTTTGGATTATAGCTTATTTTTAAAACTTTCTTAAATTTCTACAACCCTCGCATATCCCCCATTCCATTATTTTCTTTTTCTCTTTTCGTTTTAAGTAGACATGTTCTTCTAAGATTAACAACAATTTCGTTTAGATTTATTTCAACGGTTTATCCTTGAAATACTTTATTTTATAAAGCTTAAATTTTCAATTTTACGTATTTACATGTGAATGTGTGTATGTATGTTCATATGGCTCCTCAAATAAAAATTATTTTCTAACTGTAATTTGAATACCTACCTATCTCACTTAATTTATTCGTTTCATCTGAAAATTTAAAATAACACTATAACAACATTTCAAAAAGCCATTTTTGAATTCACTGTTACAATACGTTGAAATAAGAAAATAAAGAAAAAACAAATATAAAGAAATAAAAATTTAAAAATATTCACCAATAAATTACTTGGAAAATCTTAAAGAATTTAAAATATCTACTTATATGTTATTCTGTGTTTGGATATAAGAAATGGAATTAGTTAAGGGCGATGGAATGAAAAAAAAATGTGATGTGAACTAAAAATTATTGTTAAAATATATCAGATTGAGTCAGGTAAATAGAGAAACCTTCGTTTTACTATTTATGTTATAATTATATATATGTATGTTTAAATCGAATGGTTCCAATAACACGTGCACACTTATATACTGCTGTTAAATGAGTGGTATATAATAGAAAAATAAAATACTTTTTCTATTCCCTATTCTTCGTTAAAAATTCATTTTAGTTTTATTCGAATTGTTTTTCACTACGATACGATAGTAAAAAAACGAACGCACACGAACAAAAAGATGGATGAATGATCATCATAACGTAATGTCATGAGGGAGAAATAAATTCAAGGTTGAAACTTTCAAATAAATTGAACATTATTTTTCTGAAATCGATTACTTTAGATAAATTTCTCATAACATATTGTATATTGAAAGGTGTGTGTGAATATAGGATCAATAATGTAAATACATGTATGTGTAGGTATAATAATGCCAGAAAGATTTTCTCAAAAATTACTTCGAATAACAAAAAAAAAAAAACAAAAGTTATAAATTGTTGTCAATTTATAAAATATTTCTACCGATATTTTTATTTTCTTTTCCCCCTTTTTTTTTATTTATTTATTTGTCATTTTATTGTTGCCGTGAGAAAAATCGCTTACAGTTAAGTATTTTATAAAAGTTAAATTATTCTCTTTCTTTAGAATATTATTATTATAATGTATAGAAAAGAAAGTATAATAGTAATTTAGGAAATTCATTGAAACGAACGAAATCACAATTTTAAAAACAATAATTCAAATGATTTGATTTTAAAATACCTAAGCACAATAATAGAATCGATCGGAGTGGATTTTAGAAATTTTATAAAATTTATTTAACTTAGTATTCCTAATCGAAACCAGCTTTTCACATATTTTTTCAAGAAAACTGTTTCTTTTCGTCGAATTTTTCACTTTTATTTTTATTTAAAGACGACATTTATAATAACATTACCTACATAACTATGAAAAACTTGCAAATTCTACACAAATTTCATGGTATGTGTTTGTAAATACGAATTAGTAAGGAACGAGCTTAAGAAAAAAATATAAAGTGTCTTGGTAATCTGTCTTCGCTATTCTACTATTCCTAAAGCTTTTGACTAGGAGTGCTGAATTTTATAATCGCTTAATCTGCTTGATAATATTACTTTATATATTATAGAATCAACTTATTTCGAAGTGTAAGTTGGAATTTACTTCCCATATGGCAATATATAGAGATCTCCTTTTTAACCATTTTAAGGCAAATTAAAAGGTGATTTATACCTACGTTACTGTCAAAAACGTAAAAAAAAAAAGTTTCACCAACAAACCTGTTGTACCAAGTGTATGTTGACTAAGCTTTTTCGGCTTGCGAAATTTGCACTAATTTGCAGTTACCATAGAAAAACAGACTCTTTTAAGTCTAATGTCGCATTCAATTTAAATATACCCAATAATATTTTTATTATTTGCTAGGAAATTTTCTTTCATAATTCGTGTATCTAGAATGAAAATTAATTATCTATATTTTGAATAAAATGCAATTCTATTTTATGGCCAGCTACCATTATAAATGAATTTCAGTTTCTATTCAAAACAACAACAAAAAAGAGTTTCCAATGAATGAATAATTTTAATAAAATAAATGTTGATTCAACAAATTTAAAAGTTTTAAATAAGTGACAATGCCTGACTTAAATACGCAAATCACGTTAACATATCTATTTTGAAATAGTAATATTCATATTGAAAATGATGTATTCACTAAAACATGTGATAAGAATAAAAATCTCACCATATTCATACAAAATATTATAAAATAATATTGATTTTTTGTTTCTATATAATATTTCATCACACCACAAAATTCTTTCATTAGAAAATCTAACAGGTCTATTTAGATATATGTATAAGTATATTTTAATATGGTAAACATCATAAGTCTATTCTCTATTTGGAGCAAATTCATTTTATTGTAATGTGGTCGTAAACATCAGCATCAATCTGTAATCAGTATAATAATTTATAGTTGTTGCGTAACATCGAAAAAATTGATTTGTCAACAGAATCAACCCTAAAACAATTTATCATTTCAAGGATATTTAAATTATTATGTACATACTTATTTGGTAAGGGTGAAAATTTTATAATAAATTTTATTTTTTTTTTATAAAATAAAATAATTATTGTTAAATGGATTGAAAAATATCACTTAGATCAATTATGTCTATATTTATTATATTCAATAAGTGATTAAATTAGTAGTCTTATTTTTTATCAACCTATATGGTGCTGGAATTTGACATTGGTCATTGATCCGTCTGCAATATCATTGTTATTTTACACTTCTAAATACAAATTCGGTGCTGAAGCGATATTTCAAGTTTTTAATTTCAATACCCCATTTATAGACTGGCTTGGATCACACCATTTAAAGTAGTCTAATTTTTCTAAATTTTTTTTTGCCTCTGGATTAATTAGGATTTTGTCCTGTCCCCTAGAATTGCGATATTGTTAATCGTAAATAAATAATAAAATAAAAATAAATTAAAATATGATTCTATATTTGGATATAGAATGCAGTTATTAATTTGAAAGTAGAATTTCATTTCATTACAAAATGACAATTTTAGAATTATTTGAGATTTATAAGTTTGTTTCTCAGCCTATTATAGATCTTTTAATCATCTTTTTTGGGTAGTTTCGATTGCTTGTGGAACACTGTTTCTTAACTACTAGGAATTAATATACATTAGTACTAGGTATTAATATACAGAGCAAATGCTCAATAGACTCTTCCTCTTCACATATTCTGTAGAAGTGGTTTTCGATTAGACGGATTTTATAAAGATGCTTGTTTTACTAGACATTAATCACTTATATTCACGCACATCTGTTTCCTATTGAATTTTTGAAGAATTTTAGTTTTCTTGAAATTTTAACTTGACGATAATTGTCAGGGGCCTTAACCCAGAAAACCTCAATTCATTGCTCTAGCCAAACTTTCATTTAGATGTTGGTTGTGCTTAAGGGCTACAAAAAGTACCCACAAAATGGTCTTGGTCATATAAAAGTTTTGTTATCACATTGTCCTAATAGGAAAAGTTATAAATTCTTTATAACAATATAGTTCAAAAAATTAAGAATAAATTAATTTCTCACTTGAATGAAGAAAACACTCATTCAGGGTTATTTTTTTATCAAATTGGTTTAAAAAAACATATATTTTTTTAGAGTACAGTACCAGAACAATAGCAATAATAATAGAACTGTTTTTCAAATATCCTAACAAATTGCTATATAAAAAACTATTCTAAAACTGTGTGTAGTTTGAAAGGTAAATACATTATTTCTGATGAAAAAAAATTATTTTTCTATATTTGTGTTAAGCGATTTTAAAAAACTAAAAACTAGTTGAGTTCCGTTACCATATTTTTAAACTTTAATTTAAACTATAAAATTGATTTTAATCGAAAAATCAATTTCAGACAGAAGCGGTTATGACTGTTACCACAGAAGTAACCACAATATTCAGAATTCTCAAAATTATTTAGTGTCGATTTAATTGGATTTAATTCTATCAACTACGAGTATAAGCTGTTATATATTTGTTAGTACGTTACATTATATCGCTTATGTCGATATAAATTGTCATAATCGTTTATTTAACTTGAAATTGGATATATCTCCAATCAATCTTAAAAACTTACAAATTTATATTATATTATATGAACCTCCAATTCAGTTAATAAAAACAAATATAAAAATAAATTAATTAAAAAAATTATAATTTACCAAAGAAAAAGTATTATTATAATATATATTATATATAATATACATATATATATTTTAATATTATTATAATATTATATTTGTTATAACATAACCTACTTTTGTTTATTTTGTTTATTTACACAACAATAATATTACAAATAAAATAGGATTATACAAAATATATGCAATATTATAAGAGATCCATTTTGATCTGCAACATTGTAACCTATTACCTATTTGTAATATATACACGTAATTTTTACATATTAGTTAATGTTATCATTGTACTAAAATGTTTTATTACAAAAAAAAACAACATTGTATATTTTTATTATTTAAATACCTCTCAAAAAATTTTAATGAGGTAATTTAATCGATTTTTAAGAACCTTTAAACCACAAAGAGCGCATTATAATAATAACACAAATAAAAAATTTCACATTAATAATTAGTATCGATTCAGAGTATAGCCCAAAGCGCTAAAGTATTTTATTACATATATTGGAATCATCGATTGGAATTTATAATAAATTCTTCCGGTACGTAATACTATATGTAAATATTCTATATACACAAATAAATATGAAATTATCTTATAAATATTGCTATGAAATTTCTAAATTATTACAACACAATAATTATTATAGAGTTTAGATTTTAGAAATAACACCTAAAATGAAGAATTTTTAATTAAATTGAATAAACATCGTTCTGCATTTTCAATATTATTATTCATATATCCGAATAATAATTTTTTTTAAATTTATTATTTAGCACCACCCTCATTCATAAGAATTTGCAAGGAGATAAAACATAATTTAGAGAGCTTAACTAATTTAATAGCACATATTATGTAGGTCGTACAATTCACTGCTGTTTAAAATACGATAGTCAATATTCATAAAATATTGACTAGAAATTATAATGAAATTTCTGTTCGATTTTACTTTAAGTTCTATTTATTTATATTACTTTGATACATAACCACGTAACAATTTTATTGCTATAAGACCCTTTCGCACTCTTATAACACTATTATAAACACTCTTATAGCAGTATTAGTGTTAATTTGAGTGCTCCGCTATTGCTGCGAAAGGTTATAAATACATTATAGCACTAAAATGGAAAATCCTATAAGGCACCGGAGCAAGTGCTGTAATATTGTTATAGGATTAGTATACATGTATTAGTGTATATGTTTTTATTTTGAAATGATATTCATTTGAAATAATTTATGTTATGCGAGAGTGAGAAAGGTATTATTTTTTATTTTCAAATAATAATTTTATGGAGTTTATATTTATTTCCTGAGAAAGGGAGTAGATATTAGTTAATAATACAAAAAATGTCTTACTAATAAGTAATATTTTTCGGTCAAAAATAATTGTATTAATAATTATTGTGACCAAAATGCAAAATTTGGCTGCGAATCAAGCATCTTAAGCACATTTATTATAAAAAAAATTCGAAAAAATACTTTGCCCTTCACAAACAATCAATTTTTAAATAAATAAAAGAAAATATATTTTTAAATTGCATCTTTAAAATATTTAATAATGTATGTTAATTAATGCATAACATCAAATTTGATATTTAAATAATTATTCTTTTAAGTAAAAATGATATTTTTACGAAAAGAATGCCAAATAAAACTTTTCAGTTTTTGTTTATTTAAAAAAAATTTACCTCGTTTGTAGAAAATAATGGCCGTCGCAAAATATTTATCTAAAAGCTACAGTAAGTTTATTAGTAACATTATAGGAATACAGTAAAACAATAACACCACTACTGCTTTCTAGTAATTATATTCTTATAACAACACTTTAAATCTTGATATAGGATTACGCACTTTTAGATTTATAAAAACATTGCTGTATCACTTGCGGAAAATCCCAATATAACAACTCCCGCAATTTCTATAAGATCATTCTTATAGCAATATTAATCACGTTATTCCCATAAAAACATCATTATAACACCTTTAGTGCTTATCGGAAGTCATATAGAAGTCTTGTAGCACTAATTTTGTTTTTATAACAATAAGATGTTACGTGAGAGATATAAAAGGTTATATCACCATTGTATCTAAGAATTTTACTTGATCAATTTGTAAGTTTGTTTTAATGATTAAAATGAAAAATGATTAAAATATCACAATTCACTATTTAATGAATAATTTTTGTATCGAAAACTTCAGTGCTATTTTTGCTATTTTTTTTTTCAAATTTGTTCAGGGGCTTCTTTATTAAGAATCACGTTCTGCACGTACATATGAGGCTCTTTCTGAATTATAATTCAACTTACATATCGTTGGTAAAAATCATTATTTTCTTTTATTGGCAAGTTATAATGATAGTACCATACAAATGTGCACTAATAGTGGATATCATACCATATTTGTTCAAAACAGTTTTTACACAAAAAAATAATCTGTTTACTTTTCAATTGTTTGACTGATTATTATTCTATTATGGCTTTAATTTTGATATTCTGGTTTTAGTTCTATTCCATCTGATCATTAAATATTTTTCAATGATTAACTCTTTTTGATTCGGATCGTATATTTACATTTGTGTACTAAAATGAATTACAATTTACAATACACAATAATTTTAATACATAATTTAATAAATCAAATATACTGCATTACAGCTACATATATATTTTTACGACTAATAGTATTGTTATTGTCATGGTTATTATTATTATTAATATAATTTATTATACTATAATTAAGTTCATCCAATATTCTCAATTTAATTCAAACGAATTTATTTAACAAAATAAAATAAATCTACATACATATATCTATAAAATATATTTTTAATTAATTATGTATGAATATAATCGATAACGTAATTAATCAATTTTGTAAATCAAAAGTAGAATAAAATAATATTATTTGTCATACGTAAACATAGTTGAATATTATAATCACTTTTAAAAGTGATAGAAACAATATAGATAGGTAATAATTGCATCTTTTTAGATTGATGGTGAAAATTTAAAAAAAACAAATTCATGAGAGTGTGTGTTCATAATACAATTTTGCTCCAGAAATAGGATATTATTTTATAATTTTAAATTAACTTTTTCTCAAAACAATGACTTTATTTTAATTTTTTAAATTGGACGTAACTTTGGTATCGGGACCTATATTATTTTATTGTGAAAAGTCTGCGTTAAATATATATTTTTAATATATTATTTTATTTACTAATATCTATCAAATTGAAAATTGGATGGATTTCAATCAAAAGATTCCAGGTTCGATTCCTTGGGATAAAATAAATGATAAAAAATAATTGAGATTATAATCTGGTAGCAAAATAAATAAAATGGAGCTATTTTATTTAAGAAGGCTTAGTTCCTAAAAATAGCAGAAGGTTTCCACATTTAAATAACTAGTTTATATGTCATTAACTTGTTAAATAAATTATATAATATTGTAGATATTGTAGTGTAAACTTGCAGTACTTAATTAAGGACGAAAAGGTGATTACTACCTAAGCTAAAAGGTGATTACTACTAGTAAGCATTGTAATATTCCTAATTGATCACTTTTATGGTATTCGTGTTTCGTGCTTTTCAATAAAGTTATAGTTTTCAAAATTTATTTAATTTGAATAAACCTATTTCCAAGGAAAAGTAGTATTTTGTTTGTCAAAAGTCAAAATCAAAACAAAATATGTTGCGCCTTACCACCAACTTTTCATAATAGCTGACGTTAGATGGATTTATTAGTTTTATTTTTTTATTTTTGTTAATTTGTATTAGAAGGTAATTTTTTATTGTTGAACTTTCGTAGATTGATTAAAATTTTATAAAATGTTTCATTTTTAACAAGCTAGTAAAATTTTATTTTAATATTTATCGTTGTTGACACAAAGAAATGGGTTAATATTACAGGCACTGACCAGATTTTATATTATTTTTCTTAACATATTATATGTTTGTTTTAATTGATTCATTAAATATTTTACTTAAGCTATGTAGCTACCTATTTTTAATATAAAACTCACTTTCTGTAACATTAATATTTACGTGACTTTTAATTGTTTAATGACCTTTTCTAAAGATTTATAAAATAATTTATTCTTGTGTTAGATACAAAAATTATTGGGATAAGATTAAAAATTGAGAATTTTAATTTATTTTAAATCTCTTTCAAATATATTATTTCTACCAAAAGATCATAAGGTTTATAATTTAAAATCGAATTAATGCCTACAGAAGTCATTTTTAATATTTTTTCTGTTTCATTAAGTATGTTCATTCGAAAGAAAATACCTACCATATTAATTTTTTTTAAATTTTACATTATATAATTTATATATTTTAAATTTAATATTCTTCACACAAACATATTATTATATAGATGTATATACAGCTATAGTTTATTTTGATATTATTTGAAGAGTATTTAAATAAATTTATATTTCAATAATATAATTACTATTTTGGTTAATCCTAGGAGAAAAAATTTTAATCCTTAACATTTGATATGGAAATATATATTTACCAAATGAATAAAATTTTCAACATTGAAAGTTTTAAATTATAATATTTATTTATTGTTTTGTTTTGGCTTCCTTATTTTCATTTCGATAATTCATATTATACGTGAAATTTTGAAAGAGTATTTTAAATTTATATAGCTACCTATCTTTCTACCTAACAACATTTCTATTTGGAATCAAATTTATGTGTTCGTTTATTTATTAGTATATTTCTATATAAATATATGAAACCAGGTCTTTTGGTAAAATTTTTAATTCTTTAGTAAACAAAATTTTGATTATTAATAGTTTATTTTGATATTATTTAATTATTCTAAAACGACTAAAAATCAAAAATATGGAATTAAAATTTATAACTTTAAGAATTACATCAGTTATAAAATAATACATTTTTTAATTTTATATTTTTTTTAATAATTTTTTTTCTGTTTTCTTTCAGGATATTTTTGGCATATATCAGATTTGCACTTAGATACGTTATATTCAACGAAAGGTGATGTACATAAAAGTAAGTAATTCATACGGTAAAAGTAAGCTTTAAATTACATGTTTTAGATAACAAATAAATAATATTAAGATAAATATTACATAATATATAATATAACATTATAAACTTCCGATCAAAAAAACTCGTAATAACCTTCGACAAATAAATAAGAAGAGTAATCAGATAAACTACAATACTATACCTATAAGTTTTATCTGACTTTTTATGCTTTCGATTCTACTGACATAAAAATAAATCACCATAAATAAAACTTCTGGATTTTGTAAACAATATTGTTGGATTTGTTTTAAAGGATTTTTATTTATTTTGACATTTAGGTATATTATTACAAGCTCACTTTGCATATTAATAAAAAATAAATAAAATTGAAAAAATTATTCATAGCTCTTGGATCATAGTAGTTTGTTGCATATATGGTACATTTTACATTTTACATTTTACATTTTACATTTTACATTTTACATTTTACATTTTACATTTTACATTTTACATTTTACATTTTACATTTTACATTTTACATTTTAAATTTTACATTTTACATTTTACATTTTACATTTACTGTACTGATTTTATTTAGAGTAAAACTGTGTTTTCTTGGATTTTACTTCACATTTACAAATAAATTAAATCGTAAAAGATCAACTTGTTTTGGTCAATCGGTATTAATTTTGAATTTTACAAAAATATACATCCCGTATTAAGAGATACTATCTACCATATCTCCTTAAAAACTGTAAGGTTATTTTTAATTCCAACGTAACTCAATTACCGTTTACATTGTTTAAAAATTTATATTCACTAAAATAAATCAATTACTTTAATCAAATTATTTCGTTTCTCACAATTATTATGATCACTAAATGAAAATGAAATATAAAAATATGTACGCTACTGAATAACGTGTTATATTATTATTATTATTATTTACTTACGAGGATATATTTCTACAATATTATTTATTTACCTATGTAGTTCAATGCATTACATTATTATTATCTAACAAAAGATTTAAATATTACATTATATACCATTCAAACAGTAGTATTAATAGGAAATTGTATGCATGTATCTTCATAGTATACAAATTTATGTATAATAAAAAATAACACGAATTTGCCATTAAAAATAATTTCCACAATAATTTAAAATATTTTAGCATTCAAACCATTATTGTGAAATAATTGAAAAAAAAATAAAAAAAAAAATGATCTACATTTGTATACGACACGATGTAATAGAATACATATAATATTGTATTAAATTGTTGTAAGTATCGATGTAACAGCTGATGTATTGTATAATGTATATTATTATTATGCAACTAATGTAAATTGTTAACAAAAAGAAATAATACCATCTGATGAATAATAATGAATTAATTTGATTTGACCTTAATTGAATTAAATTCAAGTGCTTTATTATGTTTTTTTACCGTTTTGCTCTGAATGCCCTAAATCTAAAATATATTTTAAATATATGTTATTACATAGTATTTATATTGTTACAACTTTTATTATCAGGTATTTTCTAATTTCTATTTCTTTTTTGTAAATTTTTTGTCCGAAATATTCGAAATACGAAAAAAAAATTACCAATTGGACATTTTTTATATTACATGAGTTTATCAAGGTAAAACCTTTACTAATACAAATTTAAAAATAATAATTAAAAAATAAAAACAAAAACAAAAGATAACAAATGATAGACAGCTCATTAAATTTTGTTTCGTAATAAATATGTATGTTTGCCCTGAATCGACACAATGTTCTGATGTAATATGATATATTTCTAATTTTGCAATACTTCTTTAATCTCTAATAAAATTATTATAATATGTACTAGAAATTCGTTTCATGCAGGGTGGTTCACTACAATGGTATTATTTTTGATAATTCGGAACGTTTAACCTTGATGTAGCTCTTTTAAATTAATTGATGTAGTTTTGAATTAACTTTCTCTGTATAAATTAAGCAAAAATAAATAATATTAAGTTTAAAACAATACTTTCTATCTAGCATAATAGTACATAAAATTGTATAACACTATCATAATGTGTAGAAGGTTTGGTAATAATATCTGCTGTATACCAGATTGAAATATTATTAAGTTGAATTTTGATTAGTTCTCAAAAAATTATTTTTGTGATTTACTGTAGTGATATAGTTATAATTTCAGTTATATAAAAATTTTTGTAAGAATTTCTGACGCTTTAACTATTTCACCTACATTTTATTTTTTATAAAATTTTTTCTTTAATTGTACTCAACAACAGCTCTGTGTTGAATTTATGAATATCTGGATGCATTGGACGTATCAAGAATGCTATCCGCGGTTGTCTTGACATTACAAGACTTTCAACTGTCTTTTTTAAAAACGAAAATGATGTTTGTTAGATACCTATTTCAGAGTTCAGATACTTAAAATTATGTCAGCCATTTTTAAACTAGAATTATCTTTTATTATTATGAATAACCCTATATACATAATAATAATAATAATATGATAGTAACTCTAGTGAACCAAAACTAATTTAAACAATTTAATCTATACTCTCCTGCTTTCCCTTTACCATTAATTCTCTAAAATAAAACTTAAGTCATTATAATTCAAAATCATCTAAATTTTATGTTCACTTTACATTATGTTATTTTCCATATCTTTTACGTTCAATTCGTATACCCCTAAACTCCTTATTAAAGAATCTATGGTAGTAGAATAGTTTCAGTAAAAAATACTAAATCAGTAAAATGAAAAAAAAAATAAAAACAAAAATTCAAAAAATCTCTTATGTTTACATAAAAAATAAAGAACACATTTTTTTTTTTTTTTTGTTATCTCTCTACAAATTGCATGTCAGTGTCAGTGTGAATAACAAGTGTTTTTATTAAAGGACTTCATATTATGCTACTTTAAAAATGAAATAGAAAATTATAAAGTAAAAATAAAAAAATATTCAGTATATGAATGTATAGACGTATATATATTTTTAAAATATACATCTATATTATTTGGTACTCGTCTATTGAGTGTAAAAATTTAAAGAAGAGAAAATTAGCTTATTTTAAAAGTTTCAAAAATGAAAACTAAAAAGTAGAGTGGAAGTTAAAGCTTTTTGAATTTTTTGTATTTGGTAAACTAATCAGACTAATATACTTTTTAGAAAATTATGTACCAATGCCATAGCGTAATCAATATAATCGCAGAAAATTAAATCTATTGATGTGACGATGTGATGGTATAAAATCCATTAGGAGATACAAGCCGCAACACTAAGTAGAGTAACAGCCGACTAATAACACGATGATTAGCTTAGTATGTTTAGCGCATATCTTCCAATCAGAAGATCCCAGGTTCGATTGTCGTTGAGGGCAAAAAAATGATGACCTTGTTCATCGACCTTATTTATTACACTTTTTCATTGATATAATAAGGATATAGTTTGGTAACAACTTAAATAAAATTACACTATGAAATTTAAGAAGGCTTTTTTTCTAATAATACAAGTAGTTTTCCACATTTAATACGCCACAAATTTGATAAATAAATACAAGAAGAACATTGAACATATTATGTAGTACTAATTGTAGGTCTATGTCCTTGATAAACGCTATCATTGTTTTGATGTCAATTTCAGAATCAGTCGATTTGTATTCGTAGAAGTCTTTTGCCAGCAAAAACATATAATATGGGAGGAGGATTACTCCTTTTCTAAGCAGAATCTGAATCTGTCTGTGCTCGATCTACCAATGTTGAACAGATGCTTGTTGAATGGGCCATCACCTGTGATAAACCATGTCAGCATTCTGACATTGGATCTAGTCTACCTGATTATCTGATTCAATCTATGGATACTTAATTTGAAAAAGAATTTAGACTGCGTAAGTTCTTGGCAATTATCCCATATGTTTTGGGTTTCTATGGTTTCCCACTTGGAAACAGTTCTTTGAAGGTAGGCGCTTGAACGAGCAATATTTGGCTCAGGTATTAAGAATTGATTCTTCGCACCTGTTTTTGCAAGTGCATCTACCTCTTCATTGCCTTGTATTCCCTCATGCCCAGGAGTCCACATGAGAGTAATTCTGTTTCGTTTCTACCCAATTCACTGTCAAGAAGATAAAACAACATCAACTACTTTGGAAAAACAATAATTATAGTTATAAATAAAATCTTAGGACAATATCTAAGCTATGATAATGTCGTATAGTCCCAACCAGAGTAAATAGAATAAATTATGATGTTCCATGTATGAATATGCACTATTAGTTGTTAAATTATTTTTTGTGGAATTTGAAATATGTATGCTCTAATAGTATATAATAGACAATAAATCAGAAAAACTACAGTAATAGGCATACCTACAATTCAAGATGTTTTTATTTGAAATCAAAAAAGTCTTTTATACCAAAATTAAATGAATTAAAAAGTCATGATTAGTAATTTTACCAATTAATTTCACAGAAAAAAATATGAGAAAATTTTATGAAAACTTAAAACAAACACAAATATACTAGAGTCGATTATTGCAAAATTTGGTTACTAAAAATAAATTTAAATAAGTGCGAAACAATACTATTCAGGAACACTGTTGATAAAACAAACTTTAATATTAGGAAAAACTGGAAAATTTTTGAAATAAAAGCCCCTCACCCTCACCAGAAAAATTGTTAAATATTTAGGAGTCTATTTACAAAAAAAAAACTAAACTACAATGAACATATAAAACATTGAGTTTCAAAAGGAAATAAAACATTTGTGGCATCAAAAAAATTATTCTATAACAAAAACATTCATACTAGGGTTAAGATAATAGCATATAAATCATTCGTGTAGACCTTACTATCATATGTAGCTCCTATATGGTACAATATTAGTACTAATTTAATGGAGAAAATTAGAAAGAAAATGTATTAGAGTTTGCATAAATAAATGTCGTAAACCAGAAACAGAGCACTTGCATTATTATTCAAATAAATATATTTATAATAATTCTAAAATAAATAGATTCAATAATTTCATAATAAAACTAATTAGAAATCAAATGATGATCAAAAAATTATAGAGCGTTTAATACCGCAGAAAATGGTTTAATATATATAAGTATATTCTACCATAATGAGGAATACATAAAGAAAATTATGCAAACAAGGTTCATAGCCCCCGAACATTTCATATATCTAGATTCAAAAGAGTACATACAAAACCCAAAGCATGTTCCTCTATTATTTCATTATAGGCCCGTCTATATTATAATGTAAGATTATTGATTATAATCCAAATAATATGCAGGATAATCATTTGAAACATGATATGTTTGCGTCAATACAGAACAAACAAATTAAAAGAAATTACTACTGGTAGTTGGATAGTATAAATTGATATAAATAATGGAGATTTATGTATTATTTTTAGTTAGTTTAAGTTAGGATTAAAGAATAGAATAAGTATGATTAATATTGATTGTTAAGCCCATTTTTTCCAAAAAATTATAAACAAAAAAAAATTACAATTATATACAGATATTGTAAAAACCATATATACAAAAAAAAAACTAAATAATAAAACAAAACAATTAACTAAAAAAAAAATCTTAATAATTATTAAGTTAATATAAATTTTTATATAACAATGCTACTTTTGTTAAATTTTTTTTATGGCTATGTAAAATATGCAACAAATTAAATGGAATAAAAAAAATTAAACTACAAACAAATTATTACATGTGTCTACTTTAGACTTAACCATTTTTTTTTTTATAATAATATTAATATACAAATTCGAGTTATTTATTTAATAGTAAATATTATCACTTCATCTTTATTACAATCTACACTTTTATATGTATTCCTTTTTTCATTTTCAAATTTACTTACATCGAACTAATTTTGAACTATTTCGTCTTATATCAATATGTTACTGGAAAATATTTTCTCCAAAACTATCTACGTGAGCGTATTCCAATAAGTATAGTAAAATAAGTTTTTCTTTTACCAACCCAATAAACACATATTTCCGACCTACATTTTTGTTTTTTTACAATCCTGAAATTAACTTAGGTATAATTTCCTTTTCGTGCTTAACTAAGTACGGTACGGCAAGCTTATACTACAATATCGACAATATTTCAAGTATTTATTTAACAAATTATATTAAAATATTTTAAATCACTGGATAAATAATGCAAAAAAAAAAAAACGTTATTTTTGCAGCTCTGATTCGCAAAATACATTATAAATTTTGCTGAATTGAAATCGCGGTTATCAATAATGACGACAATAGTAACAAAACTATAATTTGCAATGATTATTTTACTATTTATCTACCATTTTCTTTAAAAAGAAAATTTTATTGAGAACCAACTTTATAACGTTGGATGTTTGACAACTTTCTCATTCAACACTCATTTCATACATTATAAATTTTTAAATTGAATCTATTATTATGATAGTTTTTCAATAGGTCATTTGTCGTCATAGTACATAACAAACTTGAAAAAAGTGATGCATATAAGTATGCAGAGACTAAATAATGTGCTTATAAACCAATAGTCCTCTTTCTATTATAAAAACAATAAAGTGCAATAGTTTCGAATTTAACACACATCATAAAATATTAGTATTCCAAAATTTTACCCACTCTATATGCTGATTGATGTTTTCATATTTGAAAACATAAAAATATATACATGTGTTGGGTAAATATATATGATATCTGAATGATTTAGAAATACAAAATAATCCTTCACATCTCTTGATAACAAGTTCAATATCCTTAACAAACAGTGATGTTATATGTTGCTATTTTATGTTCGGAATTGTGGAAGATCTCCTTTAAATTTATTTTTTTATTTTTATTTTTTGTTTTTTGTATAGTAACGTCATGTTTATTGTTCGTTTTGGTTTCTTTTCCATTTTTCCATTCAATGGAACTCTATGTATTTTCCTTTTTTGTTATTGATAAAAAAAAACAAGAATATAATAAAAAACAAATTTTTTTTTTGTTATTATTTATATGTGTTAGTATATTAAAATTTTCACTCATATTATTTATATGTAGGTATTATTATATATTAAGATATATATTTTCTGGAAGAGGTTAGGTGCAGAATATCAATAAGGCTTAATTTTGGGTTTTTGATTTATGTTAGCTTTTTATGTTTTCGTTTCAATTTTATTTTTTTCTTTTTTCATGTTTACATATTTTGTTATAATATTATTGATATTATATCAGAGTAAGGAGAGAAAAAGATAAATAGAAGAAGAGAAGAAGAATATGAGGTTAACCTCGAAATAGGTCAGTTCCCATTAGACTGTTAAGGGGAATAGAAATTATTTTTGTCCATGATTAGATTTAGAATACAGAAATATAATATTCTTATATTTTAAACTAACCTTCTCATTTTCTCTTCCATTTCTTCTGCAACATCAGCAACAACAACAACAAAAAATTTATAAAGAGAATATATATTTTTTTTTTAAAGTGATAAAAAGCAAAAATAAAAGAAAAATATTTGAATATTATTTTCCACAATAATTCTAGGAAAATTTTTCAAATTTTTTTCCATATTTGATTTAGGACAGGGCAAGAATTTAAGAATAAAATTTAACAAAAACAAAAGTAAAAAATATAATAACAACAAATATTTTTCTTAATTTCGTTCTATTATGTATTCAAAAATGGAATAAAAATATATATATATATATATATATACATGTATATATATTTGGAAAATGACACCGGAATTACATCCATACATATTATATTAGATATAATTTTATATGTAAAAAATGTGGCGAAATATGAAATGAAATTTGTAAAGAGCACGTTCACTCTCTTATAAACATTATACAAAGTACACACGAGTATAACAAAATATTAACATGGATTTATATGTTTAAAGTGTAAAATATTTGTGGCCAAAAGGGATGTAACACAAAATCCTTAAAGGAATAAGTAAAAAAAAAAAAAAAAATATATTTTTTATTTTCTGCATTTGTGATTTTTTGAATGATTAAGGATTATTGAAACAAAAAACCATGGTAAAAATCAGTTTTTTTCGTTTATTCATTTTGTTGTTTTGTTTTGTAGTTGTTGTTGTTTTTGGTTTGTTGGTTTTTCAATTTAAGTTAAGACTATAATTTTATTATAGGACTCTTAATGATAATAATAATATTATATGAAACATGGTCAGCAAACAAAATTTTTTAGATTACTAATTAATTGATTCAAATGGAATATTTTTGGATTTGGAATAAATTCTTTGTTAACCTTGTATTTTTTGTATATCGAAAAATATTCAATTTATTAAAAAAAAAAAAAAAAATAGATACATAACAGCGTGATGAAGATTTAATTAAGGGATAAATTGTTACAAGGATTTTTGTTTGATTTATCAAAATATTATTTTTTGGGTTTCTTATGAGTGTTTCCAAGTGAAAATGTAAAATGATAAAATTAAAGGAATTATGTTAATAATATATTTGAAATTAAAATTGAAGTGATATAAAAATTTAAAATAAAAATATTAAATTCATCATCTATATTCTTATTCTATGATGGCATATAAATCATCAACGTAAAAATATTCAATCTAGATCATTCTACTTTTTTCTACACTTTTCAGCTTTTTTGCAGTATCTGCTTTCAACAAGTATTTTTTTCTGCTTTCCTAAAACATGACTTCACTCATATGGCCTATATTCGAATAATCAAGATTACCTTTCTGCGGTTGATCCAATAAATCTACATTGTCAGTGCTTTAAAATATTTTTATATCTCTTTATTTCCATTCGATGCAATAATTTTATATTTTTTTATTACTGTTCTGTCAATTTATCTTTAGGATACGTTGAAACATGTTTGTGATAATGTTATTTATGATTTTTCAGATTTCTCATCTCTCATATAGTAAAACGAAAAAGTAATTTGACTTTAGTCTGAATACGAAAAAGTAATTTGATTTGACAACTTTTTGTGGCACGTATGCTAAAGATAGCTTTCAAGACATTTTAAATATTCAGTGATGTATTTAAAACATGCTACGCAGATCTACCTTTTTTGTGTACAACAGCAAAATTGATTAACTATTCCAATTAACTCAGCTAGTATTACTGTTCGATGCTATAATTTCAGTACGCAATTTCGCATCATTGAACAATAGTTTAATTGTATTGTATATATGATAAGTTTGTATAATTTTTATTTTTATTACAAGTATCAAATAGTTTTAGTTTTTTTCTCCATTTTACACAAAGGTCCCAGGTTCGATTACCGACGAAGTAAAAAAAGTGCTTTATGGGTTTTTCAACCTGGACCCTTTGTCATTGGGATAAAATAAATGACAGAAAATAATTGAGAGTATGTATAATCTGGCAACTACTTAAATAAAATAAAGCTATTTTATTTAAGAATGCTTAGTTCCTGACAATAGTAGCTAGTAGTTTTCCACACCTAATGAGTTGATAAGCCAGTAATTTGATAAATAAATGCTCGAAAAACATTTTTTTTTTTGTGTTTTTTTTTATATTATAGCCAAAACTTAGGTTTTGAACTTTTAAGTACTTGCGTACCGTTGACTATTTGAAAAAGGAAAAGATAGTTAGAGGAAAGGAAAGAAAAAGAAAGAAGAAAAGTTTTGAGGGAAAGCGCGAACAATGTTGTTAATATTCGTCTTAAACCTCTGTAAGTCATAAATAAAAAATCCTTCTCTCATTGGGAATACTTCGATTGGGACGCGGTTACACAATCGGGATGTCCTTACTATAAAAGAATTTCCATAACCAGACTTAAACCATCTCGAAATTTCCACTGTGAAAGGGTGGGCACTTGATGCCTCTCGTGTTGTGCGATGAAATTGCTTAAGAGGAGGAAAAAGTGTTTTTAATTCCTCGGAACAAGTGCCAAAACCAAGCAGATATCTATAAAATAGAGTAAGTGCTCCAACAATACGACGATGACAAAGTGGTATGAGGGATGAGGTCACATTTATGTCGCCTATAAGACGAATGGCGCGGTTTTGAACTTTATCCAAAAAATTTAAAGCAGTTTTTGGTGCACCGGCCCATAAATGTGAGTTATACTCGAGCTTGGGTCGTATATATGCTTTATAGATTTTGAAAAGGTCTCGAGGTGAAAAACAAGTTTTGCAGCGACTCAAAAAGCCTAAACATTTTGCGGCGCTTTTCGCAATATCGAAAATATTTTGATTCAACCGCATTCCGAGAATGTTCAGATCTTTGAGTCGCTGGATACCTTCATTTTGAAACCGGAGAGCAGGACATTGTAGATATTGGGGTATAAAACTTGCAGTACCATAACTAATTAAGAACGAAAACTTTCAAGTTAACGTCTATTATTAAACAGTTAATTTATAAAACAAAAGACATTTAACGTATTTGTAATTTTTTAATTTAATTTTTTTAAATTCCCTAATGTCTGTGTGGAATGAATATATCCTACATAAATTTGGTTATAGGTATTAATAATCATATACGAAATCAATTTTTTTTTTTAATTTTTTTTTGTAGCTATATAGAGTTACCAATAATTTCAAAATATTAGGTACGTATATAGGATGTGTAATAAAAGATTAATTTTAATTTGCTAGATACCACAAATAAGCAATTTTTTGACAATTTCTATTTTTGATTTTTCAATTATAGATGTGAGCCGTCATTAATTAAAAACATTTTGATTCGTTTTTACAAAAACTTGTTTTCTAATGTTAAAGTAAAATTTTTGGGATAAAAGTAAAAATAATCAAATATTTTCCTTTTAATTTTACTGATATGCTTATCAAACAGATACGGCGGATATTTCGTCTACTACTTGCAGACTTCTTCAGCGTTCTGCACTATTATTTTGATTTGATTAATTCAAAAACATAAACCAGGAAGATTTTAAATTGGTCAATTCTAATTACATACTTAGAGTAGATTTTTCTAAAAATTATATTTCCTGATCTATTACCGCTATCAAGCTAATAATTTACTTTATTTGAAATACTTTTGGTTGAAAAAAAAGCCTGAACATTTAACATTTAACTTCAAAATTTTATTTTCAATCGTTGAAGAAGTATGTATATACAGCTATCTCAGTAGATTGATGAAAAAATTATTCGTGCAACTTTAATAATATTCAGAAAATTATGATAATCGGAATTAATTTGATTTTATATACTTTTATATTAACTTGCCAGTGTCTATATGTTTATATGTTTATATGTAGGTTTACATGGTAAGTTGCAATTTTTTTCTTAATATTAAAACCAAATGCAATAGGAAAAAAATAATTTTCTTTAAAAGATTTAAGGATAGAATTCTGTAGCTTTGCACAGTTACTCGTGACTAAAAAATGAATCGCACACAATACTTTACAAAGCTATCAGATGACAGGTTCGGGTTTCTGCCGTACAACTCTTAGCACATCTCAGGCATACTTTGAAAACCAGCTGTATTACAGGCATGAAAATTTACACTTAGATACTCTTTCAGAAATAAAGAATAAAGCATATTACCGAATTCAAAAATTTGGATTGGCTGAGGTTGCTGCCGTACAACTCCTAGCAGGTCTCAGGAATATTTCGAAAACCAATTGTGTTACAGGCATGAAAATTTATATTGAGCTACTCTTTCACAAATAAAGAAATACGACTGTTACCGATTTCAAAAACTTGGCTTGGCTCGGGGTGCTGCCGTACAACTTCTACCACGTCTCAGGAATTTTTCGAAAAGCTATTGTGTCATAGGCATGAAAATTTACATTGAGCTACTCTTTCCAAACAAAGAAATATAATTGTTACCAATTTCAAAAATTTGAACTAGTTCGGGTTAGTGCGATACAAGTACTAGCACCTATCAGGAATTTTTCAAAAACCAATTGTGTTATTGACAGGAGAGGTAACAGTTATATACTCTTTCTGAAACTATAATACCTATAGGTTTCATTTAAAATTAAATAGTATAAAACAAAATAATAATGTAAAAATGAAAATTTTTAAAATATACTTTTATCGAAACCAAACTAACCCTCTAAAAAGTAGAAAATAAAGCTAGTGGTGGATGTTGAGCATCTAGAACTACTATAACATAAAACACAAAAATATAATAATGAATTGCTGGAAATTCTAAATATTTGCGGCTTGAAAAAAATTTTGAATATTAAAAGAACATCGCGAAGCTTGGTTCTTTTCAAATTCCAAGTCCCAGGCTCTTTTCAAATTCTTTCACAAAGCGTTTTCAAATTTTCAGTAACAATATTCCAGCAAGATTCATTATATATTTTTGTGTTTTATCTTATGCTCAACATCCACCACTAGTTTTATTTTCTACTTTTTAGGGGTATGTTTGGTTTCGATAAAAGTATATTTTAAAAATTTTTTTTTTTACATTATTATTTTTTTAAGATTAAACACCTAATTTGCGTTCTTATGCGGCTTAATTACACTACAATCAATTTTTATTTTAATTTTAAATATATTATCTAGTATATATTTATTCTATCTGAAAATATTCTAATCATTAAAACAAATTAAATAGAATAAATAATTTTTTTTGTGAAATACACCACATCAGTGAAACAATTTTTTTTATAACTGCACTAACAAATTATAAAAAATTATAAATTACTAATTCAATTCTATTGTAGAAACTTAAAAGTCTTAAAATTCAAATGAATTTCATTTAATTAAAAAATAATATATTGCGTAGTCATATTTTGAAAATGTGATTTAAAACTACGTCATACTTGTATATATTATGAATCAGTTTTCTATTGTGAATATCCTTTTCTATGTTGTTATTATATTCTATTCTCATTTCAAAATAATTTTAATTTTATTATTTTTACTTTCTCTTTCTTACTTTAACCTAACCTGACTCATAAACATTTCTTTAGATCACTTTCGAAATTTCAGCATTAAAATAATTTTTTTTAATGTTATGATGTACAATTTCCAGTGACTGAATTCAGAACATTACCTATAAAAAAAAATAACAATACAAATCAAATAAAGTTAGTAAGAAATTATAATAGACAAAAATTTAAGATGTCAGTTCATTAGAGACTATAAGAGAAAAAACAAGAAATGAAAATGAGCTTTGTTTATTATTTTCACTTCTGGAACATTGAGTTTATTCTATTTTATATTTACACAATATAATATAATATATTATAATATACAATACCATTTTATGGACATTTATTGATCATGTTAAGATTGATATAATGTTATTAAATAGATGTAATTCAAATAATTTAATTGGAATCAGAATATATTGTAATATCTATTTAATTTAATTTTCATAGTAAAAATTTGAAAATTTTCAAGAAAGTTTTTATTTATCATTAAAATTATATTTTGAATAATATTCAATTCCCCTGGAATTATAAATTTTATTGAGAACATTACGTTGTATTATAGTTTTTTTTTTTTAGTTTATTTATTTAACTTTACAATCTATCTTATTTTTTATCTAATAATAGTATGTTACTATTAGACGATATTAAGTCCTAGTTAAGATTATATTTCTGGTTAAGGTAGTGGGGATTTCTGTTTTGACTATTTATAAATCTGCTGTTAGCTCTTTTAGGGATTTTTGTACAGCTTCATCTCTTACGGATTTCATTAAACGCCTTAATTCCCTTACTGCCCGATTGAGTTTTGTTTTGTTTTCTGGCGATCTTAATTTCTGCCACGATTTTCTTAGCTTTCTTTTTTCCTCTATTTTTTTTTTATAATTTCCGGACAAGTTTCATGTTTTGTTGGAGCTTTTTGTTTTGGTGTTGCTGCCATCGCTGCTTCTGATATTACCTTATTAAATTTTTCGATAGCTTCCTCTATATTTACAATATTCTTCAACGGTATATCTAGTGTTATACTAGCATTGAGATTAGTTTTTTAGGTATTCCAATTTGTGCTTTTTGAGTGAAGTTTTTGCTCATATGTCATCTCTAATAGTCCAGTAGATGCCGTAATAATTATAGGTGTATGATCTGATGATAAATCTGTACAAGACTCTGCGCATAAATGGTTGATGGAAATACCTTTCGTGACACAAAAGTCTATTAAATCTGGGGTTTTGTTTCTATCTGTTGGCCAATAGGTTGGTTGTCCCGTTGATAAGTGCTGCAGATTGTATTCTTCCATTGCCATTAGTAGTTGTCGACCCTTTTGCGTGATTATTCTTGACCCCCAATGTGTGTGTTTGGCGTTATAATCTCAACCAGCCAGAAATCTTGTTCCAAGTGTTTTATAAAAAGTAATGTATTGTTGTTTACTGATGAATAAAAACAAAATATTTACTTTATTTAAGTTTGAATTTATAATAATATATAAATTCTATGGATTATGCAAAATCGTAAAAGAAGTAAATGCTTGATTAGTGGTGAAAAACGAAATTAAATCATGAGTTCTTTATAATGATACTGTATCAATAACAATACAGTATAATCAACCATCCTATTCTAAAGAATTAATATTATTATTTTAATTGTAGATTTATCGAGTATTTTCATAAGGATTTTGTCTAAATTTTTACATGAAATGTTCAAAATAGAAAAGTATATGCCCTGAAAAACCTAATATGGTTCAGTGGATCAAAATAAACTTTACTTTTTTCAATTTAATTCCGTTGTGACTCTTCTACTATTTATTTATGATTTGGTTTTTCCTGCCAGAATAAAAGAATAATAATATTATATGTCATAAATATTATAATCAAATCAGTGTGTATAATAAAATAAGTTATTAATATAATTTTTCGGGCCAAATGCATTCCGAGGTATGATGTCAAATTGTGTTATTATTTATCGTGACAGAAGGGCATTCCTTTCTTAATGTAAATGTTATGTGAAAACTTTTCGTTTCATTAATTTTGATTCTCCATAGATTTAGTCTTTTTTCTATTTCTTCTAAATGATCAGAAATATAATATGTTGAAGCTATTTTGGGACACACATTAGAGCTTTAAATTAATGTATCGTTTGCCAAAATAGAAATAATGGTTGTTTTATTGTTGGTAGGCATATTTGACGTATTCAATAAGTATAGCAGTGAACGTAGTAAAATTATCTTAATAATATTAATATTTCACTACCTTGAGAGACTCTAGCTTGAATAATAAGAGATATGATGAAATGAATGAAAAGATAAATAACTTCATTCAAGATAATAAAAAAATGTATTACTCGGTAACAAATTATCAAGCTTACGGCAAATTGTAAACAATATAGAAATGAATAGTGTCAAAAAGCACATAGTGCGATTAAAGCTGATGCATCTCAAATAAAGTCTAGTACAGATATTATTTTTTCATCTGTTGTCAATGCGGCTAAGATTCGCAAACTAGATATTAATCATAATGATGTAATTAATGCAACATTCCTAAAACATTATAGTATAAAAGCTAATAAAAGGAACTACCTATAAAGTGTTATCGAAAGTTGAATTTACAACAGCTTATAAACGTAATATTTTTATTGAAAAGAAATAAGAATTGAAACAGTATTCAGATTATAAAAATATGTATTTTTTTTATGCTCCAACTAAGGACGTTAACTCAATTATATAGTTATCCCACGAAATTAAAATCTGTGGCTTTCCCAAGTGTATTCACAATATCTGGGAGAGTATTTGCAAAGGTTAATGATACATCTAAACCGATTGTTATACGAAATAAGGATAATTTTGATTTTTTGTTACTGAAATATACAACAAAGAATCCAATAACATATAAGATATCGCAAATGAGAAGTAAATTTTATATTTGATGATGAATTTTCTCTCTGTGATGTAATTTTTCAATAACTCGTGAACACTAGATGGCATACAGGTATAATTCCTTATTTTATGACTAAAACCTTCACACCATATTTTAGCAAAGGCTTGAGATATATCGAGGAATATGAATGAGCAGAATTTTTTTTTCTTCGAATGTTTTGCTAATTTGACTAACTATATTCGATGTATTTGTTCTGAGGAGCTATGTTTTTCTATGAAGCCAAATTGATGGTTAAGTATAGTTCGGATAATCATGAGTGTTTGTGGTAATTGTTTTATTAATAATTTCTCAAATACTTTAGAGAGACTTGGTTACAAGCTAATAGGTCTGCATGAAGCTACTTGAGTGATGTGTTTTCCTTGGGTTGATATGATTTTGCTATGTGAGAGTTTCCATCTTGCGGCACGATCGCATTGAATATGTGCATAAGATGATTTGAAACATCTATTAATGGGAGTTCTTTTATAAATTTTTTTATAATTCGATCGTGCCTTGGTGCTTTTATAAGATTTTGATTATTTTTAATTGTATCGATTATATGTCTATCATTTTTGATGTAAGCGGTTGCTCTATCCATATTGTAGTAAATGTATCTGTGGAAGGTTGGAAATTGATTGTTGCTTCGTTTGGCATAAATACTTTTTTTAATTAATCGATGGATATTTCATATTTTTCTCAGTCATTTCTATCCCAGCTTCCATGTCATCTGTTGGTTGCAAGTTTTCTAGGTATTGCTGGAATTCATTTACTTCTTTTTCTTTAAGTATATAGCTTACAATTTTCTAGCACAAGTGGGTAATAGTTTTTTGGAGTTTGGTTATTCACTGGCTCTTGCCAATTTTCTTTTTTCTTTTATTAGTATTATGCCGATTACATTTTAGGTGATTGTACACTTCTTCTGTGTGATTCTACCCTTAATTTCTTACTTAATTCAATTTTTTAGGTGAACTGAAATTTTCAAAAAACATTTATTTTTGTACATTTTAATCGAAGAGTTCGTATCGATCTATTTTTTTAGAATATCATTCTAGCTGGAAAAAGTATGTTTAATATTATCAACTGAATAATAGGGAAATTTAATAAATTTTTTTGATATAACAGCTTTAAATACAGTTGTGGTAATGTTTAATTAAACAGTCACTGTAAGCTATAATTTTGACCTAGGTCAAATGCAAGAGCTATTTTTTTTTTATTTATAAATTTTGTTTGAGTCAAATACGAAATAAAAACAAAGAAAAATGTAGGTCTCCGCTAGTAACACATTCATATTATAATGATCAATAGTAATCTAAAACTCAGGTTTTATTTTCACTTATGGACATTAAAAACGGTTTCAAACATATCCCAGAATTTTTAATTTAAATTAAGAAGCTACAGATTACCTAGCAAGAAAAGCGAATACACCCTTCATAGGGCCAAGTCTATTCTGTGGGATTCCCTTGAGCACGGCGAAAATGCAATTAACAGCCTTGGTAGAGCAAAAAGCTGAGGATTTTTGGGCCAACGTTCCTGGAAATCGTTAAGCAAAAATGCTCATGCCCAAACACTCGCTCAAGAAAACCAAAACTCTTCTTGGCCTCAATAGGAATCAGGTACGTATTCTGGCAGGGATAATAACAGGTCACTGCCAAATAAAGAAACACCTTTTTAAAATGAGTCCAATAGACAATTCAAACTGTGCAGAATATGCTAAATAGAGGAAGAATCTATTGAACATGTGCTCTGTGAATACGAAGGGCTCACTTGCAGCAGACTTAGCCACTTGGGAACACCGTTCCCCGAACAATGGGAGCTACCCAACGAACTGTGGAAGAGCATCCTGAGTGTTATCACAAAATCATGTGTTCTTAATTACTCAAACACTAGTTACAATAACTAATAAACATGGGTTATCACAATAAGCCCATTTGCGGCTGCGCTGATATAGGGGAGCGGTCCCCTCCCGGAACAGTTTAAATCTAAAATCTAATCTTAAATCTAATATTAAATCTAATTGCCACCAGATTAAAATAAAATTGGCTGAAAAAGTCATAAATGTAGAGGACCTTTGGTGATTGGTAAATGACATTCTATTATTTTTCTTTCTCTGATGAAACCAAATTATACTATGGTATTTCTGGAGAATCATCCAATAACGAGGATACATATTATTTTTCTAAAAATTATAAAAACTCTTTGAATTTAAGTTCTTTTAATTTGATTCTTAACAATTGAATTTATAAAGAAAATAAAAAAAATAAATAAAATAAAACAATTGGTCATAACTTAAGTGAAATAGTATACAATAATAATTGTATTCGACCAAAATACATATTAAATGATCTTATGCTAAACTAATATCCTAAAACAAATAAGTCATTTTAGATGAATTACATTTTGTAAAATTTTTAAAATTTTTAGGAATAATAATTAATAATATTGTATCTAGGGAAAATAAATTAGAAATACACAAATGAATATTATTTCCATTTGTATGTGATTTATAAAAAGACTTCAAAATAAAACTGAATTTTTTTTATAAAAACTTAATTTTTTCAAAGAATTGATTTATTCCATTTTAAAACCATTTACAAATTCAGAAACCATTGTAATACATATACGTATTATCCATTTTGCATGTACTGTTGTAATGTACTCAAACATCTTTGGGATTTTAAGAACTTTATTATTATTATTTTTTTTTTTGCATAATAATATGTAATACAAATTACAAATGTACCTATGTATAATAATAAGAACTATATACATAGAGGCTTAATAATAATTTAAATAATATGATAGTAGATTTCTCAAAATAATGTCTTTGAGATCTGACTATGTAACTATATACGGAAAATGTCTTTTATAAAAACTATCGATTATCCAATACCGAATAAGCTACTATAATTATGAAGAAAATGTTTAATTAAAGTAGGTGTCCATATTTTTATGAGCTGACTATAAGAAAAATAGAGCTTATAACAATATATGGTAAAAATTTTAAGTGTATCAGCTGCAACTCGAAACAAATTTTTTTTGCTTTTATTGAATCACCGGAGTAGATTTTTCAACCACGATACCTTTCTTCTTCCGGATAATTTCGACTCCTTCAAGAGGATAATTTTAAGTAGTTCATATTTCACTCTGGAACCCAAACTATAAATATTTAAATAATGAAATTATGTCTAGAATTGAAAAATTTGTATATCTTTTCGAATACTTTGTCTTTCATCATTAGCATCATTGATTGTCCTGCAACCCCATCCGTGGGGAATAGGGCGGAAGTAAATTCTTTCCATCGGCTCTTATCTGCGGCTAACTTATTCAATTGCGGCCGCGTTCTTTGCTGGGTACTTGCTTCGGCTCAGACAGTTGTTGTCCACGTTTTTTTTCGGCCTTCTGATGCAACGTGTACAACGCAATTTCCTCTGTCGGATTTCCTCGTCTATTTGTGTTTGTTTTGTTTTTTGCAACAGCGTTCTGTTGGAAATGGTTTGTGGCCAACGAATTTTTAGGATGCGCCGGAGACATCTATTGATGTACGGTTGAAGTTCCTGGTGACGTTTACTGAAAGCTTCCATGTTTCGCAAGCGTACAAAAGAACAGATTTTATACTTGCGTTTAATATTTTTATTTTTGTGCGCAGGGATATATTGCTTGCCTGCCATATTTTTGAAAGTATTCCGAAAGCAGTACACGTTTCACTGATGCGGGCATCAATATCCAAATCGGCCCCTCCATCTGATGACATGATGCTGCCCAGGTAATCGAACGTACTCACCTCTTCGATTCGCATTTATTCATGCAGGATCGGATGTTGTGATGTGTGAGTTTTGCGCAAGATTTTGGTTTTAGCTTAATTGACTTTTAAGCTCGCATTTTTTCCAGTGTCAAAAAGCTTTTGGCACATATCGTTCAAACATCCATTCGCATGTGACAATAAACACATATCGTGGGCGTAATCTAAGTGGCTGATACGTTCGAAAGGACGCCACTGGATACCGTTGTTCTCATTTACACCCACAGTAGTAGTCATTATGTCATCATTAATACTAAAAACAAAATGGGTGCTAAAATACAGCACTGCCTTACTCCCTGACACACCTCGAAGCAATTTGTCAGCTGTTCTCGATGTAAAACGCGACATCTTGCATCTTTGTAGGATTCTTTAATTATAGCTATATTTTTTTCTGGAATGCCTTTCCTACAAAGCGATTCCCAAATATACTCTCGGTTTATTCTATCAAAGGCTTTCTCAAAGTCTACAAACATGAGATTTATACCTCGCCATGATTTATATTGCAATAATTTAAGTTACCTTTCTTTGGTATTTTGACAATAACTCCTTCCTTCTATTTGCTTGGATATTTTTCTTCTTCCCATATAGTCTGGAAGAAAGGTAACAAAATATCGGCTGATACATTTGGATCAGCTTTTAGGAATTCGGCGGGTATCTCATCTACTCCTGCTGCTTTGTTGTTTTTTAAAACAAGAATTGACAATTTTATCTCGCTTATACTTGGGGCTTCCACATCAATACCCCTAAATGATCTTGGCATTGTTGATATAAAAGAGCTTGTGGATACGTTTTGTTCTACGAATTGCTCGTTTAACAATCTGCAGAAATGCTCCTGCCATCTTTGCAGTTGATCATTCATAGGTACCAATAGCCTTTCATTCTCCACCCACCACTTCTTTTCTTTTTTTTGCTGATTGGATTCAGCATTGATTTTCCTCTTTAAGGAACTACGTTCAGCATATTTTATCCCATGAGGATTTTAATATCCATGGATCTCTTTGGGTAGATAGAGAAGGTGCTGTTTCGGAACCGGACTCTATAAATGCTTTTTGGTATTATCCCACATAACATCTGTAGAAACATCTTGCTCACTTTGAACCATCCAGGTTGTTACTTTGTTTTTAATGCTGGCTACTACATTAAGACATATGGTGGAATTTTTAATGCTTTACATTGAAATGAGCTCTCTTTTCCGATTATACGCCGATTGACAGCTGACGTCCTCAACTGCATACACGCGAAGGCCAAATGGAGGTCACTACCGACATACACGCTCCTTTTGTTTCTTTCGCGTTCCTTTTGTTTCGATTATATGGTCAATCTGGTTTTCCGTATAACCTTCTGGGGATATCCATATCTTTTTGTGGCAAGTTTTTTAGGGGAATAGGGTTCCACCAATTGTAAGTTGACGTAAGTTACAAAAATCAACGAGCAGCTCTCCATTGCTATTTCTTACACCTATTCCGTGTTTCCCAATGACTCTCTCTAGACCTGCATTTTCACATCCGACTTTGGCGTTAACATCGTCCAGAATGATCTTAATGTCAGCCTTTGGAGTATTGTCATAAATCGTACTTAGCTGCGTGTAAAAAATGGATTTTCTGCGTCTTTAGTTGAAGCATAACTACACTGGATGATGGTAATATTTCTTACTCGAGATTTTAATCTGGCAGTGATAAGTGATCAAACTACTGTGTGGCAGTGATACTGGAGCCCAGGTGATTCAACTACGTCCAGCATTGTCACCTAACATAAAGCCGACACCTCCTTTCCTTATGCCACAAACTGCTTCATCATCTCCAGAGTACAGCATAGATGTTAAATTGCTGGGAAATACATAATCCCCTTGTCGTCTCCATTTGGTTTCGCTTATACATAATATGTCCAGCTTGAGTCGAATCATTTCGCGTTCAACTTGCTCGTCTCGACCTGCATCGTACAGAGATATAACGTTCCAAGCTCAGAAAATTGTTCGTGTCCTATAACCGAGATACCTTCGTATAGGGCGTACGAGACGATTTCGATAATTTACTTCCGATTATCTTATAACGGTGTTCCGCTCGACACCACCAGATGAAATATGCCTCACCCCCAAATCCGATTGGCGGTTTACTACAGCCAAGCAGGATTTACCGTGATTTCATCGCGATTATCTCTTGGTGACCTAACGTTTGTTGTCATGAAATGTTATCAGTTGGTTGACCGTTTGGAATTTTCTGAGATATGGGTGATAAAACCATAAGCTCAAACCTGTCAGGCACGCCTGTTGGATGATCAGATACATCTCCTTATAGGCCGCTCAATGTGAGTACAAAGGCTTTTTGAAATCCCTTCCAACGAGAAAAATGCAGACGCTGCACTAGTACATGGTTAAGGAAAAGACCCTAAAATTCAAAATGTGAAAGTGGCTCAATTCCGGGCATGGATCTTCCGCCTTTGGTTGCTACCTACACCGTTGTCCGATACACATCATGATTCCCGTCTCTTCTGTCCTCTACCCATCCTACTACACCGGGATTAGATCCATCCTCTTTCATAATCCGCAGCAATCTTTCTTCATTTGTTACTCTTTTCGTCCATCTGAGCATCCTTCGGCAACACCACATTTCGAAAAGCTTTATTTTTTTCCTGCAGATTTTCAAAAGATTTCAAATTCACATAAAAGTACTTTCAAATTTAAGTCTTGAGTCGAAAGCAAAACGAGCACTGCATTAGATTTATCGATTCTCAATTTATTCTTTTTGAAAGATACCATACGCCTTTATAATTAATATTCCAAACACATTACTGTCTCAATTTTGTTCTAGGTTTACTACGTCTGCAAACAGAACAACTTTATCTGTAATATGTTCAGATTTAGTTTTAATATCTTTGTTATGGAAACTATATCATCAGTATATTGCGTAAGTTATTAATAGTTAATAATAAATAGACCATAAATTATCCGATGGTCTTATTCATCGATTTTAGAATTTCAATAAAACTGTCATTTTGTATTTTATCACAAACTTTTTTGAAGTATAAATACAAACCGTTATTTACAACTTCGTCTCTGTATAAGTGGTTGGTTTCCATATAAACCTTTGTTTGTTCTTAATTAATTATGAACACCAATAAAATATATAATTTAGTATTCCGAAATTTTTAATCAAAAACATTAAACCAAATATATGAATGATGGAGTAAGATAATTATATTCCAGTCGGACATATTAATTAGATATAAAAAATAAAATAAATAAAAATAATATCCTTCTCAACAATGTGTCATGTATATAATAATATAATATTATTATAGCCCTGAATGCCTTTCATATTATAATCTTCCTATCCTACGACGCTCTTTTCAGTTCGCTGATGTTGCTTTTTTAATAAATAATATAATTATATACTTAATTGCCATTTTTCACTAATTAATTTGACTGACTTTTTATAAATATAACTTTTATCATAATAATAAAATGTTTTTAAATTTCATACATACCTATACGAATAATTTTGTCTTTCTGTATTTTAGTAATATTGAAATACCTGTTGTATATAGATACACTTTATAAATCAGAAGCATATTTAAATTATTATTGAATAACATTTAAATATATCATATTTTAATATTATATAAGATAAATACATAATAATAATTGAATAAATAAAGGCCACCTGGAGAAATTGATAATTATATACTTATTTGTATAGCAAATTCTGCAAATTCCATAAATTTCTTTCAGAACAAAAAAAAAAACAAAAAAAAAATACTAAATACCTTGTTACTTGTGCAGCCTGTTTGTTTATTTTTTAATATATCGTCGGTTTACTGTTAGTTTGTTCCAAACGCCATTTTTATCTTTTTTGACTTAGGGGTGATTTCTATGTTTTTTTCATGTGATCTTAAATGCTTTACTATATCTCTTTCAGTTAGTGCAACAAATAGTTACAATAATGGGATTAGAAGTCAAAACTGAAATTTACTACGTGAACAGAAATTTGTTGTGTCATATTTTAATTCGTATACTGATGGAGAAGAAACACATTTTCTGATATTTATATACTTAATATAATGAAATTCGGAGTATATATAATCCGGTGACATTTAAAATTTTTCTCAGTGTGCTTGGTATTGCATGAAATGAACAACTTTCTGTTTTCGTATTGAAATTTAAAGAATATTAAAGCTGTGTATTTTGTTTATAAAAATTTTATTATATTACACATGATATCCGTTTTATTTGATTTTGTTTATCAAACTTGATTGAGTTATAAAAATATTTGAAGCTTTTATTCAATTGTAGAAAGATGTGACAATTTGCACAAAATTGCAACATGTTACACACAATTGTACACACTTATTTTAGTTGTTCCTAGTTTGTTCCATAAACAATTTTTTTTGTTTCACGTCGAACAAATCGATTCCAGAAAGTGGATATGGAACAAACTGAAATTTTTTTACTTTCTTAAATTTCAACATAACTTTTTTTGTTATATTATGTTTTTTTTTTAGAATGTTAGAAATTCAATCTAAGAAATAAAAACTAAATATTCTACAAATTTAAACAAATTCTATCGTTGGGTTTTTTTTCTATTACATTTCAAACTTCAACTTCAATTTTCTCTAAAATTACATTTTGGCATATGGAACAACCTATAGTAATAAGCTGACGATATGGAATTCAATTATATGAATGTGTACGACAAATTATAAATTTCTTTAGAATTTAATTTATTAGATGTGAGAATAGATTGAAATTTATATCTATGTAGTTACTTTTATTAATAAATAGTTTAGATTAGAATAAAATACAGACAAACGTACATATATAAACAATATTAGTTGATATATTATATTTTGGAAATCAATAAATTGATAGAATTATATTGTATCACAAAGAAATTACTGAGATAGCTATGTAATAAAATTGTATGAGTTGAATGAATTATTGCAAATTGCTTTACAATTAATAATAATAATAATATTATTGTTGATAAATTATTAAAATAAATTTTGAAATTATGAAATTTTTAATTAGTTTATTAACATGGGATTTTTTACGAAGAAAATTATTGGCTATTACACGATCCAGGCCCGGCGCTAACCATTTGTGCGCCCTATGCACTTTTCAAAAAAAGCGCCCTAAAAAAACCGTTTGCCATAAATAACCCGTTTCCACATCACCCATGAGGTAGGGAATGTAATGTATGTTTTTAACGAGGTATCCCAATTAGGTATAAGTCCTCAAAAATATATATTTAAAAAATAAATAAAAAGCTTAAATATTGCTATCGTACTAATTCAGCGTACGAATTTATATAAAAAAAATAATAAAAACCTATTCAGCAAAAAATATTTGTGTAAAACGCACTAAAATGCAAGCGTGCATTTAAATACATAAATAAAATGCATATTTTGCAAAACTTATTAATTAATTAATTGAAATTTATTTTCCGTGCTTTAATTTTTGCAAAATCGTCCCTCAAGTCACTATGATCCAAGTTGCTCAGAAAATCACTTTATATAGATATTCTAGCTAAATCTGCCAGTCTTTCTTGTCTCATTGTACTACGTAAATAATTTCTAATAATTTTTAATTTAGAAAAGCTACGTTCCGCGGAAGCTACTTTTACTGGTTTTGTAATAAAATTCTAAGTGCAACAACTAGATTTGGTAATATCGACTCTAATTTCTTTTCAAATATAAAATTTAATAATTCTATTGTGCTAACAGTATCTGAAACTGTACTTTGAAAAAAATCGAATACTAAATTAATTGGCATATTTTCTGAAATCGTTTCAGAAAGCAAAACCCCAGCCTTCTTAGATCTACCTAATATAGATGATGTGATTTCACCACAACTTGGATGATTTTGTGATGGTTTATCATCAATATCATTGATACTTTCTACGTCATTGGAAGTGTTTATGTGGTTGGTTACGGTTTGTTGTTGTATGTTTCCGTTTCCTACATCAAAAAACTTATGCAGAGCATTTTGTTGATTTTTGACGGAAAACAACATTTGCTTTCCTTTTTGTCTGCAAGCGTGACCAGAAAATTTTAATTTTGAGGACATTATAAAAAAAATTAAATGTATGTATGTAAAATTATACAATTTAAATGTAAAAAAAAAAGAAAAATAGCATATACCAAAAAAATGCTATATTAAAATGTATATTATGTAATATACTTACTGTACGAAAAATATACTTCTCGTCGAAAAATAAAACAACAAATATATATTATATGTATATAATGAAATAAATTAATAAAGCTATTTTTAAGCAACAAACACAAAACAACAGTTCAAAGTAAAAAAAATTAATAATTATTTAATTACAATATACGAAAAAAGTTAATTCTAATATTAATTTTGAACATTTTAACCACTAAAAAACACACATTAATTGAAAATTTAATTACACTCGCACCACTGAAAGTTATTCATAAACTAAATTTTAAAATAATAAAAACTAATTTGCTGGCTAACCCCTACCCCTACCGGCCCTACCTAATGCATGAACAGCAATTTTAGTCTGTGCTTTGTACCACCAAGAAATTCTCATACATCAAAATTCATTTAACATAGTGATTATTTGCACACCAATATTTTTTTTTTGCCCTAAAAATTTTGTATTAAAACATAATTTCGAACACTGTTCATAAGTAATATGGAAAAGAAAAAAATAGCAATAAACCCCTCTTACCTTTCTCGAATAAAAAAAAACCAGCATGAACAACAATTTTAGTCTGTGCTTTGTACCATTAAAAAATTCTCATTGAACAAAATGCATACTTGTATAACATATTAATTATTTGTGCAAAAATATTTTATCAAAACAGAAGACAGGTTTGTTGATATGTTTTCTTTCCATATTACTTATGATTTATGAACAGTGTTTGAAAACTGTTCAAAAGTAATATGGACAGAAAAAATATAAATAAACCCTTCTTCCGTTTCTCATATAAAATAAAAATCCGCATGAACAGCAATTCTGGACTGTGTTTTGTTCTTTGTATCACCAATTCTCAATTAAACGACACAACGATAAATAGAAATCAATACGAACTACGATGGAAAACGAATAGCAGAAAACAAGATTTTTTTTCTCAGTCGATTTCTTATTTAGATAATATGTGTATAGAATTTCTTATATTTTTTGAAAAACAGATTTTACTTTATAAATTTTTGTTATTTTATTTTTTAGTATAATTATTAATGAATTTTGCGTCCCGGTCAAAATATCTTAAATTTTAGCGCCCCGTCAAACTGTTCATACTTTTCTATGGAAGCCCGGCCCTGACAAGATCCTAACCATTGTTAATTGGGACACAGCAAATTTTAAGAATATTTTATTGTGATAACATTTTTTAACATTCTTACCGACTGTTTCAATACAAAATTATTACACTTATTTGAAAGCTTCGTTTTTTAGCAACATTTTATAGAAAAATTTAACAGTATTATTAAAAAAAAAAAAAAAATATTTGCATTTATTTCGTAAAAATGTGAATTAAAATTAAAATTATCTGAGTTTGTTTAGCAAAATTCTGTATTTAGGAAAATAAAACCTGCATTTTTTTAGCAAATATCGAAATTAGTTTAGAAAATACCATTTAGCAAAAACCATTTAGCAAAAACCTTAATTTGACTTATGAAAATGTTATATACTTGTTATTCTCAAATATATCTAATTACCAAAAAATACAGAGGGGTGTCCGAATTTAGAATGGTCGTAATTTTTTTGAATTGAAAAAAAAGGTTTTATTACGTTATATGAATCAAATATTTTTTCTATAAAATATTGCTAATAAAACAAGCTTTGAAATAAGTGTAATAATTTTCTTTGAAACAGTCGTCGGTAAGTATGTTTCTATCAAAATGAAATATTTTTAAAATATGCAGTGTCCAAATTAATAATGGTTAGAGCTTGTAGACAATTATAAAAAAGTTATTTTACTTACTTCAGGTAAAATGATTTTCAAAGGTTGGCTAAGCTCCTGTTAAATTTATATATGTATAAAAAAATCTTACACGAGATTTTGAGATACAATTATTATACTTTCAAATGTGCTAGCTATTTTAAAACAGGAAATTTTGATACATGACACTTTATCAAATGAAGTTATAAATCACGAGATTTTTAAATAGGTACAAAAATTTAGAAAAATACGAGATTTTGAATTGCAATATTTCATAGCGTCCCGATTTTTATGGTTTTTTTTTTTTTTAAATTAAACTCTATTCTTTTGGATCGTTTAACCCATCTTAACGTAACTTCATAATATTATCTAGAACTATCTTGTCGTATTTTTCTTCATCAATTCTGGAACTAACCATTCTGAGTTCGACAATTTTAATCGCTTATAATTTGATTTGAGAAAATTATTTCCTTTGGTCTTTGAATTATACTGAATTTTCTATCATTTTGTTATATATGTATATATAATATACATTATATATCTTATATATAAAGAAGGATGTTTGTATGTATGTATGTTTGTGGCATAACTCCTCCGAGACGCATCGCCCAATTTGAACCAAATTTTACAGGATGGTTTGTTTTTATCTGAATTCTGACTGGTTCCGGTACCTGCCATACAACTCCTAGCACTCAACGAGCATATTTCAAAAGCCAAAGGTGCTACAGAGCTGAAAATTTGCACACAGGTACTCTCTCAAAAATAAACAAATATGCCTTCAACATTTTATCCAAATTTTGCCTGGTTCGGGTAGCTGTCATACAACTCCGTGTACCCGCCAAAAATATTTCAAAAAACAAAGGTGTTACACAGCGAAACATTTGCGCACAGGTACTCTATCAAAAAAAAAAAAAAACAAATATGTGTCTTACCATTTTAAAAATGTTTTTGGTTCGGGTAGCTGTGATACAACTCATAGCCCACTTCATATATACTTGAAACGGAAGTAAATACAGATATTTATTCTGAACTAATTTGTTGATGTGAATAACTTTTTAATTAGGCATATAGTAATATACAGAGTATATATTATACAACTGTTTTTTTTTTTTTAAGAAAAACAGTTTTTATGAGAATCCATGGGTCCTTAGTTTGAACCGAAATTGCCCAGTAATTTCTGGCATATGAATTTTCGTTAAAATAATAGCTCTGGCGGGAAGCAGGTACAACAAATTTCGCCGAAATTACTGACAAGGAAGTGGGTCTAAAATGCCTGAATAATTCTGCACGTTGTGATATATTATGCCACGGTAAACTTATAAAAATAAAATATTAACCACTAACTTTATTAACTATGTATATACAGCTACATTATAAATATTTGTATTTTGCAGGTTAAAAATATTTGTTTGTACATATTTCAAATTTTAAAAAAAACCAAAAAAATAAAAAAGATTTTTAAAAACTTGCTTTTTGAACAGGTACCACAAATTTTTCGTAGCAATATTAATTACACTAAAAAGGTTAAAATAAATAAGCTAAATTCAAGCTTGGAAAATTCTATATGGTCATAACATCTTACCTAAATCATCAAGAAAGAATGTTAGTTAAAGAAGAAGTGGGTTTTATAGCATAGAAGGAAATAAATGAACTTGCTAACACTAAAATCAAGGTGCGTAAATCTACACTCTACGCTTTTCAAAGATTAATCAGCACTAGCAATAATCAAATAAATAATCAAGCACATACCATGCTACCAACAACAATACAAGTTAATCAATATACTATCAGTTAGTACAATATAGCAAATATCGACGAAGTCACCATTTTTCCACCAGAGTTCTTAAGCTCACTCACTTGTTCCGGCTGGATTACCCCCACATTGATTTTTATTTAAAGTCGGATCACCAATTAGTTTACTACGTAACTTCGATCAGCCAAAATTTTGCAACTCCTAAAGGCTTTGTACATGTAATAGAAGATGTTGGTAAATGCAATTGAAGCGACCATTTTAACAGGGACAAGATGGAATAGTTCTTATTCCATGAATACCACTCATTCCGACAAATTTGCTTTTTCGCTTTAAATTATTGCAATTTCCAGTAAGGCTGCGTTCTCAATTACGATCAACAAGATACAGGGACAGTATATTAAGTACTGTGGAGTGAATTTAAGATCGCCAAGTTTCCACCATGAACAACTTTATGTTTCTTGCTCAAGGGTGGGTTTGCCCAATAATTTTCTTTTTCGTACCCAATAATATTCTTGCTCCTGAAGGTGAAACCAAAAATGTTGTTTATAATAAGTTTTATTTTAAGATACAATTAAAACAAAATATTATTTTATCGTCCTTTAATTTAATTGGTTTATCGTTTTCTTTTTTCGTCTTTCTGCTTTTTATCCTTTTAAGTTTTCTTTCGCATTTTTAACTTGTTACTAAATTTGTTGTTGCTTTCAATAAAATTTTGTACTGCTGTTCTTTGAACAATGAAAAACCTATGAATAACTAATAATTAATTATATAATTAAATAATACAGTACCAAAAATTAAAATGTAACTATTTACATCTGGCATAAGTTCTAATGTTTCAATATTATAGTAATAAAAATGTTTATTACTTACTAATACTTATAAAACAAGGTTCATACTATATAGAAATAAGCAATTATGTAGTTGCCAAAAATATTTGTTATTCCAACTAAAAATGAATTTTTATCTTCAGCGGTGTCAATTCGTACTCGCTCGGTTTGTGTCTTTATCCAAAAAAAAATTACATAATATTAAAACATTTAAAAGAAATGCTTGAATTTCTGTTTCATCAATTTCATCAATTCAGCAATATTTTCTATTTCATCAGTTCAATTATTCACGCAACTACCTACAACAGCCAACCAATCACCAATGCTTCATGAAAAAGAAGCATCAAATAATATTTTCCGTTCCAAATTAAAAACAAAGAAAGCTCCTTAAAATTTCCGAATATCACAGGCAACGCCGGGTAACTCCGCTAGTACAAATATAAATAATCCATACACAAATACCTATTTGGTTTTATAAGCATTGAATTTCTGATTGAAGCATGCACGTATCACTGGTTTTAATAATTATTATTAAGTTAATATTAAAATTGAATTGAATTAAAAAATGTTCGTTTATAAAAAAAAAATAATATTATTGTCTGTTAGTTGTGAGCGACCAAAACTTAAATTGAAAAATTATTTCTTCTTCTCCTACTTACTGAACATAAATTGAAAATTTGATACCAATTTAAGTGTAGTAAGTAGGTTTGCAAGAGAAGTAGCTTACCAAGACAACAATGCCTGTGTTTACACTTTGATATTTGATTCTGAATAATTATTTGATTATAAATATTTTTTAAAAATTGAATAACTGTTGAAGAATTATAAATAAATAATAGGTAGTATTTGAACCAATTGAACTCATTTCCAACAATTCCATATTTAAATAAAACGCAGAGTAATATTTTTATGTCAAATATGCTTTGATCAAATCAAAAAATATCAAGGAAAACTTTGTTGGGTATATTAAATAAAACAAGATAATGTTTATTGTTTTAAGTTACGGGAGAAATCCCAACATATATTAATGAGCTTAGAATTAGAACTAACTTAAAGTATAAACTTGAAAAATAAAAACTTATTTCTTAAGCCATACAAGTATGGTGAGCTTACTTTCTCCCATCCCTGTTTTATATAGAGGTGAAGAGAAAGCTTTAAATATACATACTATAAAGGGTTTGGCTGTATTCCAATACATTATTATAATTAATAAGAATTATGAATACAGGGTACCTACAACTTCAGTTTGTTACCTTCATTCTTTCTTGTACATTATGAAATCAAGTCGAAGATGGTGGCCTCTACTGTACACAAATTTTCATTAGATCCATATTTTTGGCCATCTATTAATGACTCTTATTTAGGTATAGGTTACTAGTTGTTGATTTACGTATGTTTCTATAATTTTATTAATTATAATAATTAATGCTACTATTATCAGTCTAAAGCTCTATATTTCATTTTTGTCACCATTCCGTTTGTATACCAGTACTTGAATAACTTTACTAATTTTCCGCATTTTTTGCATTTTATCTTCCTGCAGTAATGAATTGATTCGAATCTTTATTTATTTACCAATAAATCTTGAAAATTTGTATTACTTTCGTTTGAATATTATCGTACCCAGCTACATTCGAATTTGATAATTTTCCAATCAGTTTTTTTGTTTTAACTAGAGAAATATGTTTAAATTTGAATTCGATAATTAGATAATTAAATTTTATGTTGATAAAATTGTATTTGATTTTAAATATTCGATTCTTGGAATCAATTTAGGCTAATTACTGTTTTACATATTAATCGAACTATATCGACCTATTTTCATACATATTTGCTATCACAATTGATATCCATGTCACCTTTTCAATCACGAACACAATTATTTAATTTTAAGAATTTGTCCATTAGTATTGGTTATTAAACTATATTTCCAAATATTTTCACAACTTATAAATAGGTATAAAATATGGAAAAACTTAACATTTCACTTATTAAAAATAATTTTTTTATAATACAATACAAAATTTTCTATCATTTCTATAACCACATACCTATTTCATCATAATATTATTATTATATAAAAAGTTCTATGAAGTGATTGGTGTTAAGTGAAATTCCATGTAATTTGAAGATACCTAAGAATAAATATAAGTGTATATACTAAGGTTAAAAAAAACCAGTATCGAATGCACTTATTATTATATAAACATACAGCATTATCGAATAAACTTAAATTAAGCAATATATTTTTTTCCCCTATGTAAACTGTACAATCTGTGTGTGGAGATATTTAGTATGATGGAGATATTTAGTATGATTGACTTGTATGATTGCTTTGTTTTTATATGTAAACAACATAATATAATGCCTTGCGGATGGAAAACCACTTACCATTTGGTTTGTAATCTAGTTATACTCTGTTATTATCTGTTGGGTATAGTTGCAAAGACGCTTAAGGTGATTAACACCATTTCAAACCAATAAGTTGTTTGGTAGGGTATTTGAATGAGAATCTTGTTCGATATTTGCAGCTTCGACTTCTTATTTCCTCCTTTATGGTTTCTATCTGTAGGTCTTGATGTAAAATATCATTACTTACGAACCATTGTGCCGTGATTTTACTCTTAATACTTTTAACTGAAATCGCTGAAATATTTCAATATTTGAATTGAGCTTACTCCCCACATCTGTGGGTACGTATGGCCATATCGGTTTTAAAATAGCTTTATAAATTAAAAGCTTGTTTTCCAGCGACATCCAACACATTTTATATGATTTCAACCCCAGTTCTTTTCTTTTACTTTGGATATGTGTTTTTCATGTAAGTATTATATCCAGGTGTATACCCAAATACTTTACTATTTCCTTCTGTCGGACACTTCAATAACATGAAGATATTAAATGAATGACAACAGAAAATAAGCAGAAATCTAAATTTATATTAAAGCTCTATTTTTAATATCCAATTGTGATGGAGGAAGAGCAAGGATTTGATTTTTGTAAAATATAATGTAAATCAATGTATTCTTCTGATGTATGTGGGTAGTTTATTAAGCACTCTGGGAGCTCCAACTGTAAATAATCGCATAAAGGAGTTTTTATAGAACGAAGGAATAATTGAAAAATTTTGTAAATCCCCTCACAAGTTATATGTAGACGATAAGCTTCTTAAATTACGAGCTTTAAAGAAAAATTGTTTAAAGCCTTGTAATAGAACAAAAATATGTTAAAGATAAAATACCAAGTATATAAAAAAGATTCAGACAACCATAACGACGATTTTTACGACAAACATGCTTTAGAGTTGTTAGTAGTACATAAATTTTATTATACAAAGCTCCAATGCAAGAACAATTTTCGTATTGCATTTTCGAATGAAAACTTCCATACCGCAAAGTTCTGAATATACCCCTACCAATAAAGTACTCCGGATAAACTAATCGAAAAATTTGTCTATTTACAGAACCTCGGATAGAGTAATTAGATTTTATAAAATAGACTTATTATTAAACACTTGTCAATAGTTTAAACACTTGTCAAACATCTATTGTGTAAATAAACAAGTAGGCCGAAAATAAAAAACAATCAGTTTTCAAAGTAAACAAATTATTGTCATTTGACCACATACATAATATATACATACCTACCTGCGCAGAATCTATGTATGTATAGGTAACGATCATATAAATATGCTGCTTTCCGAATAGTGTACCCGGGTGTAAAAATCCAATTAGAGTACCTGGGTATACCAACTGGATTTATTATTTTTTCAGAATATTGGCATTTTCCAATTAGAGGACCTTTGTATTATACTCAGAACTTAACGGTATTATACGTTTTTAAGTGCTAAATATTACGAACAGTAGACATGAAATATTTTTGTAGATACTCGGTATGATACTGCCAATTTAAAGTACTATCAATTTGAACTCCTAAATATTTATACCTGTTTACTTACAACATCAACAATAAATCAATCATTATTCAATCATTATGTATGTTTCAGTCCTTAAAATGTATATATAAAACAGAGTAAATTGTTCAATAACACGGCCATCCCAGACAATAATTCTGGTTAAATCATAGAAGAATCAATAATAAAAATGAGTTATAGAAAGGATGTAATTTTTTCACAAAATATTTTGGTGATTATCTTTTACCTATGATCCTTTTAAATTTTAAAATTTTATTTCCCGCATTATGTTAATAATAGTACAAAAAAAAACAATAAAAATTCATATTGATGTAACATTACAAGATGTATCTAATGTCACAGTATACCTAATACCGATTTACTTACATTATGTATCTATTAAAAACAAAACATACTGTTCCACCTGACAAATTGATACCGTTATATTCGTAATTAAAAACTGTACGTTATGAACGTAAAAATTAAAATAATAATGCTATTAAAAGCAAATCCATATCTTATACATATGAAAATCAAAAAATAAATTTTTTTTTGGCTTTTTCTCAAAATTACTTATGATGGACAAGACCATGTTTTGCTTTTAATAGACACACATAATAAAGAACCAAAGTTGGATGGAAGGAAGGAAAATTGAATGAAATAAAAATCAAATATAAAATTATTGAAAAATATCATCTAAGGACGTGATTAAAAAAAAAAAAAGAATAAAAAATAAATAAACCAAAATGGAGGACAATAATGATCACATCACATATTTGCTGTTCTTCTAAAATCGATAGAAATTTTTTAGAATTGATATAAGTAACCATCATTGTGAAATAATTGCTGAACTGACATTAAAAATGAATAACGGAATTACGTTACCTTTAATAATATCCAGTTACATTTTGTAAAAAAAAATATTTATTTCATTTTCATTTTACTCGTATACATAACTATACATAACACTGTAAAACGAGAACAGCAACACAACTTAGATATAAGCAATAAGGTTTAAATTGTACGCTTCTGGGAATAATTGGAAAGTTTTATTTTTTGTCCGTGTCAGCATGTAAAATAACATCACCATATCCCTATTATACATTCATTGAAGTAGACATAATAGAATTGAAATATTTGGAAAATAATATATTATCTAAGTTTATTTAACATTATATTATTTAACAATATATATATTTATAATGATCATTATAATCAATGGGATTATAATCATCATGGGGTTTGGGATATAATATGATGGTTTTAATATTTTGTGTTGATTGAGGAACTCATTGCCAACTCATTGGTTGAGTGATATTAGTTTCTACATATTTATGCGCTATGAAACTATAACTCCGACGATATAATCGCAGGTTGGGTCAAAATAAGCTGAAACATTTGTCTTTTGGTATTCTTTTAGTAGATGTTACTATGATGGAATGGAGATCGTATATTTTCCAGCTGTTTTCATAATTAAAATATTATATTAATTGAAATGGGTAAGCAATAATTGTTTTAAAAATCTGTATCAAAGGAATTTGTATTTAACTCAATTTAATCAGTATTCGTAGTCAATCGTGCCGTATCTTCGAAGAAGTTATATTTGTTATATATGTAATAACTGAAAAAAACTATATGGGATCTTATAAACATAGATACTTATATACGAGTACCGCTGAGTATTGATTTTCTCAAAAAAGATACAAGTTATAAGATAAATTGTTTAGTGTATCTACAGGTAATGAAAATATGTTCATATTAGCTAAAATCGAATTTTATCCAAATGAGCCTGACATAACCTGTTTTGTATCACTTCCCCGAACTTCTTTTTCAACAGTATTTCCTATCAGAAATAAAATTATTAATAAATTATTGACTATCCTAAACATATTAACAAGTAAAGATTATAAATTAGCAAATTAGAGAGTATTAAAAAATCAAAATGGCGATGTTCAGTTCATTGCACAATCTAAAATGCATTTTTGCTGACTTATAAAAAATATATTTCAAATAATTTCATTCGCATATATAGAGATTGGGCAGCGTGAAAATAGACAAAAAAGGGAGTTCAAAAGTTGAACATTAGTTTAAATACTACCTTTATATTATTATTAATAATACTACCTTTATATTAGAATTATTATGAATTTTAAGGACTTTGGGACTTTAACCCACTAAAAACTCCTATCATTATTGCAACATTAAAACTAGTCTTATAGACTAACCATTAATTTACATTTAACTCAAAGAAACTAAGATACCTTTGATCTACCAAAATCCAATAAGGTTTTAATAGATAAAAGGTTTTAACCTAACTCAAGTGGTCTTGTTCGTTTTAGTCACTTAACAAAGTTTTGATTGTCAATTAAGCTAGAAACTTCGGTATTGACATGTTGGATCAGACGAGCTTTATACCGTGCAGTGCATTTCATTATTTGGTCTTTTATAGATGAGATCTTCAGATCTCGATGAATATCGGCATTGCGAGCATACCATGGAGCATTAACTATGTTGCGCAGTACCTTATTTCGGAACGTTTGGATAGTTTGTATATGGTGTTTAGCACATCCCCTTATTTGAATACCGTATGCCCAGACTGGCTTCAATATTTGATTATACATCAAAATTTTGTTATAGGTCGAAAACGTAAAATTCCGCCCAATCAGCCAGTATATTTTTCTATATATTTGAACTGGAGTTCTTGTTTTTTGATTTTCACATGCTCCTTCCATTTCAATTTTGCATCCAAGGTCATGTCAAGATATTTAGCTTTATTCTCGTATGGAATCACGACATCATTAATTTTAACTGAGAGAGGAGTTACTATGTTTTTATAGGTAAAGTTTACATTATTAGATTTGGCTTCATTTAATTTAATTTTCCATTTTTTGCACCAGTTGAATTTTGTCAGTAGCTTTTTGCAGTTTGTTTGTAGCTTCTTCTATATAATTATAAATAGACTATTTGGTTTTTTTATTTAATATAATTTTGGATAAAATTTTATTTAAAATTTACACGACCAATAGAACAATACTTTTGTTTATGCTTCTGATGAAAAATATTTTTTATAAAATTTTTTTCTTCTTTTACAGTATTATTTTATTAGGTACAAAAAAATGAAAATTTTTCATTATGATATTTTATTATTATTCTAACTATTATTGTTATTAATATTGTTATTACTATTGTTGTTTTCTTTTTATAGGTTGCTGGAAAATCGACCAACGTCAAACAAGTTTACTTGCATATACAAGACCTGGACGCTATGGTGATTATTTATGTGATAGTCCTTGGAGTTTGCTTGAATCAGCTACAAATGCAATGAAATCAAGGCAAGGTGATAATGTTGAATTTGTACTTTGGACAGGGTAAGTAAAAAATATGAATAAAAAAAAAAAATAAGAATACTAAAAAAGAAAAACAACAAAAAAAAAAATATTAAATATTAAAAAAAGGATAATGTTTTTAAACAATTCATATTCTTGATATGTAGGTAGGTACTGTTTGGCATACAGAATTATTATGAATTCTCATACTGCTGACGGTAATATAAATGAGCAATGAACAAATAACAAAAAGTGAAATCTCTAGATTTTTTTTTATTTTCTTTTTTTCTTTTTCTTTTGTTTTTAGTTTTTCAACGATAAAATTAAGTGTCGAAGGATTTTCATTTTAAAAAAAAACTTTATATCATAGCTGCTGTGTGTAATGAATATTGAAATCACATGATGAAATTTTTCCTTTCACCACTACAGTATAGGTGAAAATTATGAAGGAAAAAATAAAATTAGAGCACATGAAATTAAAATATGAAATTCATATTCGTATAATTTTAATCGGTACCTTGATACTAACAATATAATTTTATATACTTATATACCTATATTATAATATCTGTTATACAAAATAACAAATAAAGGATTCATATTTTATTCTTTATATTAATTTTTTTTTCTACCTAAAAAATATCTGAAAATTGTAATATGATACCTCTATGTTTACAATTTTGTTACTTATGCAATTTTTATATAATATATGTAGTAGTAGTATTATTTATATATAGATATGTACCTATATTTTATATTATTATATAGAGTAGGATTTAAAATGTGATGATTTACAAGTTGTAATTTTGATGGTTAAAATGTTATATAGGTCAGGTATCATCTCAGGTATCAGTAGATATCATTATCATTATTATTGTTATCATCAAGATCGGTGTAATCACAGAAAAAGTAAAAATTGGTTCTCTTTTTAAATATAAAAAGAATATATATAGGTTTTATTGAATATTTTTACATTATTTATTAAATCAAAGTGTATGATACAATCAATAATAATAAAAAATCGTATATTTTTATTAGAGAATTTAAGTTTTAGCTATGTGAATGGGCATCGATATCGGAAGGAAATAATAAAAACAGATGAATTAATATTTTGTTTTATAATAATTTTCTGATGATGATGCTAATAACAATGATGGCTAGCCATAGATGATTAATATTAATATTTATGATCTTGGAATTCAAGTTTAATATCCACTATGACCAATTAATTTCAAGAACAAATAAAATGTTGGATTTCATTAAGAGAAGAGCTATAGAATTAAGTGACATATCTGTGACAAAAACGCATTATTGTTCCCTAGTTCGATCTATTTTAGAATACGGTAGCATTAGATTGAGTTAGTTCAAAAACAGTTTCTTCCTTTTGCATTAAGAAATCAATATAGCCCTTCAGACTTTTCCAATCTTCATAGCTACTCAACAAGACTTAATCTCTTAAACATGCTGCCTTTATCCTTGCGTAGACAAATATTATCTTCATGTTTTACTTTCGATGTTCTGCAAAATAGTATTGCTATCCAATCTCTTAACAACAAGTTTAGACTTAATGATAGAGTTAGACAAACAAGAAATAATAAATTTTTAATTGAGTATAAACACAGTACTGAGTATGGAAAAAATGAACCGATAAACAGATGTTACATTACATTCAATAAAATCAGTCATCTCTTTTTAGAAATTCGTCATCCATTTCCAGAAATACCTTTAAAAACCTACTTTACATAAGCACTTTACCCAATTACTGACCTCTGACAATTCATAAATTCAAGTTCAGAAAAAAAAGTCTTCGTAATATAACACAAAATTCATTTACTCACTTACTATATATTATTTTGCTTAAGTCATCAAATTTTAATATTTTAGCAGTACTTTTTACTTTTATTGTTTACGTATCAAAAATTTAATAAGAATTTAAGTTTTATAATTTAATAAGAATTTAGACTTTACTTACTTAGGTAATCAAATTTTATATTGTACAATTTTATTTTTTTACCTTTAGTCTTGTATTTATAAGAAGAATAATTAACATAATATAAATTAGTCACTAAGATTTTTCATGATTTTTTTTTCATTATTATTATAATTGTTATAATGTATTATAATATACATACCTTGTTTAGGTATTTCAATAAAATAAAATGATTATTTAGGTGAAAAAAAGGTGATAGCCGCATCGATCACCATAGAAGGCTCAGAATCTGTACTTCCATTAGATCAACAGTGATAATAAATTTTTATGTGTAGCAAACTGGATAGATATAAATTTTTTAATTTAAATCTATATACTTTCTTAGCTACTCTCAACTTGGCCTCGTCAACTTCAAATTGAGGAAACATTACTGAAATTTGATCGTTCTATTTTGAGCATATTATGAGCACAACTATTATAGGTATACATTTATGAAAAATACCCGAAAGGCATATTAAATTACAAGAATCACAATCAAAAAACAACAAAAAAATAAAATAATTCAAATTAATATTAGAGTTCGGTTAAAATTAAAATACATATGCAATAAATATTATTTAAAAAAATGAATAAAAGAAAAAAAAAATGTTTTATTTAAAATTTTCAATTAGCTTATAATTGCTCTAAAATTGCTGAATCAAATAAAATTTCGAACATACATTTACATATTATATTAGTTTTAAATTCATTATACAAAAAAACAATATTATATACAAATTGAACAACAACAGAAAAAAAAAACAAAAAAGATTTTATGAGAAAATAAATTAATTTTCATTTTACAAATACATAAAAAAAGTCTCTATTTTAAAATTCATTGCAGGAATTTTTAAATAAATTCCATTTGAGATTTTCAACCCAGAAAAAAAAACTAACTAAACACAAACAACAACAAATATATTAACAAAACATTTAATTAATTTTCTTTAGATGACCTACTATTTCCATTTATATATTCTAATCCTTTTTCATGTATAAACAGACACCGCAGCAGAAATGTTCGTAAAAAAATGGTAAAATTTACGAGTATGTATAGGTAGGTAAGTAGTACTTATAGAAACATAACCAAATGGTATGGCATCTATTATGTAATTTATAGGTACATGAATCGTATTCAGAAAAATATATAGAAATAATTGTAATAATTCTCTTTTGTAATAAAAAAATAATTAATTAAAATACATTTTGGAAAACTAAAAAAAAATTTCAAAAATTCTAAATTTTATAATTTTTCTGAATATTCCCATAATTATTATATTAGCTTTATTCGAGTAAGAATTTTTTTTTATTTATAATTACATGGAAGTGAAAACTCAATTAAATAGAAAGAATTAATTTTTTTTATATACAAATAATTAAATAATATAATACAATCATCGAGTTTATTTCTAAAAATCAACAAAAATAACTGTTTATTTTTTTTTGTGATAAAAAATTCAAGATAAATAATTTAAAATTACATAAAAAATTCAAAAACTTACTATAATTGGTTAACTTATTTTGCAATCTACTTGTTTGCTCGATGTAGTGTAGATAAGACATTTTATAAGCATTTACTTCAAAGTGAAAATCTTTCTAATATTGGTATTTATATTATATAATATATTTTTATTAACGTAATTTATCGCTTAACTGTTTTAATAAATTGAATCAGTAAAAGTAGGTATGTCAAAGTTATTATTTTTTTGACTGAAATTGATTTTACTATGAACATACTAAGATTATCAGAATTATTTGGATAGCATTCTTTTCACCATTAAAATCCTCTTCACGTCTTCAGTCAGAAATACCATTTTCAGAAATTTATCTTAGTTCGTCATATACTTTCAAATATAATTTAATATAGAATCACAATACAACACAAGAAAAAAATCATTATAAAGCTATAGTGTAGAACATTACAATAAAGTTTAAAACTGCTAGATCAGAGATATTCTGGTGAGAAAACTAAAAAGGATCAAAGCATTTGGACTTAATTAAGTAAATTTAAAAATATAATACCAAAACAAAAACAAAATTGTGACAGAGTGCTTAATTCTTTTTCTTCAGACTGAAAATAAATTGAAAAATTGTATAGAAAATTTGCTCTTGCATAAAAAATAAAAAGTAAAATATTTTGGGCAATCATATTATTATTGATACGCGTCTAATCCTTCTTCCTCTTGTATTAGGCAGCTTTACTTGTTTGTTGCAAGCTACTTGTTTCCATCTTGTTATGTTGGCATTTAGCTTTCCTATAATCTTTTCCCCGAAATGAATTGCGTTTTTCTATTTGAAATCTCCGTATTTTCTATTTTTTTGATCAGTGTAGGAACTGAACTTTACTATTATAAGCTCTCTATAATTTTCATTCACTCATTTCTAAAATTTGTTTAATAGAATATACATAAGCACATTCATATCAAACTTTATAATAAAAAATTAAATATATAATTAAAATTCAGTGAAATGTGCACTACCATTGGAATTTTTAATAAAATATAAATAAAATGGCACCCAAAAAATTAAATAAAAGGATAACAATTTGATCCCATACAATATTATTATAACATAGATATATTATTGTATTGTAATATCTAGCTATCTGTACAAAAATTCAATTAAATTCGATTCAATATTCTCGATTATATTTGATATTCAAATAATATTTGCCAATATAATCCTTGAAACTATGTTCACCATTCAGGTTCTTAGTTACTTTTCGAATTGAAAAAGAAAAACGAAAGCAATTTTAATTTTCTCTTTTCCTCAAATCAAGTACATCAAGTACCACATAATACGCACGTTCGTATATATTAGTGACGAAGCGTAACATTTCCAATGGAAGTCCAAAAAGTACCTATATGGCAAAAAAAAATTATTATTAAAGTTATAAAAAAATATAATGAAATAATTTTAAAATATTATAACATAATTAGCCCCACCACTTGTATCAAGTTAAACAAAATCAATACATACTAGCTATTCCCGGCGTAACATTTGCCGGTCTAGCATTAGCATTATAAATGAAACAATTTATTTTATTTATTTATTTTATTTATTTTCTTTATTTTCTTAAAAAAAATCAATGTTTTACAATTATAGTTTTAAGTTTTTCAATTTAACTTATTTATTATGTAATAATTTTTATTTCGGTATTTATTTATTTATTATAAATTAATTTTGACTGCTAATAGTTTTGAAGAAAACTTTTATATAAGGCTGCGTTTATACGTTTTTGAATTTTGTTTATAACGTATAAATTATGTTCATTAAAGTTTGACATCCGACTTTGTTATAGAATATCCTTAATTTTTTTTTAAATAATAGTGCTCGACACGCATTTTTGTATTTCGCAAGTTGAAAAAGTGAATTTTGCGAGAAAAGGTATTTATAAACTTCTAATTGTGTTATGCCAATATATTGAAAGATATACATTAAAAAATACAAAAAATGTGTATTAAATATTATTATTATTTATCAATACAAATACTTAGAATAATTGATTTACTATTTAAATATTTATATTTCACAAATCTTCTGAAATTACACAGTATATTTATATTTGTTTATAAGTATTTATTATTAGTACTCGTAACGCATATTCGTATCTTCATATTTTGCAAGTTTAGAAAGTGGATTTTGCATGAAGAAATTTAGTATACTTTGCAACTATATTTGCTTATCTTTGAGATATGTAATTAAAACTTTTGAAATAAAATTTGATGTAATTGCAATAAAATTTGTAAATGTCATAAAAATAAGTAAAACAAAACCTTCATGAAACTAAATTTGATGTCTAAACGCTCCCTAACAAATACTATTAATAGAGACGTACATTTGCACAAAATGTGGCGAACAGATGTCGCTGGCAGTATAGATATGAAATTAAATGCATTTAAAAAAAATATACCTCACCCACATTAAAAACACATTAAAATAGCCATACATACGTTTTTTGTGTTTTTTTTTATTATCATAATAGCCCTAACTATTTCAAAACTCAAAATAAAAAAACAGAACATAATAAAGCCAATAATTATGCTTTTTCTCTTATTCTTCAGTTTTTATTGTTATATTGTTATCCCGATAGGGTCTCTGATGTAGGTAAGGGTGGTCTGTGATTTTTCTTTTTAAAGTTTTTTTAATTTTTATGTGTACTAAATTTGCCGTGTATTGAATTGGAAATTGGAACTTGATAATAATGTCATAACATATTTTGTTTTTCTTGTTCTTAGCAGATCGTAAATTTCGGTTTATGATTCTCCATGCACAATATAATATTTACTCAATGCTACTGCGCATTTGAATTTATACTTTTGAGTTATTTGTTAATAAAATAAATAAATTTCAATTATTGGAATTTCTGAACATAAGGTAAAAAATATATTTCCTAAATTTACTATTTGTTTTACTGGTAAGTTTTTTTGCTGTAATATCGTAATATCGTAATATTTTAACAAAGCTATTTTTATAATTCGATATAATAATTACATTCTGATAATTCGATTTTTTTCTTTGCTACTTTGTTTGTTTTTTTAAATTAATTCATATAATCAGATATAATCAATGCTATTGCTCAATAGGTGAATTGTTTTTAGGTTAATTTTAATTTGTTTTTTGTTTTATTTGGTTTTATTGTTTTGTGGTTTATGTCTTTAAATTCAATTTTGCACGCTATCGTAATTCGTAATAGTTCTAATAAAGTTGTCTAATCTAGTTGAAAAAAGCTTTGTGTTGTAAAAGCTTTGTGAAAATTTTAACAGACGTTTAAGCGTATTAATATATAAGATTATTTAATTTGTTTTAATTATTTTTCTTCGCATTTTTTGTTATTGTTCTTTCTTAATTAGTTATTGTTTTTAGTTGTTGTTATTAAAAATAAGTTTGAACAATTTTTTGTTTAGAGAAAACAATCATTGAACCCCATATGAACGCTTCGCCCCTGATTCATATAAACCTATACATTTTTATTAGATAGGTATCCTATATATTGTTTTATACATTTTTAAATTTTAAGCTGTACAATATAACTACAATAATAATTGTAAATGAAAAATAAATATTATGTCCACTGATAAAATCCATACATTTCGTACACACAAAAAAACAAATAATAATAAAAAAAAAAGAACGGAAAATTATGTAAAAGAAATTGTAAGTGGATGAGTATTTTTGTATAAAAAAGGAAAATTTGATTTTAATAGTTTGGGCATTAAATGAATTTTCTTTTGATAATCATTTATTCATTTTTGTATATTGAATATAAATTTCTTCTTCGACAATAACAATAATGTACTATATTTACAATTATATGAATATAGCCTAGGTATTTCCTTCCTTTTTGTGTCCAGATTGAATTAAAATTTTGAATTTAAATTTGTTGATTATTGTGTTTTTTTGTTATCTTTTTTATTTGCAATTACTTATTTGCAAAATTTACAGTGTAAAAATAAACGTTATATGAAATTTACACATCCATCAATATTATATTCGTACATTACAGTAATATCATATTAATCGTGTTAATATACAGAGTGATTACGAATTAGTAATGTACAAAGAAAATTTTGGTCATATTGGTAGCAATACAAATCAAATTTGTGAAAGTCTGAAATCTATTATGAAATATTTTAAAGAAAAAGCTATAAAAAATATAACTAACTATAGAAAAAGTTATATTCCAAACTGATGCTAGAAACATTTATTTCTTTGAAACTTAATGATGAAGTTTATCAACCGCAAAGTTTTTTCTTTGAACCTTTCTCATCACTTGAAATTCATAGAGTTATTATGGGCCTCAAAGATTCCAATTCGAAATCGAAATCGAATTTTCTAAAATTCTTTCTAATAATATTCTTAAAGAAATATCTTTATTCATTGTTGATGTGTTATGTTTCATTTTCAATCTAAGTATATTTAAAGGCGTTTTTTCAGACCAACTAAAAACTGCAATTATTGTCATTCCTCTTTTCAAAAAAGGTCTTCCTCTGGACCCGAATATTTACTGGCTCATTTCTCTGCTATCTCCTATTTCTAAAATTTTTGAGAAAGCAATTACGGTGCGAATTGTAAGTTTTCACGATCTCACTAACTTTTTCAGTAATAATCAATTTGGATTTAGAAAAAAGAAATCTAAGAAGATGCGCTACTGAAACTCTGTTCTGAAATTTATAGTGGTCTCAATAATAATAAGTTTAGTGCTGCTCTTTTTATTGACATTACGAAAGCGTTCGATACCGTTAGTCATGAGATGTAACTGAAAAAGCTCTCTAATGCAGGTTTTAGAGGATTCATTCTGAATTGGTTTGAATCTTTTCTCAAAGACAGAAATCAATTAGTTAGAATAAATGACACAAACAATTCTTCTAACAATATTAAAGTAGGCGTTCCTCAAGGCTCGGTTTTTGATTCTATTCTATTTCTCATTTTAAAGGTAATTTGACTGCATTTGCGGATGATTCCGCCTTTTCTTATAATAGTAATAGCCTACTAAATACCTTTATAGATCTTAATTATGATTTAGATTTGATTAGGAAATGGTTCTTTTGTCATAACCTCGTTGTTAGTCACAAAACTAAGTAGGTACATCTTATTCAATCTAAGCGGTAATATTCCACTTGATTGCAAATTATTCTATCACTCTGCAAGTTGCTCTAAATTTTTTCTTAACTTATTTTTTTTTTTTTTTGCCTCCTATTACTCCGCGTGGTAGCATAGGGCTTCGATAGTGAACCTCCATTCCTCTCTGTTGAGTACTACTTCCTTAATATCGTCCCAGGTATAATTGTTGACTGTTAATTCTTGATCGATTGTGCGTCTCCATGTGTTGTATGGTCTGCCGGGTCTCCTTTGTCCTTGTGGATTCCACTCTAGAGCTCTTCTTGCTATATCACTTTCTGATTTCCTTAGTGTATGACCTATCCATTTCCATTTTTTCCTATTTATCTGTCTGTTGATAGGTTCTTCTCCAGTTATCATCCATAAATCCTCGTTGCTAATTCTTGCCGGCCAGAATATTCTGCATATAATTCTCAAGCACTTGTTGATGAATACTTGTAGCTTCTGTTTGATTGTGATCGAAGTGAGCCATGTTTCACTGCCATATATTAATGTTGACTTAACACATGCTCTGAATATTGTTAGCTTTGTTGTTCTCGATATTTGGTTGCTCCGCCATATCTTCATTAGGCTCCCAAATGTTTTTCTTGCCTTATTTATACGGCTGTTGACATCTTCTGTTGCACCTCCTCTTGATGTTATAATGCTCCCCAGGTAGTTGAATTCTTCTACGTATTCTAGCTGTTGTCCACTCACTGTTATTGGCTCACTATAACTGTTGTTTGTCCTCATTGCCTTGGTTTTCTCGATATTTAATTCCAGTCCCGATTTCTTTGCTTCTTCCTGTAATCTGTTGACTTTGTTCTGTAGGTCCCTTTGATTTCTTGATATGAGGCATACATCATCTGCATTTCTTAACTTATATGATAATAATATTTATTCTTATAATGACTCAATGGCCTGCGACAAACAATGTTTTGAGCTTGAACTTGTTGAATCCTTTAAATATCTGGGTATTGTTCTAGATAATAGATTAAACTGGTCTATAATCATTCACGTAATTTGAAAAATTATTGTACTGAGGTTGCAAGATATATGTACCATCTGAGTCTGTATTGTTCAACTAAAATTTTGAGAATGGTTTACTATGCTCTTTTTAATTCAAAATTTCAGTATGGTTCACCTGTTGGGGAGGTGCTTATTTCAATAAAATTTCCCCATTTCTTGTTTCAAAAAAGCATATAGTAAGGATTTTTCTCAAGAAAAATCTACTTACTCCTAGCCTCCCTTTATTTATTAACCTTGGAATTTTACCCCTTCGCCATTTATATTTTTATAAGTCTTTGAAAGTATTTTTTATTAGGTCGGGCTATTTAAATCAGCGATTTGTATTAAACTATAACCTTTGAATCAATAACAGGAATTTGGTATTGTTGCCTAGAGCTCATACCGCTCATTTTCAACATTTCTATACTTCTTTGGGTCCCAGAATTTTGAACAGCCTCCCTGAAAGTTTAAAATTGAAACGTTGCTTTTTATCCTTTTCTAAAAACCTTAAAAATTTGTTATTTCAATTTGACAATTCTCGAATTGAATTATATATTAACTAAATTTTAATTTCTCTCAGACTTCTAGCTTTTTGCTAACTTTTTTCTTTCAATTTTTATTTCATTAATTTATTTGTTAAATTTAATTTTTTGTATTTTCAAAATGTAGAATCTGCAAAATTTTTGTTACTTTAAAAAAAAAATAAAAAAAAAAAAAAAAAAAAAAAAAAAAAACTAAATTAAAGTTAAGTATTTTTATATTTTTTTTTTGTATTGTCGTGAAACTTGAATATAATTATGTTTTGATATTTTTAAAGATCATTGGAACTGTATATAAGGTCATTTAACTCTTGCTTATTTGTAGCAGCTGAATGATCTCAACTTATTTCTAATACTTTACATACTTGATTCATATATTTAATAAAAATAAAAATGTTGGTTAAGTGTAATAAAATAAACCGTTTAAATAATTAATTTATTAGCATGCATATTTCGAATGATTTCTTGGAATCTAATAATTTGTTTAATTTCTTAATTATAAGTACTACATTTTGTAAATAATATTTGAAATAAATGGATTATTTTAATAATAATAATAAAAAATAAAAATAAATTCAAACATTCAGCTGAATGGTTTAATAAACAATGTTTGAAAGCATCAAGAATAAGAACTGGCATAAAAAGCATACAACTAAATATACAAATCTTTAAGGGAAAATATCATTACTGGTTAAATAGACTCACAAGTTTAGAACGTAAAAAACAATTAGAGTTGAAATAGAAAACTTGAAAACTGTGTTGCACTTTGAGAAAGCTTTGAACAACCCAAAGAAGACATGGAATGTTATGAAAAACATATTATAGATAAAAACTTCACAAAAAATTAATGAGTTTACTAAAGGACTAAATAAGGTAGAAATAAAGAATAAATTAGACGAATTCGATGTACTTTATAGCACAATAAGAAATAAAATGACGAGTAGTTTTGATACAGATTTATATCCCAAAAAAAAGACAAAAATACTTTTTAAGCTTAAGCTTATAGACAAATACCAAACAGAAAAGCTAATAGATAAATTATATGACTCTAAATCAACCGGGATAGATGGAATTAATTCTGACTTTATTAAATTTTGTAATTCAGAGCTATGTATACCGTTATTAGATTAGATTAATTAATACAACATTGAAAGAAGGTGAATTACTAAGTATACTTAATATAAGCAAAGTAGTACCAAACCAATATATAAAAATATTGGAGAAACTCAAGATATAAAAATAATTTTTGACCAATATAAATATGTACAATCTTTAATAAGCTAATTGAAACTTATGTAAATATGCTATTTACGGAGCATTTCGAAAAAATAACAAGTAAAATACAATATGGATTTAAGAAAAATTCCAACACAAATGCAGCTATTTTTGATGTACCCAATATTCAAAATAGACTAGTATAATAATAATAAAAAGGGGATGTTTTTTGATCTCACGAAAGCATTCAATGTGATAGATATCTATAAAATAAAGTAAAGGCGTGCTCGTAGTTGCAGTAAAATATGCGTCGGTGTCTTGCAAATTTTCTCTGTCACTATGAACAAAAAAACTTGAATATTGTTTAGCAGAATATTGTTTAGTCATTCAGTCACAGTCATTCTTGTTCATAGAAGCAGCACATGCACAATTCGTTTATATAGTCATATTATATTATTTATAATTATATTATTATATATTTTAATATATATTTAATATATTTTAATATATTTTATATATATTTTTTAAATATATTTTATAATAATTTTTTTAAGTATATTTTTTTTAAATATTTAATATATTTTAATATATATTACTTATATATTAAAATATATTAAAATTATTATATATTTTTTTTTCAATATATTGATTTTATTATATTTATATATTACTATTATAAACACATTTATTTTATTTTAATAATTAATTTTTATTTTCTACCTAAATAATAAATGTTAAATAACATATGCACTTTAAAAATCATTCTAAAACAGGCGCACTAAAATATCTGCACAATCTGCCCGACGCTGACGCGACACCGATTACTAAGAACATAAGCGCTTGCTTTTTATCTGCGCAGAGTTTTTGATGATATGCAACTACGAACAAAAAATCTTTCAAATCGACCACTACGAACACGCCTTATATATATTTAAAGTCTAAACATTTTGAGTCCTTAAATCTGCTATATAACAATATGAAAATTCAAAAAACTGACGAATATAAATATTTAGGAATCGTAATAGATGCTAAATTGATCTAGAAAACACAAATAAATATTCAAATTGAAATAGGTAGAAAAGTAGCAGATATATTCAGCTACCCTTTATTGTTTTTATTCTTTAAACTCATTTATTAATTTATTTCATCCCACTGACACAGGATACTGATGGACTAGGTCGAATAACTTATAAAACTTTTTACTTTCATCGGTAATTGAAAATTAAAATTTTCGGCTTAAAGGCAGGCTCTGTCAATATTTAAAAGCTATTGAAATATTGTTGACAAACATCCAAAGAAGAAGACAATAATGAAGACAATGAGTACAATAATGTCCTAAGAATTATTCTAATGGAAAACACGAGGAACAGCATCGAAGCACAACTTTATGCATCGCTATATTCGAAAAGTGTAGTCATATACGAAGATAAACACTCTAATTACAAACAACTTAATGTTCAAAGCAAAAACCTAACCCCTATATAAGGGGAGAGATAAATGCTCCAAATAAACCTAAATAGGTTCAAGATTTTTATTGTTTTATTATCATGTAATACGCATATTAACTATAATATACATTAATAATTTTTATATTACTTAAGTACCCTGTATAAGTGTTGCAAAACGTTACACACCAAACACATATGTGATTCAATCATAATAATTATAATTATCATTACCATTAGTATCATCATCTATCTGTATAAGCTCAACTAACGTTAACTAATTTCTGTTCTTGTTTTGTTTTTGTTTTACTTTATTTATAAAGTTTGTTGCTATTTTAATTCTCTCCCTCTCCTTCTCTCTCTCTCTCGATCTCTCTCTCTCCCTCTCTGTCGTACGATATTTAGGTATATCAATGTATTGTACCGATACTATGTTTATTGAACAAACCAATTGGATTTGTTTTCATTACTGAACAATCCAAATAATTTGTCCATTGTCACATACAAAACCTTTTAAAGGATTTCAAGTATTGCAACAATAATCCAAAAATAAAAATAAGAAGAAAAAAAAATCAAAAAGAAAATGAAATAAAATTGAAAATAATAAAAGAAAAACAAAAATTTTCATTCATATTAATATCCTTTATAAAAAAATTCTTATTGTATTTTTTTTTTATTTTTATTATTTTATGAAAATTTATTACTTCCTATACACATAAAGGATGATAGGTTATTTTTTTTTGTTTTTTTTTTTTTTTTGTTGTACACTTATATTGTGTTATTACACTGTACACAATAGAATGGATGGATCCTTTAAAAACAATCAATTCGTATATAATATTTTCATTTATGTTTGTTTTTATGTTTTTTTGGTTTTTCTTGTTTTTTTTTTGTTCCACACAAATTTTGTTATTGATGTAAAATAAACTTGTAATTCTCCATTATAAAAAGTCGTGCTACATTAATTCCGCTTTTGTTTATTTTGTTTTTTGATTTTTGTTTTCGTAAATAAAAATTAAATTACTTAAGATTAAATCACTGATGAGGTCCTTTACTGCTTTTGCAAATATGAAAAAAAAAATAAATTACAAAAAATAGATTTAATAAAATTCGAAATGAAAGTTAAATCAAAATATCCTTCACTTGAATAGCTACGTGTTACAGTTACAGTACTAACTTGTTTATGTGTATGTATGCGTCTATATATTATGTTTACCATATCAGATGCGTATTTCTCTTTTGTTAGTGCAGTCAAACCATGTAAATGGAAATTTATGTATAGACTGACAACAATCACAAAATAAATATAAAAATGAGAATGGAATTTGATAAGATTTTAAATGAAAATAAATAAAATCAGAAAAGAAAATAACAATTAAAAATATAATAAATATTTTTTTTAATTAAAATTTAGGTCCTGAAAATTATAGGTTAAGTTTTTATGTTGTTAATACTATTAAATTTTGAAATCCTTTTTTAATTGATAAAAACATAAGTTTTATGTATTTAGAATTTGCAGGAATCAAGTCTAACTTTAATTAAAAAATAACACCAAGCATTTTGTGACTATAAACATGTTAATATTATTAAAAATAATTGAAAAATTATTTTTGTAAAACAATAATAAAAATTGCAAATTTTGTTGTTAAATAAGGTGGTGTGGTTCTTGAATTAGAACAAACTGATATATAAAAAATTATCTTAGTTTTTAGTACCTATCCATAGGTCTAGGAATACAATCTCAAGTTATATTTTTACGAGTATAAGTCTAGAAAAGTGAAAAGAGATCTCATAAGAATCATACAATAAACTCGGGATATCATAGAAAAACCCTCTTACTTAGGTATAAAAATATTTATGAAAATTCTGTTATAAGATGTAAAACCTTTATAGCACTTTAAATGACCTCAATATAAGTGTAAAATGATAGAGGTGTGAAAAATATATACTCATAGTAATAAAGAAGAATTTTTTGCAACACATGGTAGCATACGTGGAGGGTTGCCGTAAAAGTATTGCATTGAAAACTCCCAGATACGCTAGAAATGTAGGAGTAAATTAAAATTCACAATCAGCTTCACATTAAAGTAAAACTTTTAAGTAATTGAAGTTATTTTATTCTAAACCCCTGTAATTATTAGAATGTTCAAGAATTAATCAACAAAGCCAATTTATGTATAAGTTTAATTAAATTTAACAGAAATATAATTAATGAAATCATTGCAGTACCTATATTTTTCCTGCAGGATCGATTCAATACGAGCAATAATAGTAACGATGATTATAATCAGCCGATCGACAGTGAATTTAAAAACAAAAAATGAGATTTTTAGAAATATATTACAAGTAACATACCACAACATACCAAGCATTTAAACTGTGGTTAGAAATATGTTTATGTTACTTTGATTCTAATTATAATAAAGTTAATCTGGTAAATATATGACACTAAAGAGTTAAAAACAATTATTATTAAATTGTTTTATACATTTTTCCTGCGTGTTGCACTTTTTTTTTTTTTTAATTGTTTTAATTTGTCAAAGTTCTCTATTTTTGCTGGTAACTGCGGCATTTTAAAGATATGACAAATTGTTTAATGTTTGCTAATATTACCTCTCTCGAAGGAAGTCTTAATTAACCCCACGTCTTGTACATTCGGGTGTAAATACGAAGATTTTTTTGGTAGAAGCAATTTCATCCATCTATACTGAATGTGTCCGAGCAACTATAGTCTCTTGATTTTATGATTTTCATGATTAAGTTTGCCTTATTATACAGCTTCGATATTACTTCTTCTCCTTCAGACCCAATATATACTATATCTGACCACCCTTGGGCAGCACGCATGATTCTGATCGAATAGAAATAGGTGTATGAGCGTGTCATAAATTTGATGTTTGGTGTTTGAAAATAGGAGTTTTGATGTTTTAACAAATCTTAATTAATAAAATTCTGTAGATAGAAAAGAAAAATGAGAATTCAAAGTAGTAAAAAAATGTAATTATATTTTTATTACTTACCTACTTTGTTTTAAATAGGATTTAATCAAGCAGAAGATCTGAGAAATATACGCTAATTCATCAAACTATCACATAATAGACAGATATGATATATAGACAAGAAATATGGGAGGCAGGGGAGTGTTATAATACCCCTAAGGCTTGCAGTGACATTACCGAACCATAACACCGGCTCTTCTTTAATTAATTATAATTGACAACTACCTTTTTTTTCACATCACACCTAACATCAAATTGCATTAGCACTATATACGGTGTTGCAGTGAGATGATCGAACAACAAAATTTAGATTTGAATTACTTTATAGTTAGAGGTAGGTAGAAGTGGCCATTCCAGCTACTTCTGGAAAACCAATTAGCACTTCATTGTGCCTTTTTGATACTACGACTCGAGTGTCCTATTTCGTGTTATCGGTTGTTATAGGTGGTCGTTCTCTTTTCCTAACTCTCCCCAGGGACTCAGTACTAAAGCCACCCTGTGAGATTGATTAGGTTGATCAGATCTCCTATTTTGCTTTCCGCGATAAAACCTATATTGTTGGGGAAAGCTTCATCTAAAGTCCAGAATCTGACTTTTGCTAATGCTGGGCAGCTGCAAAGGAAGTGTTGAAGAGTTTCTGCCTCATTCTCATCCTTGCAAATGCGACAGTGGGGATTGAAAGGAATACCTAGTTTGGCAGCATGGCTTCCTATTGGCCAATGACCCGTACTGATGCCTACTACTCGATGGCTATGCCAGTACGGGACCTGGTTAACAGTTGTTTAGTTTTATTGATATTATACTCGGGCCATGTTTTCCTCGAGGTCGCACAGGTATTTAGTCTATGCCACCTTTCATTCGCTCTATCCCGAAAGTATGAATGGATGTTCTAAGTTTCCAATTTCATATCGGCATTGTTCCAACAGCTTAGGACAAATAGTGTCCGCCACCAAAGCTTTGATAGCGGCTTGACTATCCATGAAAATGGTGACTTTTGTTTTGGTCGGATGAATTTGATTAAGGGTTTTAAGCGCTTCCCTAATTGCAAGCAAATCTGCTTGAAAGACACTAGCGTATTTAGAGAGACCATAAGATTTTGATATTTCTAGATCTTCTGAGAAAATCCTTGACCATCGACCCATGAGTGAAAATTCCTATATCATTTTTCCTTTTCTTTAAACCCTGGAGGAAAACCGACTTTAGGATTTTTGTGCCATATTTGCTTGGATGATTCTCGATTCAAGCATGGATACAATCCACTGCCTAAGGCATGTTTCCACACCTTTCAGTTAATTACAGTGAATCACGTTATAGTCCGTGGGATATGGATTCTCTTACAGAACTAAATTTCATAATGCCTACAACTTTAAGAACATTGCAACCAATAAAAAAACTGTATTTTCTCAGAACTAATCGATTTCAACTACAAAAAAGTAATATTAAAAATAAAAAAAATAAATAAAAATGTCATGATGAAGATTTTGTACTTTCATTTTGTTTTCTGCTTATTTATTTATGTTTTTCTTTATAAATTGGAACGAACAATAACAAGTGGCATGATGAAGTGATCATTAATCAAAATGAAACATGAAAAGTTGTTCCGAGTACTTGATGTCAGAATAAATAGGAAAACAATTTCTTTATTTAAATTTCGAATGAAATGACATTGCAGTTATTTTATTTTTTGGTTTTTTTTTATAAAAAATGTTTTTTTTTTTGTGTTATTATTGTTGATGCCCATCAATATAAATGCAATGTGATTTATAAAGTGTTTCTCGAAAATGTTGTAAGTATATTGAAAGGCATTAATTGAGAAATTTAATGAAATTTGTGAGTTCATACTAAAGCAGTTTAAATCAGTTTAAAAAATTTCATAAAGATATAATTTTTGCTTAAATATTTTACAATTAATTTATAAAATATTAAATGTGATGAAAAGAGAATGGAAATCATCTATAATCATTAACTTTACTAGTAAAAATTAAAACGATATAATTTCGCTTCTTTGAAATGTTATAATGCATTTATATATAAGTAAATCAGAACTATTTAAATATACTTGGGTACTAAGCTTTATAGTTAGCAGAGAATGAACTGAGATAATACTAAAAACTTATTAATAGAATTTGACTAGCTGTCTCCATGGAGGTCTTTTGAAGCTAATTTTGCTTCTGTGAGAATAAAGTGTGGGGTAACTATAATTAATTTAATGCATAATAGATTGAAGCTATGCTCCGGTAACATTATTATGTTATAACCCTCAGTTCACGTTCCTCACAATAGACGAATTATATAGTTTACATTAAAATGTCCAATTCTAGATACCTACTTAAAATTTGTCATTATTTAATAAATTTACAATCTTTAAAAGAATTTTTGTCTCTTCTGAGGGAGATGTTGTATCGGCGTAGTACCTAATGACCCAAAATATCCCAAAGATAGTTGGAATTGATAGCTTTCCAAAAATACATATCTTTAGTGGTGCAGATTATCCTTTAAGGACAAAAAGGACATTTAAAAGTATCCTTCGGTAATTATTCAAAAAATTTGAATGGCTGATATTAATCTAAGATTACTCCTAAAAGCATCTCTATCGTATATAAAATGAATATCAGGATATAGTATTCTAGTGCGTATATTGATGACATCAAGTTTCATGAAACATAAGACAGCAGTGTTTTTTAATCGATGTTTTGTAATTTGTATTCCCTAAAGAATCACTTTTACTTTAATCGAATCAGTTTTATTTCTAAGTTAGAATCTAGCTCAGGTACTGTAATTTGAAATAGGAATAAAATTTTTAAAAGTGAAGAATGACATAATTTTACGTACCAAAATTAAAAGTTAATAATAATAGTTAATAAAATGTATAATCATGAAATTATTGTTGCTTATGCTGGAAATGAAACTGTAAATTTTGCAGAATATGCAGATTATTTTCTTATCATTAACTATACTTTACAATTCTTTTTCTAATCTAATAAGCAGTTCAAAAACCATTTGTTCAATCATTAATTCAATTACACAAAATATTCCATTGTTCGAACCAGAATTCAACCACAAACATAAGTGACACCTATACTTAAAATTAAAATTTACATCATAAATACTTTACATTCTTTTGTCATAGCTTAATCAGTATAAAAAAAAAATAATATGCTTCAGTATTTGCTCATACAAAAGTAGAAAAACATACGTTCTTCGACAAAATTTTCTAAATTAAATAAATTTTAGTTCCCTCTCTCAGAAAAAAAAAAAAATAAAAATGTCTCTTAACGTTGTAAATTATTATGGAAAAGTTCTTCGTGTCTTTATTCTTTTCATATAAGATCTTATCAAACAAATGGGAATCATTCCAGAAAAATTGTTCTTCAACTTTCAGGTTACTCTTCTTTCAACAAATTTGACGGCACAATAAAGACAATCTAAAAAATTTACACACACATACATTTTATCGATACCGAGTGTTTCACACTTATTTTTTTACTAATTTTGATGTTGGCCTGTCTATATATTTGTGTAAGTTCCAGTATAATATTATTATTTTGAGATGAACATTTCAGTACCAATGCTTGCAGTGATATAAGGGTCTGCATAAAAAAAACAATTTCATCGGTGCCTTTACTTTGTGTGTAGTTTTACAGTAAACTTAGTAGGTTCTAATCCACATCAACGAAATATAATATAAAATAACGAAAAAAGTGAGACAATAGCTATACTATAATAAACAATAATCTTATCTTCGAAAGTACCAAGGGGGGACAACACTATTTAACTTTTTGCATACAACAACAAATTCCTGAAGACTTTAGAAGAAATTAATCCCATCTACATTATTATTGCTTCTAGATCATAAGACTTGGGATGAAATATTCGTTCAAGTCAATCGAGGTTGTTTTTTTTTTATATATAATTCCAAGTCGATTAAATAAACACACTAGCTACTTTTGCACAGAGATTTTAGAATACTCAATTACATACAATTGCATTTTCTTTCAGAATTTTTATGTTATATCTACTAATTTAAATGCTGAATACATTTTTATAGCGTAACTTCGATTTCATAACTTCGCCCTCATGTCATAGTTTCATTCTATTTTTAGTGATAATCAAAATTATCAACTATTTTTATCAATCATTTTATCCCAATGACAAAATTGCTGTTGTTACTTAAAAAATAGCTATTATACTAAAACAGCAAATTAGTTTTTTCAAAAACCACTAAAACTTAAGAATAATGAACGATAATCTGTTATTCAAAAAGCTAAATTAATTCTATTCTAGTCTAGTAGAGACCAGGTCAGGAACAGAGTAGGTGTTGGACAGTTTCATCCTCCTCCTCCTCTCTGCACGTTCTGCTGAAGTCGTTTGAGGGGAGTCCCAGTTTTCTGGCATGTTTACCAATCAGACAATGACCCGTAATGATCCTTACCATAGTGCTAATATCACACCTTTTCATAGTTAGTAGGTTAAGAGATCGCTTCAGGCTCTACATAAGCCAGATTTGCTTGGTGATGTTGCAGTCTGGTCTAACTGACCATCTGAAGTTTGAATCTTTTATTGCATCATTGCGAAGCAATAAATTACAGGTGGCAAGAGGTGCACCCAGATTGCTCCTTTCCGGAAGAATTTCTAATATAGTACCCTCTCTTGCAAGTTGATCTGCCATGCAGTTACCCGGAATATCACTGTGTCCTGGCACCCATCGTATCAATATGCTGAACCTATCCGCTAGTTCGTCCAAAGAACGATTTTTGTATTGATGGTTACCGATTCTAGTGCCTTAATTGCGGCCTGACTGTCTGTGACTACACAGATATTTCTATCAGATAATATGCTGGATCTCAGCCAGTCTGAGGCTTCTTTTATTGCCACGCCTGAAACACACTACAATGTTTTGTTAGGCGGAAGAATAGACTTATATTCAGGTTTTCCGAGTAGACTCCATCCCCCACTCTGTCAGTCAATTTTGAACCATCAGTGTAGAGATGTACGTGTTCCTTGTTTAGAACCGTGCTACACTTCCAACTTTCCCTAGACGGAATATCGATTTAATATGATCTCTCAAAGAATCCAATCGCAATTTCAAAATAAAATAATTAAATTACTCTGAATTTACTAAACACACTAATCTCACTCCAACACAAAAAATGCCAATCGGCTATTATATACATAAGTTTCGTCAAATATCTGTAAATTAGACGCAACCCTTCAACACATTTACAAATAACTTTGTTCAGTCTTTTTTAACCCGTGTCTACCATATGCTCAACCTTTGCAAAACGAGAAAATACATTTGCATTAAAAATATTATATTGTAGCCTTATTGTAGACCTTATTTAGATCACTGCAAGTGTGAGAGTCCTTGAGGAGAGTGTATCAGAGATAAACAAATTGTACTTAGACAAGTCGCTTTTTCTCGGACTACGGAAGACCGGCGGTCTGGATAAATATTCCTGTTAGTGGAATTCAATGTAGCGTGGATCAGAGAAGGAGTGTCTATCGGAAACCCTTCAGTCATTAACTTTATTGATGATAAAGTCCGACGCAAGGGTGATATGCAAAACTTCTTGCCTGATACTAGAAAGTAGGTTCTCTACTGTTGTTGCATATAATGAGGTTAGTACTCAATAAATAATTAAACAGTAGCTCACCTTTATAATTAGTGTTAGTGCTTCCCCAGATTTCGTGATGAACATTAGCATCACATCCAAGGATGAGCTCTTTTTTAGTCCTTTCTGCTTCCTGTATCGCACTATCCAGATTTCTCGAAGATAACGGCCAAATGAGCTAAATAATCTGAGATTAACCGTAATTGAACTTACATAGTGATAGATTAACCACAACTGTGTTAGAAGAAATATGTTAATGTTGTTTTTCGTTAAGATATACGATCTGGGCTTACCTTTATCTTTAACGTAAATTAGATTGTTATTTGACGCATTTAGTCCTTGAACCGGGTTACCATTAACCCATGATTCTTGGACTAGGACTATATCCTCTTTTGCCTATTCGCCTGGCGGATGAACGCCGGCGGATATCGTTTTTAATTGATGAAGATTGATCTGCAAGAAACTTATACATTGCACTACATCAACAGATCCTTCTCCTCATTAGTGATTGTTGCATCACTATCCTCTGAGTATAACAAGGTATCTTTGTCTACAGAAAGAGTATCGATACCGGCAGTACCCTATATCTTCTGGTCTCCGCGAATTTTCCTTAATAAATTTCCTTATTTTTCTAAAATAACTCCATTGGATTTAGCTATAGGTCCCTGAAGTCCTTATTTAATACCCACATAATGTGTCTGAACTCATCCTTTTGGCTTCGTCAAGCTTACCAATCTTTCAGTTTCCAGTTGGAAGTTTGGAATTACTCAGTTTTAGCCTACGAAGGATACCCTTTGGGTTAGCTGGTTCAGTAGGTGATTGAGATATTTTTGAAATGGGTTCTCAGTCTGTACGTATAACACCTTAATCCAGCCGAATGATTATCATTTAGTTTCTGGCCTCCCCTAGGGACAACTTTTTTTGATCAAGGAAAAAAAACCAATTTCAGAGCCAGCCAAACAGTAATTATGTGCACTCAGCTTTCACACAAGGTAGATAATGAGATGAAATTATAAAATATATAATAACCACTAAAAATTTGATCAATAGTTTAATCAAACATAATAAGCAACCACTTATAGGTTATTCAAATTACTTAAAATTATATACAATACATTTGTGTAGTGTGTGTGCATATTGGGTTTTCTTCATTTACCTCGCTAACGCTAATTTTAACCTTATACCATATTAATTTGGAACAGGTTCCGAGGATTATAATGTATAAAATATACAAAACGAAAACGTGATACACTTTATTTTTGTGTGTTACTCATATGTAAAATTATGTTTGTTTGTTTATTTATTTTAGCAAAACACACAAAAACTATGTCAAATTTGGACTAAAATTTGGAAATAACATAACATAAAATTTTTTTTATAATCATGCATAAACTTGTTCCCTTTTTTTCTTACTTTTTTTTTTTTGTAAATTACAGCAAAAAAGGTGATGTGTTAAAGACTTAAATTTTTTTTTTGTTTTTTTTTTAATGTACATATATAATTATGTATATAATTATTTAAATTTAAGATTGTACTTTGGTATTATGTACTTAGATTTTGTACAAGGTATTAATATAATATATTATTGAGAAAAATACCAGTATCTTCCTATTTTTTTGGATTTTTTGGTACCAACCTAGTATTTTTACTTTCAAGTAACAGGTGTAGGTGTAACAAGAAGTAACTAATGTCATGTCTACTTGAAACACACTCTGTATAATTTTATTTATACATCACACTAACTCAATATACAAAAAAAAAAAAATTATTCAAGGATATTTAGAAAAAAGCCAAGAATAATTTTTTTTTATTATTTCATTTTTCTTGATTATAAAGCAAAAAAAAAAAAACAATTGCCAAAAAATCTCAAAAAAACAAAAAAAAAAATTGTCATTTGTCTAAAAATATAACACGATATACAACAGATTGCCTTTTGTATTGTCCTCTATATAGGATGTATGGCAATTGTGTTAAATAAGCCAAGATAAAGACGTCTTCCTTAGTTTTCTTAAGATAAATAAAAATACAATATACCTTATACGCATCTTTCTAATACATACTTTTAAATATATAGGTATAAAAAAAAAACATAATATAGATGTATTATATAAGGCAATTCAATTGAGCTGTTATACGCCAGTTAAAAAGAGACAATATAATCTGATGTCATGATGTTGCAAGCAAGTTGTTATCATCCAATACTATAATAATTATATACCACCAACAAGGACACACACAATTTTTTCAGTCAAGTTGTTTTTTCTTCAGTCTGGATACAAATAAAAATCTAAATCAAAATCAAAATGTAAAATAACTGTATAAACTGATGGTAGCTAGTAAATTGTACATGACTTATGTAGGTTTGTATATTGAATCGTATAAAAATAAGAGAGAAACGACGACTGATGGCTTAATGACAAGAGGTTGAAACGTGCTCTAATGTCAATTTTAAATTTGTAGGGAATATTTTCTTTATTTTTTATGTTATCAAGAGAATATTCTTTATTTTTTTTTTTTTTTGTTTTTACCTTGTTGTATAGTTGTTATGTTGTTATGTATAGTTATTTTTTTTTTCAATTCGTTGTTATTGTTGTACACATAACTGACAGGAAATTGGTATTTTTCAAAGTATTAACAAAAACGACAAAAGAAAATATTTATGTAAAAAATGGAATGCAAAGAAATGAAAAATTTGTAGTGGGAATCTCCTACTCGTATATTTATAATAAAAAAAAGAACAACAAACCGTTATCCTTTTGTTTGTCGTTTCAAAACGCATCAACAAAATTAAATTTATCCAAGCAACGAACAAACAAAAATGTTTTTTTTTTTAGTTATTATTGGTGTTGATGTTGTAGTTCTGGTTATTCATAAAAATGTAGATTACACAACCAATCAAACCAATCATGCCGATTGATATCATTCAGGATCATCAAAAATATTTGGAAGAATAAAAACACAGGGGATGAAATATTTTGTTTTTTATATATATTAAGGTACCTATTTTGTCATTTATAGAAACCTTTACGCAATTCGCATTTTTTAGTAGTAGGTATTATGTAGTTTTATTATATACGATGTACTATAATCTAAGGACAAAAATAAGCTCAAAATTCTACTGAAAGGAAATTCCGTTAGAACTCAGTTGTGTGAGTAATGTCATTTATTTTTTCTAGTCAAATATTCTTATATTTTGTTATTATGAATATAAATATAGAGATGGTGGGCTAGGGAAAAAATTGTAGGTAGAAAGCTTCTTAAATCTCTGTGGAAAACACAAAATGAATGGAAATTCCTTGTTTTTGTTCTGATCATTATTCTTTTTTTGTTTTATTTTTTAAATATATATCCCATATCTATATGTATTATATATTTAATATATACACATATAAATGTGCTGTTTCCGTTCGTTTATTCTGGAAGTTTAATAATTTACATTTTAGAAAAAGAAGATTACAGAAACATTATTTTTGTCTTTTTTTTTCTTAAATTTTTTAAGGATACTTTTTTATTTATTTTTGTCTTACAAGAACATTTTTTTTTTATAAAAAAAGGACGAAAATATAAATACAATGATATTGAATAGACAAAACAAAAAAATATGTTCAAGGTGATTTTTTATGTTTTGAGATTTGATTAAAAGAATAATAGCGTTCTATATATACGTCCTATACTATGATAATACGAATGTCAGGTAAATACAATTATAATAACAATATAAGCAACATTATCATATATAACATAATATAATATATTGAATTATTTTGTAGTTTTTAAAGAGGGATATAAAAATTCAAAACAATTTTTATTTAAATTTTTCAATTTTGAAAAAAAATTTAACAAATATGGACGCTAAATGCGGGCTTAACGTGTTTATAAACCTTTAGTGTAATATAAGAATTTTAAGAACATTAAAAATATGTACCCATTTGTAAGTTGAATTCAATAGTCTTATTGCATAAAATTGATAACAAACAATAATGTTATCTATCTATTTTTTGGAGTACTAATTGCTTTGCCTTCTTCATAATACAAGTATTATCTAATTCTGTCAAATTTACGCAACTTTGTTTTAAACTTAGGTCTCCCAAGGTTTTGGTCATTTGTTCAACATTATCGGGTTTTTTTGAGATAGGCCTTTATATTATAAAATGTTTTACTTTTCACTGTAATTAACTTTAATCTTACTAGACATATGGATGGACAATCGAAGACGCTACGTTTTAAAAAACTATCTATATTCTCTTTTTTTTTATTAAATTTTTTCAACTCGATATTGTTCTCTTCAATCCATTTTTCGTTTTCAAGCTATTTGTTGGTTTACACTCTGTTTTACACTCTTGCACTATTCTAATTATTGCGTTTTCATGTGCAACTGCCATTCAAAGATTCGTTTCATTTACTATTATAGTTTTGTATAGCTTTGTAGCATGTTCAATAGGTTTAATCTAATGATTTAAGAAACAAAAATTAATTATTGGTTTATATGCAAATAAATTGTAATGTTTCTATTAATGTTTCATATTGTATTGCCCAGTAAACAAAACAGTAAACTGTATTAAAAATTATACCTTCCTATTGCTATTCCTATATTATCTGCATTTTAATTAAATTACAACAAATGTGAAACTATTCTCTTTCGAAATACCTACAAGAAACTTAACTATAATTTGAAAAAATATTAGAGGAAGTTTAACATTAAATGCCCTAAAAATGACATTTTAGCAAACAAAAAATCAGTTAAATACTTAGGAGTTCATCATAATTATAACTTATATTATTCCCAACAAATCAAGGAAGCATTATCTAAAGAGGCACTAAGGCCTTTATGGCATGTAAAAAATTATTTAATAATAGTATACTAAACACCAGAGTAAAAATTATTAGCTATCAAACTTTTATTAGACCCATATTCACTTATGCAGCACCTATCTGGTACAATATAAGTGCTAGTCTAATGGAAAAAATGAGAAAATTTGAGAGAAAATGTATAAAAGTGTGTATTAATGAAAGTAGGAAACCGGAAACAAATTACGTAAATTTTTACTCAAACAAAAACATATACAAAATATCAAAATTAAAAAGAATCGATAATTTTATAATTAAGTTGATTCGCAATAATTTTGATAGAGCAATTTACACTCCTGAAAACGGTTTAATATCTCATATATTCGAGGAGTATATATAAAGAGCATTAAAATCAGGGCTTATAGCACCCGAAAATTTTAATTACCTAGATAAAGAAAGTTTCATCCAAAACCAAAGACATGTCCCAATATTATTTCACTATAGTAGACGGGCGAGAACAACAAAGCTAACAATATTCAGACCATGTGTTAAGTCAACATTATTATATGGCAGTGAAACATGGCTCACTTCGGTCAGAATCAAACAGAAGCTACAAGTATTCATCAACAAGTGTTTGAGAATTATATGCAGAATATTCTGGCCGGCAAGAATTAGCAACGAGGATTTATGAATGTAACTGGAGAAGAACCGATCAACAGACAGATAAATAGGAAAAAAAGGAAATGGATAGGTCATACACTAAGGAAATCAGAAAGTGATATAGCAAGAGGAGCTCTAAAGTGGAATCCACAAGGACAAAGGAGACCCGGCAGACCATACAACACATAGAGACGCACAATCGATCAAGAATTAACAATCAACAATTATACCTGGGACGATATTAAGGAAGTAGTACTCAACAGAGAGGAATGGAGGTTCACTATCGAAGCCCTATGCTACCACGCGGAGTAATAGGAAAAAAAAAAAAAAAATATAGTAGATGGGCCGATATGCATTAAAATAGAGTATGAACCAAGTGATATTGACATTGATAGCTTAAAATTCGATACTTATATTCGTATTAAACATATGTTTGATTACAGAGATTATTGGTGGTTAAAAAATTAATCAGAATTTAGTAAGTTTTACACTTTAGGGTTTTTGTAGGTTGAGTTAGTTGTTAAGTTTTAATTTAAGTTTTATCTCCCAAACTAAAAGAAAATGTATTGATTTTTATAAATTTTTTTTAAAATAGTTGAAATTAGAAATTGAAACTTAACTGTTAAAATTATCAAGCTTCATACTAAAACCAAAAATTATAGCAAAATTAACAAAAAAAAAAAAAAATTATTAGAATTTAATCTAGTTTTGTAAACTTTTTTCTGGACACTGTAAATAGAAGAAATAATAATAAATAAAAGCAAAAATAAAAAAAAATCTACCTTTTATTCAACAATTACTTTATGTGGCTAGTAGTAAGTCAGAAACAAATTAAGATACCTCAACAAAGTAATAAATTGTGAATATAAGAGTTGACTAAATCAGGTCTCGCAACATCGAACCATTTTTCAAAATCGATATTTCGGTATTGTCAAAATACTAATACCGGTATTTTTAAGGTTAGCCGTTTTTTGGAAAAAAATATGGTTTTTGGGCAACTTTTTAATGATACTATCAAAAAAAAAAATAAAAGAACAACACTTTTTCAAATTAAATAAATAACATTCCATTTTTATTAAAATAAATAAAATAAAATTAACCCAAATCACAATTAATTTTTTATTTTTACATTATTTTTATTATGTGTCACAAAATATTAGTCTTCTGTTTCAGTCTTTTCATTGATGAAGTAAGCTTTCAAAAATGCTATAACATCTAGTGTTTCATCATTCATTGACGAACGTATTTTCGTTGCAGAAATCGTTGCCAGATGCAGAAAAAGCACGTTCGCTCTCAACACTTGTTGGTGGAATGGTCAACAAATAATTATGCAATAACTCGAATTTTCCTCGAACCCCTTCTTCTCCAAAAAGCTGATTTTTTTTTTACTAGTTTCTGATAATTCGGTTTTGCTTTTATTTTGGCTAAATCGTTTAATAGTCGTTTTACTAATGGCCATCTCAAGCTTTTCTTGTAAAGAAATAAGGGCTGGAGGGTTGAATTCATTAATCGTCTTCTCCGTTCTCAATAATTTCAATACCATCAACATTTTTATTACATCGTCATCATCAGTAGTGCATCAGTACTAATAATAATATTCGTTTAAAATTTTTTTTTCATGTAATTGCTTCGTATTTTCTTTCGAATCACTTTAGTGTTGATTTGATTGATAAACTGTTGATTGTGTGGATTGATAAAAATATAAGTCGAGGTACTTGTGACTACCCACAAGTCGTAATATATTTTTGTATTTATTTATGAATAAAAATCTGTACTTGTAATTTAATATAACTTTTTTTTAGAAAAACTTTAAAAACATGTTTAAAATAATATATTGAAAAATAATAATATTAATTTTTATTTTTTAATACTGAAATACCGATATTTTAATGACACAATGCCAGTATTTCGGTATTGAATTTTAGAGGGCAAACATCGGGGTCCCGGTTTCTGTAATACCGGTATTGAGAGCCCTTAAATCGAATTTGATATTTATCTGGTTCTTCAAAATAACATCAAGAAACTAATTTTAAACGCATGTTTTTTTTTCTATATTAAAATGAATTTATATAATTATTATTTTAATCTTAATCTTAATAATATATAATAATAATAATAATTCTTTATTTCATTAACAACTTAAGCTAACTTACATACTAAATTTACAAAATTATATAACAAATTAATTCAGAATTCATAGCCTAGTATTTTATTGAAATAGCTAGGTTCAATCTGTTATCCAAACGATAAGTGGCGATTGAACCTTTAGATAAAAAAAAAAACAATTCAATTTATTAATGGGGAAATTGAGTATGAAATAGAATAAAAATATTAATATAATAAAATAATTATTATGCTTATGCTAATAAAAACTAAAAATTAGAACAAAAATTCTAAAAGAAATTATAGCAACAAATGAAAAATAAAAAGTTCAAAAAAAGTAGCAAAATATTTAAAAAATATTAAAATTTGGAATAATAGAAATTTAAAAGTATAAAAACACTAAAACCAAAAAGAAAAAAACTGTTAGACTAATGGGTAATGGGTTCAAAAGATTTTCAATAGAGTGATTATCAAAAGATAAGAGCCATGATTTAATATTCTTAAGAAATCTGACTTCAACTCTTTTGCATTGATAATTTTCTGGCAACTTGTTGAATAGACGAGGCGCAGTGAAATTAGAAAAATGACAAAAGTGTTATTTCATTGATTGTTGGAATAGATGCAAAATTTCTGGTATTTACTCTTAAATTGTAAGTTCCATAAAGCCTAGCTGCAGTATAACCAGATTTGTTATAGAATGTTTTGAGGACTCTATAGAAATACATAATATGTCTTAAAGGAAGTAATCCTAAATTCTTAAGCAAACAAAAACTTGGAGTTGTACGATTGACTTTGCACATAATACGAATAGCATGTTTTTGTTTGAGAAGTAATGGTTCAATTTGACTATTTCAGTCCCAAGACGCATTTTCAAGCAAGACGGAGAATGATATACAAAAGAAAAATCCTCACAGACTGTTCCAGAAAGGTTAAACAACATATATTTGGTTTTGCCACTTATAACCAATTTGTGTCTTTTAAACCACCTTCTTAGAATTTCAAAATCAAAACTAATATCAGTAAAAGTATTAAAATAATTTTTGTTTGCATAAGTCAGGGCAGTATCATCGGCCGTAACTTTACCATTAAATGGTTGAAGAAACAAAGAGTTAACAAAAATCAAAAATAGAATCGGACCTAAAACAGACCCTTGAGGAACCATGATATTATTAACATTTTCTGAACTTGTATGGTTTTGAATGCGGACTTTTTGCCTTCGATTTTCTAAATAAAATGCGAACCAATTGTGTATAAATTGAAGCCCGCATTATGCAATTTATTTAATAAAACAAATTGGTCCACCATATCGAATACTTTAGTGATGTCTATAAACAAAGCAGCTGGTATATTCGACTCGTTTATGGCACCGTAAAGTTCACTTCACAATTTCAATAGAGCGTCTTCAGTTGATTTACCACTTCTGAATCCAAATTGAAAATCACTCAATAAATTAATTTCATTAAGAAACGACACGATTCTAGATTTAACAGCTTTCTCAAAAACTTTAGAGAAAACTGATAACAGAGAGATAGGTCTGTAATTAGTTAAAGACAGAGTGTAACCTTTCTTATGAAGATGGAAGAACCAGTGCTATTTTTAAAAATTCTGGAAAAATTCCTTTTTTAATACTTAAATTAAAAATAAAACACAGAACATCTGATATCTGTAGTGAAATATTTTTCAATACTAAACTTGAAATTTTGTCACAAGATACTAATTTAGAAGATTTTAATGATATTAAAATTTTGTAAATTTCTATGGAAGTAAAGTTAAGAAAGAAAAAACTATTAGTTTGACATCGCTCACTCCTGATGATGTTATCACATTGACATTCTACGTTATACACAACATTAAGATCTTGGAACGAATTAGTTATGTTAGTAAAATAATCGTTAAATAAATTAGCTACAATCAAGGGGTTTGAAATAGTAGTGTTATTTTCATTAATAACGATATCAACATTTTGTTCATTTCTATTCAAAATTTCATTCACAAGACCCCATTCCTTTTCAGTATTAGATACCTATACTTTCAGTTAATCTATAACTGTAATATTTATCTCTACATCTAGGAATGTCATTTTTTAATTCATGACAAAGTTTTTCGTAATATTTTTTAAGTCTTAAATTATGAGGATGTTTCCTTACACTTAACATAAGTTTCTGTTTCATTTTAATTTTCCTTAACAATGATGAAGACATTCACGGCTTAAGTCGTTTTGTGTTATTCGTATTTTGATTAACAATTGAGTTACAATTTGAAATGTGATGTTGCAATTTATTAAGAAATATATCAAATGCAACAAACGAATCATCAGAAGCGTAGGCTTCATTCCACATTTCAAAACCTAAAACAGAATTTAAAGCACTAAAATCAATTTTTTGAAATTTATAAAAATTATGTTGGCTATATCTTGAAATAATGTGATCAAGCTGAATACTAATTAAACAGTGATCCGTTATTCTTAGATCATAAATATTTACTTTATAATTAACATGCTGCACAATCGAATAAATATATGATCTAAACAGGAGCTTGACTGTTGAGTTTCTCGTGTGGGACTAAACAACAAAGACTTATAACCAAAAGAAGACATGACAGAAAGAAAATTATCAACATCGGAAGAGTTACACAGGAGATTAATATTAAAGTCACCTAGAAGTATAGTATTCTTACAAGCCTGATTTTGCAAAAACTCTGAAAATTCTTCCTTCTTAAGTAATATTTACGGTTTTAAAATTCACTTCACATTTATTATTAAAACTTATAATTAAATTATATTAAGTATTATATAGGATTAAACATTATATTAGAAAATATTTATATTCGATTTAATAAAAAGAAGTTTAAGATTAATTATATACTAGGTAATTTAAAATATAAAAATAGGGTTTAAGAACTAGCCTAAGCTGTCTGGTAGAATTAGATATTATAAAACAATTTTCATTTTCCTAATACTTATTATAGTAATCACATGTGAATATTTACAAAACTATAAAACAATGCATTTTATTTACATATATACTTTATCTAAATTTTCTTACATATAAATTTTTATTGCTTTATTACTTTGTTTTTAATTTATCATATCTATAATATTTATTAACTTTTGATATTTTTGGATTTTTATATTTAAAAAAAAAGAAACCAATAAGAAAGAATACAAGAAAACAAAGAATTCAGAAATAAAAAAAAAAAAAATATAAAATAAAAAAATAATGGAGAATCAATATTTATATACAATATTTATTTATTAAAAACTAGCTTGGTAACTCGCCATAAATGACGGAAGCAAAATAAATTCCAGCATTTCTTTCCTTTAAGAAAAAAAAGTATTTGCTTACTAATTTATCATACCTTTATTTTTGTTAAACAGAATATTTGTAATAAGGTGCAAAATTTTCTATTCCCTAAGGGTCATTTACTCGATCATTTTAGCGACATTCTTTTTGCCAAAATTGAAAATTTATCGTATAATTGAGAATTAAGTTAATCCTGTTAACATTCAATAACATTCGCTGCTTAAGCTTAGCGTCAAAGTTTATAGCGAACAAATAATATTTTATAATGAGCCACAACTTTGAACGAAAACAATTTTAAAAACAAAAATAAATAAAATTGTAAATATAAAACAATAATAATATTGTAGGTATACATAATATTTATTTTGATGAATAAAGTAAGAGCTTGTGTTGGAGAAAAAATTAAAATAAAAAAATTTACTGCAAATAAATAGATATTTACAAAACTATTCATAACTTCATCATTGATCGGTTATTTAAAATTTCATTTCATTTCAAAAAATTAATTATCGAACTGTTCATGTTAAAATTCATACATAATTATTATTTATAACATACATTAAAAAGAAGAACAACAATCAACATGTTTTAACCGATACCTATATATATACCTACTTACTATATTATTCTCTCATACATTTCTACACACTTGAAGAAAACAAATATACCTAAAAATTAAAAATTTACAAAGATAAGAAATAAAAAATAATTGTACAAAATTTCATTCAATTTCTTTTAAAATATGTAGGTTGTTATTGTTTTTATGTGTGAATCAGCAGAACTAAAACCTAAACCCATAATATATACTAAATATTATATACGATCATAAATTTATATATCATATTGATATATATATATATATATATATATATTAAAAAAAAACAATAAACACAAAAGATACAAATAAATAATATTTTTAGCTCTTCATCGCATCACATTTCTGGCCAGAGTATATATACCTATAGTACTATAGTACAGGCAATGCATACGGTAGCAAAACTATGATGCTATGATCATTATCATAACAACAAAAAAAAAAACATAAAACAAATAAAAACTTTTTAGACACATAATGCATTATTGTGTATAATTTTAAGTAATAAGAATACCCTTTAAGTGCATTATGTTTTTTTTTGTGTTAAATGCTGTTTGCCTCTTGGTTATTACACCATATTAAACTATTGATAAAATTTCTATTAGTCCTTCTTATTATAAATCACAAAAATTGTTTGTTTTACTTATTTTATTATTTTTTATTTTTTTTATTATTTGCGAAGAAGACTAAAATTAAATTAAAAAAATATATTTCATGCAATGGTACTTTTTTCTGCAAAGATTCAGCATGGTAGACAGGGGTTAAAAAAAGAGCCCCAAAGCAATTTGTATACATATTGCAATTTGTATATGTGTTGGAGTATTCCGACGGACTTATAAACATCCAGATAAATGCAGAATAATATATATATATATATATAATGTGTTATTAAATTGGTATTTTTGAAATGTGTGTAGGTGTATAGTGCCAATATGACAACTTTATTTCTAAGATTGTAATATTTTCTAAGATTTATAAACAAAGTATTATAAAACAATAAACAAAAAATTATTTTGTATTTATAAACAAAAAATTATAAAAACAAGCAAATACTATGTAAATTTTAAAACATTTAAGACTTCATTTTAAAATAATGGTGAAACGAAAAACAAAAAGATAAATTCTAGAAAATAACCCACGGCTTTTCATCGTTACGATCATTTTAGGTTTTGCTAGTTTAACACACAAAAAAATTAAAGAAATTTGAAATCGAAAAAAATTTAATTTCCTACATAAAAGCAAATAAGTACAATTGAACACAATTAAACTGCCCACTACAAAAAAAAAATTTTAAGTTTTAACAAATCACTGACAAAATATTAACTTTTCAAATAGAACCTGTTCAAGTTTGTACCGAATTTACCTACAAATTCTCCGTTATCATGCTATTTTCATCATCATCATTTTTTCCTTACCCAAACGTACATTAATTTAGTATAAAGGAAACCTTGTGTTTGGGTAGTGTATGAAAACAAATAAAAGCATCAGGAACTGACACTTTATTCAAAGAGCTGTACATATTATTATTATTATTATTTATTGCAACTTGTCATAACTGTTACAACTGAACTGAAACGTTATTAAAAGTTACTGAGATGGTTTTTTCAATTTGTACTGAGGTTTTTCCGTTTCATTGTGTTCTATTTATTTTTTGGAGGTTAAGTATCCAGTTACAGCCAATATTTGTAATCTTGACAAGTAAACGGCATTTTAATATTTAATTTTTTGCCAAATTTATTTTACGTAATAAACAAAATTTGTCTTAATAAAATAACATGTGATATCAAAATTAAAAATAAAAAACAAAAATTTTAATTATTTCTCCTTAAGAATAAATTTCCAATAGTGACTGTCTACAATTAAATCGGTAAGAATGTTATAGATACATAGTATATACATATTTTAATTTTAAAGCATATGCTCTACTATACCAATTTCTAACTTCGTATTTTTTGATGTTACGTATAGGTAAAAAATTTCAATTTACTCAAAAAATTTAACTTTCACTGAAATTCCAATTAAATTGTCATTGTATTTTAATGTTGAACAATATGGATGTTCGTTGCACTATAATAATTGGAAATTGCACTAAAATAATTCTATAAAAATTGGAAATCTACCCATAACCCATCAGTTTTCTGTTGTTTTTGATATTTTTGTTATTACAGTGTTCTTATTGTTAATATAAGTAAGTGCAAATTTTTGTACAATTTAATCCACTTTACGGATTGCATATACATGTATCTAATTTACTTTTATATAACTATAGACCATTCTTATAACTATAACTACTCAAATAATACTTTAGCCACAAAAATAGAACAAAAAAATCAAGTAAGTTCATAAAAAATAATAACAAAGAATCAAAAATCATTGAAGATTTTTTTAAGTGATTTCCAAACAAAATCAAATATTTCAGAAGAACACTTTCAAAGCTTTTTAACCTAATGTTTTGGAACTGATTTCAGGTTCGTTTTTCCTTTTATTTGTTTGTTTTTAGTTTGTGTTTTTTGGGTTAACCAAGCCTAAAAATTACATTCAGAGGAAATACAAACTTTAAAAAAAAATTTTCTGAAAAAAAAAAAATAAAATTCAAAAACAATTTTTTTTATTTAAAAAAAAAAAAAACTACAAAAAAAAGTTTGTCCTTTTTCTTAACTTACTCTAAATAACTGTTTTAACCAAAAACAAAATCAACATTAAACTTCGAAAATATAAAAATTTTAAATTTAAAACATAAATTGAATTGTAAAAATCTTTCTTATTGGGTTCTTTCGAAATGTTTTTGAGGTACATGAAGGATGAGTTAAACAAATTTCTTTTTTGAAATAAAAAAAAAAAAATCAACAAATAAACTTTGAAATGTAATCACTAAAATCGGATTTTGGTATAGCGGTAGAATAATTGATATTTTCTTTATAGTTTCAAATATATTTATATACATTAGTGTAAATTTAATAGAAACAATTATTAATATAATATAATTGATTTCTAAAGAAAAAAAAAATATTAATTTTTAGAAAAGACAATTTATTTGATTCTATTCCACACCCAGAAACTATTTAACCCTCTACATCCAGAAACTATTTAATTTAAAAGAAAATTTCAATCTCATTATTATTTAAGTCTTAAATATTTAATATCGAACTAATATATATCAATCGATTCGCTCCTAAATTAAAATCGTCTACAAAAATAATACATATATATCTCTATAGTCTCTATATAGTCTAATTGGTAGGAGCGGAAAAAACATTTAATCAAAGTATATGGGTATACCTATGTTTTAAATTTAAAAATTTATGTATTGTCAGCTTTCCGTTCACTATTAACCATTATTCAACTGGAAAGGTACACCAGCTGTACCTTTTGCATTTTACTTTGTGAATATTTTCGATGCAAATTGACTTAGAGACTTGAATCTTTGTGAGAATTGATTTTTTTATCAAAATTTATATTTTAAAACTTTTTTGAAGTAAAAAAAAATAATTGGGAGGTGGGTAAACTAGCCATTTTTTTTGTCTACGTGGACAGCTGGAAAGATATATCTGTACCTATAAAGCAATTTATGTGAATTTTTGTGTTAAAATAAGAAAATATTATTTTTTATATCTCAGAAATAATTTATTATAACAAAATTTTTTTTTTATATATACATTATTTTACATTTTTCATTTACATAAAGTTTATATAATAAATAACGGTATTTGGGTACTCAAAGGACAGTTCATCATAAATATGAAAGAAGAATAGTTCGGTACCTAACGATAATTTTATTATAGAAAGGAAATAAATTTGATTGGACCTGAAACGTACATCATCGTCAGTAGATACATGAAAGTAATAAGAATTCTAACGGTATCCAGATAGATTAGGTACTCAGAAGATGTCTTATCATTCAAATATAAAATAAGAATAGTTCGGTACCTAATGCTGCATATTAAAATATTATAAAAATGTATATTTTGTACCTTTTTTTTTTTGATATGTTTTGAAATAGCTTCACAATTAGAAAATTATTTTTATTTCAATCGGAAAAAATAAAAATTGCTATGTAACTATTATCGACAATAGAAAAAATAAAAATTATTACGTAACTATTAAAAATGAGAGAAAAAGATAAAAATTAAAGAATTAACTATATGAGCAAAATAAATTTTGATTAAGAATAATTATTTTTAATTTTTTTTATATCAATTTAAAAACTTATGGATCTTTTGTGATATCGATGACTTCTAGATCACATACATATACTTTATTCGATATTAAGATAACTCCTTACGAATGACTTTTTTCATTAAAAACTTGATCGATAATAGTTATTTACAGTTACTGCTTAAAAAATTTATACTAGTGATTTCTGTTTGGACTTGTAAAATTGCTGTCTCCTAATTGTGTTTCATTTAATTCATCCTCGTAAACCTTTTTTCTTTTTTTTAAGAAATCTTTTTCTTTTTTAATACCCTTAAATTATTGTTTTTCTTTTTAATTTTCACCATAGAGTAATCATATAAGTAGAGTATTCACGTAGAACAAAATTTGCTAGTCACTTTTTCAAATATCAAAATTCTGTATTCACTCAAAATAATATTACTCAATTTTTAACTGCTTATAAGTTGAGCGCAATTGTATTTTGTACTCATAAATAAAAAAATTTTGGGTACCTACTACCTATGAACATATTTATTTGTTATTATGCTGCCAACAGTATCAACGATATAAAAGTTGTATGTATAAGTACTCAAAAATGTATATATGCGAATATGCATGCTACAGTATATACTTATGCTTCTTTATTTCGCTGCTCGCATTTCTACTTTACTTATGTGATAAAAATTAAAAATTACACAATGTGTATAAAAAAATACACATGCATTTAAAGTCCTTTCAATAGACCACAAATAATATAACAAATCAAAGTATTGAATTTTTTTTTAGAAATTGAAAGAATTCAATATTATTGCTGGATTTGTTGTTATTTTGCTTTAACTTTTAAAATTTGAAGAATTAATATTTTTATTTGGACTTGGTCAATGTGATTTAGGAAATTTGTGATTTCAAACTTTATAGAGAAAAGGCACAAAAAAATAAATGTTGGTTTTGTAAAATTAAAAATATTTCAAATTGATTTCTATTGAAAAGTATACTGAAAAGTAGGTACGAACATGTATTTTTAAATTTTCAGCAATTTTGGTTTTGTCAATTTTGTCTGTTTCTTACCGTAGATAATAATATGAATAGTATACATATGAATAAATAATATAATTATGAATACAAACAAACAAACAATTTATCAAAATTTAAAAAATTAAGTAAAAAAAGTAAAACTGGACATTTTATTCTTTATATGGATTGTTGGCTGTTTTTATTTCTTCAGAAATTATTTCATCTGAAATAGAAATACGATTTTTAACCAAGTTCTGAGAAAAGAAAACAAAACGGTATTCCGTACAAAGTTCACGATTTGTAATGCATTACTAATAAATTTTATTCTTTTATTAGCATTATTTTTAAAAAAAATTTCTGGATTATGTGATGCTATCATTGACCTATTATTGTATGGATACAATTTAATTCATTATCTTTGCGAATTGTGTCGTTTTGTTTACATTTTTCTATATACATATATTTTTTGTATTGAATTAGATATGTAAATGTATGGTGAACACATATACAATATTATGATATACACTCTTCATATAAATCAAAAGTAGATACGTATGTAAATACTTTTCAAATTATTAAACAATGCCTCTATACTCCTAGCCTAGTCACTGGGATAGCAAAATTTTATACACAAAACTAAAACAAAACTTAAAACGAAATCGTAATTCGATAAAATTCCAAAAAAATCGTTCTGTGAATAGGCTAGAAGTATAGAGGCATTGTATGAAATATTCTCCTCAATAAATAAAAAATTTTGAGCAAAAATAATTGAGTTTCGAAAATTATATTCGAGTGTTTTGGGGTATTGAGTGAAAATGGGACGGCATTTTCGTGTTTTGAGTAAAAATGGGACCGCATTTTTAGAAGAAAATGATTAACAAATATTGTTCTACGTGAACACTCTACTTATATGATTACTCTATGTTTTCACTTAGTTTTATATATATATATATATTTTTTTTTATATACTTTTGTAATGTTTTTATTATATTTCACGATAATTTATTGTTGTTTATTGCTTCAAACTCTTGGTTTTTTTTCTTTAAAAGACTTTCTTTTTGTATTTTATTTTAAAATTTTATTTTCAAAATTTTGTTCACCCCCCAAACAAAATAGCTAATTTTATTTAGCAAATTTTCATTTTGGCAAGATACAACTAACTATTCTCTTATAAACTAAATTAGTCATAAGTTAATATGTACTTGAAAAATCAAAATAGGAAAATAAATGAGGGAGAATGAAATGAAATGAAATTTCGCATTAAACATTCCGACAAAATTTCAATTAAACATGAGCCATACAGATGTGGAAATTTTATATTTAAAAGTTTAACCGACAAAACAGAAAATTTGATTCAATTATATTATTTTGTTCTCAACTTTTGCTAGATGTAGACTACCTAGTACCAACATCATTTTAACACACAACATAAATAGAAACAGTAATTGAATTCCACTTCATTGAATTTGAAGAAGCTCAAATATTCCAAGTAAAATAAGTTTTACCATCATTTGTTAAAATTATTTAAAATCAACTAAGTTATTAAATCTCTGAGCGAATTACTTATTATTACATCCTTACTTGAACTTGTTTCATATAAACTTAATTTTCAGATAAATTACAGTATATACGACAGTAACGATTATTAAGAATGTTATAAAAATTTTAATAAAATCTTAAATTACTTTCCAACTGTTCCGTTTCAACTCAAATAAAAATGTTAACAGACAAAGACAGTCACATTTTACAATTTCATTATAAAATTTTTTTTTCACTTTTCTGTCTCTTCCTCTTCCGTTTAACCTGGACCATGGACGAATATTTGGAATCTTATTCGTTGTAATGTGTTTATTCATGTTAATACTCATATGTACAACTTACTAGTGGATCCCCTGTGCAATTGAACAGAAGTAATTCTTTCAAACACAATTTTATGTAAAAAGAAATATTTGTTTTGGTATAATTGTAGTTGTTTCTTGAATTATTGAATATTATATAATGAAATTAAAGTATAATACCTAATACTTTATAATTAATACTTATTTTAATATATATAACTTAACACAATAAAATCTCATTACTCTCAAAGTAGAAGATCGCAATGTTTTAATTCCTTTATAGTCACAAACGTTTGTAATCACAATTCTGTTATAGCAATAGGTCAACAGTGAATTATTTTATTAAAACACTGATTTATATACATATTTTTTTTCTGTTCTTTATTACAAATATAATAATATGTATATTTTGTGATTACATAACAGAAATGCTATTTATTAACAAAATAAAGTTTAAAATTGTTATACAAAAGATATTTTATTGAATTTGATTTTGTTTATAAAGATGCAATTTTTTTTGACTACGCCTATAGTCACAAACCGGTTATAGTCAGAAATATTACTGAAATTTAGCGAATGACTATAACCGTGTTTTACTTCATATATATTTTTTTTAATGATAGCAGAAGCAAATGAACAAACATTTTATTATGTCATTTTTGAAGAGTATGATCTGATCTGATATTTGTTTTTCTGTTTTATTTTCAATTTTTGTTTGTGTTTTTGTTTTTGTACTTTATTCTATAAGTTTGTGTGTTTATTTAAAATAAAGGAATTTTTATGAAGCATTTTTAAAAATTTCCCATAATTGAAATTCTGTTTAGTGAATAGATGTCCCTCAACTTGGAAATAACCGTCACTATTTGGTGTAAATATTTGAAATGTTTTAAGTATTCCGCACCAAGAACTTGCGAAAATTTTAATATTTTTGTGGTGTAAATAATTTACTATTCAATAATTTTTGTTTTTTTACTCACCACGTCGTTCATCTTGTGTATTATAATATAGGCTATTCCCCACATGGCCTTTCTTGTGTAATATATATAAGATATATTATAAAAATTAATATTATAATACATAATAATAAAAAAAAAAAAAAATTTGAATTAATAGAGAATCGAACTCACAAAAATTTGTGATGTTACAGCGTTTATTAATAATATTATCCTACTAATTAATTTTTTTCCTACTAAAAGTGCAAAAAACCAAATGCGATAAATAAAAAAAAATAAATAAAAAGAATTTGATTCAAAAGAGAATCGACAAAAAATTCTGATATTAAATGATGCTTTAACCAGCCCAGCTAATATCTTATAAAAATTAGTTACCCAAAATATACACATAAAATAAAAATTGATTTTGATCGCCACGACTTGCATCATCATTGATTGATTGAATGAAAAAAAACGAATCAGATGAAAACCCACGAAAAGTGTGCCTTCAAAATCGTGCTCTTGTGTATTATAACATAGATGAAATAAAAATTGATTTTGATCACCATAGCCTGCATCATCGCCGATTGATTGAATGCAAAAGAAAACGAAGCACACGAAAAACCACGAAAAGTGTGCCTTCACTAATCGTGCTCTTGTGTATTATAACATATATAAAATAAAAATTGATTTTGATCACCACAGCCTGCATCATCGCCGATTGATTGAATGGAAAAGAAAACGAAGCACACGAAAAACCACGAAAAGTGTGCCTTCACTAATCGTGCTCTTGTGTATTATAATATAGATATAGAAATTCAAGGAAAATATTAATTCTTGTATTTTCCATTTCATACAAAATTTATACAAAAACTCTCTCACTTCTTGTTCTGTCCTAAGCCAACCAAGCGGTATGTAAATATTAATATTAAATATACTTTCGTTTTAATTGCAGATGTAAGAAAAATGTTGCGACATTATCTAATATTATACCAGTCCACTTTTCAATGATAAACAACCGACACATTTGCTTTTTGAAAATACCATATTTCTTAAAATTACCAAAATGAACATACAAAAGCTGAAAAAAAGAACAATTAAAAAAAAATAACAAAATTACTTCATTCGACAGCCTTTATAAAGATTTTCACTGAAATGTTTAATTGAATAAAGACTAGGTATCCTCCATTACTCTTGCTATCAGTTTATTTTATGTTTTGGTTGTTGTCATTTTATTTTGTTAGTTGCTACCCTTTTTAGGTTTTTTCTTTTGTTGAATTTTTATGTTTTTTGCTTTTTTTATCGTTATGATTCTGTCAAAATATGCTCATGTCTCTCATATTCAAGTAGGTCAACGTATTTCTATTGCAACTTAACAAAAAAAAAGTTTCCTTTGAGCTTATCTGTATAATGTTAGAAAACGTCACTAAAAGAAAAGCAAAAAAGAAAAACAAAACTTTTCCAATTTGTGTCACAGGAAATAGAAATGCTATCATATCTGACTCACATAAATATAATCTATATAATATGTACAAAGTTATTTTAGTGGTTTGGCATATTTAGAAAATTACGAATTTAATTTTAATACGTACAAAAATTACCTTCAATAAAGTATTATTAAATCATAGCTTAACAATAATGTCCTTGGTCTTTTTATATAATACATATATATTCATTTTTCCATTTCTCTTTATGATAGAGGACCTTTGTTGCATATTTTAATTATGTTTATAATAAAAAAATATATATATATATATAACTATATACTTTTTAGTTTTACTTATTTCTGTGTCAATTAAAATTAGTTAAAAAAAAAAATAATGATGCTACTGGAATCGGAAAAGTCTTTTTAATTATTTTTTTTTACTGTAATCAGTATTATAGAAAGTCAAAAGATACTAGGTATTATGTTTTATTACTAGGTATTATATGAATTCACTCAAATTTTGAAAATTAATTTCTGTAATTTTTAGACCTCTTTTTTTGTCTAACAAACTAATAAAAATAATATAATATATAATATACAAAAATATATACCAAATATATAGTAATTATTAGTAGAGTAAATGCCCACATTTCGAAAGGGAGAATGACCTAAAGTTAGCCTGCTTATTTGTCTGTAAATCAACTGTTCAAATACATAATAAAAGAAATTTCTGTTGAATCATTAAAATAGTTTTTAAATTTTTTTTCCCAAAGTTATGTAAAAATGTTGGTGGTTTATTACTATGACGCACGGGTTCAAGATAGTTGGGGTGATTCGAAGTAGTTTAACTAAGTATTCATTTACCGAATAGTTCAATATTTTACGAGTCGACAATTAAAACACTAATATGATATCAGAATTGCGAATTTTGAATTAAAAATTTTAAATTAAAAATTATGACGATTTACTAATCACATTTCGAAATATGTGAACCAGTGATTCATAATAATATTTGTAATCATCATACCATTTAAGTTTTGATTTGATGATTGTTAATTCAAATTTCATAAAGTATAATTTATGCACTGATTTGCTTTCTTGTCAGATATCATTAATAAATGGTGAATTTATAGATTTATAATAATTTCGTATAACGATTTATATTTGTTTATTTTTATTTTATATTTCAGAGACTGAATTCCCTAATCTGACCTTAGTTCATGTTCAGGCCAATATTATATTAATTATGTGTTGAAATATCCATCAGATAGTATTATAAATCTTAACTGTAAAATATTAAGTACATTGCATAGTTCAACAGAAGTCAGTAGATTTCAGTATACAAATTAACGGTAGTCGACAATCTGTTCAAGCCAAACTCAAACCGAATTAGTATCTGTTGGCAGACACATGGATAATGGCATATCATCTAGAAAATACCAGAAAAGATATATAGCATAGGACAAGCATAGACATAATAAATAAAATAAAATTAAAAACTAATTTGTTTTATTCAATTTGAAGAGCTGGCAGACTTCTAAATGTCTCATCCTTATAATTTCCTTTGGCATTGTTTCTACCGTAACATTATTCAGTAACAAATTTTCTATTAAAAATAAAATTATGTATTCAATAGAATATATTATTACAATTATCAAACTTTATATTTATTTCTATTTGAATTTAAAAAATAAATCAACATCACGAGCAGCATAATTTTTATTCGGCAGTACAAAATCCGCATATTTATATAAGTCGTCATCATGAAAATAATTTTACTATTCACAATAATAATATAAAAATGAATGATTGTTTTGGTTCAACTATATTTTTTTGATGTGCCACCATACATTTATATTTTTGTTAACACATTTAATGTGTTTATTTTAAAAATATCCATAGGTATATACCAAAAAAGTCCAAATTAGAATTAGCAATAGATCCGCTATTTGATTAACTACTAGATACCGCTATTTGAAGCGGTAGTATTAAGATATTCTTTCATATGTAAATCACTCTCTGCAGAGTTCAAAATTTCATGCCCATGCTAATAAAATAAGTTATAAAAGTTTCTGCGTTATCTAAAACTTGTAGAATGCCCATGAATTTGCTTTTGTTTATTTAAATATGTTTTCACTTGCAAAAGCTTACATGCAGTGATCATCAGTAAATGATCATACCGTATAATTTTCTATAAACTATATTTTTTAAGTTTACATTTTCAATGGATAGCATATACATACCATATTCATACCAAATCATATCACAATATACTTTTACGCAAATTCAACATTATTTTATTCCATGTCCGTGTAATTAAAGTTTCTTATGCGTATGAGACAATATAACATTTTTTTGTTTATTAATTTCATTCCAAATACATTGGCAATGGAAGTAGGTTAAAATAGCACTAATAAAATACACAGCATATAAAATAAATATACCTACATACTTATGAGATAAAAGTTTGTTACATACTATTGTAAAACAGTATGATATGGTACAATATCAATACTAAATCAAATAGAAACAAAAGAACCAGAAATACGGAAAGATTAGACCTTAAAATCTTTAGATTAATCGTTATGTCAGTTGACTCAAAATTGACGTACCTATAGGATAAAATAATGCAACAATATACATAAAAGGCTAAATATCGTAGTATATATCTGTATAGTGTAGTGTCTGTAGCATTTCAATTATAATTTTTGTTATTAATTTGCGACGATGCAATAATGTTAATATTTAGTTTGGTTCCGGATCCCTGTTTTGCGAAATAAATATTATTGAGACTTATTTTAAATACATCTTAGATCATATTTTATAATTTTAGTTTACAAAACAATAGTAGAATTTCCATAGGGTCTCATTTTGATAAATTCCTTGCAAAAAGACAATAACATCAGAAAAACAATATAAAAAATGTTACAAAAATGCGTGTCAAAAATCAAATTAAAATCATCAATAAAAGACGAGAGAAAATAAACTATCATCAATTTATTTTAATCGTGATTTAATGAAAGCCTCAGTACATAACCTTTTTTACCTTTATTATCCTTGATAACAACAAATTTTTAATATACTTTCTGAGAGTGTAAATCAAATATAATTTTTTTTCTTCATTTAAATCTACAATAAATTTTTGTTTTATTTATTTTATGTTTAATAGTTTTACTATTATTTTATTATTATTTTTTTTTTTATTATTATTTCAAAAATAATTTCTTAGCATATTATTTTGTCTTATTTTATTATACAACATCTGTAAGACGTCATCAACTACCAACTATATAAATTTTTTGAACATTCATTTACTCAACTAGCTAGATCCCATTTCCATAGTATGAGATTTAAATATATTTATGGTAGCTTTTTATTTTTTTTTATCTACAGTGTCGGTTAAAAATTTTCGTTCGTTCACAATTTTTAAAGAAATTATTTTTATCCATGTTTTGCTTAAAGTAAAATAAATATCATAGTAATATTACATTATTTTATTATACTTTAGTATAACAAGCGTTATAAAATTAATAGAATCATAGCAAATTTAAAAACGTTTGAATGAATAGATCCAATTAATTAGCTGGAAATTTAAATGGTGTCTACCATAAGCTTGTTAAGTACAGAATAAAGATGAAAACCCGAATAGCATCGATTATTTATAGAATAAAATTGATTATGATATTGATCTAAAGCCAAAAGCCTCTGCAGCTAGTGCTTACAAAATTGGCCATAATTTGAATTAGGGTCAATTCAATAATAATAATAGTAATATTGAACTAATAATCCTGTATTTACAATTTTTTAAATATTCAAGTTTATATTTTTGCTTTAAATACTTTAAATTAAATGTTTTTCCTAAAACTGGATCTGTATGCACGAAATCTTGAAATGGTTAATTTTTTCAGTTCTATTCTACATCAGTTCTATTTCAGAACTTAGCGATGTGATATGTACCTGTACATATTTATGTCTTTTACAAGCTATATTGTCTTTTACAAGCAATATTTGCAAATATGGTTGCTTTCTTATTACCATTTGTATTCTCTTATAACTAGATTTTTACCTTATAGTTTATCTGATTTGTTTTCGTTGGTTTTATTAGGCTTTCAGCTATAAGCGAGTTTCTTTTCAAAATTAGAGAAGTCAAGGCTTGTGAGGCGGGCCTGGCTCTCTGAAATTATTTATATGCTAGCACTTTTATACCGACTTTTAATGCATATTAGTGCCGTTAGTCGGATAACATTGGTTTCAGCTTGAAAGGTAGGGGAGTGTTCTAGAATTATGTTATCCTCGATTTTTTGATTCATCATTCAACCCTACCGAAGCTTCTGCACGTAAGACTCTCCATTCGATTTCTTCTCTTAGATATTACAGTAAAATTACAGCGGCAATCAATTTTTTTGTGTTCTGTTATAATAGTCAGACATTATTATTGCTTAGTCTTCTAGTTTGAGCATGCTGTGTTTTGGTATTTTGTGTTTAAGGTAATTATTATTAAATGCAGCTTAGTTGCTGTTATTTCTGCCATCTTCATCGGCCATAAATGAATTGGTGGGATTTCACCTGCTCCAGTTACTTCAAGACACCCCAGTGAATAGTATTTTAGTTAATTTGGTGCAATTGAGTAAGCTTTTTTAAAATTTTATTTAACTCGACATCTTCTATGATTTAACATTTTCTATCATTCGATCAACCTGAAAAGAAAATAAAAATTAAAATATGATTATGTATGTTTGAATATAATATTATTTGTTTACTTGATAAACGATAAGTAAAGTAAAGAAGAATTATAAATTAACTACCATTCCATCAAGCCTCAGTCAGTGAAACTTTTTGACTATTGACCTAAGCGAGTACGTCTACGCTATTATACAACTTATCGAAATATGAGTATTATATTTTCTTCTTCAAACCCCATCGAACTAATTTGAAAATTGTATTTTGTTTTATTACTTTTGACTGTTACCGTATATTATTATTTTTCATAAAATGTACCTTTGTATATAATGTGGTTTTTCTATAAGTATATTATCTTAGATTTATAAAATAGGAACTTTCTTTTGATTAATTTTCTAGTTTGCCTAGGTTCAAATAAAGATCTATATTACATGGATTACCTTAAAGCTAATTTATTTCTAGGTTATATTATTTTTTTTTCCCAATTTTCATTCCTTTGTTTTCATCGGTTTTATTGTTTTTCTGAAAAAAAAAAAATAACTAAAATAAAAATAAACAATAAAATTTTACTGAGGTAGGTATGGGAATTTTTTGTAATAAAAGAAACTAAATTATACACATTTATATACATATATAGGCATGTATAAATTATTATATGTATGTATATGTAAAATAAAACAATAGAGTTTTCAACAGGGTTACAGTTTATTGTTTCCGGGACGGAAATAGATTGCATCCGTTTTATATAAATAGGATATAGGAATCTTTAAATTGTGTAGGTTATATTACATAATATTATATTATGTATATTATAATAGTAGCTATATAGTATATAGATATAAATCCTAGTTGTATTAAATAGTATATTAACATCTCCCTTAAGATGAATGATTTTTATCTTTTCCTTATTTTTGTTTTTAGTTCTTTTTATTTTTCTTTATTTTGTGTTCTTTGATTATAGAATACACAGGATATGCGAATCAGGATTAGTATATTTACAAAGTTTAAGAACTTCTACAATTGAATAAATATTTTTCTTTACATATTCACATGTAGATATATTATACTAAAAGGTACGACTATATGAATTTAGTTTTTGAAAAGATGATGAACGATTGAGATGAATTCGAAGTTATAATTTGGAAATCATTTAAAAAACTTTTAATTTCTTAAATATATCAGAGGAGATGGAAAAAGTTATTTTTGAAACTAATTAAAACTCTCAACTGAGTATCAAATGTAAATAAATAGTTAAATTTTATGGATGACTAAAATTATTAAATTTAGCAGATTTCATTTAATTCAACAATTTTTATTTTTAGATTAATTTAAATAAACTGAAACTTTAAAATATATTTAGTTTTGTCATAACACTAAAATTCTTTAGTGGAGTTTTTTTTATTTCAAGCCGGATGAATGTTGATTTACTAAACAATGTGCGAACGTTTTAATAACAACACATTTGGATTTGATTACATCACCAAGTCTTTTAAAAAAAAATTTAACACTCATTGAAAAATTTTGCGCTGGTGTGGTAGACATTACAATAATATGGCAAATACCAAATAGTGTTGCAACATTACGATTACAAATAGATAGAATCGGTCTATTCAGAACTAGGTATAAAAGAAAATGAATATAAATCAAAATATTTGGATTTCTTATTACTGTAATAGGGTAATTTTTGCAGTTGATATTTTATTTATTAATCCCTGATTTATAAATTTGTGTTGTGTTCATTTCAATATATGAAAATTTCTTCCAAACTACATTTCTAATAGCATTTGCATAAATGGAAAGTACTCAAATCGAATGTATTACTTTTTAAGTTTCAGTAGACATATAGGTACTTGAATTCCGAATTTAAGCCCACACCACAGTCGCAAATAGGCTGAAATTGTGATAATCCGTGTTTGCAAGTTAGTTTCTGAGTTCTTAAGGATACCTGATTTTGTGACCACACTCAGGATATTTTTCAATGTTATGCTGGATAGCTCCTAGGACAGATGTTCGACATAGTCTCCATGATTACCTGATTCAGTCGTTGGATACTTAGTTACTTAGTTTGAAAAAGCCTTTAGACTGCGTAACCCTTTGGTAATAACCCCACTATGTTTTGGTTTTCTGTACTTTCCTACTTGGAAAAAATTCTTTGTATGTAAGTACTTGAGCAAGCAATCTTGGCTCTGGTCCTAAAAATTGACTCTTCGTACCAGTTTGTGCAAGGATATCTGCTTCTTTATTGCCTTTTAATTGTTCATGACCACATAAAAGTAATTCTATTTCCTTCCACTAACCTAATTAAGCTTCTGTAATAGATAAGCTTCGATGTAAGAACTGGGAAAGTCAGAGCTGCTAAGGCTTTATTCCTTTAACAATTTCACTCCATGTATATGTACACACAATAACATCTTAACATAGAAAAATCTTAATTTATCAAATTTGCGAAACTCACCAATGTACAGAGTTTTTCCTCCCCTAATTGTTTTTTTCGTATACGGTTGTAGTCTAAGATAAATCAATAAAAAAAATAAGGTATATAGCTATATCAAAAATTAATTGAAATGATGGACAATAATATCAAACTTTGAGGAGTAGTCGAATTCAAGCCTATATGTCTACTGAAACTTAAAAAATAATAATAATTATTAATGTCAGAATGCTGAAATGGTTTATCAGAGGCTCATGCCCAATTTAACAAGTATTTGTTCCAGATTCGTAGATCGAATACAGATAGATGCGGATTCTGCATAGAAGAAGAGGAATCCTTCTTTCATATTATATTTGTTTGCGACTTCCATAACTCACCAAAGGCATAAATATTTCCAGGAATACATATCGCATGTTTCTGAAATTGGCACCAAGGCAATAGTAGCGTTCAACAATGACATAAATCTAAAATTCTAAAATAATAAACGGGGAAGTACAATAGATCTTAAGAGGTTGCTCTTACATAGAACTGCCTATTAATAAAAAAAGAGAATAATAATGAAAAATGGTTGTAAAATGATTCGAATTTTATTGTACGGTCCTTTTTTCAATTTACAAATTAAATATGATTGATCTGATCATAAAATTACTTTTGATTAAACCAATATAAATGTGAGCTTATTTTTTCCTCTCCCGACTTACTAAATTCTATTATATTTTTGTAGATTCTGTAATTTCGGGAGATAATCTGTCCCCAATATATCACCACAGTCGCAAATGGGCTTAAATTGTGATAATCCGTGTTTGCAAGTTAGTTTCTGAGTTCTTAACGATACCTGATTCTGTGACCACACTTTTATTTTTCAATGTTATGCTGGATAGCTCCCAGAGCAGATGTTCGACATGACGAGGGCAATGTTTCGTAGAAAAAATACAGTTATGCCGTCAGGACCGTTAATTTTTTTTTATATCGAGATTCTTCTAAACCTTTACTACAAGTTTCTTGTTCTGAATTAGATCCATCCGAAGGCATAATTTAAAACTGGAATTGACGGAGAATTTTGGGCTGTAGAAGGGAATGTGGAATTAGCTTTTGCAAAGAGATTAGCTTTTCCAACAGATTCTGACTTCATAGTAATATTATCAATCATAGGGGGAAATGAAAAGTTGCTAAAATTTTGCCCAACAGTTTTAGCAAATTTCCAGAACAACCTGCTGTTGTTGGGGAGATCAAAGATTTCTCGTCTCAATCTTTGGTTATGCAGGAATTTTTGCTGATTTGTTAATTTTTTTCCATATATTGTTACTCACTTTATAACTCTCATACGTGTTGACAGTTTCATTGTTCTTGTATTTTTTATAACTTTTTTCTTTGGGTTTCAGAGTTTTGCTGCAGAGGTGGGGTATAATCCTTCTTTCGGGTATAAGAAGTGGCACAAGCGAATAATTATTGATATTAAAAATTAATATCTTTATTCACAGCTTGTTTTTCACTTATTACTAAAATTGCTGGTGGATTTTGAAGCCGTAGATGGCCTTCGACGGAATGGAAATTTATTGATAGACTGAGAAAAATTGGGTCTTCTGAGGGATATGTTGTATCGGCGTAGGACCTATATCCCAAGGAAAGCTGGAATTGCTAGCTTTCCAAAAATATATGTCTTTAGTAGCACATCTTATCATTTAAGGACGAAAAGGACATTTGAAAATATTCTTGCTGATTTGATGTTTTTGTATAAACCCTGTTATATCTGTTCTATCAAATATATATAAATTCAATTATATACTCTAGAAAGATAGCGGTCTGCAGTTTATTTTAACATGTATTTGATGATGATTAGTGCTGCCGTTATGGAGATATTGTAGTTCAAATTAAAAAATTTTGGAAAAATTAAACAATCTTCATTTTCTTTCTTGAAAATCCAAATACCTCAAAATTTTACCACAAAACCCTCCCAATATTTATATACTGTTGGAAAGGTTAAAACGAACAGTTAACAACATTTTGAATAAAAGAGGAAAATCAAAACGCAAAAAAAAATAGTTTTGGCTATTTTTAATTTTGGTAATATTTTTGGTTATAATTTCCTGTAAACTTTACTATTGACACTTAGTTAATTAAATTTTTTTTTTTTTATTTAAGCATTATGATTTTAGTTTTTATTTGTCTCTTAATTATTTAAATCTTCTTTCATTACAGCGCACTTTTAATTCATATGCATCTAGGTTGAAATACAGATGATAGACTGTATTTGATTATACTGCGGCCGTAAGACCTATTAACAAATAATTAATAAAATCAAAGTCATAACTGAGTGATAACTAAGTTCGTATTTACAAATTAAGAGTACATTTAATTATTATTGTTCTGCCAAGTTATATTTAAACACTACTAAGCAAATATAATGTTTATTAAACAAATCGACTTCAACAATTTCAATGACCATGAATTTCTATTTAAAACAAAAAAAAATGTTTAAACATTTTCTATTCTTTTTTCTCTATTTGAAGAGTCCATCTTGATTTATATTCACATTATATTTTAATTTAAATAAAATATTTTTTTAAATTATTTTTACAATATTGACATACAGATATTTATTTATAAATAGCTACATATTATAAAGGGTGATTTTTGTTTTAGATTTGGATAATACAAGCATACCCGGCGAACGTTTTATTCGAAATGAGATTTATAAAGATTTTGGGAAATTTTATATATAAATTTATATTGAAATGAAGGAATAAATATAGAATTAAATGGAAGAAAATATTACATTTATTTATTCAAAAATATATTAATTGTGTTGTGCATGATAAAGAAACGTGAATTTTAAAGTTATTGTTTTCATTTTTTCATTTCAACGGGTTTTGTTTCAAACAGTATGTATATACAAATATAGACTTTGTAGATCAAATCCAACCAACCCAATTTATTGTAACACTTGTAACTAACTATAATAAATAAGTACATAGGTAATATAATTTTTTTTACATAATATTGTATGAACATAGTATGTAAGTATATTGCATAATGTAGATTGATTATGCATAAATATTAAGCATAGACTTTTTCGTAAGATGGTGGGATATTATGTAATTAAATTACAAATCAACATTGCAACAGTAGAATGTTATAGTGTAAATAAATGTTTAGGGAACAAAACAAAAATTGTGCATTCTCAAAAGTGGAAGTGTATACCGTTAAAATAAATATAAATGATAAATGATAAAACTGTATTCCTAGACTTCCTCAATATTTGATTTTAGATCCAAACCTTGTTAGGTATATGTTAAAAGCATAGATGTCCGCCCAATTCTCCAATACAACTGTTTGTATTTCAGACCTGATTTTAATTTTTTTTTCTTGACGTGTTTTTTAAATTTAAGCTTTGCGTCAAGTGTCATGTTAAGATATTTTGCAGAATTTTGATATTGTATGACGAAATATTGAGGGATGGGGTAATATTTGAATCACAGCGACAGACTGCTGCTCAATATCAAAAATCACAGTAATTGCTATTTTAATATTTTTAATTTGAAATAAAATTTAAAATAATTTTAAAAACTCTATCCCACCCTTTCATATCTCATTACCATACACAATACATCATTGAAATAACTGTAAGCTAAATCAAAACATTTAGAAACAGATATAGGTATACAAATGCAATCAAAAATGAATATTTGTGTTGTTATAATGCGATTCACAATTAGAGATGAAAAAAATAGTGATTTTCTAGCAAACTCCGATTGCTACATTTAATTTTTTAAATTACGGGACAAAATCGCAGTGATAGTATGATTTAAATGATTTTCGTTTAGGAAAATGATTTTTAGAGAGTAAGTGATTGTAAGTTAAAGTAGATTATAAAAGTAGAATTATAAAAAAGTTAAAAAAAACTTTTTTTTTTTAATAATATAGAAGATTTAATTAAGAAGAGAAGTGAGAACAATAGTTTATATTATTTGTGGTTCATACAAACACTTTTATTTGTTTCGCTACAATAAGTGTTTATAAATCGCTATAATAAATAGAAATAATACAGAAGCGATAATGTCAACAAACATTTCGACAATAGACAATAGATAGATTTAATTGATATATATTGTATAAATTTATTTGAATGGAAGAAATGTGTCATACAGATACAACAAAACACATCGTTACACTCAATTTTCTAATCTGCAGGTGTATAGATTGTAGATATACAGTCTAAATAATTATTCAAGGTACCTAAAGGTACCGTTTTACCTAGAAATAAATATCCTTTGTTATGGTGGAAAGAACACCAACATAATTTACCGAATTTGAGCATTTTGGCAAAAAAATATCTTTCAGCAATGGTGACTTCAGTACCTTGCTAAAGACTTTTTTCCAAAGCAGGAAAGATTTTGAATGAAATACATGCGAAATTGAGCTCGTCAAATTTGGAAAAAATCCTATTTCTAAATCAAAATTTGAAATATTGTCCACACTTCAAATAAATCTTCTATATTATTGAATAATTTTTTTTTTCAACTTTTTCATAATTCTACTATCTAGCTACATTGAATCAACTTTTTTATAATTCTACTTTTATAATCTAATCTATGTTAACCTTAATGTTTTTAATTTTTTTATAAATATAAATTAAATATATTTTTTGAATTTGAAAAAAGTAAACTAAAATTGTGTTATTTTAATATTTGAACATGTATATATATATATACACGATATTCAATCAAAGTAACAACAATCAGGAATTAAATCACTAAAATCACTTACTCTTTAAAAATCATTTTCCTAAACGAAAATTATTTAAATCATACTATCACTGCGATTTTGTTCCGTAATATAAAAATTTAAAAGTAGCAATCGCAGTTTGCTAGAAAATCACTCTTATTTTCATTTCTAATTGTTAATCATATAAAAACACAATCACTGTGATTTTTCACTGTGATTTGAGAGTAGCAATCACAGTTAGTAAGTGATTGCAAAATCACTTTTTTGCTCAACTCTGATTGACATACAATCCTGTGAAATGCTTACCAAAATCACGAGATTTAGCGTCATTTGATTATTTTCCATGAGCAAATTTTAAGTAACTGGCTTTTGTTGACAAATCAACAACAACCAACTCCTTAATAATTAACATAACTCGTCTTGTTTAAGTAGTTCAAAATTAGACTAATTGAATATAATTTATTAGAGATAGTCGTGGAAAATATAAAAAATAATCTTTTGAATACAAAACAAAAATTTGAATCCAAACTCAATTAACTGGATTATTTTTTAATGTTTTCTTTCAATTTAAAGTTTTGTCACTGTAAAAGAATCACCTTATACATTCGAAAAATTACAATTGTAAGAAAATTTAACTACCCACATACTTTAGTATGGATAGAACATCAACCGGTTTTATAGACAGTCCTTATAGATACTAAATAAGGAAGTAAGAGAAAAAAATTTATATAAAATGGGTGGAAAGTAAAAAAAAAAAACACCACGAAATATTACTTTTTCTTCTATTTTTTGTTTTTCTTTTTTTCTGTTTTATTTTTTTTTATATCAAAAAATTCCAATATTGCATTAATAATAATCGAGAGAAAATTATTATTATGCAGGGCATTGTAATAATAGGCATTCGGTTAAGTGTGTGGTTATAAAAATTGAGGTCAATAAACGAATGGTTGTGGAAGACTATTTTTCATGCATAACCATTATCATGCCTCGTAAAGTAATAATTTTCAGAACTCAAACAACCACTAACATTATTAGACAATTTTTGTTTTTTCTTTTCATCGAAAACAGTTATTATTGTGGTAGATATTTTTTACAATTTTGAATTAACGTTTGTAATACAGTATCATGATAGCTTACTATTAATATTTTATTTAATTATTTCAATTTATCTCTAAAAGAGCTAAAAAGCTCATGTAGAGTTAACATTATAAATAATTTAAGAAGTATAAAAAAAAATCGGTGCAAAAATTTAAATTAATTCAATATAGAAAAAAATAATACTTTTAAAAACTAGTTAAAAACGGTAAAACATAAAATATTAAGTTCAGTATATTAAGTATATTTTTAAATCAGAAAAAAACACAAAAGAAAGAAAAAACAAAAAAAAAAAACAATAAAAATTTAATAAAAAAATAAAAAGAGATTTGAAAAGATTTAGATATGAAACTAAGCCCTATATTTATGCTTTTAAATTTATTAAGATTTGTTATGTCATCTAGCAACATATTATACGAACTGATTGCAGTATTCTTGACGACAGGTACCGAACCATTTAGATTTAGACCAGCAGAGAAGCGCATATGACTTGCCGTTCTTGTGTTGCGTTGATGTACATCACTATTGTTGATAATATTTTTGTGTTTGATTTAACACAGTTTTTTAGCATTAGCGGGAATACTGTCAATAATTTAATGGTCGAAAACTTCATTTACAGTATTTAATTTATACTCACCTAAAATTCAACAACACCAACAACAAAATGGTAATTATATATAATAATTTATTATAAGTCGATTTCATAAGCAAAATCAAAATCCTAGGGACAGATTCCAAAAGATTTTGTCGCATCATCATATAACTATATCCTATGAATGTGAATACAACTTCACTTCACTATGTTTTTATATTACATTAACAAAAAAAAAAAAAACTGTTTATCTCTTTTCACCCACAATCAAAAATAATGGTCTGAATTTTTATTTCTTTTTTATATGCAGGCATTTACTATACTGCTGCTACTGATATTTTTGGCTGACAAAACTTGGTGATTTTTAGTCTTTTTTGAATTTTTTTGCTCATAATTTTTTATTTTCGTTTCTCTTTTTTATGTATTCAAAATTATTTTCATAATAACTTCTGGCCATGATTCATAATTTTCTTTTTTCTTCTTCTCAATACCAGAAAAAAAGACAAGTTGTAAAATATAAATAAAAATGAAAGAGAAAGGATAATTTTTATAGCTTTATTAAAAATCAGAAAGAGAGAAAAAATTAAATTAAAAGAGAAGAAAAAAGAAAATTTGCATTTCAATGCAATTTTTTTTTGCCATTTTCTTAAAATGAATTTCTTTAGAATTGCAGAGAATGCAGGATTGGTTCTATTTTATATAGAAAATTATAGTAGTAATTTTTAATAGAAAAATTAAAGGAATTTAAATGATAGCTACTCTCTCATTATATTCTTACACTCATTTTTGAACTTCATCGGTTGTTTATAACCCTTGTAGTAGATTTTGATGTGTCTAGTTTCATTATTCGACATCGTTTAATGAGATTTCAAAAGAAAATTACTTATTCATTAATTTATTTTTTTAATTTAATATTGATGTATAGCAATTTTTTTAATTACATTTAAAAAAAAGTGCCCATATTAGTTATGACACGCTGTCGTGTTTTTTCAAGCTATAAAAATTTAAGTTTTCGAATCAATTAAGAAGCACGAAAACAATAAAAAAAATTTCGTATCTAGTGCGAAAATTCAGTGAGACTTGTCAAATTCCCTGTGATTGTCAAATTCACTATCCTTCCCACCACCTTTTAATTTAAACTTACGGTGTCAAAGATTATTTCGGTGATAATTCATAAATAATATTGCGAACCAGCGGATTAATTTGTGTTTATTCAATTACAAAAGTCATTTGAGTGTGCAAGTTTTAATGAGAACTTATTTTTTCCGTTAACAGAATAAGTAAGATATTGAAATATAAATCATCTTAATTTAAACATCCTAATTTAAACATCCTTCTCAGGTTGAGTTAAGTATAAATTCATTTTTATTTATTTTTGCATACAAAATATTATTGTTTTTGATATTAAAAAATAGATATGGAATTCTTGTTTTATGAATTAATAGCAAAGTCACCCATAGTTGTACAATTTACTTCAATAAAGTTTTATTTATGTACCAAAGTTAAAGAAATGAATTCTGAAAATAATTTTATAAGTTTCGTAACAGATGATATTCAAAAACACGGGTCCAATTCAAAATTTGTAGTGAGTTTCAAATTGTGCTTCAAAAAGATAAGGACGCAAATCGCAATACGTTTATATTTTGTACTTTATTATTAATATGATTCTGTATAGCTTTTCCTGATTCGAATTTCGTAGTGGATAACTTAAATTTGGCTGGTAAGATATAAATATGAAAAGCCTTATCAAACCCAACAAAATTATAAATTCTGTTGAATAACTAACTATTTCGTTTTCTTTGGCTTGTATGGTTAGAAATTCCTCTTTCACTAAGGCAAAATAAGTTCCGGGCAAATATATTTTCAAAATTTACTTTCACTACAAATTTTTCCAAGCCAGTAAATATTTCGGGTAACGGTAAAAAATACGTTTGTTTATTTTTGAGAGAGTATACCTGATTACCGATTATTGGGCCTGTAACACCTTTAATTTCTGAGATATTAATGATGTCAGATGGTTTATGGCAGTTTAATAAACCAGTCCAAATTTCGGAAAACTGTAAAAAAAATTATTTTTTGATAAGGTGACCAATAATAGATTTTCAGGTCAATAACACCTTTAGTTTTTGAAATAGCTTTCGGTTGGTACTGTTTGTTATATGGCAACTACCCAAGCTAGTTCGAATTTTGGAAAAGGATAAAAGACATGTTTATTTTTTTTTTTTAGAAAATACATAATCACAAATTTTCAGGTCTGTAATACTTTTAGCTATTAAAAATTCGTGATGGGTGCTAGGAGTTGATTGGCAGATACCCGAAGCAGTCCAAGTTTTCGAAATTGATAACAGTATTTCTTTATTTTGAGAGATGCCCAGATGTAAATTTTCGAGAAATCTTTGAGTTAAATATTGTACATCGAAATAGGTATATTCACTAACCAAATACCAACGTAAAAAGAGTAATTATTTCTGGGACCTATATGATCTAGTTGATCTGTTATTCTATTCCTAAAAACTGCAAATGTTGATATAGTTTTATTGGGAACGAGACAAACACTACAATGCTTAAAATTCGTTGATTTTTTTTTTATTTTGGGCGTTGCATGAAATAACGTTATCTACCCATTTTGATATTATATAAGTTCGTTGTCACTCCTGTAGGTGGCATGCTGTCACCAGTTTCATGTGTTAGCACACCAAACTGTAAGTAATTTTGTTTTTTATTATTCCGGTAATTCTAAATTGCGATGTTTTTTTTTACGTAGTATACTCTTTCCTTCTTGGAGACACAAAAATTTTGTTTCATTTTTTGTTACCAGGACTCTATTTTCAATTTGAAAGCAAATGCTTTTTGATAGTAACTAAAATAAAAATGAAAAATAAAAATTGGGTCGTTCTATAATTGCACATACAGACACACATATAATATTATATTCACTTTTTATATTGCCCCATATAAATAATAAATCGTTGCCATGTCAAAGGGCAGTCGTTTACTGTGTTATAGTATTACCATTATTGCTGCCACCACCGCCACTACGGTCGTTTTAAATTTATTTAATTTGAAAATTGTTTTTCATTTTTTTTCTTTATGCTTTAATTTTTTGTACATATTTTCCGTTCTTTACTTTATTTTGTAATATTATATATTCTGTAAAACTGCCGCTGTTGTTTTGTTGTTGTATTTTTATTGATAATACAAGGATTGTGAATTGAAGTTCTTTGGTATGCGATATACAACTGTGATTTTTGTATTAAATTTTTTGTTGCATGTTATAATGGTAATGCAGCTGCTGTTGCTGTAGATGAAATGAAGAAATAGAATACAAAAGAAAAAAAACTGAAACAACAACGAAAAAAAAAAAACAAAGTGGAAAAATTTAATAACAAGAGAATTTCAATGTCCATGATGATATTGTTGAAGACAATTTAATTTTTTTGATCTGATTTTTTATTTTGTTTTTGTTTTTATATTTCGTTTTCTCTTTGTTGTTGTGTGAAAAAGGATTAATATTTTTGAGATTTTTCTTTTTTATTATAAAATGGCAAAAATTAAAATGCTCCGATGAGAAAAGAACTTATCGTTTTAAGAAGTTCTCAAATTATAAAAATTAATGATAATCACTTTAAGTAAAAGTATATAGTTAACTATTTTTTTTTGTTCTACTTGTATATTTAAATTAAGTTAAGTTAAAATATTTACTATGTTTGAAATATTCTTTTTGTTTCTAAATGTTGAAGAGTGAGTTATACTTAAAGAGATATATCATTAAAGAGAAAAGAAAAGATAAATAAAGAGAATTTAAAATACCAGAAATTTAATTGGAAAATTTTTGTGAAATACGACGTTTTTATTTTTATTTTTGTTATTTTTCATAATAATTATTTTTAAAAATGTATACATATTTATCATATGTTTTCGAAATTAAATTTATTATAAATAAATTGAATTAAATATTTGGTTATTTATAAGCCTCTTTTTAGTAGGCTTATATATGGTTCATCATGGCTTTCAAATTTATAAGTAGAAAATATTTTGAATAAACAACTAACTCTATGTCGAAATTTTTGCTTTGTTATTTTTATTCTTTTTATACTTTAAATCCCTTCTAATTTTTTGAAATATTCTTGTAAGCGTTTTATATCCATTAGGAATTTTTAATGAAACTAAGTATGAGTAGAGAGCTGAACCAATTTCAATAGCACCTCTACCGGATTGGGTTTCATCTCAACTGTAAAATATAGGTTTCTGAGATTTTAGATCTACAATACAAAAAAAAATACAGACTTAGCTGTCTAGCGTAAAAAGCATCCTGGATAGGTGTTCTTGGTAACGATTGCACCTGTTGCAGATCAAAACAAAAGGACATACTTTGTGAAACATGCTTTTTAAGAGGTTCGTAAAACGTTTGCACGCAGTTTTTGTATTCTTAAGTTTGTTATCAATAACTGCTTTCTCTTGAGATCTGTTTCAGATTTAATTTTATATTTCCATAAAAGGCAAACGCTACAAAACATCGGTGGCTGGTGATGAAAAACCAATTTTATATTCTCTATGAAAAATCTTATAAAACATACATTTTTTAACCTTCAATTCTTCAGAAACAGAGTTATTGTTAATTTTCCATAATTTGGTTTCATTTAATTCTGAGGATAAATAAATCCTTTTCGATTTGTTGCGATTATAATGATTTTTTTTGCGGGCAATAAATTGCAAAACTTTCGCAGGCTTTCTTTTTTATCTACGCTGCGATAGCTCAGCCTTCCTCCTCCTCTTTTTTCTGTAGGCGTTTCACCAGGAAACAAAGCTTTGGTTAAAGTTTCTACTCTCTCTTTTAGTACTAATCACAATAAATCGTATATATTGCATTTTGGACAAAACTTAAGCATATTTAATCATATAATTGTGGAAAATATCCAATTTTGTTATAAATTCTTTGATATGAAAATACAATTTTACACTTTTTTGGAAAATATTCCCTTTTGAAACAAACTAGTGTTTTTAGATAAGAATTTCGATAGAAATATAACGTTTTGTTATACACACAAACAACAGACACTTGTAATTCAAGATATAGAAAAATAATCGGTGCCTAACTAAAAAAAAAAAAAAGTGGAAATGTCCCCTTTTGAAAAATCACTCCTAATATGTACTTATTCGTCAGCTCCTCAAATTTGAGGAAGTTTGATAAAAATTGTACTCAATTTGATTATGAATTTCATTTTATTTTTGGAATTATAATATACGTATACATTTTTGTTACTCATATAATATCTTAGACCACAGTCGCATAATTAATAATTTATAATTAAATAAATATAATTAAATTTAAATTGGCGAATAAAAGAAAAACTCTGTACATTGGTGATTTGTGGGCCATTTGGCAAATTTAAAATGTTTAAATAATGATATGCGTATCTAAGCGCTACGTCTCCTTCTAAATATTTATTACATTTTTAAATAAATATTTCAAAATAATAATATTGAAAATCGGTTGTGAAATGGTTCATTAAAAAACCAAATTTAATTATTTATTAAAAATATTTATCTATACGTTTTTTAAAAACTTGTCTATACGTATGTTATTTTATAATAGAGACGTGTTTGTTTGTAACGGGTTGTAAAATTAAGTTCTTGTAGATATGAGAATGATGGCTTATAAGATACCTATAAGCGATTACATGACATGTTTTTGGACCTACCATACAGCCCATAGCACACATCAATAATTATATGAAAAACTAAAAGTATTACAGATATTAAAATTAGTACTTAGAGAATTTCTTTGAATAAAATTTACCATTTTTCCAAATTCGAGCTAACACAGATAACTTCCATATATAATTTATTATAGTAGCATCAGGAATATTTTGGAAACTACGAGTCTTATAAAAAATTTTAAAATTTGTTACTCTTTAAAGGAACAAATCTTTAATTTTATAGTTTACAATGGGTTGAAAGCATGATTCATTTACAGTTCTGGGCTCGTTCGATAGATAAAAAAAACTCTATCGCATATTAAAAACAGTTACACGTTGGCTGTACACAAATATTATGTACACATAAGCATTCGAATGAGAAGATAAAAACAATATGAGTATTTTATTAAGACGATTGTTAATTTAATATTCAACTAGGGGCCCCTGTTGAGTAATTCGAGTTAAAGTCAAATTTAAAGTTTTTAAAAGAACAGGGATTTGCTTGAACTAATATAGACTTCTCATTACAAAGCAGGAAACACTCATGTTTTAATGAAAAGCTTTGAAATTAGTATGTTTTCGTTAAAAATAAATACCTTACTTCTCATTTTCTGTTTCCTTTCTACCTATTTCTTAATGTATTTGGTGAATAATAAAACCATATGAGTAAAAATTTTTTAACTTTGTGCGCATTTATATACAACTTATTTATATATTAAGAGTTCATTATGAAGAAGAGAGTTAAAATAAAAAGGTGTCTACTGCGCAGGTCCTTAAATGCTTGTCAATTAATAATTATAGATGATGACATATAGTACAATAAAAATTAGCGGTTAGTTATGAATGTTATGTATTCGAACAAAGATAATAAAATATTGCCTGGTACCTATATACATATTATGTACGTAAAAACAAAAAAAAAATTGATTTGAAAGTTTAAATAAAAAAATTTTCAATTCCATACCTGCATTATTATTGTACATGTAATCAATGCTGTATCTTCTACTCCAAATGTACATACACTATATACTATGTACTTATATATGAATGAAGTAGATTTATGTAGATACGTAATTTCATAAAAGTAAAAAAAAATAATTTTGGTGAAAATTGTAGGTATATATAAATATGTATGTACTATGTATGTATGTAATTCTGAAACAGATTCAGCTCACAATTCTGCAAGAGAATTAGTAAAATTTCGGTCTATATTTTCATTAACCAAAACAGTGTTTAGCTATTTATAAACTAAGAATATTTTTGGTAAATTGAAAAAATAATATAAAGTTAAAATGCTTGTCAATTATAATTATAGATTTTGTATAAATTTTTAAAATAAACGAATATTCAAAAATAATTACCTAAATATTGTTATACACACCCAACTATGTTGTTTATTATATTATTAGTTTTAGAATATTATTTATTATAATATTATGATAAGTTCATTGGAAAATCCAATTTAAATTTATTTAATTTATTTAATTGATTCTGAGAAATTTTACATTTTTGTTTTTGCAGAGATTATTTATTGTAGTAATTTGTTTTCCAAAATTTATTTACTAAAAATTTTTTTATTGATTAATGATAATTTTGAATTTAATTTCTTTAATTAGTACATCAATTATAATTGATTAAAGAGAAAACAGTAAAAAAAAATATTGTTTTTGATCCCTCAAAACCTATGTGTAATAAATTCTATTGTTTATTTGAATAACTTATTTATAATTATATTTCCATTGAATAAAAAAACTTTATAAATAGTGCTTTATAAAAAAATATTTATTTTTATAGGTATGAATAGTTTTTGCAAACAAAAATGATTTATTATTAACTTAAATTCCCTATTTACTTTGTAAGACTAAAACTATTCTAGCAATCAGTAAAATGAATACGTAAAAATGGAACAGTTACAAAATATATTGTTAAGCGGCTAGCTATAGGAATCTGAAAAATTACTTGAATCAGAATTTATTTTCCTGATCAAATAAAACTGTTAAAAAATGAGGCATAAGGTTTGTATGTTAAAATTAAATGTTTCACAAATTTTATTAAAGATCTTAATCGATTTCGGTTATAACACCATCATCAGAAAACTGTTGATGCTGTATTAAGTTTAAAATGTTAAAATTTGGAATTGAATTGGTTTTTTTAAAATATTTTTTACAATTTTCATAACTCTATATAAAAATTGCGTAAATACTGCCACAGTAAAATGGAAAATAAAAAGTTTGCACATGTTGCACATATAGAAGGATCGGCCCTGTGGCCAAGTATACAAATCAATAGAATAGATACAGTTATCAATGAGGATATTAGAATATTTTTGATAAACCAATTTTTTCATATTGCTATCAAACTTCACTGAAGTAAATTCTATACATTTTGTGTTCGATTCGGACAACGTCGGGGGTATCTTTGCTAGTTAAGGATAAAAATAAATATAAATTATTTTATCCGATATGGAGACTTTAGCGTAACTATATTTTAGAATTAAAACTTTAAAAAAGTTTTTGATTAACTGTAAATATTATTTACAGTGTTATAATAAATAATAACTGCATTTCAAGCATTTCATTTCAAGTTTAAGAAAAATATGTATTTGCTTACTAATTTATCATACCTTTATTTTTGTATTATAACACTTTTAATTACCATATAAACAGAATATTTGTAGTAAGGTGCAATAGAAAAAAATTTCTATTCCCTAAAGGTCATTTACTCGATAATTTTAGCGACATCCTTTTTGCCAACATTGAAAATTTATCGTGTAATTCAGAATTAAGTTAATCCTGTTAACATTCAATAACATTCGCTGCGTAAATTTAGCGTCAAAGTTTATAGCAAACAAATAATATTTTATAATGACTTTGAACGAAAACAATTTTAAAAACAAAAATAAATAAAATTGTAAATTTTATGCATATTGCGTATAATTTTATGTAATTAGAATAACCCATTATGTTTTTTTTTGTGTTAAATGCTGTTTGCCTTTTGGTTATTATACTATATTAAACTATTGATAAAATTTCTATTAGTCCTTCTTATTATAAATCAAAAAAATTGTTTGTTTTATTTATATTATTATTATTATTTTTATTTTTCCTTATTATTTGCGAAGAAGACTAACATTAAATTAAAAAAATATATTTCATGCAATGGTATTTTTTCCTGCAAAGGTTCAGCATGGTAAACAGTGGTTAAAAAAAGAATACCAGAGCAATTTGTATACATATTGCAATTTGTACATGTGTTGGAGTATTCCGTCGGACTTACAGACATCCAGATAAACGCAGAATAATATATATATAATTATAAATTTATCACAGTTGGAAAATTTTTGTAAAAGTTAAAGAATGAATTGTGCAAAATTAAATTAAATTAAACCTAGTTTTACATATTTATATTTAATATTGATTAATAAATATTATTTTACATTTTTTATACTATACTTTGCAGAGCGGATATTTTTCCTTTACCATATCAGAAAATATTGCGTGAAATAAATAAAAATTCTAAAAGTGAAATTCTATTCGTCATATAAGCGCGAATTACAATGACTAAAAATTGAATTACAAGATGATAACCATAAGTATATTTTTTTTTACCCTTGTCAACATTTTTCTTTACAAAATAAACATTAATTTGAACTTAAAACTGTGCCTGCATTGATCAATTAGTAAAAAATTTTGCGATGGCTAATTCAAAGATACAAACTAGGAAAATTTAATATTTTTTAATAGGTACCTACTTTATTTTATGGGCAATTTCAATTCTTTTGAAGACTTTAAAAAATACTTCTAATTTAAAAAAGCTTGATATTTCATTGCTTTATGATGTTTTACTCTAAAATTGAGTTCAATTAAATACACTAAATCTAAATAATGAATTAACGAGCCAAAAGCCAAGAGTGATGTAAGTCGCCTTAAGCGTCCTGGCATCCTGCAGCTACCCAATAGACAATAAGAAGAATCAAATGGGTTATCTCAACCACTGGGTTATCTCATCCGCTAGTCAGTACAATTTACCTGCATAGAAATGTCATACAAACTACTGAATATCTCCTTCAGAGACATCTGTCATTGGGAAATAAAAGAAAACCCAAGATGCTAGTGCTGCTATACATAATGGTTCATGTAATAAATAAAGATATAATTTTCCTATACCTATAGGCATTGAATTTCGATACGTTTTTCTATAAATAATTAGTACTCACAAGGCACAAAAATTAGTACTTTTTAATTTTTTTATTTCTTAATCGGTAATTTTTTGCGGTAATATTTTGAAAAAGCTTCACATTTAGATATTTGGCTTCCTGAAAGTTTTACAGAAATTATTAGCGTATTAATCTACTTGATTCGCTTCATAGTACACCAAATTTTTTGGAATTTGACTTCAATGAGTGATCATGTCTCCCCTTACGTATTTTTTTCGTATGGGGTGTTTTTTTTAGAATGATAGAACTTTCGATAGGGATAACTGTGATTTGACAGAAGATAGAAGCCATGTAGTTTTGACATTTCTGTTCAGTAAGCATTGACAAATTATCATGGAAAGACTCACGCCGCAACAACGCTTACAAATTGTTGAAATTTATTTTCAAAATCAGTGTTCTATTCTCCAAACTTATACAGCACTTCGTGAAATTCATGGTTTACACAATCGTCCATCAGACCATATTATTCGTTGAACTATCGATAGATTTCGGACAAAATTTTCTCTACTCGATGCAACAACAACAACAAGACAAAGAACTGTTCGTACAGAAGAAAATATCGGTGCTGTAAGAGCTAGGGTTGATGAAGATCCAAATTTGTCTATTCGCCGACGTTCACAACAAGTTGGACTGTGTGCAACCACCACATGGAAAATTTTACGTAAAGATCTTCGTCTACACCCATATAAGATTCAACTGGTTCAAGAACTAAAGCCACTTGATCTTAATAAGCGTCGTTTGTTTGCTGATTGGCCCCTAGAACAGCTTCAACTTGATCATTTTTGGTTGAACGAATACGTAAACAAGCAAAATTTCCGTATATGGCGCGAAAAAATCCTCAACAAATTCTGCAGGTTTCATTGCATCCTGAAAAATGCACCGTATGGTGTGGTTTACACGCTGGAGGTATCATCGGTCCATATTTATTTAAAAACGATGCTGGAGCAAATGTTACAGTGAATGGTGCTCGTTACAGATAAGTGATCAATGATTTTCTGTTTCGAAAAATTTTCGGAAGTGTTTTGGTTTCAACAAGATGGTGCTACACCTCATACTGCTACGGCAACAATAGATTTAGTGAAAGAAAGATTTGGTGATAACATTATTTCGGAAAATGGTCCAATTAATTGGCCTCCAAGATCATGCGACATAACACCATTGGATTATTTTCTTCGGGGTTATATGAAGTCATTGCTTTATGCTGATAAGCCAGAAACAATAGATTCTTTGGAAGCCAAGATAACTCGTGTTATTGATGAAATAGGGCCTGAATTACTCGAAAAAAAGGTCCAAAATTGGTCTGATCGAATGCGGTTCCTCAGAGCTAGTCGTGGTGGATATATGCCGGAAATTATTTTCAAAACATAAATGTCATAAAATTATCTTTCAAATAAAAAAAAATGTGTCTTCAATCTTAATTTAAAAGTGTGTTATTTCAATTTAAAGTTCTATCACTCTAAAAAAAACACCCTTTACATAATTTATTACGTATTTTATATATTTCATAAAAATAATATAATACATATCAAAATATTTGTAGCTTTTAAAAATAATTTTTTGCAATGATTATTAATAAAATGTTTTTCAATTTATTTATATTTTTAAAATATTTTCCTATATTTGTATATTTACAGTGATGGTTTATCAGATTCATCTCGTCGTATGTTGGAACCCCACCGTATAGAAATTTTGCGGAATATTACAGATTTATTGAGTAGAACATTTTCGTCACAATTTGTATTCCCTGTTTTGGGACACAATGATGGACCTGATATTAGTTTTCGTCGTTTGGGTGAATTGTGGCGACATTGGTTACCATCCGAAGCTTTACAAACATTTGAAAAAGGTAAATAAATGAATTTAATAATAAGTTTATTTTTTTAGTAATGTAATACTGTCTGTACCTATAATTATTATAAATACGAAGTACCTCTAATTTTAGTTTTTATAAAAACTTGTTTTCCAGCGTTAGAGCAAAATTTAGGTATAACAGTGAAAATAGTCGAATACAAAACACTGAAGAAGTCTACAAGTAGTAGACGAAATACGCGTATCTGTATGAAAAGTAAATTTAAAAGTAAAATTAAAAGGAAAATATTCGACTATTTTCACTGTTATACTCTGATTTTAAATTAAAAAAAAAAAAAACCAGTTAAGCAAAGGAAAATTATATGTAATTTCATATTAAAATATTGATCGATAGCATTTTAGAATTATTCAATATTTACAAAGTTATTCTAATGGACTTAATGTGAAATGAACATAAATAGATTAGTATAACAATTTATAAAAAATCTAAAACTAAAACCAAAATAAATAATATTTCAATGGAAATGTAATTTGATGCTTTCCGTCATAGAACAAAATAAAATCAATCAAATTAAGTTTGAGATTTCCTATGTTTTCAATCTCATTTCCTAAAATTAAATTAATTGATCAATAGACTATGTAGCTAGGTACATATACATCATATATTGTTAGTTTTATTTTATTTTAATTTTTTTTTCATTACTGTTATTCAATAGACTAGTTAATTGTATCTTAGGATTACAATGGATAAAAAAAAATTACATTTCTAAAAGGATTTAACATCAAAAATGAAATAGATAGGCTTAGGTACAATATTTTTTTGTGTTGAATGGTGAGTAATTTCTTCTTTTCATAATATGAAATTCTTATTTAACAAGTTCAAAATAGAGAAGCCCGTTGTAAGAGTTCTGGACTATTGTTTTCTAACTTAAACCTACCACCACCATTTATTATAGTTTTGGGATTGTGTTGCAACAGTGAATAATACATTAATCTACTATTCTATTTAGTGGAGCATGTGCAATTTTTAATTTACTGTCCTCAAAATGGATTTGTCGTCGATTAGACTACAGATGAAAATTTAGAAACTGGTTTGCCGGTTTGAGTTAGATTAGAACTGGTTTAATCACTTTAATTTTATTAATTTTTATAGTATTTTTACAACAGAATGACTATATTTTGTATATATTGCTGCCACTTATTATTTAGGTAACATGTTGAATCTTACTATTTAAAGCTCTAGATTATGTTGTGTCTACATTAGCTTTATTATTACTATTAAGTTACTTCTGAATTTGTTCAGAAATGTAATTTTTCAATGTAACGTTTTATTGCTTAGGTTAATGTACTTGAGTTAATATAATTATGTTCAAATCTATGAACAATTTCAACTACCTTTTAAATTACATGCTGGTCTCAATAGATTACAAGAAACATTTTCATTCAATTACATACAATTTTATTTATGCAAATGTTTGAATAATTGTAATTTTTCTATAACATCATTGTAGTCAGCAAATCTTAACTATACACTTATTTATATAAAGAGATTAAAAATGCTTACTGTATTTTGATTTCATGAGTAAATGAGGAAATTTTATAATGACCAACAAAATGCGAGATAAATTTTAGAAAATTTTATCTTATCATTTGAATTCTATTTATCAAATCTAATATCTTTGAGGTATTAAAACCTCATTCTTATAGTGATTTTCTAGTGATTTAACAACAATTTATTACATTTACAATAAAATTTTTGTAATAAAACTTTCTGCTACAAAAACGTTCTGTGCAAACTAAATTTGAATTACCTTAGCAGGAGGATTATCACTATTAAAATTCAAAATTTTCTTCTATTTTATTTGTGATGTTTTTCAGAATTTTTGAGATCCTTCTCCCACATTCTGCATTATAACATTTGCATATCCTTGAATACTAAATAAATAAAAATTTAAAGTATACGGGTGTGTACGTATGTATGCATAGATCTGGATATGTAGTAGGATTAAAAGTTGCGAAAGCAAAAGAAAAATATTATTTTTCATCATTTTGAATTTCTCATTTCTATTTTAGTCTACTTTAAATTCAAAAGTTATATTTTAATGTATGTTAAGGTTAGTGAAATATGTAGAAATTAACAGTTAAAGTTTTGAAATTTAAAATGTGAATAGTTGCGATGTTTTAAAAATTGTTTAAAATGAAATTATTCTTTGATAATAACTGAAATTTGAAAAAAAAAAAAACATTTACATTATTAATAGCCTTCTAGTTAGTTTTCCAAAATATAAACAATTTTTTTTTTGTGCGAAGCCGCTGTTTTGGATACAAAAAGAGGGATGTGGGCCTTTTGCGGAATATTTACCTTAATTACTATTATGTGTAGCGCGAGATTTCGTTCTAATATTATCTTAGGCACACTTTAACACTGTCTTGAATTTTGTCAGTTATGCATAGAAAACCAAAATCTTCTTATAATGTACTGAAGAAAAAATATACTAAAATATTTGCTGTGCGTTTATTTTATTTTTAGTATAAAAACTAATTTTTTACTGTGCAAAAAAAAAGCTTTATTGCTGAGAAAAAAATGAAATGCTAAGCAAAATACCTGCAGTAAAATTTATTGAACGCGCAGCAGAAAGTGACTAATTAATTTTACTGAAGGTATTTTGCTTAGCATTTCATTTTTTTGCATAGCATTTCTATTTTTTAACTACCTCGTTAAATCCAAACCTATATAGCTTATTCTAATAAAATGAATTATCATATTATATGTTATACTCTAATGCGATAAAACTCTTAGATCGCACCACAAGATTCAATAAGCTTTAGAAAAATTTATTTTCTGCAGTTGTTTTAAAATATTTATATAAAATACTAGCAAATGCCATAGAAAAATAGAACTCACTTATTTTGTTCTGTAAAATTTTCTTACCCTATAAAAGTTAAATTTCCCTTAAAAAATTTCTAGTTTAAATGACATAAGGACGGTTTGCACGAATCATAATGATGGTGTTTCATACCATAACTTTATAGGCTTCTAGTTGAATACACTGCGATGATAGTTCTTATACCTATGCGTGTATGCCATGTCAATCTAGTGTGAAATTTCGTTCTTTAATTTTTAAGACACCAATAGCTAGCTACATAAAAATTTTCTAACCGTACTCAAATTTTTTTATCTATGCATTTGTGTGTGATGATCGTTCAATAAAATTTTTTTGTTGATTACTCTTTTTCTCGTGAATACAGAAAATCTCGTACACAAAATTTATTTGTTGGTAAGAGGGTATTAAACGTATGCTAAAGCCGAATGATTATGACGATTCGTGGAAACAGGGCCATACGATGCGACATTTTTATTATTAAAATTTTTTTAACACTAGCTTGTCCATTTCAGGCTTGTCCAGGCATTATCATTTGACTTCTTTGGTTATGTCGAATTCCTTACACAATTCATATTTTTGTATCAATATTTTACTAATATTTAAGTTTAATTATTTTATTTCAAATCTCCAAATTTAGTTATAAATCCATACAGAGTGTATTAGCTTAAAGTTAAGTTTTAAATATTTTTAAAGCTAAACTTATAAACTACAATAATATTATTGCAAAACAAACTAAATACGAATTACCTTAGTATATATAGGTTTATCAGATTACAACTAGAAAATGACTGATTTGTAATATTTTATAAATATTATTGTTTTTAATTTGAAAACAAAAGTTTTACTAATATTTTAATAGAAGGTGTGTACATAATAATGTACCTACTACGTAGTTAACAGATAATATCAAAATTAAGTAGAAAATCAAAAAGAAATAATGTGAAATCTCAAACTCAAAAGAAAATACTAATAGAAAATCTGAAAATTGGTCAATTAATGTTAAAATTAATTTTTTGCAGTTGCTTTAATTGGATTTACTATACACAAGTTATATAACATCCCATAAGAAATACTGTTCTACATAAGTACGTGTATTTGGTTATAATATTTTATTAACGATCAATTGTGTTATTAATGATAAATAATTTCAATATCACGTAACAATTTTATTGCTATAAGACTCTTGCGCACTCTTATAAGACTAAGGAGTAGTAATACCTACTGTTTTACACTCACAGTAGGTATTAGTGTTAACTCGAGTGCTCCCCAATTGTTGCGAAACGTTAGAGCACTAAAATAGAGAATCCTATAAAGCACCGGAGCAAGTAATGTAATATTGTTATAGGATTAGTATACATATGAATTAGTGTACAATGTTTTTATTTTCAAATGAAATTTTTTTGAAATCATTTATGTTATACGACAGTGAGAAAGGTATTATTTTTTATTTTAAAATAATAATTTCATTAGAATGGGAGATTGGTATTAATTACATATTTTTATATTTGTTTATGTAAATGATTTATAAAATATAAAAAATGTCTTACTAATATATAATATATTTTCTGGTAAAGAATAATAATTGTTTTAATATTATTATGGTTATTGTGACCAAAAGACAAAATTTCGTCTGGAAAGAAATATCATTGACATTTATTATAATAATATACTTCGAAAAAATACATTGCCCCTCAAATAAAACCAATTTTGAAATAAATAAAAGAAAATATATTTTTAAATTGTTAATAATATTGTTAATAAATGCATAACATAAAATTTGATATTTAAATAATTATTCTATTAAGTAAAAATGATACTTTTGCGAAAAATGCAAACTAAATATTTTCAGTTTTTGTTTACTTAAAAAAAAAGTTTTAGTTTATCATGTTTGTAGAAAATAATGGCCGTCGCAAAATATCTATCCTAAATAGCGTAACGACTACAGTTATTGGCACCCATAAGGGGGATACATAAAAAAAAACTCTTCAAAGGCTTTTATTTGTATATGAATGAATGTTTTTTGCACTATTAATCTATTATCTTTTTAAATTTGTAAAGATTTTTATTGTAAATTGCTTAAAATTCCTAAAATAAACAAAAAGGCAAACCAATCTCCGAAACTACAACTATTGGTACAGTACTACAATAATTGGCACGTCCATATAACTACAATTGTTGGAACAGTGCTACAATAATTGGCACGTCAATATAACTACAATTATTGGCATACAAAAACTGATGAAATAAAAAATCCAAATATGTAATTCAATTTGTTAATTATTATAATAATTTTTGACCAAAATTATCCCTAACCGAATACATAAGTTGGTCATATTTAATGTGGTCATATTTAATGTTTGGTGAGTAGTGTGACAGTCAACAAAATATATCACTGGAAATTTAACACCAATTTGTACGAGATGTGGGTGCAGAACTTTCGAGATATATTCATAAAATATTTCTTTGGTCATCCAACCATTATCACTTGTTCCAATACCCCAGCCCTTTGGAATAGTCTTACGTATTTCCTCAGGGAGTAGCTTATATGGATATATAACCATAGGTGGTATTGTAACTGCTGATGCTAAGAATGAAAACATGACTTTTAATATATCGAAGTACACATTCTCCACCAAATACTGCTTTATCTGATCAAACCAAAAATGAATGTCAGTAATCGACACTTGTAGCACTTGCTGTAGTTACTGGATCAGTTGCTCGGAAACATGAGCTTGGATGTCGCTTCATAAAAGCCTTAAACCAGCCTTTTCCTGGCATATTATCCTCGCCAAACGGATGTGACCTTTCACAAGCATCTAAAAAAAATATTACGTTGTAAAAATAACATCTTCTTTCCTTTTTGGAAAACCTTTTTTCTGTGAAATCTTTATCCAATCTACGATGTTTTTTTCTTCTTCTTCTGTCAAAATAGTTTCGGGGCCAGGTCTAATTTTTTTGAAATTATGCCCTAATCGAAATTGCAGCGTTGATCGCGGTATAATATATTTTTTAGAAGCACTTTTTTAGAAATTTTTCCGTCTTTAATTTCAAAAAGTGCTTGTTGAAGATCGTTTTCACTATATGAATTTCTTGTTTTGAATATTTCTAACAAAAATAAACTGAAATAAAAAACAAATTCATTTATTGGCACCCAATTTAATAAATCCTATGTAAATACAACTATATAATAATTAAAATTTACGAAAAATGTTTATAATTATTGCCACTGTATTTATTTAATCATTACCCTAATATTTTATAATTTTTTTTATAAAAAATTAATAAATCATTTAACTAATTATCGATAAAAATAAGTTTATTCTAGAAACTGCTTTAAAATATCCAAAAAAAAATACTTACAAAATCACAGTTGCTTATCAAAATCACAACAAAAAGTACAATAACTATGAAAGCAAAATACGTCTTCACTTTAAGCGGTTTTAAATGCAACTGACACTTTGTTGAAGAAATATTTTTTTTGTGTATTATGTGAAATAAATGAGAATTTTATACTGCTCATTAAATTTTTTAAATATAATAGTATAAGAAAGGCAAATGCTATGAAATCATAGATGTCAATAGTTGTATCCAAATTTCGAGGTGCCAATAGTTGTAGTCGTTCAATTTTCATCAATTTACCTTGTTTGTAGAAAATAATGGCCGTCGCAAAATATTTATCTAAAAGCTAAAGTAAGTTTATTAAGTAACATTATAGAAATACAGTAAAATAATAACCTTACTGCTGCTATTCTAGCAATTCTATTCTTATAACAACAATTTAACTCTTGGATTACGCACTTTCAGACTTATAACAACATTGATGTAGCACTTGGTGAAATTCTTATAGCAATATTAATCACCTTATTTCCATAAAAACATCATTATAATACCTTAAGTGCTTATAGGAGTCTTAAAGCACTAATTTTTTTTTCATAACAATAAAATGTTACGTGGGATGTTATGCAAAGTTTGAGGATTTTTTTATGTGATTTAAGACAACATTTGTTTTTATTTCTTCATTTGATGGTCGTTTTTCTAAACAGTGATCACAAAATAGTGAGTTTATCTAAAAATAAGAGAAAATTTATTAATATAAATTTTTAATTACACTGTTTTGTAATCGGTGTAAAAAGCAACAAATCAATTTTTTTAAAAAACGTGTTATCCGATATTATTTTACCATATTGTTATTATATTTGAATAAGCTGTCGTATAACAATCGTTTTGTATCAGCTATTTTTTCACCTATTTGCTAATTCCACTTTAATTTTCATACCCCAGATATTTAAATGACTTGCAATTTTTCAAATCCAATCATATTGAAAAACATTTTGATCGAAATATCTGAATACTTTCTTATCACCTTTCAGAATCGTAATTTTTTATTCTTCTTACGGTTTGGAAATTTTAATTGTTCTTGTTAGTGCTTGCAAATTATTGATACAAGCTCAAAGCAGAATGATAATAGTTGTAATTTAAAATATTTCGTTTCATTAAAACAAAATTTCAACATTATACATTTAGTTATTACAAAATAGTGAGAATTATCTAGGCTACAAATACATCAGTATTAGTTAATCACATAGGTATAGGAATTAGTATGGTAGATGGAAAATAAACATTTTATGATTGTTTACTACCCTATATATTTTTTTAATAATTTGATCGAACTAAGTTATTTCAAAAACCAACATTTTTATAGCCCTGATTGAGAAAAAAAAAACGAATTAATGGACAAATTTTTAGAAAGAAGTACAAATTTTCATTATTGAAGTTCGCTGAAATTTTTAAAATTTAAAATTAAATATCATTTAAATTGACAATAGTATCTCTCTCTAGGTATTTAATTTTTTAATTATATGATTTCATCTTAGTTTTTGTCAAACGTACCGTTGCGCACCGTATATCTACTTTTCGCCTTGCAACTTGATTAAAATGTATTTAGTTAACATAAAAGAATTAAAAATATAAAGAATAAAAAAAAATTTAAGGATTAAGGCAATAAAAATATAGGATATATCAACAGCATGAGAATTTCTTTTACTTTCTGCCATTAACTCACATTATATTTCAATTACAGTGGTAATTCATTTTATAATATAGTGTTCTCAATTTACATAAAAGCATATGCAAATAAAACGGATTTACATAATTATAGCGGACTTTTACACATACAATTATAATTAATACAAAAGTAAATTTTAATTTAAAAAAAATGTATATTACTTGTAATTTTACTATAAGAACTAACCTAATGCATTTATTACCCAAATGAATAAGTTCACTACTTAAGAATTTAAAATAATAAATAGTAAAAAAAAAATGGAGAAAAATGACAAAAAATTTTAAATGTTATTTTGTAAAAAAAGATAAACATGATATTTTTTTCTATAATACTATAATTTAATTAGGTGTATCATGTTAGTTTATTCCAATGTAATTTGGAATTAAAAAAGTTTATACTAAAGAGAAAAAAAAATAAAAAATAAAAAAATATAAAGTTATTAATTTAAGCTTAAAAATTATTTTCGTTGAATAGTAGCTTCATAAAAAATTAAAAATTAACTTTATTATATTTTTGTTTTTTTTTGCAAATTTTACAGTTAAATGTACAGTTACATGTAAATCTGAGTTTTAATGATACTTTAACAAAAGGTATAAAAGCAGCGCTTACACTTTAATATTTTTCAATAATTATTAACAATTTAAAATTGAAGAGAGAGACATTAGTGTTTACATTATATAAATTTCTAAACAATCAAACTATTTGTCATTTTTTGAACAGGGTTAATTTTTGAAGCAAAACAATAATAATAAAATTAAAATAAAATTGCTTTGTTCAATTATTTTAAATAAATATGAAAAATTAAAATGATGTAATACAAATTTAATACAAATATTTTTATTCTGATTCAGTTTGATCCAATATCATTTAATTTCACAACTTTTAGTATAATTTTTTTCATTTTATTTTCAAATTTAAATCCAAAAATGCAAACAACAAGTTCTTTATAAATTAACAACTATAGAATTGTACATATTGATTAATTTTCAAAAATCAATTTCATAAAATAATAAATTAATATTACGTTCTTATTTAACATTAAAATATGCTAGAGCTGATAGTTTCATATGAATTTAGGATAACAAAATTAAAACTTGTGTTTTTCTTACAAAATTTCAGTTCAATGCATGAAATTATTTCAAAAATTACGAATGCATATTATTAAATAATTTGATTTTCTTTTTGTGTATTTATTTTTCATATTATTTTCATTTCATAAAATTTTATTTCATAAGAAATTACAAACTTCATTATATCAATCAAAATATCCAAACATATTTGACAGAATCATTTTTGTTTTATACGCCATTGAGCATATTTTTAATTAATAACAGAAGAGAAATTTCCGAAAGCTTGAGTTAAATTTAGTTAGAAATAAAAGGTTTTAAGCCAAAATATCGACTAATCGAAGTCGAATGATCTTTTATTTTTTGTACCAAATGACTCTTTTCTATACTAAATATAAATCTATAGGTTCATTTGCTAATAGAATTTCCCCAAATAAGGATTATGTACTTACCAAAATGTTTTGGTCCATCATATTACTGGTACAACGAATAATTAAATGTTAAAAACTGTAACAATGTAAAACGTAATAACAAAATATTATATACTAGTTTCTATTTAATATTATATTCTACATCTTCACCTATACAATTGGATTAGTTTTTCCAAATGTAACAAAATGTAAACAACTTTATCTTTTAGTTCCAAAGTTTTTTCTAATGTTTATTTAACTATCTTATTTTTGTTATGCAGTTGTCTCAAAAATAATTGGTGTATAGAACAATTTCGTGCACAAATCTAATTGGCTGTAATTGTAACTCACTAAATAATAAAAACAATTCCACAATTTGCAACAATAAAATTGCTAAAAACCGTTAATTATCGGTTGACATTAGAAGTGCACTTTGAACAGAGATTACCTGCGATGTTTCTGTTTAAAAACTATTAAGAAAATATTAAGTTCATAGAAATACTATTAGATATCAATTCATGAAACAAAAATATAGTGGAACTGTTTATAATATAAACGAGTAGAAATATTAAAAATATACGCGTAAACGTAACACAATAAAGAAAAAAGATCCCGAATTTTGGCAAAACATTCTTTGGACAGACAAACAGTAAACGATACGTACGCAAAAAAAATGTATCGTTCCACCAGCATTGAAAAGAAAGAAAACAATATAATATATTATAGTTGTGCAACACACACATGGTGGAAATATAATGGTTTGGGTAGGTATTTTTTTATTGTAAAAATGCCCCTTTGCTAAACTGCCCAAATAAGTCACATCAAGTACTTAAAACCATCTCTTGCATTATAGAGTGCTACACACACTTTAATGATTATTATTTCATAAACTAGACTTTTGAGCTACAAAACAAGATAATGCACCGATACACAAGGCTGCTATTATTATATCGTATTTGAAGTTTATTGTGCAAAATGTTTTAGATTGGCTTGCTCAGAGTCATGATCTTAATGTAATTGAGAGCTTTTGACATTGAAGGAAAAATATAGTACAGGATATTGGAAAGTCAGAAACATAGACTTGGAACGTCATTGGAAATACTTCGAAATCATTAGAAATTATAAATTTTGAAAAATTTAACTGTTTCAGTCACACTTTTGTGCTGCTAATATTTTTTTAGTAAAAGTTAAATTTTTCTGCTATTTAGCACAAGGGGATATCTGTGAGAGATATTATATCGGCGTAGGACCTAATGACCATATTCCAAGGATAGTTGGAATGTCTAGCTTTCCAAAAATCTATATCTTTAGTGGCGCATCTTATCCTTTAAGGCCGAAAAGGACATTTGAAAGTATCCTTGTTGTTTTGATGTTTTTGTATAAAAAACTGTTATATGTTTAATGAGGTGATTACACTTGAAAAAACAAAAATTTTTTTTTTTGGTACAAAAATAAAAGCAGGATTCTTACAACAGCTGCAACTAAAATAATTTCACATTTTACTTGAAACTGTCAGAAAACAACAAATTTCAAACACGTACGACAAAATAACATTCGTTCGAATTACAACTATTCTGCGGTATAGACAATGAATATTAACAGATACGATATTATAATAGTCAACAAAATGAATCATACTTTGTTGTTTATGTATATACGATAAAATAATTGTATGCTAATTATTTTGATAATTTATACCAAATTTTATCGTGTATCCAAAAATTTGGCGTTTACAACACTATAATAGTAGTTTTACTGAAATTTGGGGCATTTACGACAAAATTGACGCTCAATATCTCGGCAATTATAGCTGCTAGGTCAGCACCGATTGCACAGATTGATAGAGCTTAAAAAAATTACTAAAATGGCATCAGTAACTAATTTTTTTCGGATTTTGTCATGTACGACATTATAATTGTGGTGTGACGTTGTATTATAGAAAAAGCCTAGCCAAGACTCGGAATTTGATGTGAAATCTACTTTTGATGATATCGGGCATCTTTTGATGAATCGTGAATTATGAATTAGCTATTGAATAATTATATAGTAATTAGTAAATATTAGAAATTAAGTTGTGGATAAAAAAATTGAAATATTTTAAGTGAACCAGACATTAAATTTGTAGTTGTACCAAGTTGCTAGAGTAATCTGTTAAATTTAAAATTCAACCTACCAAACTACCAATGTTATAAAAAATAAAAATATTTATTTGTAAATCTGTTAAATAGTGCATCAACGTAAATCGATTTCTATCGACAATATCCCCTTTTAAAACAAAAATAAAACGAAATTCTTTTTACTTCATTTTAATTATTATAATGATCCTAGAATTCTTAGAAAGTATATTTTTAATTTAGAAAACTTGAAATTTAATATAAAATTTCATATGATATTTTTTTTTAATAATATGTACAAAATAATACTAAAGATATTATTATTTTATATTATAATGAAATAAACATTTTTTCTTTGCTCTTCATTTGTTTTCTCAAAAAAAAAGAAGAAAAACCCAATTATAAAAACAGTATAAAAAATTATTATTTATTTTTTAAATTATAAAAAAAATGTTCTAAAGCAAATTCTATTGTGTTGCTGTCTCTTATAACTTTAATAGTATGCACATGCTAGGTATCCAATAATATATTATAATAATAATATAAGTATTAAAATATGGTAGGTACCAACATCTAGACATTATTATATAGGTAATCTAGTTTTACCGCATTATCCTTGTTGTGTTGCTTCAGTTGGGTTTTCATATGCTTATGTGTATACACATACATAATTATTATGTATTATATTATGTATTAATATATATGAATTTACAGTATTCATTTTATAATGTTATTTATATTTATTTTAATTAGTCGTAAATGTCAAAAGAAATATCTATACATTTTTTTTAAATAATACGGGTTCGAAATAATAAAAGAACCTTCGATAGACTTATTTTTAAATAGAATTGTCCGAAACATTTTGTATTCTCTCAAATTAATATTAATTTTGATAATAACCTGTGGTTTGGGTTTTATTCTTGAATATAAGAAAGGAAATTATGAATGTGGAATGTATATATTTAAAGACGACTTGTTAAGCTGAACCTTAGACTAGAACTTACCATTTGTTGTGTTTAAACATTTAATACAAAATAAAATAATGAAAAATTAAAGTAATGTGTAGAATTGAAGACTAATATAATCATAAGAATAATAATTCTTTTAGCACATTGTGATCAAATTTTGAAATAGATCCTTCACTGAAGGAGTGCTTACATCACTAACTGTTACTGCCTTATTAGAATAAATTGTATAAAAAATATACAGTTTAATGTAAAATATATTACATATAAGATACATAGTTCTACAAGAAATAGTAAATATTCTTAAATAATTTTTTTAATTATTTATATAGTCTTTCACATTCAAATTTTATTTCTCATATTATGATAGTCTTGCAAAAAACATTTACAGATTTTGAAGACATATTTAAGCTGGGTAAAAAAATAGTTTTAGCCTAGAATAAACTGAAAATAGCAATCGTTTACTCAAAACGATATAATTAAAATTATAATGTGTAGGGAATATCCTGGTAATTTGGATAAATCAATTATATTCAAACCTAAAGTGTTTTAGATTGAGGGTATATGTTATCTCGATTAAATTAATACTGCCAACCGGAGATAACGTATCATGTTTATGTAGAAATATGTAGTATTAAGGCTTAAGAGAAGTTATTTAAAACAAAAAAAATACTTGCGTGCCATAAATATTAACACCCTAATTCCACCATATTCCATGACTTCTAGTTGAAGATATTTCATGTGTCGATATAATATTTGCAATGTAAGTTTGGTCTGCCTCGACATTTTATACTATCGGATTTGGATTCAATGATTCTTTTGATGATTTTAGCCATTTGCTATATTCCAGCCACTTTAATCGCTTGACTTTAGTTTTTATGACAACTTTCACTTCATTATATAGCTCATAGAGTTCGATATTATATATCCTCCTCCAGACTACATCGATGTTTTAAGAAGATTCTATATCCGGCAAAAATATTTCTTCTCGAAGATACCATGAGCATGCTTACTTTCCTTGAGTAGTGTCCATGATTCACAGATCAGAATCGGTCGTATGAGCATTTTGTACGCTTTGGCCTCAAGATGTTTTGGCAAACCGAAGCATCAACGATTTAAAAGGATTTTTCTTTCGGGTACCTATACATTGATGTCGTCTATAGGAATGACGCTAAATACATCGAAATTATATGTACCGACAGTGATGTTTTGATAAATAAAAAGTTATTTATCGTCAACATATATTTGGTGCTTTCCTCAGTTTCCTTCCTCATTAGTTTTTAGTGAAACATCAAATTTTGGCACTCTTTTAATTTTCTCAATATTTACCAAATTTCTAAAAGCAACAACTCTTTTAGATTTCGTCAATGTTAACCTCATTTATAATAATTTTATTTGTTATTCACTTTGAAAGAACTGCAGCATTTTATGTGTTGCGCCATCCACAAATATTAAAATTTTACTTCAAAATTTTTTTGCACTGTGGATGATGCAATAATAATATTACCGTTAAATTTAAGGAATATTTTTTTTTTTTAAATAAAAATATATAAAAAAAAAATTCAAAATTTTCAAATCTAATATACAAATATTATTTTATTCTATTTATTCAGGTGGATATTATTCAATTGAACAAACAAAATCACGTTTAAGAATAATAGCATTAAATACAAATTTTATGCAACATGATCCAACATATTCAAATCAAGTAGCTGCAGCTGTACGTAAACGACATCCAAATCCTTTAAGTCATACAAATTCAGGTGGTAGTTTAGATTCAAATGAATATAAAAATTTTTATTATCATCATGGTGGTGGTGGACCGGGTGGTATTAGTAGTAATGGTGGTGGTTATAATAATCAACATCAACATCATTATCATGGTGATTTACCAACTGGATATGGTTATGGATCATCATCATCATCATCTCATCATCATTATAATGGACCAATTGGAGGACAAGTTAGTGCATTATCTGGAGCTGGTAGTGCTTATGATAATCAGGATACCCAAAAACAATGGGATTGGTTAGAGGATGTACTAGCTAAATCAAAAAGTAACAAAGAAACGGTAAGTTAAAAAATATTTATTTTTTATTTTATTTTTTCAAATTATTTCTTGTATGTCATTGTCTTTTGTTGTATTCGTTTTGATTCATTGTCTGAAAGTCAGTTTTTTGTTTTGAAGTCGTAAAGAAGAAGAAACAAACAAAAATAAAAATAAATAAAAAAAAACGAGACAAAAGAAATTAATAATGAATAGGACAGCATTTGGATATGAGGATAATAGTTTGTTCATGAATATTATTATTGTTACAATATTATTTTTCTTAAGGTATTAAAACTAGGATACTACAACGTACAACCCGAATGTTGGTTAATCTTTAGAATAATATTATCATATAGTATAGATAATATTAAGCAGAAAATAATTTATATTATCCCTAAAAATTTTTAAAATAAAAATGATGAATAAAGATGGTTCAAATATAATGAATTGAGGTCAAATATTTTTTCAATAAATAGAAATGAAAAAGGTTGTTAAGAATATTTAGAAAGTTTTTACTTGTATTCAATTTTCGCACGACTGTGGAAATTCGTCATCATCAAAATAAATTAAAAAATTCTCCTGTTAGCTGTCTACCTGTTTTCTTAGCCCATTTTCGGCCAGAAAAAAAAACATATTATATTGATTATTAGTGTGACATTTAGTGTGTAAATGAACGTTCCACTTTTTGTACATGAATTTAGTTCACTTGACGCATTTTTTCTATTGACATCGACGATATTTTCCTTCTGCTTGGGAAACAACAACATGTCTGCCTAATATTTTTTTTAAATATTGAGACTGATATTCTTCTTGGAATGATTCATATTCAAATCCTAATATTAATTTTTCAGCTACGAAAACACGACAACTTTTTTGTGGCATAGGTTTTTGATTTTCGAACAGTGTAGATTCCAGACATTTACTATTGAAAAACTCAAAACAGCAAACCACAATGGCCAATACTATATTTTTGCTATGATATTGATACGATAATTTGTAACTCCATTATCATGCAAATCGATACTATTATGTCATATTTGCAGTTATATAGAAGTAATGGTTGCTGATAGTTCACATGATCTTTCTTTTCTTTTTTCCAGCATTTAACTGTATTCATTGGTTCGATTTGATTAAAGGTAAAACAACTGTAATTTCTTTATTATCAGACCATCGACAGAATAATAATTTGTTTGTTGGACCAAACTGTAATTTTCTATATGTTTCAAATGGTGCGTTCGTTATTCGATTTTTTCGTACTGTTCCAATGGCAAGGAAACGTTTTTCATCAATCAAGCACATCGAATAGTATGATGTGATAAAGTTATTAAAATAAACCTTGTGTCGATTTGGATGTTGAATATTTTTATGTAATCGAAGTACAACGTCGGTAACTAAACCAATTTACTCGCATATTGTATGCACTAGAACAAATATCCATTAAAAGAACCATAGGCATCATATTTTATAATCGAAACCGATTGGTTTATTTCTAATATACATTTTACAATAGTGACTACCAAAATAAGACATCATCTGCTCGTCTATTGAAAAATTATCAGACCAAACATCAAATTGATCTATTTCCGGAAAATTTATAATATTTTAATTTTTTTTGAATAAGTAAGAGAGTATAGGATGCTTTAGGATGGAAAAGAAAAGAGAAATATCCAATTTATCCAAGTATATCCAAAATCAAATTCCCCAAACTATTTCGATTTCTTAATTTAAAAGAATTATAAAACTTTTGTACAATGTATTAAGAGCATAAAATTTACTACCACATAGAAAAATGAAATATCTACTTAAACGTTTTTAAAATTGTTATTTTGTTAACAACTGATCTCGTTCATGTTTTAAAAATTTTAAAATTAAATTTTCTATCTTAGAAAATATAAATTTTTTAATTTTAATCCTTGTTTATTTACGTAAAAACAAACTTGTTAAAATACAACAAAAATAATAAAATTGCTAAAATAAAATTTATCCACAAAACAATTTTGTGGTAAAATTTAAAAAGTATCTTTCTACTTGAATCTTTGATATTCCTCCGCAATAAAAATGAAATTTCCATAGATAACCTTCAAATAAAACTTTTTTATGAAATTTTTGTGGTGGGTTGTTAACGGATTTAAAAAAAAATTAAAAATTATATTCTAAGAATAGCTAGTCAATAAATAAAACTTTTCTTTTAAATTTTTAATTGAATTTTTTGTATTTTTCTATCAAAAATTAAATTTTAATTCTATGGTTAGTTAAATAAATAAATAGGTTAAAATTTTTATTATTAGACATTATGGTGTTTACATGGTTTTTTTTTTTTTGATAAAACATTTTGATAAAAGGATTTTTTATAGTGACGTATTAAATTTACACGTTAGGTGGCGTAATAGGTAGAGCGCCAGTCTTTCAACCTCCAGATTCGATTTCTGACGAAACAAAAATATGTACTTTGTACACTAAAATAAATGACAAAAACAAATTGATAGAGTTTAATTTAGTACCACCTTAAATAAAAATTAACTACGTTATATTTAAGAAGTCTTATTAGGTCCCGACTGTATAGTAGTAGTTTTTCCATATAGTTAATGAGTTTATAAGTCAAAAATTTAATAAATAAATGCCCGAAAAAACCGTACTGTAAATTTACCTAGATCAAAAATGTTAGTTCATGAGAATTTAACATAAATTTTTTACCACATCTTTGAGAAAAAAATAATAGAAATTCATAAAATATAATTTATTAAGTAATTATAATTTGAATCAAATTGCATGATGTTAATGATTTCGATTATTAAAGACTGTTTAGTTCGAAATTACATAAACTAAAAGCTCTTTTTCTGTGACATAATACGTTCCGAGAAAATTTTCCCAATTGAAATTGGCGTAAAAAATCTACTGGACCCTTGCAAAAATGAAGATTGGATTCAAGCTTGAAAAATAATTTTATTAATGATCTTTTTGCAAAACATTATAAATCACTAACAATAAATTTTCGAGTCCAAAAAGAACAACTAAAAATTTATGAGAATTCAAAACAATTTGAAATTATTTGGCGAATTCCCTAATAAAATCTTATATATTTTCACAAAGCTTTTACAACGCAATGCTTTTTTCAACTAGATTAGACAACTTTATTAGAACTATTACGAATTACGATAGTGTGCAAAATTGATTTTAAAGACATAAACCACAAAACGATAAAACCAAATAAAACCAAAAACAAATTAAAATTAACCTAAAAACAATTCACCTATTGAGCAATAGCATTGATTATATCTGATTCTATGAATTAATTTAAAAAAAAAAACAAAGTAACAAAGACAAAAACCGAATAATCAGAATATAATTATTATATCGATAAAAAAGCTTTGTTAAAATATTACGAAACAAAAAAACTTACCGGTAAAACAAATGGTAAATTTAGAAAATATATTTTTTACCTCAACCATGTTTAGCAATTCCAATAGTTGAAATTTATTTATTTTATTAACAAATAATTCAAAAGTATAAATTCTATATATTGTACATGGAGAATCATAAACCGAAATTTACGGTCTGCTAAGAACAAGAAAAACAAAATATGTTATGACATTATTATCAAGTTCCAATTCATAACACGGAAAATTTAGTACACATAAAAATTAAAAAAACTTTAAAAAGAAAAATCACCGACTACCCTTACCTACATCAGAGACCCTAGCGGGATAATAATATAACAATAAAAACTGAACAATAAGAGAAAAAGCATAACTATTGGCTTTACCCCTAAATATATAATAAATGGCCTATAGATTCGATAAGATTTAACAAAGCCATAACCATATCATAACCTTCACTATAATGGTCATATCTAATCATACCAAAACGTCAAAACCAAAATTTAAACTCAAAATAATAAAACAAAAACATTTATTTATAGAATTCATATTTTTATTTCACTTCTTTTAAATTTTGGTTTTGACGTTTTGGTATGATTAGATATGACCATTATAGTGAAGGTTTATGATATGGTTATGGCTTTGTTAAATCATATCGAATCTATAGGCCATTTATTATATATTTAGGGGTAAAGCCAATAGTTATGCTTTTTCTCTTTTTGTTCAGTTTTTATTGTTATATTGTTGTCCCGCTAGGGTCTCTGATGTAGGTAAGGATAGTCTGTGATTTTTCTTTTTAAAGTTTTTTTAATTTTTATGTGTACTAAATTTGCCGTGTATTGAATTGGAACTTGATAATAATGTCATAACATATTTTGTTTTTCTTGTTCTTAGCAGATCGTAAAAATCGGTTTATAATTCTCCATGCACAATATAATATTTACTCAATGCTACTGCGCATTTGAATTTATACTTTTGAATTATTTGTTAATAAAATAAATAAATTTCAACTATTGGAATTGCTGAACATGGTTGAGGTAAAAAAATATATTTTCTAAATTTACAATTTGTTTTACCGGTAAGTTTTTTTGCTGTAATATCGTAATATCGTAATATTTTAACAAAGCTATTTTATCGATATAATAATTATATTCTGATAATTCGGTTTTTGTCTTTGCTACTTTGTTTTTTTTTTTAAATTAATTCTTTGATCCATATTCAATTTTAAAGTGAATCTAGTTTTTCATTGTATGACGTGGATCAAGGGTTGCACACGTGGATGAAATAAGCAAACATTAAATTGTTCTTGAAGTAAGAAAGTACTTCAAAGAACAACATAAAATAAAATACGAAAAACATAACGAGAAAATAAACAACATAAAAATAAAATACGATATTGTTTAATTTTTAGTTTTTATTAAATAAAACGAAAAAATATTTCTAACAAAAATTAAAAATTGCTTTCATAGCAAAATCTTATTCTAAATATTACGTATTAACAGTTTTTTTATTAATATTTGTTTAATAACATTCATCTTATAAAATCAAAAATAACAAATTCATTTACCTTAAAAATAATTTCACAGGTTTGTTAAGTAACTTTAATCTTAACTAAGAAAACAATATTTTTGTACTTAGGTATGTAATTTTAATTTTTTAAATAATTAGCAGCTTTCACAGCCCTTATCTTGTGTAACATGGTAGTACGTTTGAAATAGTATAATAATTATTTAAGCAAAGCAGTTAGATAAGGTACGTTTTCACGAGGACGATATTTCGGTAAGTCCTTTATGTCACTGATTTTATTTTTGTCAATTTTGCACTGCTTCGAAGTAAGAGGCTGAACATTAAACAAATTTTTTGGTTTTGGAAGCATCTTCTTGGATGGCTTCCTATTTATGCTAATGTAATTATAGTCCAAACCCTAAAAGGATGTTTTATATTTAATAGCAAAAAGTTCATCCTTTTCATATAATATGCATTTTATTTTTGAAAATGGAACCTTGCTAAAATCTAATTTTGCGGAAGGGATAGACAAATTTTTAAAATCGTGATGTACTACTGTCATATGCATTACTTTCAAACAAATTTTCTTTGACTGCATTTCGTTGAGTAACTTTACAAGATGCAAGGGGCTATGCATTTCCAAGTTTTTTAAATTCCTATCAATGAAACAATGAACGCGATCAACCTCTTGAATATATATACTTTATACTACTTGAATATTTCTTTATACTTCAACCTCTTGAGTACCTCTTTATACTTCAACCTCTTGAATATATATACTTTTTATATGCGCTCTTTATATATACGGTAAAAATGAAATATGTATATAAATAAATGTACATAAATCAAATTGACATTAAGAAAACCCGTTTATTTTTAAAAAATTTGACAGCTTTGAACACTAATAATGGTTGTGGATCAAAATTGAATTGAAAAAAAAATTATAAATTAGTGATCCATGTGTATTATACAATAACGTGGATCAAATAAGGACATATAATTTCAATAGTTGATATTTCATATATTTTGTGATACAAACGCCAAAATTTTGGATATAGATCAAAGTTGCATAAAAAATTATAAAAAAGTGGATGTGGTTCAAAGTTACCTCCCATTATCGCAAAAAGTATTAGATATAGAAGAAAACGGGTAAGACAGAAAGAAAGAGCATGTCGCAAAACCTCAAGAAATGTTCTAATGTCAAAAATGTCAAAATGGCGTATAGATCAACCAAGCTTTCAACCCACCATATGTCAAATAAAAACAAAAAAAAATCAAATTCATCTGAAATTATGTACATCTATAAAATAAAAACAAAAAAACAAATACATACATCTAAAATAAAAAATATAAAAACAACAAAAAAACAAATCACTTGAATTCTTCATTTTTTATCTTTTTAAGTAACTGTTCCTAAATTTTGATTATTTGTAGTAATAATATAGTTTTTATTAACATTATGTATATGTAGGTATATACATACCTCTTTAATGCCAACATTTTTTATTTTTAGTAATTTTATCCACTAAATGCCACTTACTATAGGGAATATGTCGGAAACGAAGCGCAGTATATGAGGGACGTGTATTTATATGTCCTAAATAAAATTTACTAACCACAAAACTTTTTATTAAATACGAGAGGCTTCTGCTATATTGTGCGAAGTCTATGTCAGTACGTAAATTACTGTTTTTAAAAACTTTAAATTTGACTTCAACTTGAATTATAATTACTCAACAGGGGCCCCTAGTTTAATTATATTACAATACAAAATTTACCAAAATATGATATTCTTAAATAAAATAAATTTTGAATTTTAAAATACCTAAATGTTATAACAATAGATTAATTTAAAACAAACAAAAAAAAACATAATCTGAATTATAAAGAAAAATAATTATGGGAGCAAAAGAATATTTGTTTAAGAAATTTTCTCTACATTTTAAGTTATTTTAAAAATAGAAATATAATACTTGGGTATGTACACAAACTTTATAATAAAATTTTTCTAAAAATAAACGAAACTAAAACAAGCACAAAAAAAGTAAAGAAACAGGACATTATTTGAGAGAAGTTATCTTTGAAAGAAATTTTCAAAAATGAAACTAAAAATAAAAATTTTGCAATGATAATTATTATTTGTATTTGTTATGTATCTTTAAAAAGACTAGCTATGTAATATGTCTTTTTAAAATAAAAATTTAAATTTAAATTTTTATTATGATTATAAAACTGTAAAACTAGACTAGACATTTAAGCTTCAAAATAATAATAAAGATAACTGTAGTAGTATGTACATGAAAAATACAATTATATACCTTAAGGACATCATCATTTATTATGACTCTTTTTTTATCTTATTTTTCTTCAATATTTCGGACATTTTATTTCAAAAGTAGATTTACATTATATTCTTATTATGTACTTTTTGTTTTTTTGTTTTCAAAATTTTAATAACTTTTTAAGTTTGAAAATGACACGTGTTCGGCTGTATTTTTTTTTTTAAATAAAAGTTTTTTCAAAGATTACAACTAATTTCCTCTGGCCTTATTATTTTTTTCTTTTTTGTTTTGCTAACATAATACTATACTAGTACAATATTACAAAAATATTTTTGATAAAATATTGTGTTTAGAAATAAAAGCCTTCCATAAAATTCCATTTTTAGAGAGCACTGAACAGTAGAAAATAAAAAAAAAATAAAAAAAAATAAAAAAAATGGAAAATTATTCAGAAAATTTTTTAAATAATACTAACGCTTAGTATTACAATAATAGTAAAACAAAGTACAATAGTTCTTGAAAATTTTGTTAATTCATTTGTTAAAGTTTATTTAGATACATGTTATTGTATGTGTGCTTAAAAATTTATTAAATTTATTTTTCACGACGATCTTTCAAATATCATTCATTAATGAAATATGATAGAGGTATTCCAAGATCATTCTAATAATATTGTTTTATAGATAAATCATTTTAATAATATTGATATAAGGTACTTGCGGTAAATAAGGCCTAGCGGCTAATAAGGCCTAAACCTAAAAAAAAAAATTATCTTAGAGACTTCGAATCCATTAATTATTACACAAACGTGCTAAAACATGTAAACAATATTAAAACACATCTACTATTGCGTCAGTATTTATTGTTCATTTAGTGAGAGTGCACGCTTTCTTAAAATTATAATATTGCGTTTCAAAAAATTGTAAGTTTTTGTTTAAATATGCGTAATATGTGTTTTGTTTTGTTTTTAAATATTTTATTTTGCGTCTCAATATTTTGATGAAAGTAAAAATATTTTTATATTTTAAAATTACAATGTATTTTAAGGTTTACTGAAAGTGAAGGGTACTTATGGATAACAAGGCCTGTCAAAAACATTTATAGGCCTTATTATCCTTTCGTTTTTTTATTTCCCAAAGTACTAAATATTTATTTATATTTTAAATTTGAGGTTGATAGAACTGTTAAATTTATTTTTTAAAGTTTCAGTCATAGTTATTGATCTGAAAAAACGAGCACTGTGGCTCGAAGAAGATTTAGTTGCTGCAGTTCGAGCTGTTCAAAGAGGAATTTTATCTACATATATCGCTTTAGAAAGATATAAAATTCCTCGTAGGAACAATTCGGAATCATGTTGAAAGTGGTAGATTAAAAAAATCTATGGGACGCAAATCAATTTTAAGCGCAGAACATGAGGCTAATTTGGCACAGAGAATAATAAGATTCGAAATAGGTCTACCATTAACTCCAAATATTTTACGTCGCGACGCTTCTAAATTTTGTGAAATAAAGGATATCAAACACTGTTGTAATACAAAAACAAAACTAGCAGGAAAAGATTGGTTAAAACTATTTTTAAAGAGAAATCTCAATATTGTAAAAAGAAAAGCCCAATGTATGAATCCAGGTAGAGCTCAAAAATTAAATAAATTTATTGTGAAAGATCATTTTGAAAAAGTGCTTAAAATTTATAGTTTGACTTCAAATATCATCCAGAACTTATATATGATATTGATGAAAAAGGATGTCGTCTTACTTTACATCATCAGCAGTCTGTTTTTCCTTTAAAAGGAGCTAAACGTATGCATTTACAAGCATCTGAACGTGGTGAAACTGTTACCATTGCAGGTTGTGTTATAGGCTTTGCAATCCGCCTATGATAATTTTCAAGGGGAAAAGAATAAAGCTTGAGTTATATGATAATTTACCTGTTGGAACATTAGTTGAACAATCAAATAAAGGTTACATGAACAGCATTTTGTTTATAAAATTCCCCAACCTTTTGAGTAAATATAAAAGTTCGGGGAAATGTTTATTAATTTTTGACGGAGCGCATGCCACCTGGATTTGTCCATAGTGGATGTAGCTGATGAGCTAGGTATAGTTTTATATCGCTTACCGTCGAACACAACCCATGAACTTCAACCTTTAAATAAAACCGTTTATAGATCTTATGAGCATCATTGGGATAATGAACTCTTACTATATTTACATCAACATCCTGACATAAAACTTACTAAAGCACGTTTTAACATTATATTTTCCCGAGTATGGCCTAAGTGTATGACACACGATAATATTACTAATGGGTTCAAATCAACTGGTCTTTGTCCATATAATGCTGCTGCAATTCCGGATGTTGCATTTGCACCGTCACTTGTAACAGAGTTGCAATATATTGATGAGCCACGTCCTAGTACACCTGTACCATCAATCTCATTCACAGAAATACAACATGTTGATGAATCGCGTCCTAGAACACCTGAGCCATCAACCTCTACTAGAATTACAAAGTCTCATTACTCAAAACCACTTAATACTACCGATATTTATGATATGATTTATTCTGATTCTGAAAGTGATATTCCGCTCTCTGAATTTCAAAATGAAATAGGGATGCCATTAAAAGAATTGTTGCCAACACCAAACTTCAAAGTCAAAAAATTTACCTGTCTCTAAACGAAAAAAAGCAATAAACTACAGGGGTACTAAAGTCACAAAGGACTTATTTAATAAAAACAAAAAACAAGAAAATTAAAATTATGCTGAAACTTAACGATTTTGAACATTTTATGTGATTTTTAGTGACTTATTAAATTTAGGTTTAAGATGAATTTAACCAAAAAAATTACTGAATTAAATTTAAGTTTTTATTTTTTTACTTTTTATTTTTTTACTTGTTTCGTTTATTTATTTTATTTTATAATTTTAATTTAAAAATTAAGTTTTTAATCGAAGGCTTCAATATACTGCAGAGATAGGCCTTAATGTACTGCACTAGTAAAATAAGGCCTATTTTGTTATTTTTTAAAAACATGTAATTTGCTTAATTTTTAGTTAGAGATGAATTGTTTTGTTTTTGTTATTTCTTTGTTTGTAACATTCTATTAATAAGAAATACAATAAATATTATTAAGTTGATGAAGTATATTTTGTGTTTTCATAAAATTTACGTTAGGTAGGCATCATTTGCCTCAGTTACCTTACTAATATTTCACAGAGATCTTAGAGATTTAATATTTATGTTAGTTTCTAATAAATTTATCTTTTTCCTATATCTATTTTTATAATTATCTCCATTCATCAGTTTTATTTTTGTTTTATTGATACATATTCATTTTAAAAGAAATACCGATTTGTGATGAACACTACCGGGTAAAAAACCTTAAATTAATTCTACTTAATTTGACAAATGTTTGACGTTAAATGGTAAAAAAATAAATAGAAGTCACATTTTTTGAATTTAGATCTCATCATCTACTCCCTACTGAGACATTTAGAATAGAGTAAACTATATTCATATTTTGAAATATAGATTACAACAAACTAGTTATTAAAAGGAAGAAACATCATCAACAAAACTTGGAAATTTATAATAGCAAAATAAACAGCTTAGGATCACAAAAATTAGTATTTGTACTTTTACATTTCTGTTTCCTAATAACAAGAGATATAAACAATAAAGTAGGTGTTTACATCTAAAAAAAAATTTTAATTTTATTTTACTGATACTAGTGAAGCTCCTGTGCAATTGAACAGAAGCAGTTCTTTCAGATACGATTTTATATAAAAAGAAATATTTGTTCCGGTATAATTGTAGTTGTTTTCTGAATTGCTTGATAATTGAATATATATATATATATATATAATGAAATTAAAGTATAATACCTAATACTTTATGACGAAATTTATACTAATTTCAATATAACTTAACACAATAAAATCCCATTACTCTCAACGTAGTAGATCGGTGTATTTTAATTCGTTTATATTCAAAAACGTTTGTAGTCACAATTCTGTTACAGCAATAGTCAACAATTTGTTTGAAAGAAAGCAATAAACTTCATATGTTCATACACTCGATGTCGTTTATATAGTCAAACATTAAAATAAAAATATAACCCCAATTTATTTAATAAAATAAAAAAATAAGTCAAAAGTGAATTATTATATTAAAAAACTGATGTATAGGTACATATATAGTCTTTTTCTGTTCTTTATTAAAAATATGTATATTTTGCCTGTTCTTTATTAAAAATATGCATCTTGTGTATTACATCATATAAGATATAGTTTACTTAATCATGACAACAATTTCACTTCTTTGAATTGGTGAGAAGTGGTGAAAGAGAACTGAAATTAATGTTTAAAATTTAAATAATATAATAAAATTTGTAACGCTGAAAAAAATATTATGTAATCGCTGGTGTCATCTAAAATAGGTACTAATATGTTAATAATGCCTGTAAAATTTTCCACCACTGTGAATTAAATCAAACAGCAGTAACACGGACCCAAAAATTAAAATGTGAAGTTTTCTCAAAATATTACCGCAAAAAATTATTGATTAAGGTACAATAAAAAGTGAACTGTCAAATTACTTTGTTATAATAATATTCCCAAGTAAATTTGACAATGCTAAAGAAATTTTGAAAGTTATCTTATATCAGCTGTTTTTATAAAAAAGTTCATATTAATTAAAAATAAAAATGGATACAAGCAATTTAATAATATTTTAGTAATTATTTTTAAATCTTATTTAAATAATTTGTCCAAATTCTTTTCAGAAATAAATACATATTTGATTATATATTTTTGGAATTAATTTAAATTACTTAAAATTTCGATATAATTACTGCCATCTATTCGAAAATAGAATATTGCTTCATTTAACTTTTGAACTGAGTAGGTACCAGCATTTAGTAAATTCATCATAAAAGTTCCATATTCTAAAATGCAAAATGAAAACGTTGCTGAAAGAATCAAGTTTTTTTTTTTTTTTGCAACATTACTGTTTGTGATGCGCAAACTATAGCAAATCTCTCATCGTAGAATTTTTTATGCTTTGCTTGCTGTTGTACTAACAGCTGGTTGACATTTCAAGTTTTATTTGTCATTTCCTTCGTTCAATTATTGTTCCACTTGATGCAAATACATTTTCTATCTTCAGTATCTATACTGCTCAATTTTTTTGTCCTTGAGTTTCACAACAAAAGTACGATTTCTTTTTTTTTTCTATTTTAACAAATTTTTATGTTCTAGGAGTAGGAATATCATCATATTGTGATGGTTCACAATTTTCCAAGAATACGTTCAAAGCGATATTTAATAATTTTTTATTAATTTTAATTAAATTTTTAAAAGCATCACTGTCAATAATTATGATAGCAACACAAAGCATCATTGTCGGATTGCATCATGAATTTTTTACTGATACAACTACAGTGGTACCGTATTATGATTTTCAGAACACATAAATCATATTTTTCACTTGAGCACTTCAAAGAGTTTAAATGGGGAAAAAAATTACTTTTTAGATGAGTACCTATCGACCTTAAGAAATAAAAAAAAATTAAAGTATTATTTTTTGTGCCCGAATAGTTAGTACTATTTTTCAAATAAATAAAATTAAAAGTATTTTTTAAAGTCATCAAAACAATTCAAAATACCCAAAAAATAATATACCTATTAAAACTTTTAGGATTTTTCTGGTTTGTGTCTTTGAATGAACCCACCTCATCCTTATGATGTCTCTAATTTACCAATGCAACCACACATTTTCAAGATCAAATCATAATATTTAATCTGTAAATGAAAAAAATACGTAACAATTTCCAGAGTCTTCTCAACCGATTTTCATTACTAATTTTTTTTAAATGATAGATATTTAAAAGGAAACTTAGCAATTTTAAATTATTTTTCAAAATCTTTAGCCCAAACCGGCCAGCCCTAGGTTATATTTAATCTGTAAACAACTGAAAATATATGGCTATAAAATATTCAACTAATAGCGAAACCGATCTTAAGTCGTCAATACTATACGATTTATTTTTAATCGATGAGTGGTTAGTAAAAAATAAATTAGTTATAAACCTAAAAAAAACTAAAATCCTCTTATTTGAAAACAAAACTTTTGCTCATCCCACCTTCTTATTTAAAAATGATCAAATTGATGTTGTTATGAACTACAATTACTTAGGAATGGTGATTGATTCTAATCTCAAATGGGTAGAGCATATAGACTTTGTATGTAAAAAAATTGTCCCTTATATATTCATATTAAAAAGACTGAAACAATTCTTAGATAAAAAAAAGCCTCTTTGTTATTTTCTCATCCTATATTATTTTCAACATTACATATCTAAATCCAATCTGGAGTAGAGCATCAAAGACCCACATAAGTAAATTAAATGTTCTTCATAAAAAAGCTATCAAAACTATTAATAATTACCCAATACTACATCCAACAAACTTACTATACTCCCCTGAATTTCCAAGCCTCGATTTTATATGCAACAGAGAATTATACATATTAGCTTTCAAAATTATAAATAACTATATCAAAGACAACTTCATTCAAAAGTATATATTTTTGAATTTTGAGTTTTTTTTCTTTTTTCTTTTCACATTTTAAACTCTATGATTTATTGGCAGAATTGTATTATTTTTATTTGTTGTTGTTTTTTTTGCTTTTTTTCTCTTCTTCTGGCTCTTATATCTTGTCTTAATACTTTTTTCAATCCATCATAAAAAATATAAAATGTAATTAAAACAATAGAAATAATAATAGAAATAGCAATGCAAAAAAAAAAAAAAAAAATAATTGGTAATAAAGTAATAAAATTAAATGCAAGTAAAATTATATTAAAAAATATGAAACTAATTAAAATGCACTTTTGCATATATTTTATATTAGTTCTATATTATTATTGTATATTCATGTGATCGTTCTAATCCGTATTAGGAAAATAAAAATTGATTTATAATACACAATTCGACCAGACAGCTTAGACTAGGTCTTAAACATATATTTGTGCATCTTAAATTAATTAGTATATAATGTTAATCTTAATCTAAACTACTTTTTTTTTATCTTTTTCATCTTTTATTAAATCAAATATAAATATTCTCTATACTTAAGATCATGTTACTATTAGATTTAATAATAGATTTAATAATAAAATTGAACTTTATCTTATAAATATTTGAATAAGATTATAATTATAACAAAATTTGTATTTTACTCGTTTGAAATAATAAAGAAAAAAAAAAAAAAAAAATAACGATAAAAATATGTGAATTATTTCACAACCGATTTTCATTATTATTCTTTTAAATGATAGATATTTAAAAGGAGACGCAGCGAATTCAAATATATTTTCAACCTTTATTCATTTTGAATTCGAAATTTCAATTTAAATTTCATCTCATTTATAAGTTGTATACATACATTTTAACATACAAAAAATTTAATTTATCTAATTAGCGCAACTTATCCATATACATAGTTTTTGTTTTTTCTTGCCAGAATTATATTCAAATTTGATTTTTATCTTTTAAATAAAATATAACAAATATGGTTGTTGTCTAAGATAAATAAATGAAAAAAAAATGATAGTACCATCATAAATAAATTGTAATTATTAATGAAATTATATTAATTATTATTAGTTCATAGTGAAATTGGTTACCATTTTTTATCAAATTTTCACGAATTTCATGGAGCGGGCGGGAATACTCTAGAACCATCTAGAATCATCTGCTAAAAATCCTTCTTAAAGGAAAAGACGAGAAAGCAAAATATTATAGAGAACATTATCATAGGCCAATATTGAGTTTTTATTTAATTCCTGTTGTAATTATAAATCCATCAGCTTCTTTATCTCCACAACGTTGTAGGTAACATAAAATTTTAAATCACAACGGACAGCTGCTGTACATCGGAGATCCCATGGAGGTAACAACAAGTAGATTAGGAGAAATAAAAATATACTTTATTCTGCAAAAATTTGACAATATGCTAAGAAAAAATTAATTGTTTTGAATTTTTATTTTTTTAATGCTGAACTAATGGTTGTAAATGTAAATCAAAGATAAGCTAATAATTCTAAAATTATATTTAAGGTAATGACTTTACATGAAACTTTAACTAAAAATAAATTTTATAAAAATAAAATAATAATACACTTCCCTCTCATCAATCTCTATGTATTCCCAAATACATTCAAATTAAAAATAGTTTTCAACTCGAATTGTTAATACAGTTATAATTTAAAGTTTTTTTTCAACAAAAAATAAGAATAAAAAATCTCTCTACAAATTTTATTGTAAGTCTCATGTCTTTCTATTTAAATGTATTGTCAAGTAGCTATATATTGAAAATTTTATAAAAAAAAAAAATTTTGAATACCTACGATTTTCAAATTTGAATACCAAAAAAACTGAATTCTTGAAAACTCCTTTTTTCTATATTGAAGGATAATAGAAAATAAAAACAAATTAAAGGAAAGGCAAAAAAAAAAATTTAAATATGTTATTATGAAAGTCAATATTAATAAACTTGTAGAATATAATAGAATTGGATGCAAAATAATTCTTTAGAATTTAATGCAAAAAGTATATAAAAAAAATAATAAAATAAAGTTTTATTGAATTTAATCATTTAATTAAAATGAATTTTTGACTAGATATTATTGCATTGCGAACTAACGTAAGGTTAATTTTATTCTAATATTATATTTTCTTACTGACTTTAAGATTACTTTATTGTAATAAATTTTAAAGCTTTTAATTTTGCTATGCAGATGAATTTGCAAAGTGTGTCATTTACAAACATGCATACCTATATAGCTACATAATTTTTAAAATAGGGTAATTTGAACAAATTCAGTTTCAGAACTTATTATAACAGTATTTTCCCACATAAATAAGCTGATAAGCCAGTAATTTAATAAATAAATGCTTGAAATATTGTAGGTGTTTTTGGGAAATAAATCTAAATTGACAATGAACAACAAGCTACTACTTTACAAAACAATCATAAAACTGATATGGATAAGTTGCAAAAATCTGGGGTACCTCAAGCAATACCAACATTCATTTAATACAAAGAGCACAATCAAAAATAATTAGAACGATAGCGAGAGCCGAATGGTATGTGAGAAATGATGATCTACACTGTGATTTAAAAATACATACTGACAATAAATGAAGAAATTAAAAAGACAAGTTTAAAATCAACAACAAAAAATATCAACCCATTCCAAGAATGAAATTAGCACACTACCAGAACGAGACGCCTGAAAAAATACAGACCACATGATTTAATAAATAGATTTTAAGTTTAAAATAAACAAAATATAATTTAAATGAATTTTAGAAAACATTACTATAACAAAATAATTGTATAGTTATACTCTGCCCAAAATGTAAGGAAAGTTACTAGGTGTCTGATATTAAGACAGATGTAAATAAAAATAGAAAACAAAAAAAAAATATATTGTAGAAGTTTGTAGTATAAACTCGCAGTACCGTACTTAAATAAGTACGAAAAGGTGATTCTACCAAAAAATACCATATTACTAGAATTAATACAACATTTTATTGAACTTGATCTGTATTGATTTCATTGAAAACATCAGAACTATACTGTTTAATATATAAAATTATTAAAATAATTTCTGTATTTCCACAAAGAATCAAATTTAATCATTACAATTATTTTTTATTTGCCTTTATTTTAATGCACAATTAGTGGGATATGATCACAGCCGATATGTACTGTATAACAGCAGACCGCTCTCTCTATCTCTATTTATATAACAAAACTTATCCAAATTAGTTATAAATTAAGAGTATAACTACCAACAGCTAAAATAAATTTGAAATTTTATAAAGTCTGAAGAAATTTATATTTTATAACATTAGGTACATCTTTTAATAATAGTTCATTCTTTTTAAGAAAATGTGAAAATGTCAATCTCAAAAATTAGCTACCTTTCTATGTATATGTACATAATTTTCCATTATTCAAAATACAAATCGATTTTTTTTTTGTTCCGACAATTTTCGAAAATCAGTCAATTAATCATAATCAAAAGAAATTAATTGAACTTTTAAGAATTTTGTTTCCTTGAATAAAATTATGTATACTAAATTGAATTAAATTCATAAAAGATCATAACAAAAATTTAATTTTGCTTCCTTGTTAATTCAATCTTTTTTTTTTTTTTCATAAGAATTATAAGTTATAACAATAAATTTGGTAATAAAAAAATCTTGAAAAATTAAATCTACACTTTACCGTCAAGTTCCGAAATTCATATTAGTTTTGTTAATTATTTTTTTTATTATTCTTATTGTCGAATATTTTTTGTCGAATAATTGTTTCATTTTATAATCTTGTATACTTTTCTGATCTGCAGCATTCATTGTTGGATGGCTTTCCTGTTGGACAGTTTACACTCGCTTGTACAGTCATTGTAGTTTTTGTCAAACGCGGGTTGAGATTTTTATGATTTCAATAACTTTTCTTCATCTTCTGTACATAACTACCAATACACAACGTTATTTTGTTCTATGTTGTGAGAAAGGTAGCGGTTTTTGTTTTTTATATTAATGTTTTAAATTTGAGTTATATAATATTTATACGAGCTAATTTAAGTTCTCCATTAAAGTTACAAAAATCATATAAATCAATTAAAATTTTAGTCACTTTGCTTAGTTAGAACTTGTTGTAATGTACAACAATATAAGCTATACTTAAGTTATTAAAAAAAAATTAAATTAGATTTCTGTACATTTATAATTTCAACTAAAGTCAATGCTTAGTATAACGTTGATAAAAATGAATTGAAATGAAAAGCATTAATATTAAAAGACGTATTAGATCTTAATTGTATTTACAGCGCTCCTATACCTATTTTACAGTACTAATAGGTGCCTGGTGATGCCTCTTGATGATTTTTGAACCATCTGTTACTTTTTCAGCTAACTTACCTAGCTACATACGTGAGAGCAAACATTTGTTCATTTAAGTTTTCCATCAAAATATTACCAAAAAAAAATACGTCATTATTTTTGATTTCATTCAAAAATAACTTTTTAAAACTTTAAGAATTAGAAAAATTCTTTTGAATTAGTTTTCATTACAAATAAAATATGTACTTACATTATATGGAAATACATTGTTACTTACATACAATATTATGTCATTTTCAAAATTTTAATTTAATATTTCATTTCATTAACTTCTGTGTCAATTAATAATAACTGTATATAATTCAGTTTCGCATCACATTTCTCTCACTCCCAAGAAAAAAAAAAACAAAAACAAAAATAGAAATAAAAAACTTTGTACTAAATATCGCTGTGTAGATATTCATTTCCGTTATAACGGTATTTTTATGTTAATTTTATTCATCAGCCGCCAGTTGTTGTTCTCTATAATCATTTTTTAATCCTTTTTTGTAATTTGTTTTTTTTTTGTTTTTGTTTTTTTTTTTTTTATTGCTGGTTTTCATTTATTTATATATTCATGAAAATATGTAGGTATTGTAGATATATATAAATAGTAATAGTAATTTAAATAATAATAACAATAAAAAAAAAGAGAAAAAAAACCAACAAAAAGTGAAAACAGTTTTTAAGGAGTAACAGTAAAAAAAAATTAAAAAAAAAAAATTCTAATTAAATAAACCATCAGCCGGAACAGAAGAAAAAAACGTGAGAGGAAAAGGAAGATATCGTTTTTTTTAACGATTTTCACTTTTTTAAGGTTTGAATTGGTTGGACTAAACGAGACATTGTTGGAATTAATATTATTATATTTTTTTGTTTTTTATTTCTACCTGAAAATAGAATTAAAATTCATTTAATTTCAATGACTTCTAAATTATATTTTCATGAAGTGAAATAAAATACTCATCATCTACTACCACTTCTACTACTACAAATACTATTACTATTACACAACTCTAGGAATGGCTGCGATTCACTGAAATTAACTTAGTCTTCTTTTATTTATAAAAAAAAAAAAAAAAAACAGAGTAAAGAGTATATACAATAATTGGTGTTCTTATAGAAATGAATGAAGAGGATGAAAAATTAATTAGAAAGTTCAAATTAGATTAATCTGGTCAAAATGAATTAAACGATACCAAAAAAAAAAAAAATAAAAAAAAAAACAAACATAATAATAAAAAAACTTTATTTTACTAAATTAATTTTAGATTTCACCCTTTGTTCTCTTTCTATTATACACACAAATTTCTTTTGAATATCACTTAACATTGATATTTTCTATTATTATTAAATTTTGTACAATTTGATTTATTATTATTATTATTTAAGCGTCCAAATAATTCTCAACAATAATATAATTATAAATATTTCATTTGTGAGAAATAAAAATTAAATGATAATAAATTTGGAAAAATAATAAATAGAGTTGGAACAATATTAAAATAGTTGATTTCGTTGTTTTAGTTTTTCTAACTATTTCTATGTAGTTTTTTTAGTTCGTGAGATTGGATCAAATGTTGATTCCAGCTTGACATTTTCGATAAAATCGATAAAAAAGCAGCATTTGCTTTAATTAATCCATTGTGCTTTTATTTGCGAATTAGATCCAAACAAAAATCTCTGATGAATCACTAATAACCAAATGTTGAGATGTGGGTGCAATTTCAATGTTATAAGATATAATCGGAAATTCTTCTCTGCGGGGAAATTTAAAAGTAACTAACGTTAAAAAATTAGAAACAAATAGATTCAAGTGGTTTAGGAACGACATCGATTTTATCTGTTAATTTTAATTGTGATAAAACCTCTATATTAATAGTTTCCAATATCATCAAACAACTTCTTGTTTATTTGTAGATTCTTTTGTACTTAAACGTCTCCTAAACAAAAAAAGTGTCAACCAAAAATATTGAATTAAAAAAATTCAAAAATTTCCGTAACATATTTTAATTTAAAAAATAATTATTCATAAAGTCCCAACTCTTATAAACAAAATATATTTTCATTTTCTTCTCTTAATTAACTTATTGTTCTACTTTATTTTATAAAATATTTCTATCTCTTTTATTCATATAGCATAATAATATCTAGATATTATTTAATCATATTATTATTATATAACTACTGAAATGTAGCTTTATTATGCGATTGTGTGTTGAAATTGACGATTTCTCTATTCTACATCGTTGTGGTTTTGTTAATTTTTTTTTCTTTTCCTTTTTTTCACTCTTATTTTGAATGGTACAGTAAAAACTCGCCGACATAGTATAATCTGGAGCGCTTATGGGCTTCCAAATCGGTTTAATTGAATAAGATTTATTCTTGCCAGAAAGTTTCACCCCAAACAGTATCTCTAGCTAACCAGAAAAAGAAAATTTATTTTTAACCTCAAAACAACAAACAAAAAATAATAATAATAATATAATAAAATATATTATATTATAATATGATGGTGTGTGTACCTTCAAATATAGTCCTTTTGGGTATATAATATAATATTATATATGTATGTGTTAGTAAGAAAAATTATTTTAAATTATATTTTTATATCTACTTATACTTTGAATATGGGTAGCTATAAATGTATGTTTTGGAAATAAATTATATACAATCTCATAATATTAAAAAAGAATATGTATATGTGTATAAAGATACAGTTATGATGTGCAATTATAAAATGGTTTTAACTGTTATATTATATAGCTACAACTGTTATTTTATTGTTCTTCTATTCATTTTTAGTTTATGTGGTTTAAGAGGTTTTTAAGCGATTCGTTGTTATTTTTTTTTTTTCTGCTGTTTAAATTTAAATTCGAATAATTTTTTTTGTTTTAGTTTTGGTATTTTAGACGGAAAAGGAGAGAAAATAAAAACTAACCAGTGATAAATGAGAGTTAGTAATAATAAAAGCAGATAATAAAATAAAAACTATTTTTATACTGTGAAATTATAATTTGTTTGTTATATTTTATTTATGTTGCATTTCATTATTAAATTAAAACAGATTTTTAAAGTTTCAAAAATAAATAATTATTATAAATTGTGTAATTCTGAACATTACAAAGGAACATTTTTAATTTAAAATTAAATGCAAATGAATAGAATTTTGTTTCAAATTTTTAGTAATTATAAAAATGCTTTTATTTAAATAATATTTTTATGAAAGCTTAATATGTTATAATAAACTAAATATTTTTTATAAAATTATGAGAACAAATTATTATTATTAACATTTCATAAAATTTAAATAATTAAATTTATAATTTTTGTGTACAAAAGCTGAAACAGATCAAAGGTTTTTAAAAGTTTTGAAAGTAAAGTGTTAGCGGGATCAGGTCCATATTATATTTTTAGAAAACCTTGTCAGAGCCAAAATCTTATTTATAAAGTTTTTTCTTTTTTTTTTTTGTTGAAGATCTAATTTAGTTCTCTGATGAATAATCAATTTAATACTAAGTTTGACTTTGAGAGATAATCTGACCTAAAAATAAGTTAGTTTTCCCAAAAGTAAATGAAATGATAGTCTGGTGTACAACTTAATGACTTAAGTCTCAACATAATGACTTGAGTCTAAGCATGATATAATATATGAGAAAATATTTAATAATTATAACAGTTATTAACTTTCTATATAGTAATTTCGTCTCTTATGAGGGAGATGTTGTATCGGCGTACAACCTAATGACCATATCCCGAAGAAAGCTGGGATTGCTAGCTTTCCAAAAATATATATCTTTAGTGGCGCATCTTATTCTGCAATGACGAAAAGGACATTTGAAAGTATCCTTGTTGTTTTGACGTTTTTTTATAAAATCCGTTATATCTGTTGATCTTTTAGGTATATATATACATATATATATATTCCGTTATATATTCTAGAAAGATAACGCTCTGGAGCATATTTGAACATATATTTGATGGTGATTGGTGCTGCTAGTTTTATATAGAAAAAGAATAAAAAAAAAATTTTTTCTAATAAACGCTTATATCTTTCAAACTATTCGTAAACATAAAGTATGTATGTAGCAAAAAAAGAGACCTTTCCAGCAATATATAAATATTGGGGTGTCTTGTGGTAAAATCTTGAGGTATTTGGTTTTTCAAGAAAGCAAATAAAGATTGTTTTTTTTTCAACATTTTCTTTGAACTACAATATCACCATAACGGCAGCACCAATCATCACCAAATGAATTTTCAAATATGCTCCTCCAGACCGTTATCTTTCTAAAATATTAAACTGAATATTCCGGGTGTTCCAGAGCATGCGTATCAGCTTTTTAAGAAAGAAAGGAGCCGTTACTTTAAAATTTAGAAAAATTATGTTAACTAAATCGAGGATGCTCTATCGATTGGTAATATTTTCAACTTTCGAAAAGGACCGCTAATCGGTTTTTTAAGATCAAAAATAGCCGAAATTAGCCGAAATCGAGATTTTCAAATAGTAAGGGGTACTTTTCAATCCAAATTCGGATTCTACATCAAAAAATAAGAAACTTTTGTAAAGTAATTTTGCAACTTTGTAGGAACCCAAAACTGAGATAAAAAATATGATAACATGAAAGTCAAATTAATTTATAAAAATGATTATCATTAATTTTAGTTTACCAAAGGAAAATATTGAACATTTTTGTTTTATTGTTATTAATTTTAAAGAAAAATATTAAAAAACAAAATTTAACATATTTAACATAATTTTCTTATTTTTTGTCGTAGAATCTGAATTTGCTTTAAAAAATACCCCTTCCCATTTGAAAATCTCGATTTCGGCCAATTTCGACGATTTTTGATCTTCAAAACCTGATTAGCGGTCCTGTCCGAAAGTTGAAAATATTACCAATCAATAGAACACCCTCGATTTAGTTAACAAACTTTTTTCTAAATTTGAAAATAACGGCTCCTTCCCCTCTTAAAAAGCTGATATGCATGCTCTGGAACACCCGGTATATATATCTAATAGATCAACAGGTATAAGGTTTTTATACAAAACATCAAAACAATAAGGATACTTTCAAATGTCCTTTTCGGCCTAAAAGTATAAGATGTGCCACTAAATTTCAAGTTATCCTTGGGATATGGTCATTATAGGCCGATACAACATCTTCCTCAGAGTTCCGTAATTTCTATTCTATTCTATTTCAACTTTAAATTCTAAATTAAGACCAGATTTTTATACCAATCATCGACTGAATATTGGTATGTCGTATTGGTAATTTTTGTACATTCGGACTTAATGATGGATTATTAGATTTTAAAATGAGATATTTATAAGAAATGAAAAAAATGGAAATCTAGAAAAAATGGAAATGGAAAATATTTTAATTGTGTCAAAATATAAAATTAAAAATCTTCCAACAATTGACTTCACATTTGACTATAGTTATTTGCAAAACCAAATAATTGCTCTTATGAAATAAATAATAAAAAGCCAGCTCCTAAATTGTGTATCAAGCCGGGACTCAATTAGAATTAGTTTCAAAACATTGCATGGGATCGTTGATGCCTTTTGTGGGATGAACATGTAAATATCCCAATTTAATTAAACATACGAAGAAATTAAAAATTGGTTACATTGAATGAATTATATATAAGTTATATAAATTTTTTCGACCTCATAATTTGCCTTTTGGCTCTATGATTCGATGCTCCCGGATGTCCTATGTTTCAATTTTTTATTAAGACAAATTTATAATTTAAAGAAATTCATTTTATAACCAAAATGGTAGACGAGATGTTTCACTTTGACTTGAATATCATAAAATGTATCCATTTTTACTTTTCTTTTAAAAATTATACTTTCAGGAAGCTACTGTACATCATACTCAATCATTTTACTGAAGTTGATAATTTCAAAAATCTATTCACTTGCAAGCAAAATTTTAAGTTTTCCAATATAGCTAACAAAAAATTAAACATTCACATTGGTTAGATCTGTAATGAAAATAAATTTCTATTCCAAAAATTTATGCTATAGCGGTAATTAAGAATTACAAAATCATATTATCGTTACTCGATGAAAATATAATATGAAATATCTAATAAATTTTCAATTACATCTAATTAATGAACCTTATTAAAAAATAGTACAATATGAGCTGTATTGGATTATCTAATCAAATTGCTGAAATTATTTTCAACCTAATTATAAATGATAACCAGCTAATACAAAAATGATTCCCTGTAGGAAGGAGCAAAAAGTATTATTATTTTGTTTATAAAATCATCATATTTTCAAAAAGATGAGCCTATTGAGAAGACATTAGGTATGATTGTAGTAGAATCTCCTTATATATATAAAAAAAAAAAAACAGAAATCTTTATTCTTTCTATACAAGATATAAGTCTATAGAGAGTATAAAGAATTTTATACAACTTCTGTTGTATTTAGTTAACTCAAAGGATAAAATGTATGAAATATGATATTGAAATTAAAAAAGCATACGATATCATCCCAATAGTAACCTCATCATCTACATAATATTGTCCGTATACAAATTTTCGTTAAAGTGTTGTTTTCCTCTTTCATTGTTTCTAAGCTCATAGCCTGTAGAAGAATACCACTATTATAGCCGCAACAAAAAAAAAAAAAAAGCAAAAACTAAAAACAAAACAATATGCTAATTGGAAAACTTCCGAGATAAAACCGAGATATCTAGTTCGAGAATTTCTCTTGTGTTCTATTACATTTATTGTTGTTCTTATAGTCAACCAATATAACTGTAATACAAAAAACAAAAAATTAAAATTAAAAACAAATTGTAGTTCTTTTGCTATCATTTCTACTGTTACTGTTACTGTTCTTCTCTCTCTCTCTTTCTCTCTCATTCTCTTTCGTCTCTATTTTGCTATTATAATAATTTTGCATAGATTAAGAAAAATAAGTTGAGCCAAACAAAAAAAAAATATATAATAAAAATAATAATAATAAGAGTATAGTATCAAAATATAACAGAAAAATGTATACTTAGCTAGTATAGAATAATAGAACAAAATAAAAAAAATAAAAGAAGCCAAAGAAAAAACTTTATTATAAAACACACCCGTGAGGATACAAATTAGATGAGATGAATTCTATGTGTAGGATAGTAGTTGAGACGAGAATCCCTTTGAATGAAAATTAAAACTAAATAGAAATTTATAACTAACTTTTAACATTAAAGAGGTGAAACTGTGGAGATATATTTCAATTAATAAAAGAGAATAAAAAAAAAAACCAAACAAACAATAATAATTTTTTTTTTCTATTTTTTTCACATTTTTCATTCTTTTTTTTGTTTAATTCTAAAACTTTTATATTATTAATATTAAATATAGTGATATCAGCTGTTATTGTTGTTGCTGCTGCTGCTGTTACACGTTTTTTTTTTTTTTTTTTTGTATATCACTGCATTAAAATTATTTCCTTCGAACTGTTTTAATTAATTTTATTATTATAAAAAATAGAATATTGTTATAATTTAAATAAAAGTAATTATATTATGCAATGTTGTGCTCTACATATAGATTGTCGCCTAACAATAAATAATTTATAAGTATTAAGTTAACAAAATTTACCTCCTAGCTCTTAACTAATTATTGATCAACTTTTTTTTTTAAAGCAACCGTTGTAGTAGTTAGTAGTTCTCTCTTTCTGTTGTAGATAATAATATCGTTTTTTATTTTTTACTCTAAATATCACTTTATTTTGTGCTAATCTATTTATTTAGATAAAGATTTTTCATGCTAACTTAACTCACTTCAGAGTTATTATTCATAATGCTCTAAGTTTTTCTGTGAACGCGACGTGTACCCAATCCAATTTCAGATAGATGGAGTGATAGATTTTAAAAGACTTCCTATTCTAATCTTATTTATGCAATAATCTTATTTTTAAATTGACTTACTATGATTTTTCGTAAGACTGAAATCATATCTGTCAATTCCTGTATGCCTGATTTATGGATAAGATTCCGAAAATTATTATTCTGGTATTGAATAACTCTTTTTTTTGTTTTTAGGAATAGTGTTCTCAGGTAGCCAAGTCTACTTAACAGCACAGATGTTAAATAGGATTTTCCTATATTTCACACATTCTGAATGGGTTGATTTTGATAGGTAAATTTTATGAAGGTGATCTATATAAGCGCTTTAAATCTAGATATTGGGCAATTATGAACCTCACTATGATCCGCAATTGATTTCTGTTAAAATTTTCTTTTTTATTGTAAACTTTCGTTTTTTCTTCAGAACGTGTTGACATGAGTATTATTGTTTGCCAGCAAAAGATTGTTCTTCGTTTTGGTTGTATTTCAAAGTATTTCGCAAATTCGACTTGACCTTGTAAAAGGCGCTCGATATGTAGCTTACATCTTAATTTTTTTGTCATAACATAATTCTCTGGTATCACAGATACGAAGTCCTATTTTTTTGCCACCGATACGTCGTCCTATATTATTATGGATATAAAATCTTAACCGAAATCGGATTACTTATCTGAATGAATGCAAACTTTACACAAAGCTATTGCATACAGGGATAAACAAAAAGTGTTTTGAGCCATAAAAAAATTTAAATTCGTATAAAACAATTTGTTTAATATCATAGTGACCATAGGTGATCAATGTAGATATTAATGAATTCTAGAAATTCAAGAAAGAAAAATTTATTGATTTCATTACCTACTCTAAATAAATTGAAGTTTCCACATTTATATCATGAGGACATTTAATTACCTTCACTCCAGTCAAACTCTGACACTCTTCTATATTATACACTGTTCATATTTAATTAAGTATTAAGTAGATTTTGCTGTCGTCTTGACATATTATTTTATTATATTTAAAAAAAAATTGATCCTACCAAAAATTTACACCTGGGTGGGTTAGCCAAGTTCATTGAAGCTAGGTACTAAACAATTTACTTACTTACTTTTCACTTTTATTTTTATTTTTTTATTTTATATTTTTCGCTTAACAATAAAAATAAATTACATTAAATTTAAAAATTACATACTTAAGAGAAAAATATAGGAAGACTCTTTATTTAATTTAAAAAATAGAATCGAGTCACCTTGTTATTTTTTTAAAAGTTAATTTTGCTTACAAATATGTAAAATACTATTTTCTCTTATGTGAGGTAATCACAAATATATACTACATTAAAATCCGAGCATTCCGAGCATTGTCATCCATACGCTTAACATGCCCTGGCCAATGAAAATGTCTTATTTGGACTTTTTTGTTTGGGTTCATGTCGTTAAACAGCTGGTCGGCATTGTATCTTCTTCTTGCATTGTATCTTCTTCCCTTTCGCCAGACCATAAATGCGACGAAGAATTTTTGTCTCAAAGATACCAAGAGCATGCTCGCTTGCTTTTGGTAATGTACACGATTCAGAACCATATAGCAGCACTGGAAGAATGGCCGTTTTGTATAATTGTGCCTTGGTATCTTGGGATAGGAGCTTTGAACCCAGTTGTTTGGATAAACTACTAAATAATTTAAGTATATAAATTATGATAAAAGAACCTCATTTACTCAATGTCATATTTAATATTCTGAAATTTTATATGATCTGAAAGTAAAGAAATTTTATAATAATGACCAGTTGAATTATTACAATGTTAAAATCGGGAAATTAATCTAAACAATGTTTACAATATATCTTATTGTATATTACTTCCTGTTTTAAAATAATGAAAAAACGACATAGCTATAAAAAAAAAATTAAAACGTGTGTTAAAACAAATTACATACATCCTTATTAGATTTACTTTAACAAAAACAATTTCAAATAGAAATGATGTAAATAGAAGAACTTCCGTTTTGAAATATGTAACTGTTTATCTATTATTATTTTTCTTTTATTTTTTTTGTTTTATTGTGCTTCCTATTCTTTTATTAAATCTTTATTCAATACTCATTCTTAGTATTTCATACATTTTTATTCTTATATCAAATCGTTTGTTATTTTTTTTTTGATTTTTCTTTCTATTATTTTATTGATTTTTTTTTCCTTTGGCTATTTTCTTCAGGAATATTATTTTTTATTTTGTTTTTCATTTTAATGGAAATTCTTAAATGAGTAAATCTGGAAATCAAATAAATATTATATAAACATTCGAATTTGATTCCAATTTAATCAAAAAGTACAAAATAGAAATCAAATGAAAAAATATTCTAGAAAAAGAAATAAATCACAGTAAACTAAGAAAGAACATTAATACCAACAAAAATAATAATAACAGCATATATGAAAACGATATTGAGAAAGAAAATAATATAAAAACAAAATAAACAGTAATGTATAAGTAGAAAAATATTATAAGAGAGAGTGAGAAAAACAATAATTGGATCAATAATAACGGTATTAATATGATTTGTAAAATAAACAAACAAGAGAAGAAAAAAAAAAACAAAATTTTTCTCTAAGGCTATGTACATTTTTTTAAATATAAAATTTTTTATTTTTACAGTTACATTATTATTACCTATTTATTATTTTAATTTTGTTCTATACCTATTATCATATACAATTCAAACATAGAAATATACAAAAATTTCAGTTTTCAATAAAAAATTGTCTAAATACTTAATTCTCTTCAATAAACCTATCAATCTAGATCTAAAGAAAAAAAGAAATCGAAAACAAAAATAAAAACAAATAATTGTATAAAATAGTTTAGTCATAACAAATTATTATATCAATTCAATGGAATTTGGTGTTCTTTCTACATAGATTGCGAAATAATAGAAAATAATATTTAACAGAAGAAAACAAAAATTAGTGTATTGTAACAGAGTTGCCATGTAAACTTAATTAATAAATAGAAAACTATGCCATCGAAATAAAAAATTTGCTTTGAAATTAGTTAAGAAGTAGCATTAAAATTACATTGGGAATTCTCTTGAATAATGTGGGATTCTAGCCAACTAATTTACGTCTTCCTGTTTCTTAATAAAGATTACCATAAAATTTTATAGCTACCCGACCCAGCCCAAATTTCATGAGCTACCCGAACCAGCCCAAATTTCGATGAACTGAAATATGCGTGTTTGTTTATTTTTCATAGAGTACCTATGTACACATTTTTAAGTCTGTGCATTAACATTATGGGTAGGTTCTAGGAGTTATATGACATCAGCCCGAATCAGTCCAAATTTTCAAAATCGGTGATATTCGTATTTCTTTATTTGCGAAAGAGTATCTAAGTGTAAATTTTCATGTCTGTAACACAATTTGTATTTAAAATATTAATAGAGAGGTGCTAGGAGTTGTATGGCAACGACATTTGCAGATCTGTATCACCTTTGGTTTTTGAAACATTCCTGATAGGTGCTAGGAAACAAACAGACAGCAATATTTCTCTTTCTAACATTAAAATATGCGACTATTTTGAACAATATTTAAGAATAAAAAACGTAATGTTATTTGAAGCATTGAGGGTTTCAACTAACATTATAGTAGAAATAGTTTCTTTCATTTGAGTCGTTTAACGAAATTTTGACTGTCAAATAAACGCAATATTATCGTTTGTTGTGATGTTCAGCGTTTATTTTTTGTCATGTTATATAGGAGATTATTATCATAAAATCTCTATGATTATCGCGCTATATTTTTTGCATCATAGAGCGTTAAGCATTTTTAGCATGCAATTTATCGTATTCTACATCACCAGATTAGCGAACGTTGTATCACATCAATATTTTTTTGTTATTTATATTTTTCTTGTTACGGCGTTTTCTCCGACATTTGTATTCTTATAGTTGTATACCTAAGTTTTATACGGTGTTAGAAAGATGCAACTTTGATCTAACTACCCAACATTATATTATGTAGTTTTATATATAGTTAATTTAGGTACAAACATTTTAAAAGAAAGTCAGAACAAAGTAGGTAGGAAACCTTATTTCAGTCTATGTAGCTAAGACCCATGTTATTAGATTTTGCGAAGACTGTAATTGGTGAATTTGCAAAGGGGACAATAACAAATTGTTGTTATGCAATATAAAAGAGTTTCTGCAATTTATTATATAACACACTTGTTTTCACTGTAGGGGTAGCAACTTTCAATGTTTATTTCTGCACTATAAATTTGTTTAATTTTTGGGAAGGAATTATTATTTTCAATTCATTTGAACAATACTACCAATACCTTGAGATGGATATCTACAATAAAGTAAAATTATTTCAAAAGTATGTAGAAGAAGTAATTAATTATTTAAATATTAAATAAACAGTTATACAACAATTATTTTATAGAGAACAAAACAATTATAGTACAGAAAACAGGTAACACTATCAGTTTTTAAAACTATAACCTTCATCTCACCACTTAATTTTCCTTCAACATAGAAGACAAATAAGTTTTTTTTTTTTTGTAGTCTAAAAGGAAAGAAAAAATTAATTCAATTGTATATACACTTTGGATTTATCACATTTTCAATCAATTAAAATTAAAATTCAGAACACATTTTCTTATTTTCTTGCATTCTTCTGTTTTCTATTGTATTCTATTTTTTAGTTAAGTTGTTTTGTTTTATTTATTTATTTTTTTGTTTCTTAGTTTTGCTTTCTTTTATTGTTATACAATTCAATTCTCTTACGACAATAATTCCAAAACTGAATAAAAACATGTTTTCTATTATAAGTTTTTTTTTTGCCTTTGTTGTCTTTACTTTTTCATATTCATCTTCGTGTTACTCTTGATTTTTTTTTTTTTTTTATATATTTTCTTTTTCATTTTGTAGTTGTATATGATGTCATGTTCTTTCAGCAAGGACATAAGTATTATTCTATTTTGTAGATTGAGTCAGTTTTATTTTTTTATTGCTTATTTCAATCTATAAGGTCTTTCTGATACAATTCGGAAACATTAAACTTAATGAAGAGTGGAAAAATAGTAAGAAAAATATAAAAAGGTAAAAAACAAAAATGAAGAAGAAACCAGGTAACGGATCTTGTTAAGGTTATTATTTTATGTGCGTTTTGCTTTTCTTATTAATTTGATAACAAGAAAATTTTTATTGTTCAATTCAGAATAAAACCGTTAATACTTACGTGACAACTACAAGATTTAATTCTAAAAATGCTACATTTATATCGAAATATAATTTTCTGAAAAGTGTCTAAGTTGTAAGTTGGACTCCAATTCAGAAAACGATATTTTTTTTATAAATATTATATTAGTAATTTATTGACAATATAATTACAATAATTTAAAAAAAAAAACCTGGATAGCTAGATCTATAGTGCTGATAGTTGCTGAGATAATGTATTTATATATATATATAATTCTAAAGTCTTGTTGTGCCATCCTAAGCAAGAAACTATAAAATAAGTAATTTTGTAAAATAATTTGTTTCATTTCTTTGGAAAATCTGACAAAACATAATATCTTCCATCGGGAATGTTGCCAAATGCACAAAATAAAATATAGATGTTCTAATCATAAACGAACTACCACTTTTTTTAATGTTTTCTTAACCCTCTTGGAAGAAAAATAGTCTCCTTCTGATATACCCTTCATATTCTATTTGTAGGTTTTATGTTTTTTTTTTGTTTTCTCATAGTTTATATTATTAACTAACTATTGATATTGGTGTCTAGACTTTGTTATTTTCACGTTTTATGGTTTATTTTCTTATTCTAATTTATTTCGACGTTTTTAGCTGTAAATCTATATACTTTTTTTGGTTTTCTAGTTAGTATAGTCTAGTGATATTAAGGTCGTATTTTTTGTATAAATATGCAACAGGGCTTTAAAAAATGATTTTTAGTAACTCTGAACATTTTGTATCCCTCGTAGGATACATTATGTTAAGTTACTGATATCATTCAAGCATGAAAACAGCTTATTTAAAGTAAAAAGAAAAATTCTGGCTGAATAATTTAACTGAACTTCTTAACATGATTTTTTCAACGTTCTCAACGGCACATTTGATTGTTCAACCACAAATTATACCCTGCACCACAATTATATATCATGTTATCGATAAATAATAAATCTAAAATAAAATAAATAAAATATAATAAAATAATAATAATAATATCTACTGCTTGTTGCTTAAATTTAATGGTGTTAAATCTAATAAAAACGTTTATAAATTGAAGAAAATATTTCCATTATATTCGTTTTTTTTTTCCCTTCTATTATTATACCTGTTGTTTAGAAAGAGATAGCTATACTCAATTTTATATTCTCTTTTATCTCTATTAAAAGGTACGTATTAGATTTTGATACTCAATTGAATTTTAGTTAAATGTTTATGACTTCATGGATTATAAAGCACCAAAATTATAACAATAATAAAAAATAAAAAAATTTAAAATAGATTGGGACAACCTTTCAAATCGAGATATTTAATACCACAAAAGAAAATAGAAAATAAAAAAAATAATAATAATAAAATTTTCTATCAAAATTACTCTTAATGATATTTTAATGGTACCAAAAATTGAAACAAAAATTTTATTTTTTCAAAACAAATTTTATATTTTCAATTAATTTTTAGAAAATTGAATTTTTAAGGCTTTCATTATTATTTAGCCGAAAATTTAAATAAAATTAATTGATTGAGAAATTTTTATAATTTACGTAATATTATATAGAATAATATTTTAGGAATTAATCACTTTTTTATTATTTAAAATGTTATCTAAACTTTTTTTGGTATAAATTGTGTAGGTATATAGCAACAAGTTGATGAGAATAATACGATGTATGAAAAATAGAAAATTGCAATTCAAACTTTTGATTTCGGGTTAAAAAAAAATAAAATTTTATTCGAGATTTGCTTTTGAGATGAAAATTTAATAAATTTTTAGGTTTTTAGAATTAGGTAATATTCATAAAAACTAAAAAATTTTAGCCCAAATTATAAATTATGATAAATTAATGTAAATTTATTAATTTTGACATTATCTAACAAGATTTTAGATATATTATTTTATATAAAAAAAATAATATTATTTTTAAATTTAATATTCATAATTATTATCATAGCTATATTATGGAGTTTAAACTTGTAAAAAATTTAAATTTGGTTATTTTTGGGAAATTTAATCTGACATTAAGTTAATGATTGTCATTTATTTTTTTTTTTTTCTGAAAGTTAAGTCAAACATCAAATTTCAAATGTTACCTTTATTTTATATATATACACGAATGTATAAATGATTTGAGTTGGGGAAAGAAAAACGTTCCTGTGATCAGTAGAGATATTTTGAATAAATTTTTTAATATTACTCTTGAACTTTTGTAGATTATATATAGGTATAATTTTGCATTGGAAAAATACGTTTGTTTAAATATAGTTCCATATTCAGGAATATTTGCCTACAAACAAATTTCCTTACATATAAAATAAGGAAGGTGCTACAACAATACGACAAATTTCAAATGGTACAAGGAAGGTTGTCACATTAGGGCTGTCGAAATAATTAAATGGTCATTCAATATTCTTGTTTACCTGTATGCCCAGGTTATTCAATATTCGGTTCGTTGAACACATACATCCATGGATGGGATAGGGTGGTGTTAAATTAAGTAGTTTTATGCGAGACTGGACAGTTTTGAGGCTTAGGGGTGTTAAACTTTATTAACTCTATTACTTCTTCTACAATCGAAAATAATGGCGAAATCATGGTTGAGCATGCTGACCGCCATATTACGTTTAGTATCAGTGAATTGTATTGTAGCATGTAATTTGTATTGTAGCATGCTATTAGAGTGCTATCGTTTTCAAAACTATGGATAGGATAGGTAATTTTAGAAACATGAATAAAATTTGACATAATATTATACTTTTTTTTTAAGCGTTTGACAAATTAAAAAATATACAATTGTAAGAAAGGGGTAATATTCTTTATACCCATTTCCCGATTTAAACGATAACTTATTTACACGATTTCGCTTTTATGCGGTTTAAAAAATTTAAAAAAGGGTTAAAAAATAGTTCATATTATGTATATGGATCTATTACGAAAAAAAGGGAAATTCTCAAAAAATGTTGTATTTTAGCAATAAATTTTGAGTAGCTATAATTATAGCCGTCTCAAAAATTATTTGTGCATATAGAACAATTCCGAATGATGTAGCATTAGAAGCAATATCAATTTTTATTCCAGACTTAGTCTTATCAAAATTAAATTCTGGAATGCTTTCAGTTATCGTTTTCATTTTCATCAGAACCTTGATCATCAATTTCAACTTCACTTTCAATTTCAGATAAATTTTCATAATTTATTTTTTCAGTAATATCGCGAGGTTCTATTTTATCTTCATCTGAGCTACTAGAATTTGTGTTCTTTTCAGATGGTTCATAATTTGGATCACGACCAGAGTAAATACTCGAAAAAATCAGTGTCTGTTGAATCAGAAGCAGCTTCGTCGTTACTTTCATTTGCACTTTCATCAAATAATTTCCTATCTTTTTTCTAACGTCTTCATACGACATTTTGTTATTTGGTCAAAAAGTTCTTTAAATATTTTTATTTTATTAATACAAATTCAATTATTATAATATTAATTACTGTAAATATTTACCTTTTACAAATTATATAAATTAAAAATTAACCATATTCACAAATACATCTATTCAGAAAGTCACTTGTTTCAACACTGAAGAAATTTACGTATAAGATTGACGGTATAAACGTCATGCCTTTCTGGGAAATTCCCAAATTATATTTCAAAACAATATCTATGTGGTGAGTATTTTTGAATTTAAACCGACAGTTAAACGAAATTTTGCAGTTTGTATGGGACACTTAATATAAACAATCCATACAAACTTATGTAGTTCATGACGGTTATAGACGACATGACTTTTTTAATAAAATAAATTTTGACGGTAATACCCGTCATGTCCCACAGAAAAACTTTATTATGACGTCTATACACGTCAGTGTTCGCGAAAGGGTTAAGATAAATTCTGGAGAAAAAAAGCTATATATTTAAAAAAAACAATAAGATGTTTAGATTAAAATTTGCAGAAATATAATGGTTTGGGGTTTTTTGCATTTTTTGATATAGACTGTCGAAAAAATTCACCTCAATTACTTACCTTGATCTCTTACACTATAGACTGAGCTATGTCTTGAAAACTATTTGAAGAACTCAAATTTTGTGCTGTAACAAGATAACGCAACGACACACAAAGCTGCTATTACTATATCGTTTTTAAAGGTTATTATTAAGTGTTGTAGATTGGCCCCCTACAGAGAGTCCTGATTTTAATGTACCTAATTGAAAACCTTTGTTATTATATGACAAATAAAGCACCACCAGATATCGGAAGGTCAGAAACAGAGACCTGCAACGTCATTGTAAATACTTGGAAGATCTATAGAAATTTCAATTTTGAAAACATTTAAGCAATTTAACGACTGCAAGGCTTAAGAATGCTCAAAAGGAGGAAATACCTCTTATTAGATATCATAATATAGATCCAATATAATTTCATATCTTCAAATATTTTTCAAAAAATCATTTTTTTTAATTTTTTGTTTATTATAATTCATACACTCTGTACAAGCTATGAATTTCTACTGATTTGAATATTTAAATAAAAAAAAAAAAGTAAAAAAATATAATAAAAACTTTCTGAATATGAACTTTCCGATTTTGATTAAATATATTTTTACTTTACGTTTAAATAAATGGCCTATGTTTTATTTGTGTTTCAAAAAAATCTCAGATTTTGCAAATCTTTGACTTACACTGTATTTGGTACTAAAAAATAAAAACTATATTTTCGAAATACATGGTTCTTGAGGGCTCAAAAGGAAAGGAAAGACAATCAAAAGGAATATTTTTTTAATGATAGCATCACGAGCTACATCGACGTGGTACTTATATGATTTAACAATTTCGGAAATGGTAAATATTTTTATTAAATTTCAATATTTTAATGGGAATTAAATGATTTAAAAATTTCTCAATCAAAGTTGATTTAACTTATTATCCTCAAAAAAATAAAACAAAAAATAATTTTTTTGTCAAAATGTGATGACAACAATCATATCTTTCATTAAATCGGATTATTAGAAAAATATAATCTTAGATTATTATACGAGTACTCTAGAATATTACATAATAAAAAAATAAAACAAAATAATATTTTGAAAATCTAGGAGTATTATTACAAGAACAAAAAAAAATGATTTCAAAAATTTTCAAAATAATCATGTCAAATTTCAATCACTATAATATATTATTTTTTTGTTTATTTTTTATATTACGTGCTTTTCACCTTAAAATTTTATTAGTACATGTTTTCATTTCTAATCATATTGATATAAATATATTATACTATGAACAGGCATACAGCTGTTATATTTATATATGAATCTATTATATAGTATATACGAGTATGAATATTATGTACTCTCTATGTAATGTACACATTTAATCCATTCAAATTCATATAAATCCAAATCACTTCAATTTTGTCACGTTTTTCTCAGTTGTCTTTTCGTTGATTTTGTCGTTGTTTTTACTATAATTTTATTTTCTGTTTATTTTTTATTTTTGTTTACTTTCTTAAAATTAAAAAGCTTAGTACCATCAGAAAAATAAAATAAAAAATAAAAAGTTAAATTAGAATTACAACAATTCACAGTACCAAAATATACCTCCCTGTATTATTATAATAAACGCATCAAGAGAATAATAATAAAAAAACAAAAACGAAAATACCTAAATAAAAATAAAAACTGATAAAAAAAAATAAATTTTCTACTAAGGTACGTGAAAATTGGTAAATCTGAAATTCCTTAAATCCTTATATAGTAAATCCCATTAAAAATAATATAATACTATATCTAACCTTTTTTTTTTTTGTTTCTATATTTTTTCTTTTTATTTTACTTCCTATATAAACAAGTATATAAAATATTCACATAATAAAAATAATAATAATAAGAACAAACAAAAAAGCAAAAATAATAAAATATAGATATCTGTCTATATATCTCCTAACACTATAATAATATGCCATTGAATACCGTTACCTAAACATTTTCTATACAGAATAGGTATAAAAAACTTGTAATATAAAATATTTTCACCTGTGATCTGTTTATCTAATACCATAAAAATAAAAACAACAAAAACAAATAATTTTGCCATCCGAATGAAATTGTATTGTATTTATACGTTACTACAATAATATTATATAATATATGCATACATTCTACGCATACATCTGATATTAACAAATTTATGTAAATGTGTGAATAGATAAAACGGTACAAAAACAAATTTAACCTGCATTTTCTTTAAGCTAACTTAGTAATAATAAAAATAGCAACAACAAAAAAGCCGTTAAAACACTAAAGTATAATAAAAATTCACGTTTTAATATTTGGTTAGTGAATTTAACTTTCACTAACAACAACAAAAAAACACTAACAGCAAAATAGACAAGAAAACATTAAATATTTGTCTCCTTATACATATTTGATGATATCACCCAGTGATCAATTTTGTTAATATTTAAATTTTGGTAAATAATAATAATTAGTTTTAAAACAGCCAATTTGCATTTATTCGTAAGGAAACTACATTATTATTGTAATGTTATAAATATCGTTTCATGTAGTCTGTTTTTAGGATAATAATGTAATAAATTTTTTTAAATTTATATATGTAAATATCGCTTAAATGCTTGAAATTATTGAATTCAAACAAAAAAAAAAAAAACAACAAAAATGAGTTTTAATAAAAATAATAGTAAAAATAGTGGAATATTTTCCTTTTAATATTATCTTATAATAGTCGAGTACAAAACACTGAAGAAGTCTGCAAGTAATAGACGAAATACGCGTCTCTATATGATAAGCATATCAGTAGAGTTAAAAAGAAAACAAAAGTAAGTTTTAAATAAATATAATTTTTTATTTAAATTTATCAAGATAATTTGTATTTATTTTTAAATATTATCACTATATTTAATCTACAAATTGAAAAAAGTACGGTACAAATATTTGAACCATTCCACAACCGATTGTCATTATTATTTTTTTAAATGATAGCACTCTATTTTACTTGTTTTAATTTTCAATTATAAATTTTCCATAATTTCACATACTTACGCCGGAATTAAATTTAAATTTAATTTGTTTTTTTTTTTAAATAAATAAATTATATTACGTATGCGGTTGTTGTCTAAGATAAATAAAAAAAAACAAATTATTTAGTATAAAAAATTAATTGAAATGATGAAAAGCAATTTGTAATGAAATTGAATACAATTTTATATGAAACTTCTTCGAATTTCGAGGAACGGGCGAATACCAGTTATATTTTGATTGAAAATTTCAATCTACAATATATCATAATCCTCCTTTTTTAAAGTACAGTATATAATTATCTTAATATTCTTCCTTTTTTTATTTGAAATTTTGAATTAAATTTAAAATTTTAATTACAATTCTTAAAGAATGTCCTTTAAATCTATACGTCATATACCTTATACCTATATACAAAAAAATTATATGTCAAGTATAAAAATCATTCAAAAAAATAAGTTTTGTAACCAGTTTTTCAATATTTTCAACTTGGACGAGTCAGTATACTTACTATGAGTTGATAAATTCAAGATAATTATTCTTAGTACATTCAAATGTGGTGAAATTGTTTTTTTTTTTAATATATTTAATTTTTTAATTTTAGAATGTATAATCGGAAGATGTCATTGCATTTGCATTTATGATAGTAACGATATTTCAATTTAAATTAAATATTACAAGCAAAAACTAAGATATAATGATCAAAATTTATAAATATGAAATTACAATAAATAAATAACAAAATCAACATTTATTTATTATAATGTATCTGATTTGTTAATGTACCAGTTCAAAAGATTTACATTATTCTATTTCATAGAGTAATACATACAACATCATATTGTTACACCATATCATACTATAGAAATAGCATTCTAACTTAACCCTTTCCCGCCGGCTACCCTTTCTCGTTGTCTAAAACGAATAATATTTTAAAGCCAGAGTAATGTTTGGCTAGATAAGCCAAAAGTCAAGTTTGGTTCTTCTAACCCTTGTAGGTTCCGATCTATGTACCGTCCTGTCAATAAGCCAACCGGAAAATATGGGTGCATAATTTCAAAACAAAAAGTTTAAACAAATAAAAATATTATTTTGGTTTATTATATTTTTTAGAGTTCGAATGACAAAAATAAATTCATTGAAACAAACTAACTAAATATTATAAATTAAATACTTAAAGAAAAATAAAACTATTTAAATTTTAGAAACTTTTTTAATTATTAAACATTATATTCCCGAATAAAAACGATTAAAAATAAATAAGATATTCAATTATATGATAAAAATTTAGTATACTTTGTAAAACATAAACAAGTAACGCATCAGGTCTTTGTGCAAATAATGGAATAATGAGCGAAGCTGTTCCTTTATTTTGGGAACAACGCGATTTATTATTTCGGAGTGTACTGTTGAGGAAGGATTTATTTTTTTTTTTTTTAAAAAAATTCTTGTTTTTTGAAGATATTTACAAAATATAGAACTGTGATAGCTGTGATGTGTTGAGATGATTCGTCTAATGATACAAAGTATAAATTCCAAACGTGCTAAACCAATTAGGTAAATGAAAATCGCCCACTACACTCCTTATCTTTTAGTATGATTCTGTACTTATTGCTATTTTGATCAATTCTATCACCACTCATGTCAGCATTAAAACTTACAAAATTCTCCTTTCTCTATATGCGTTTCTCTATTCGAACGTTTTTCTGAATGTATAGGATTTATAAAGTCAACATTAATTAGCATTGCAGAAACACTATTATCCACACTTTTAACAAACTATTAAATATGCCAAGTATAGACACAATCACAAATATCTTTATCTTGAGTTAACAACAAAAACGAATTATCATTAGTACCTATCTTCGATTCCATCATTTTCGTCCCAAATTTTCACTACTATTGCACTTTGAATATCTCTTGGCAATTCGTTTTCAAAGAGATTTTGATCATAAAATTTTTTCACAATTCCTCAATTTATCTATTTCTGGTGGGAAAATGTTTACGTTTATGACATTATGATCTTCAAAATTATTATATTTTGAACCCAATAAATCTTCAATAGCTACTTGAAGACCCTTGAACTCACTTTTACCATACAAATGATTTTACTTGTGTCATAATTACACTTTACATGTTCCAAAATAAAACTACAACGAAATAAAAATTCTTACATACTTATGCGGGTTGGAATATATATATATAGAATACCAATTTTTAAATAAAAAAATAATTAATATTTTCAACTAAAATCCAATATTAATAGTTGTCGAAGCTTCTTTAATGCTTAAACAAATAAATTTTGGTAGCTTGAACACAATTAAATATTTTTCAGTATTTATTTTTTAACATTTTATACATTCATCTCAACTATTTTTAACTTTTTGAAAAAATTACATTTTGAATTGAGTTTAAATGTTATTTATAAACTGAAAAGTTAAAGTTACTATATTGAAAAATGTTACTTTATTTTTTAACTTTCAAAAAAGGTACTTTTGACCGAGCTAAGTTTAATTTTTTTTTTTTTAATTTGAATGGAAGTTATACATATTTGTATGACATATTGTTTGTTGTCCTATATATAGGCCAACCGGCGGGAATGGGTTAAAGTCCGACATAACGATAACATTTCCTTAAACATTGAAAAATAAATAAATTTATTGTGCATATCAAATGCGACAAAAAGCGTCCTTATAACTTGCTACGTTAAACTAATTGTTGAATTTGTTTTTCATTGATTGGATATTCAAAATAATATTTATAAAGAAGTAGTTGGTTTTAAAATGACAAGATCAATTGAAGCTTATTGTTTTGCATTGTATACATTTTTAGACTAATTCCCTGTCGATATCAGGAATAATATAATATAAATAAAATGTTACACTGCTGTGCCTATTCTTTATTTTACTACCAATATCTAAAATAAATATCCAATAAAAAAAATTTAAGTCCCTACAAGTTTTAATAATAATATACTGATATCTGTATACGATATTCTCTTAAATTACTTCACAAGATTATTATTATTATATTATTTTTATTTTTATTAAGTTCAACTTCATCAATTATGAATCAAAATTGGATCACAACAAGAAAATCTTTTTTTCTTTTATTATTGTAATTTTTTCTATTTTCATTTTGGTCTCTTTAAGTGATTTTTTCTGATGTCCTAAAATAAAAAAAAAATATGTATATATATTTCTCTTTCATTTTCTAGTTTTTCTTATTTTTAATTCTATACTGTGTATAAAAAACAATAATTATAATAAGTATTCGCATAACATATACATATTACATATACGTAGATAGCGTTTTTATGAAAGAAAAGAAAATTCCGGGGAAAATAGAAAAATAGAAAATTAAATTTTTAGGAACATTTATGTACATCTTAATGTTATATTATTTTTAGACTAGAAAATTATCCTTAAATTCTATTACAATATATAATTAAACACCATACCTCTATTCCCTTTTCATATAAGTTTATATAAAACCGTGTGTGTACGCATATATTTTAACCCAGATTATGCGATGGTCTTTTTAAGAGAACATAATTATTACAATTTTTAACGAATTTTTGTTACACATTATGTATGCCTAACTATTAATTCAGTTCTGTTCTGTCTGAATTTGGTGTTGTAGTGCATATTTATTTAATTAGGTTCTGCATTACAAATACTTCTGCCTTTTAAAATAAAAGGCAGAAATATAGAAAAATTTAGAAAAATTTAAAACAAAAACTTATCGTATGTTTAAGAAAAAATAGTTCAAGTTCACTTTTTATTTTTAAATAATTATAGCTGATATTTTGGTGGTAACAGTTGTTGTATAAATTTTTATTGTTTTTTATATAGGTATAAATCAACATAAAGCCGCTATATAAATTTTCTAAATTTTTTTGTATTTTCATAACCACTTATCTTTTCTTATAAATTATTTTACAATTTATTTTGTTAAATTTTCTGAATTAATTTATGTCCTTGGGGATACAAATAGTAACTAAATTATTATACATTAGTCTCCGAATATCGTTTTAATGGCAACATCTAATTCAAATATCTAAACTCTTAAATTTTCAGAAAAGCAGTGTAGATACACTGTATATCAAAAAGTGCTATTGTGCTATTATTTGTATTGCACAAATTGTCATTTCAGAAAATCTTTAATCTCTATGAATTTGTCGAAAAATTAGAAAATCTCATCATTATTATACTTTACGGAAAGCCATGTAAACATAACCAGTCCATTTACATATTCTTAGGGACACTTATTTTAATTTTATGAAAAATATTTTGTGTTGACGTATAGATAAGATCAAGTACTCGCCTGTCCTATATTGAATTTTAGTCATATGAAGAAAAAAAAAAAGAGATCGTGCGAATCAAAAGTGCGATAGTTTGGGATGTAAATAGAACTACATTAATATATTTATATTAACATATTTAATGTAATTAACTTGGAAATGTGATAAAATCTTAAACAAAATGAGAAAAACATATTGTAGCTGAATATATATAGTGAATACTATAAAATTGTAAAAAAAAAACTTAAAGGAAATAAAGAGTATAATATACTATTGACTATTAATTACTCAATCCAATGACATATCAGAACAATCGAAGTTAAGCACGATATCAACGCAATGGACATCAAAAATAGATCATTTAAAACTTAGGCTCACTATATACCTTGACGAAAATTTTTCAAAATTTAAAAAACACAATATATTCTATGCATCGATTACAAAAATTCATATGTAGATTAAATTACATAACAATTTTTGCAATATTGACCGACTTGAAAATCTTATTCTTAACTTGTATCAAATCAATAATAGAATATACAAAATGTCCAAAAACAATTATTTCAGTATAATCAGGGTTAATAAAGCTCTACATGAAAACTACATGAAAATAATAATTGTTTTTCTGCAAATGTGTTTCTTTCCATCTTTATTTTCTTTTTTTCGTTGATGTAAAAGGAAATTAAGACTTTATCATTTGACAGTTTGGTAAAAATTTCGACATATCCCTTTGAACACAAAAATTTATCTATGTAAAAAAAAAAAATAGAAAAAAAAAATATCTAGGTGGTTGTAGAAAATAATTAAAGAGAATATAAAGCATAAATTGAATAACATTTACTATATTTACTAGCTTTAGCGTACATTACTGATGAAATTCAGAAGTGATATTCAACTACCGACGTACTATAGAAATATAACGTAGCTAATTAAAATTTGTTTAAATAATGCGCGTTTATTTTTATAATAAACATTCTAAAATATTTGAATTATATTTTGAAAACACAATGTTTTCTTTTTTGGATCAATATACAAATACAATAATTTTAAGATAAAACACTCTTCTTAAAGGTGGAGTGAAAATAAGCACATGGTTTTGTCAGTGTGTCAGCTTGCTCTTGTACTTTGACCAGTAAATTGGAGTAGAACAAAAACAATGACTATCTAGCAAAGCCATAAAAATTGTCTTAATACTGCTCTAATAGCTTAGATAAGAGGGTGACCCAAGGCTTTGATAGCGACTTGAGTACCCATGAAGATTCCAACTATTTGAATGTCAAAATATTATTTTAAATTTGAAGACCTTTCTTGATATTGATTTCGCCGGCTAGAATGGTAGTGGTATACTTTAGGAGACTGTAAGAATTTGATGAGTTGAATATAGTCATAGTCAACAAACTGGTTGGTGTTTTCGAAAAATAATTTCTTCACTGAAAAATTGATAAATAGGATAAATTGATTACCAAAACAAATGAAATCTATTAAAAAAAACAAATAGGACACAAATTATATATGAATTATTGAAACTGGAAAAAAGTGTATTTAAATAAATCACATAAACTGCAAATTAAGGCACACAACGCGTTGTCATAATTGTATCAGATTGGTAACTAATAGCGCTTCATGTTACTTGGTTCTCAATTGATTTGATTGTATATTGTGTCTGTTTCTATTGTATTGTGTGTTTTTTATTCTTGCTACTGTGATTTAAATAAACTTTTTAAATCTATAATAAATTACGAATTTTATTAATTAGTAGCCGCAATGGATTCGATATAAAGTGAATCATTTTTTTCGTAATTTTTTATTTGATTTAAATCAGAAAATAAGATGGATATTACAAATGAATATGTATATATATAAAAAAAACCCACATAGGTACTCCGAGTCAATGGAATCAAAACTCATAGTTCTTCATTATTCGTATTTTTTAAAATAAATTTGAGCTTTGAATAGAACAACTTTGTTGTTCAATACTGGGGTCTGGAAGCCACCATTATATCACAAAATAAATATATGATATAAGTTTCTACATCGGCTTTATTTTAACAGTATAGAGCAGAGACACTGTTTAGAAGCTATCATATGATCAAACTATCTCCCTTGTTTCATACTTGACCTCCAACATCTACAAAACTGTTCATTAAAATATTACTTCAATAAAAGCGTTATTAATTTTTAATACGGTGGAATTTATTTTTATCCTATGTGGCAATTTTATTGAAGTAGAAGCGATTTAGTTCGGGAGCTGAATGATTTTTTTTTTCTGTTATTTAATTGTATTCTGTGTGGAAAGTATTTAGGAATTTTAATTTAATTTTTTAAGTGTACCACGTGCCATACATATCAAAAATCACCTCTGTTATTACACTAATACTCTGTTGTTGTAATAGTTAGGAAATGAGAAAAAAAAAATTTAAAAAAAAAGAGGAAAAAAGGATAAGTGAGTTAATAAAAAAACAATTAAAAAGAATTATTGTAGATTTTAGTGAGATGGTGAAATAAGTGATTTGAAATAATAATAAAAATAACACACACAAAAAATAAACTCTTCTGTTGCCCCGTTTGTTTGTTTGTGTGTAAGTACAAATTTTAGTTTTTATTATATTTTAATTTTATATTTTCGTGGTCCCTAAATATATCAAAATAATATTTTTTTTTTTATTTTAAGGATTATAATATTCACAAGGACGACACATTATAGAAAAGATTTTTATATTTTCAATATTATTATAAGTTATATATATACAAGTACAGTATTATAGTATTAGAGAATTAGGTATAATATTCTAAAAATGTATGATTAAGATATGAAAATCGGAAATTATTTTCCAAAAAAAAAAACAAATAACAAAAAAAAATGAGGTAATTAATTTTTGTTTTTATTGTTGATGGTTTGGTTTTTGAAACTTTCCTAAACAAACATTTTAATACTAACAATAAGATAAACAGTTAAAATTATATACATACTTACATATTAATGTATTTGTGTATGGGCCTGTGTTATGTGTGCAAATTTTATAGCTTTAAAAATAAATGTATATAATATAATGTATGAATCTGTATAAATATATTAGACCATTAATTGGTGTAATTAAGTTTTTTTGAGTAGGATTTTCAATTTCGGTGGCGTAATAAATGTGGTGAGTTTATTTGTTAACATTTTACCAGAATAAGAGAATGAATAATGAAATTAATAATAAATAATATTATTATAATATTATTATGTTATTGGATTTTTATTACGTTTATAAAAATGTCTTATCTATCATAACAATATTTTAAAGTATTTATGTACAAGGTGATTCAGGAATAACAAATTATCATATTGGTAGTAACAGATTATCAAAACTAAAATTGAATTTTTGAGAAGAACGCTATCGATACAACATAATATAAGACCACACGTCATCATCATTAACTATATTTAAAATTAGATAGAATGAATGAAGTTACCGTAGTGAAAATACATAATACCCTTGAACTTTATATTGTGTAGATAATTAAAATTTAATTGTGTTTTTATGCTGTCCATGATCAGAAAATCAGTTGCACTGTAAAAATAAAAACTATAAAGTAAGTTCTTATAAAGTATTTAGAAGCGGTTTTTTAAATTTGTTGTTTAGAGCTTTAAATTCGGTTTTTGCTTGTATCAGAAAAAATATCGTATTTACTACGTAGTCAATGGAAATCAATGTAGGGTCTACAGTTTAATGTTTTGCAATGGAGAGATGGATAGATCCAAAGTAAAGCAATATTAAAAATTTTGTTATGTCCAAGTTATTAATATGATTATTATTAAATTTACTATTTAATCCTTTGACGGAAATGACGGTTGTAGCCGTCACATACAAGTTACACGAGAAATGACGGTTATTACAGTCACAAATTTAAATTTTCACACGCTGGGTGGCGCAGTAGGTAGAGCGCCTGCCTTAGAGGTCCCAGGTTCGATTCCCGATGAAGCAAAACCAAAACAAAAATGCTTTATGGATTTTTCGACCTGGTCCAGTAACCTTTGTATTGTAGATTGTAGTGTAAAATTGCAGTACCGTACTTAATTAAGCACGAAAAGGTGATTCTATCTAAGTTACTGTAGAGTGTAAAAAAAAAAAAAAAGAAAAAGACGGTTATTACCGTTTTTATTTATATGGTTTAATATGAGTAAACAAATAAAATGTCACACCAGAACTAAATTTTGATTAAAATTTGAATCATATTAAGTAAATATTTATGATTTAGGAAAAGTCCCAAATTTTGCAAGTGTTCTTAATTTTTTTTTCAAAAGACGGTTATCACAGTCATAATTTATATGTAATTTATATCAGTCGGTGAAAAAATGTGCAATTGTGTACATTAAAAATTTTAAAGTATTTTAGATTTTTATTTTTTTATTATTTTTGGTGTAGAAATTAGAAATGTGATAAAAGTGAAGTGCAATTAAAAAATATGAATTTTATAATGTATGACAATAAAAAGAATCCCAAGAATTCGGAAGAAAGTTTTATAGATGATGCAGAATGGGTTAGTGACACTAAAGCTTACCATATTTTGACTTTGATGATAAAGAATGTGGAATTAAAATAAACATAAATGTAAATTCAAGTTCAATTAAATTATAACAATGTTAGTAGAATGTACAAATAATTATGGGGAAAAACTTTGCGAAACTAATAGACCAACCCGTCAGAACGGTAAAGACCATCATTTGCTTACTCTGAATAATAATTTGCGCTTGAGCATAATGACGGCAAATACCGTCTCTCCCGCGCCCTCCCATAATAACGCCTTGGGTATCTACTTGGGTAGCTAGATTTTAAATTTCATTTTTAACTTAGTTATAAAAAGTGTGTTTTTGAGTACTCATGCAGAAGTTTTAGTGTCCATCAAAGGGTTAAAGAAGGTTCTGAGATTTATTAAAACGAATCTAAAAATAACATTTGAATCATTTAATGTGAAAGCAATAATTATCGAGACCCCCAGATAACACCCACGTATAACTTCTTACACCTTTCGAGTATATTGAGGGATTTTGAGGAAGATAAATAAAGAGATTATTTCTTATCAATATAGCATTGACAATATTTTTTGGGCTAGAGTTATTAAAAAAATAACATTATAGTCGAAAAAAAATTTAGCTAATTTTTAAAGGCAACCCTTTAATTTTTCCTGTTTTCCCATCAGAAAACATGCTATACTTGATAGCTATATTTACATACAAAATTTCTAGTTATAACACCTTGTATAACTAGGTAATCGCTGATAACATGTTATAGAGCGTAGTGTGAACATGATACATAGGTGTTTCACTTCTAATTCAAGTTTTTTTTATTTCAAATTCAATATTTGTAAATTTTGTTATTTTATTTTTAAATTTTTCAAAGTAAACAAACTAAACATACAAACAAAAATAGAATTTTTAAACCAACAACCTTTAAATAAGTTTTAGTAATTGCAGTAGTCATGATAATCTAAAAAATTAATAACACCTCGTCCATAGAATCGAGTCCTTTCATCAGTCCCAATGGACGGAATTGTCGACTAATAATATCCTCTGATGATAGCAGTGTAGAAACTACATCTAACTTGGTTGTACGTCGTACAGAATACCATAGGAAACCATACAGTAAAACTAGTTTAGACAAAAAACATATCCTAATAAAATTCTACAGAAGAAGGCAAAAGCATAATTGAGTCAATCAATGCCAAAGCCATGTCTATAATAAATCGTTACAAAAAACTGCTATAACTCATAATAAATTGTTACTGCTGCTCATATCATAGTGCCAACTGTAAGAGGGCGACATATTTCATTAATAGCAGCTATGAATTTACATGGAATAATATATAGTCAAATAATAGCAAACTCATCTGTTAATTGAAACAATTTTTATTACATTCCAGTTATTTGTTAAATTGCCTGAAGCTAACATAACAGGAGCATAGCTGGTTTTGGACAATTGCACAATCCACAAAACTCTTGAAGTGCGTGAAAAAGTTAGTTCGACAAGTCATACTTTAATTTTTCTTTCTCCGTACTCACCGATGTTCAGTCCAATTGAAAAAAGTATTTTAAAAAATTATCAGCGAGAAATTTTTTGGCGGATCGACAAACTAATATAAATTTGGTAAATGTAATAGAAACATCCGTGGCAACTGTTACCTTGTTGGCTGTAGTTGGGCAATCATTAGATTAATTGTTATATTTAATATACTTATTTAAAGTTTGTTTTGTTCAAAAAATCTTTTTTTGTTTATTCACAAAAATTGATACACGCGACAGCGACAATTGAAATATTTCGATTTTAGTTGAAAGTCAAATCAAAATTAAATTTCGCGACACCACCTTTAGTTTGTTTTCTTTCAAAAATTTAAAAATAAAAATAACAAAATTTACAAATATTGAATTTGAAATAAAAAAATTTGAATTTGAAATAAAAAAACTTGAATTAGAAGTGAAAAACCTATAAAAGTAAAACTAAATGTAAAGCTTTATTGACATATTGAAACAGATAAATATCATACTGCATACTGCATACTGCATTTTATACTTACGTGAAAGCTTAGTTATTATTTGTTTCGAAATGTTGATGTTTGAAATTTATGTTCATCCTAAATTTTTATTACTTGTAGCTTATTTGTATATTCTTCTTTGTTTTTATTTTCTGGTATAATTATTATAGTATCATCAACAATAATTATTGGATATTGTAACAATTCCATTTGGGTTAATTCGAGAATGCCGATTCAAATATTAGGTGTTCATTTAGTAAAGAGGTCCCTTACAAAACACGGATGGCTACATATTTAATTGATACTTTGGAACCGGATGGTTCAGATTATACTTTCGGCATTCTGCAAAACACTACCATTTTAATATTCTATCAGATAAAAATTAAAATAAGAAAATATGGTTAGAACTACTACGCGTAAGCTGTATACATAAGAGCAATACAGTTCATAACCACCTCATTAGAATCCAATTTGTTTTTTTTTTATAATATTTATTTTTTCACACTCATTAGTCATTATATGTAATCGAAGTGTTTTGTTTAAGTGTTAAAATAATTTTTTATAAAATTTAATTTTTCCATTATGACAAAACAAAAGCACAAAAATATGGATAAAAAATTGTATGATGTTATATACAAACGGTAATAATAACGTACATATTATATAGTTACCCGTACATACATTTTAGTGTCAATTCATTTTTTTAATTTTATTTTTTAATATATTTTTTTGTTATTTTTTTTTTCTAAATTTTACAATCCAATCACCTTCAAATATACTTGTATATACTAGCATATTATATCTTATGTGTGTATATCCTTTTGATACTATTTTCCATGTACATTATTATACTCTTCTTATATGATATTTAAAGGAAATATTCACCATTGACAACCTAATCCAAAAATAAAAACAAAAGAAAAAAATACAAAAACAACAAGAAAATTCTTATAAAACTCTTTAATGATGATGATGATGTGTTGGATTGTGTTGTGTTCTGTTTTGTTGTAGTGTTGTACTCGTAAGTACTTTAAAAAACTGATTTCTTCATTGTCAGCTTGAAAAAGTAAAAACATTATAAAAAAAAAGAAGAAAAACAAAAACAAAAAGATTGAAAATAGCTTGCTGCACCTAGCGTTATTATTATATCTACATTATAATTTATAATATGTACATGAAGTGTTTCAAGCAACAGAGTAAAGTTAAGCTTCACTTAAGTCTATATCAATGTATTGTTAATATTTTTAGTTGTTTTTATTTTTTCAATACAGCTCACGTTCACGCTCTCTCAATCATTTATTATACCTACATATTATAATTTTTCTGTATAACTAAACGTTTGAATGTATAGAAATATAGGTATGTATATTAATATAGTAAATTGATGGTTTTTCTTATTTTTTCTAAATCCGTGCAAGTGATAATAATATCCTTAAAATATAATAAAGGATATTCATACACATGCACATACCTACCATGTTATTTCTTTTAAATTTCATTTTTTATTTTTATTTTTTTAATATTTACTTTGTTAAGGTGTTGTATCATAATCAGATCATTCCTTTACGATCTTTTGCAAATAATGACACTTGATAAAATTTTTGTTTGTACATTAACAACATTACATAGTAATATGATATAGGTTGCATACGACATAGTTAATAATATAAGCGTGATAAGTTATTCGGCTTTTTCACTTTGAAGATGGAAATTTTCGATTCTTTGTTTTTTATTTTCTTTAAATTTTTACAACCTTGCAATCAACCAGGAATATTTTAACTACAATTATATAGGAAGCTGACTCTATCATAGCCAAAATGCTAGCTAAAAGTTTTCATTCTTTTTTTGATCTTCTGATAAAACCCCAATTAGCGGTTAGGTTGGATGAAGATCAGTTTATTTCATATTTCTTTACATCTGGATGTAGTTGAGATCCCGATATATACACTTATGTAAATTTCTCAGGCTAACATTTGCTTCGGAGCATTTGCAATGTTTCACAGAAACTTATTTTGGAAAATTTCCATATATTTTATCAAAATGTAGTACTTTGTAATAGGACTGATACTGGTCAAAATTTCATAATTATGTACCATATGCCCAGAAATTTTTCAATTGAAGATATGAAATGGTTTCATATCTGCGATACTTCGTCTCTCCAACAAATGTTTGGTCTACTTTCCTTGCATTCTCTTCATTGGATTATATTTATTTAGCTGGACCATTTCAGTTTATCTGCTGTAGGTGTCCAAGCCTTAACTTTAATTTTTGTGACGACGTCCACCTCATTATATAGCTCATAGAGTTCGGAATTATATCTTCTCCTCCAGACCCCATCGTCGTTGTCAGGACCATATACATGCTACTTGTATTTCAATAATATACTGTCCAATACTTATCTCCAGATATTTAGGACCATTTTAATGGGGATCTATAACCATATTTATTGTAGGGATCTACCTATGTTTCTATTTGCATTACTTATTTATATTTCGTACGATATTGTATATATTATCATGAAATTTTTTGAACTCAGTTATAGGTTCTGCAACCAAATACCAATATTTCGTGTTGTATTAAAACTATCTTTTATGCATTCGGATTCATTTGATTAGATTACAGCATTCACAGTGAGGATAAAATATTCTGAGCAGATAATAATTATAATAATAAATTACTTACCGAAAACATTAACTATGCATGGGTATCAAACACCGACCAGTTTCATATCCATTCATGAAGACTTGTTGGGTAAGATTCATTAAATATGTTGGGATGATAATCATAGAAAATCAGTTCTGTCAAAATATGGCCATGTTGATATTATTTTAAAATCGTTTTTCTTTAATCTCATCCATGATGTCATGTGTAATTTTAAACGGTCAATTCTTCTGTCATTTACTATTATTATGATACAGCCTCGTTTTTCACATTGTTAAAGATGGTTATTGTAAAACTAATATAGGATAGGACTTTTTTTCAGAATCAGAGAAACATTAATACTTTCGTACTTTTGGAAAAGAAAAAGAAAGAAAAGTGTGAGTTAGAGAGAAGAAAATGAGAATGAAATAGGAGAAAGGTGTGGCGGTAGTTGCGAACTATGTTATTGATGTGCACTTTGTAAATTAAACAAGTAAAAACCGCACTCTAGAAGTTTTGACTATAAACGAATTTCCACAACCAGTTTTGAATCATTTTGGTATTCCCACGGTGTAGGGGTTTACATTTGCAGCCTCTAGCGTTCCTCGACGAAATTGTGGAGATTTTAACTCTTCCGTGCATGTGCGTGCTCCCACGAAATGTCTATAAAATAGAGTTAATGCTCCAACAAGACGACGACATGACCAAGTCGAGCAAGTGTGGATGAAACATTTACATCATCTATGAAGCGAAGGGTGCATTTTTGTATTCTGTCAAGAAAGCTTAGAGCAAATTTTGAGACGGCCGCCCATTAATGTTATATTCCATCTTGTGTCGTATGTATTCCTTATAGATAATTACCAAATCTAGGTAAAAAATATATCTTACACCGACTTTATCAACCGTATTGCGGCGCTTTTTGCAATACCGAAAATATGGTAATTCCGCATCATATTTTGATTTGCTCGCATTCCGGAAATATTTAAGTTTTCTAGTCACAGTATGCTTCCATTTTGAAATTTTAGAATATGTTTGAACGGAGTTACTTTTTGCCTAACTTGACAGATTTGAGATTTAAAAACAAATTTCTGGAAATTTTTTAAATACAAAGAAAAAATATGAAATTTAATTAATAGAATTTATTTAAAAAAATTTTAATGTTCAAATTAATATCATATAAATTTACCTAGTCGGAAATTTTGAATAAGTCATGGTTTACGATGCCACCCAGTATTGTTACTTTGGCGTAGCATTAGGACTGTGGTAACATATAAGGCAGAGATAAGTTACAGAGGTTGCTGTAACATTAGATTAGAGGTAATCGTAGGACGCTACAAGAGTGCAGTCATCTGCAAATCTTTGGATCGGGTTTAAAGTTGTTTGGAGGAGATCAATAATAAATATATAACATTAAGATACTTAAGAGTTACGATACTTCCTTGGTGTACATTTCGTTTTACTTTTCTCATAATAGCTACCTTAATTCGAAAAGTTCTATTCGACCAGTACAATGACAATATTTTATTGGCACAGTCATTTTTTTTTTTATTTGCTCTTTTTAATAAAAATCAGAATCAGAAAGCTAAAAAAAAGCAACTACTAAAACGAGCAGATCGTGGCTATAACTCCGTTTTTTTTTTTTATATAAAATTTTGTTCAAAAGTAAAAGGTAGAAATTTTAAAATTTTGGAAAATAACAACAGCAAAATAAGTAATCTGCACTTAAAAGTTTTAAAAATATTTCAAAAAATAAGAAAAACAAAAAAAAAGATTTTTTTTAATGTTTCTACTAAACACTGACATAAACGATAACGACACCAGTGATACTCTAATCTCATGGAATCCTTGCTGTTTTTTTTTTGTTTTTGATTTTTGTATTGCTGCTTATTTTTTTTTTCTTTTACAACATAGGTTTTGTTGTTTACCTTTATTACTCTCTAACTTTTTGCTTTTTTTCTTACTACTGTGTTTGTGCTTGTGTTGTTTTTATTTTAAATTTCAAGGATAATGTGTCATAGAAGGATATATTTTGTGTGGATCTGTATGAATATTGGAAGTATATGAAAACGATTTATCCTATATAATAGATAAAAAATTACTAGATAAAAAAAAGAGCACTTATAAAAAAGTTGCAGGACTTAAAAAAATTGTTTTTATTTTTTTTTTGGTAGAAAATTTTAGCAATTCTGAATGATTGATGAGGTGGAACAATGATTTTTAACGTTAAGTTGATCTTTTTCAATGATTGTTATTTTGTTGATATTTTTATTGTTATAATATTGGTAGGAGTAATATAAATGTTATATAAAATTATTTTGTTATTATTTTTATGTATCTTTCAAGAGTTTTAAAGAAATATTATTTGCGTGATGTTTGATAGATAATGCGAGCTAAAATATTTTAAAAATATTTTAAGAAAAAATCGACCTATAATTTTAAGAGTACATTTTTTCTTCTATCTCCTGCATCATCCCAGGCAAGCAGCACGATGTACCAAAGCTTTTATATTAGAGCATGTCTAGAATCGGCTTAGATATCTTGGCACTAGAAAGTAATTCGAATAAATCCTAAATATATTACTCCGAAATTCCGAGCGAATCAGTATTTTTTTGGTACAATTTTATTCTATTATCTATTCAATATTAATATAGTGGCTAAATATAAATAAAAAAATATATAAATGCAAATGAAAAAAATTAAATAAAAATGAATATGAACACAATTACAGAGCATCATTATTTGTCACACCTGCCTAACTGTAATATATAAACATTTTCATGAGAACAAACTGCAAAGGAAAATTTATTTGTGAAGATTTTTTTGTGAACACGCCAATTGAAAATTTTTCTAATTTCAAATTGATTCAACCAAAATAGGTAAGCAAAAAGAAAAAACTAATAAAACTGTAGGTTCCGTATTGGCTTTATATTCGAACTTTACTCATAAAGTACAAAATATATACAAAAAAAAAAACAAATCGACGTTCGTATAAGATTCTGCAATTATCAACCAGAAAGGTAGATTCGTCTATAGTATTCCAATGTTATTGAAAAAATATTCGGGTCAACGATATTTTACTGCTCATACTTTCTGTAAATGATTTATATGTAAGATTCTAACATATCATCTACGACGTATTTGATTGCGTCTTTGCAACCGCGTTTGTAAAAGAATATCATATAGTTATAGTATTAATTACCAACTGAAATACTTTTTTTATTATGATGGGTACACTTCGTTTGTTTCCTATATTCATTTCATGAAAGTCACCACAGTACGATAGCAATACGTAAGTAAGAGAGAACAAGATTTTGCAAATATCGTTTATATAATTGTATATAGAAATTAACAGCGGAAGTTCGGAACCGGGTATTATAACCGAATGTAGTAGTATGTGGATATAAACTAGTAAGTCAGCCCGTTTAAAAACGGGTCCCGAGTAAAAAGATACCGAACTTTTTTTCGAACATAACCACTCAGCGGCCCCAAGAAACTTTTTTTCTAGAAACACTTTTTTGTTATAATTTAAAACAAATTAATAATTTATTTTCCATCCATTTTATTTGTTATCCATTTTTTTTTTTTTTTTTTTTTTTTCACAATTTAATTGAAAGAAAAAAATTTAAAAATTAAAAAATCATTTAAAAATTTAAAAATCATAAAATCATATAAAAATAATTGAAAGGAAAAATATTTTTTTTTTATATAAATTAAAAATTATGTTATTATAAAAATAACATAAATTCAATCAATTTATTTCGATAATATATAGAAAAAAAAAAACAAATTAAAATATTGGGAAATTAGGACTATTTTAAGTTTTGAATTTAAACTATGAACTTTTTCAAATTTTGAATCTCAACTATTGGACAAATTACAAATTAAACAATTTTTAACTTTAATATATTTTTATTTTTATTATTTAATATATTTTATAAAATTAACAAAGAAAAAACATTTTAATTTAACTAAAATACATAATTAACATATGTTAACATAATTCATTTGAAAAAAAAAAAAAAAAAATATTAGTTGAAAACTATACATAAGACCCAAGAATTTCCTCCGGAGCTTCGCACATTTCTTCAAGGTAGGTTGGTAGAAGGACGTAGGTTATAGAATTCAGATGTATAATATCTTCATAAAATTTAAGATTATCTAATTTATTCCAACTTTGCCCGAAATGCTTTGACAGTAGTGTGGTAACATCTCTTAATTTTAATGAATTAAGTACAATTCCAGTTGGAAGAAAATTAGGCTCTATATTTTTTACTCTCTTTCCTTTTTTACACAGCCCGGAATTATTATTTAGTTCGTGCTTATAATATGATTCTCTTCGATAACCAATTACTGCATATTGCAATCATCTTTGATTGTTTATTTTGGCCGCCGCATCCATCTGCAACAAGCTGCACTGTAGTAATGTTTTTTTTTAATTTATGAGAATTGATAAGAATTTAATTTATGATATACAGCCAGGTAGATTTCGTTAGAAACATTGCCGTTTATTGGCGGATCAACCCTGTACAATGTCAAAATTATACATATAAATTTATATGGAATAATAGGCTGAGGAACTTTAGTTAAAACCTGATTTTTTTGGCAATCGAAAGACGACAATGTTAGAAGATCAGATCTGTTTTCCTTTAGTTTTGAGTAAAACCGTTTCGTTCGAAGGGAGTGAATTCTTTTATTGACTATCAAAGATTTTTCTTCTCATGATTTTTTTCTATTGTTATTTTGTTTGTATTTGAAAGGCAAGTTGAATATACAAGGAGGTCCGAATCCAATGTAATAACGAGTATTAAAATTGTGGCAGAATTAACTTTCTTTTATCTGTACAGTGGTGTTGGCTTGTTTCTGGCATTCCTTAAACATTTTTCTTATATTTAAAGAAACTGGTAACTACATACGAGAAGATGATGTTGATATACTGTAATGAGATACAACTCAATGATATTCGTTCATGAAAGTCATAACACTCATAACGTACTCTAATTTTAAGGAATTTCGCTCTGTGAACCGATCACCACACTGACTTTCTTTCGGAATAACTTCATGCTTAAATTTTTTTTTGGTAGGTGGTCGAATTCTGAACTGAATCACTAAGATTAGTGAAAAAGCTCCAACACATACTGGTACTCTGATACCATTGTTTTTTCTTACAAAGATATTTTACATAAGCTAGTGGATCCCCTGTGCAATTGCACAGAAGTAGTTCTTTCAAACACAATTTTATGTAAAAAGAAATATTTGTTTTGGTATAATTGTAGTTGTTTTCTGAATCGCTTGATTATTGAATATATATATAATGAAATTAAAGTATTTTATTAAAACACTGATTTATATATAGTTTTTTTCTGTTCTATATTACAAATATGTATATTTTGTGATTACATAACAGAATTGCTATTTATGAATAAAATAAAGTTTAAAATTGTTATACGACAGGAATTTTATTGAATTTGATTTTGTTTATAAAGATGCAATTTTTTTTTTGACTACGCCTATAGTCACAAAACGGTTATAGTCAGAAATATTACTGAAGTTTAGCGAATGACTATAACCGAGTAAAACACGGATATATATTTTTTAATGATATCAGAAGCAAATGAACTAACATTTATTATATCATTTTTAAAGAGCGATCTGATCTAATTTTTGTTTTTCTGTTTTGTTTTCAATTTTTGTTTGTGTTTTTGTTTTTGCACGTTTTTCTATTGTGTGTTTATTTAAAATGACAGAATTTTTATGAAGAATTTTTAAAAATTTCCCGCAATTGAAATTTCTTTTAGAGTATAGATGGCGCGCAACTTGGAAATAGCTGTCCCTATTTGGTGTAAATATTTAAAATGTTTTAAGTATTCAGCACCAAGAACTTGCAAAAATTTTAGAATTTTTATGGTGTAAATAATTTACTATTCAATTATTTTTGCTTTTTTATTCACCACGTCGTTCTTCTTGTGTATTATAATGTAAGATATTCCTCACATGGCCTTCCTTGTGTAATATAATAAAAAAAATATTTTTTTAATATAAAAAAAAATTGAATTAATAGAGAATCGAACTAACTAAAATTTGTGATATTAAAACCTATATTAATAATATTATTCTACTAATTAGTTTTTTTCCTACTGAAAGTGCAAAAAACCAAATGCGATAAAAAAAAAAAAAATAAAAAGAATTTGACTCAAAAGAGAATCGACAAAAATTTCTGATATTAAATGATGCTTTAATCAACCAAGCTAATATTATCTTATAAAAATTGTTAACCCAAAATATACATTAAATAAAAATTGATTTCGATCGCCACGACGTGCATCATCACTGATTGATTGAATGAAAAAAAACGAAGCATACGAAAAACAACGAAAAGTGTGTCTTCAAAATCGTGCTTTTGTGTATTATAATATAAATTATGACAAAGTTGAAAAAAATTCGTGAAACATTTTGAATGTACATTTTAAAGTTTTGAAATAGAATACTGAAATATATATAGGAGTTATGCAATTTTGGACTTTTGAACAGAATTGGATATTTTCTATAATTCGAAAAGGATTTATTTAACTTTTGTTTCTAACTCTAAATTTTAAATACAAAAATGAGTGGGTATTTACAACTTTTGGACCATTTTATTAATTTTATTAGGTAGATATTTTGCCAACAAATCAGATGACACAATAATCTAAAAAAACAAGATGTCATGATCATTTTACCTTGGCGATTTTTTATTTATATTTGACTAATTCTTCGAATAAAAAACAATTTTATAAAATAAGCATAGATAACATGGAATCGATAGTTTTCGATCAGGAAGAGTTATTAATATTTTTATTTTAATATTAAATCAAACTATTACTAATTATACCTATTAAATTTTATTATCAATTAGAAGATATTAATTTTTTGATAATAAATAAAACGATATTAAATAAATGTGAATAACATATAAAACCAACTTCTATTCAATTAGAAAGTAAAAAAAAAACAACCTCTATCGATTTTAAATTGAACTTTACAGCATTATTTTCGTCAGTTTACGATCTAATTAAATTTTTAGCATTATATTCTGCATCATATTATTACCATCTTATATTTCCGTACACAACAACGTACTCATTTTCTTTCCATTTTATTCAAATTCAAAATTATATTATTGGAATTAAGATTCTCCAGAAATGCATAAAAAATTTAAGCGTATTATTTTAACGTTAATTTATTACCAATACACAATAAACTACACAAAAAAGAAAATCTTTTAAAAAATGTAAAATTAGTTTACAACCCCCACGAAGATAACAACAATGCGAGCAAAATTATTGGAAATTTAAATAAAAAAAAAAATAACAAAAGACATAATCGTGGAATAAAAAAAAAATCCTATTAAAAAGCTTTTTAGTTTTTAATGAGCTGTAAATAAGTCGAAAATTATGTTAAATGGTATAGACACATACTTCTCTGATAATAATTCTGGTATGTATGTGTTTAGTTGATTTAAAATTGCTGATGGTAGTTATGGTGAATTTAACTGTCTGAATATAATGTAGATTGTAAACTGAGTGTAAGTGAAAAAAATGAACGGATTTCATAATAATATATTCACAACACACGACTGAATTGAATTTAGTGCTGTGATAGCAATATCAAACTTCAGAGAAAATATTAAAACTTTGAGCGTAAGTTCCGAAAGTATTACTTTTGACTACTCTTAATATATTCATTTTCGGTTCTTTATCATAAATTGTGAGAAATTAAATTATAGTTGGACGCGTAGCTAAAAGTCACTGGGTTAATATTCAAATGATCGAATGAACAAGTTGTTCTTGTCGTCGAATTTTCGACCTCTACATAACCTAAAATGATCTGAAGAATGCAAGAATATTCATTTCGTGTTAGTATAGAACATTTTAGTTTATACAGCTTTCTAACCAAGTCGTTTTTTGGTATATGGTGTGTATGTACAATATTGTCAATTACATAATTAGTTATGCTTAATAATTACCACTTGATTGCATCTTGTTTTTACCCGTTATAAATTATTATTTATATAAAGTTTTGCAAAGCTGAACTTATTTTTCACAGCTGTTCGAACATAACGATATTTTTGTTACTGGTTCCTTGCTGTTTCGTTTTAGTCTTATTTCTTTCACTTTCTTTACTAAATATTAAGTATATAATGTGTTCTTACATAATAATAAACACTACTACCGTCTATGAAAATAAGAATGCTGTATACTCATGGAGGTATTTTACTTCTTTTTGTATATTTCTGAATTTTTTTGCTAATCGTTTCAATTTACTTTTAAATTGAATCGTGAGTCTCAAATTGACAAAATATTATTGTTGAAGTTTTGCAATCGACTCATGTGTACGTGTATGATATTTAAAATAAATTTTAAGAATAAAAAATAGAGTTGGTGTATCAGAGGGTATGTGACTTAGTTAATATATATATATTTCTTCAAAATGTTCCTGCTGTTTTCATAACAGTTATCTAGAAATTGTTTCTTCTCTCTCGCTCTCTGAATTATTTTTTTATCGTTTAGGTTAGCTTAACTGTAAGGGATATAATCATGAATTTAAAAGGTTATAGAACTCAAATTTGATTCCTAATATTTTGTTATTTTTGTTTTTTATTATTTTTGTTATTTTTACTGTTATTGAAGATAACACCACATATATCGTTGTGGTTGTTTATTTTGTTTAACTTTCGTATTATTATTTTCGTATGTAAGAAATAATATATGTTAAGAAAAGTAACAACTTTTAAGTTCAGTAACTGTAAAATTTTAAATATATGGAACGAACGAGTAATGTAAGTATATGTGAAAAAGAAGAAGTAAAGTGAATTTTATTTTTTTTTTTTATATATTTTGTTTGAGCACAAAGGAATGTAAATGTTTACATGAATATTACTTGTAAATATTTGAACATGTAATTAACATTGAAAACGCTATTTAACTTTAATCGCTTTCCATACATACATCTTCTCATACATAACATACATTACATTCTTCATATAATAAAATCATATCATATATTTGTATATATATAGAGTATGAATCTCGGTTAAATTATGCACGTAAATTAGGAATAGTAGGTACAAATGGTGAAAAGATTTTATTTTAATTTAATTTTGTTTTTTTTTTGTTGCGATTACACTCTGAGTATGTTTTCCTTTCAGTGATTTTGAAATTTCACTTTTATTTTTTAAGAATATAAATTTGAGAATAAAAAAATACAATAAAGGAATTATAAATATCCTAGAAGAAAAATATTTGTGTTTATATTTAAATTTTTTTTTTTTTTCATAATTTTTAAATTAATTTCTAATGTATTGAAAAAAACATTAAAAATTTTTATTTTTTAGCTTGAAGATATTAAATGAGATGACAATAATATTAACAAGAGAATAAAATTTAAATAAGCTCAAACCGCGCTTTGTTTGATATTAAATAAATACATTTTGATAAGGTTAGCGAAGGTTAGCAACTGTACTACATATCGACTCTTGGCATATATCTACAAACTATTTAATTAGATCTGAATTTTATAAAAAGATGTATTGAGAAATTGGAATCCACAATTTTAGTAATTACAAATTTTATTTTTACAATTTATTTTATTTAAAAATCTAGTTACTTATTTATTTAGATGGCGCTATAATCTTAGGTAGATCTTGTAATGACAACATTTTTAATATCATTATGTATATAGTATATTGAAATAATCCATTACAATCGCTTGGTTTCTTCTATAAAGTTTTCCCCTTAACGTAATCTATCCACCGGAATTTTTGAAATATGATCCGTTTAAGTAAATTAATATCATTATAGAGGTGGTACAGCTATCTTATAGAGGTAGTACAGAGGTAGTACAGTTACAGCACTCTTTGTAGTACAGCATCTTTATCACGAATAGAAAAAAATTTTCTTCGGACGTAATAAGTTTGATTTCAAAAGTTTGAAGCATAATTAAATATTTACTTGATTAGATTTTTTACCAATTTAACCTTACTTGTGCTTTGCTGTAATAAAAATTTTACTTTTTCCATTCAATAAGGGAAAAGTCCAGTGAAAACGGTTGAAAACTGAAAATGAAACTGTTTAACTTTAACCTAATTTGGACAGGTGTTTCTTCTTCATTTTTAAATAGGCATTTAGTGATTGATTGCCAGCTTCACAAGACAATCTTCTGCCATTCTATTTACATTATATCGCATGCGTTTCTGATATCATTGCTGCGTTTCTTATCTCTTAATGTGTATCCACATATTTGCCTCAGAGTTCACATTTCTGTTGTTTGCATTTTCTGTTTTGATTTAGATGTGTTCCCGGTTGTTTTAGTAGCGTATGTTAGTATGGGCCGAATAAAACTTTTTTATATTCGTGTTTTATTTTCTATCAGCATATATTTATCTCCATATAACATCTCGGAGATAACCTGAAGTGACTGCGGCTTTTCCCACTTGGATTCTTGTTTCAGCTTCTGTGTTGCGAGAGCTGGTGATATTTACGCCCAGATATTTAAAATTAATCATTTGTTCGATTATTTGTTTGTTATTGGATAATTTACATCTGATGGGATGCTTCGAAACAGTTGTATAACCTCCATGTTGTATAATTTGGCAACTTTGCTAAATCTGAAAAATAACCATTGCAGATCATCTTCATTCTCTGCGAGTAGTACAGCGTCATCAGCGTAACTTACGATATTAATGTTTTTATCGCCAATTCGATATCCCCAAGAAGTGTTAACTATGTTTATGATTATTTTATCCGTTATTAAGTTAAACAGAGTTGGACTGATAGTATCACGTTGTCTAATACCTGTTGATGTTGTGATGTCTTCGGTGAGGATGTTATTCGATTTGATCTTTGTTTTGTTATTTGTATACAGATCTTGTATCAGTCCACATCAAATTTTAAACTCTTCCATATTATTACAAATATTGAAAATGCAGTAAATTAATAATATCTCCAAAATATAGTTATAAAAGTTATTCACTTTTTTTTATTTCACTAAAATTGATACACTGTTTTTGTTGAAACTACTAACTTTGTTATAAGTACATTGTCACAAACGGAATTGCACAGTAGTACTTTATTTTTCTAAAACACCAATATTTCCAAAAAAATATCTTTGAAAGTAAAAATATTCAAAAGTAATAAAAGCAAACATAAAAATAACACATATACACATACAAAAATAATCATAAAAACATAAAAAGCACTTATTTTTGTCAAAAATGTCTCCATACAAAATATATGGAAAAACCCGGAAGATATTAACCCGGGACAAGTTTTTTCCTAATTTAATTATGAAACTTCATGTACTACTTAATTTTAATCTCAGGAATCCAAATCTGTCCTTGGTTTTTTTCCAAGATGTGTACTTTTGCTGGAATCATCCGGTACCATATTATGGTACCATCGTAATGATCTCTTAGAATATATGAAATACATGAAAAACACAAATTAACAATAAGCTACCTACTGTTTGGGAAAAGTTTTATTCAAAAGTTTAAGCTATGTTACTAAAAGTAAATTAAAAAATTAATTAAGTAGCCCTCTGGTGAATTCAAACCCCACATTTTATAGCCGAAACGCAAAGGTTTGCCCTTTATGAATTGTTTGCAGCCATGGTGGCCGAAATATTTTAACATCGATTCATCATAAGACAATTAATGTTCTTTACAATGAAAATTTTTTTGGAAGTTTTGATTTGAATTTGTCGCAATTTCCACGTTTGAATTGGTGGCAGCGTTGTTTGAGCAAAGTGAATACAACGCTCAATCTCACACTAATGATACTCGAGACTTACTTTTTACAATCATTTCATTATGCATATCTACATCACGACTCCAATATGAATATATATTTGGTATATTATTGTACCCGAAAATAATCATAATACCAATAAAAAATTTTAAATAATTTTTTTTAAATTAGGGTTTTTTTTTGTTGCTAAAACACCATAATTATTGGTTTCATTGCAAATCATTTCTAATAATTCATCATTAAAGCATCTTTCAAATAGTTCGTGCGATTCTGCTGAACAATCTAAATAAGTTGAATCTGGAAATAATGATTTTGAACATTAGAATTGAGCTCTCGACCATTCAAATTTATCTTTCAAATTTGGTACAGATGATGGAACATTAATATCAGGTCCGTTGTAAGAGCAAGATTCTATTTTCATGATTTGACCGATTTTTGAATTTCAAATTCATCTATTTCACTATCGTTAACTCTTCCAGCAAATTCTATTACAGCTATTTGATGTAGTTGATTATGATACAAGTCTATGATTTTACTGTCTTCGTTCTCATCTCAATCGTCTTTTGCTGTATCATATGCTGGATCTGGTGATTGTAGATAAATTCCAATTGACTGTCCTAATAATTTATCTTCTTCATCGATTAGTGATTCCAAATAATAAGCCATCTCATGGAGTTTTATACTACAAATTTATGTAAAACAAAAAATATTTTATAGATTGGAACTTGATTGGATATGTTTTGTATCGTATCAACGCTACGGTACTACTTTTTTTAAATGTGAAAATTTAATATATTAATTTCAATTTTAAAAAAAGTGGTCCCATAAATGATTTGATTAACGGAGTATATTAAAATATAGAACAAATTAAAGGAGATATGCAAAAATAATATTTACAATTTCCTCGTGCTCAAGTATTTTAATTTATCTCTATCCCGACTTTAAAAAAAAAATTTGGATTTATTTTTTTAAGTACTTTAGTGGACTTATCGAGCTCTAACTTTAAAAAAATTACAATTTTTGTGGGTTAGGCTACTTTGGCATTACATATAAATGATGAAAATCAAAAAAACTAGTGGCTTAGGCCAAGATATTTTTTAGTAAATTTTTTTATTTCATTGTTCAAATAATAAATAATAATGTAATAGATAAATTCAAATCTTGTATTTTTTACTCCTCTCCCCGAGTTAGCAATTATTATAATTTCATACAAAAAATATACCTTGGCTGGAGCTTAGCTGATACTGGTATTTAAATAATGACACTTCTGAAATCTGATTAGATTGAAAATAATCAGACTCAGAATTTGCAAAAATATCTAAATTTTAAATTAAAACGATAATAAACGCTTTCAAATAAACAATTTTTTTTGTATATAAATACCTGGAGAAGTTGAAAATGTAGGATTCATTTTCTATCACTAAAATTAACTATAATAATTACACTTTCAAATTGAACTTGAACTTAAAATATATTATTTACACTCTTAAACTGGAGTAAAAATAACTTTAAAATTACTCAGAAGAATAATATCAGACACAATTAAGAAATAATTGATGACTTACTAAATTAATGAAATTGGTACATCAAATTTATGAGTGTGGGTCGATTTGTTGAAAAGCAAAATGCCAAATTAAAAATGTTGAATAACAAAATGTGAAAAAAAAAAAATGTTGAATGCAAAAATGTGGAACAAAAAAATGTTGAATAAAAAAAAATTTAAAAAAAAAAATGCTGAAATAAAAATTTACTCGCATATAGATTTAAAATAATGTTTGTTTTAATTGTATTTATCTACTTTAATACGATCATAACCATTATTAATTCGGACATTGAAATTTTTAAAAAAAATTTTGTCTAGAAAAAAAATCATTTTATTTTCATAGTGAAATAACTCCGCAAATATAAAAATATTCTGTAAAAGGTGAATAACCCTGATTTTTCAGCAAAAAAGAAAATCCCTCCTAATTGAGGATCTTGCATATACATATACTATATATATACATTTTCTGGAAATAGGGAATACCCTGTTATATTTTGATTGGTTTATCTTGAATCCTACTCTTAAACTCTCTCTAATTATTTTTATTAAATATACATTTCCACAAAAAAGCACTTACACCAGTGGGATTTGTCGTCCCAAACCCCCGCTAAATATTATTATTGAATTTCTTATATTGTTTAAGTACATATTTCGTTAATGATAAAAGTTGATTTGTGTAATTAGATCTAAAATATACTATTTTAAAAAGAGAAATTCGAGATTTCTTTTTTCAACATTTTTCTTTCGACATAAAGACCGCCTCTTCTCATTTACTAATACCTATTTATAATAACGGTATTATTTTAAAAGTTAAATGTACATTAGCATTTTTAAATAATATCGAAATTATAGAAATTTAATTATAACAATAACATTCAAGAAGTGATTATTGAGTTAATTTACTTCTACCATAGTTAATTTAAAAAAAAAAATGTACTATGATTGTTAATTCAATTGTTTGATAAAAATACTGTGGGTTACAAACCATAAATGACGGAAGCAAAATAAATTCTAGCATGTCTTCCTTCATTAGAGTTTTCATTTCAAGTTTAAGAAAAATATATATTTCCTTACTAATTTATCAATATAATATACCTTTATTAGAATTATTCGAATGCTTTTTATTACCATACTAGCAAAGTTACCCGACGTTGTCCGGGTCGACAACAAAATGAATCGAATTTATTTCAATGAAGTTTGATTTATGAATCGAATTGAAAAAAATTGGTTTATCAAAAATATTCTAATATTTTTTTTCACTACGATAAAAAAATATCAACAATACTCCAACTTAAGCTATACTTATATTAAAATTATTTCTTTGTAAACAATATTTTGGTGATCTTTTCTGATGAAGTATAAGCAAATACGCTCCTTGCTGTTGAGGTATTCTTGAAATAAAGAAATGTTCATTTTTTTCCACAATCAATTGGAATTTGTACTTAAATGAAATTAGGATGCCAAGTTCTTATTCTTAATCTAGTACCGTAGTTTTGGCTTCTTCAAGTTTCGTAGAAGCAATCTGGAAGAAGCCAAAATGGACCCCATGGAACACTGCAGTATTTTCTGATTAATAAAACGAATCCTCACATTTTTGTGGCTAATTCACAAAGCCACTTCACATAGTCATGTAAAAATTTTATACTGATTCCTAAATTTGAAAATACTTTTTCAGGACAATACATGTTTTTTTTTATTTTTCATAGAGTACCCCTGAATAAATTTTCAAGTCTGTAACACAATTTTTTTTTTGAAACATTTCTGATAGAGTATGTAACTGTAAACTTTCATGCCTGTAACACAATTGGTTTTTGAAATATTCCTGAAACGTACGTGCTAGGAGTTGTACGACAGCAACCCGAACCAGTCCAAATTTTTGAAATCGGTAACAATCGAATTTCTTTATTTGTGAAAGAGTATCTAAGTGTAAGTTTTTATACCTGTTACTCAATTGGTTTTTGAAATATTCCTGAAACGTACGTGCTAGGAGTTGTACGACAGAAATCCGAACCAGTCCAAATTTTTGAAATCGGTAACAGTCGAATTTCTTTATTTGTGAAAGAGTATCTAAGTGTAAGTTTTTATACCTGTAACACAATTGGTTTTTGAAATATTCCTGAAACGTACGTGCTAGGAGTTGTACGGTAACAACTCGAACCAGTCCAAATTTTCGAAATCGGTAACAGTCGAATTTCTTTATTTGTGAAAGAGTATCTAAGTGTAAGTTTTTATGCCTGTAACACAATTGGTTTTTGAAATATTCCTGAAACGTAAGTGCTAGGAGTTGTACGACAGCAACCCGAACCAGTCCAAATTTTTGAAATCGGTAACAGTCGAATTTCTGTATTTGTGAAAGAGTTTCTAAGTGCAAGTTTTTATGCCTATAACACAATTGGTTTTTGAAATAGTCCTGCGACGTACGTGCTAGGAGCTGTACGGCAGCAACCCGAACCATCCCAAATTTTTTAGTTCGGTAACAGTCGAATTTCTTTATTTGTGAAAGAGTATCTAAGTGTAAGTTTTCATGCCTGTAACACAATTGGTTTTTGAAATAGTCCCGGGACATACGTGCTGGGAGTTGTACGGCCGCAACCCGAACCAGTTCAAATTTTCGAAATCGGTAACAGTCGAATTTCTTTATTTGTGAAAGAGAATTTAAATGTAAATTTTCATATCTGTCACACACATGGTTTTTAAAATATTCTTGAGTCTTGGTAAGATTTGTACGGCAGCAACCCGAACCTGTCATCTGATGGCTTTGTAAAGTACCGCGTTATTTGCATACCGGTACCATGAATAACTGTGCAAAATTTCAGAACTCTATCTTTAAAACTGTGGGCGTGTATAGCGAACAAACAAACAAACAAATAAACAAACAAACAAACAAACAAACTAACTAACTTTCCCTTTTATAAGTTTAGATAAACAGAATATTTGTAGTAAGGTGCAAAATTTTCAATTACCTAAGTGTTATTTACTCGATCATTTTAACGACATCTTATTTGCCATCATGGGAAATTTAAACGTATATTATCCTAAGACCTCAATAATTGTAAATAATCAATATTCTTAAATATTCTGTTGTATTCAATTAATTATAATATAAGTTAGTCAAAAAGATAATTTCAATTTAAATTAATATAGAAATATGTACTAAATTCAAATAATATTTTTAATGAAAACAAAATCTAACTATATAATATAAACTTACAATAATTTTATATTTTTACAGTCATAGCAGCGTTCTACTGTAAAATTCAAATTGTAAAATGAAATTAATTAAGACATAATAAAAGTAAAAAGTTCTATGGCGCCATCTATATTTAACACTTGAATGACATGACGATCATTATGACATGATGGGCAAATGACACATATAAAAGATGACAGATGACGAATCACAGATAACAGATGACATATGACAGATGACAGATGGCATATATAAGCGACAAAAAATAGATACTATGTTTATGACAATTACCTACATGATGTTACAATTTGTATATAATATATTTCAATTTGTAATTGTGTTGGAGTATTCCGTCGAACTTACAAACATCCAGACAAATGCAGAAAATTATATATATAATTATTTGTTTAACTTATAAAAAGACCTTCTGTTAAAATAATAGTTACCCGGGTACACTAAATATTAATAATATACGATACATGTAACATTTCAAATAACAAAATTTAGGTGTTTCTGTTTTCAATTCTCAAATAATGTTTTTATAATATATATTAAAGTTAAATATTCAAAATCTATTTGAATTGAGGGTTTTTAATGAACGACTTTCGGAACTACAAACAATCTTACTTTGAAACTTTCAAACAAATATCTTGGTACTAACACAAAGGTTAAAAACTGATGCACATTGATAAAGACTCTTGTTTATTTAAATTTAAAATCAAGTAAAATTTAATTAGAATGTCAATTATAGGTTATTCAGGTCCATTTATACGTTAATAGTACCTAAATAAGTGTTAAAATAAAAATCATCAAATTCTGTAATAGCTATATGATCATTCTAATTTTCTATTAATTTTTTTTTCATTAGTTTAATTTTTTCACAAAATTTTTTAATTTTTTTAAAACCAAAGTGGTCTAACCAGCAATGTGGGTTAGGCCACTTTAGTTTTTAAAAAAATTGCAAATTATAAGAAGCCAAAACAAATTTTGTGATAAATAATAAGGAAAAAACTATTTCTGAAACTGGAAATTCAAATCACTGATTCTAGGAGACAAACTTTACCGATTAAAACAATAAAAAAAAATTTTTTTGTATGTGGGTTACGCCACTATGGTTCTGAGACACTCATGTTAAATCTTGCTCTATTAGTATATTTCATTTGCTGCTCAAGCGAAGGATATACTTTACTGTTGTTAATATTTATAAATTGTTGTCTTATTTTAACCAGCTTTAATCATATTTTATATATTGTTTTTTTCTTTCGTTTTTTCATCCCTTTCATTTTATTTCTTTTCTTGTTGATTTCTCCATTCTACTCAATTGAACTCAATTGATTTCCATTAAATCAAATTTAATTTCGAAGTCACGATAATACAAAAAAAAACTTAAAATATTTTTTCAAAGATTTTTATTGGAAATTTTCAAAAATAAAACAAAAAAAAAATACTTTTCCACAAATCAATTTCGAAAACAAATTAATTTTCTTCAAATAGTTTTTATATTAACTTGTACTTCTCTTAGAGTAAAAAATTTCTTTAAAAAATGGAAAAAAAAATTTTTTTTTTCTTTGATTTCAATATAATTTACTAGTACTAAAAATAACTTTTTTATACGATTATAACAACACAATAATGTACATTTTAACTTGATGTCCTTTTCTATTGAATTCTTTTATTCCAATCACTATTCAAACACTCAAGACTGATTCAATATTTATTTATTTATTTGTGTTTTTTTTTTTTTTTTTAAATTCTCAATAGTTACTTCAAAATATTTTACTTATTTAATTTTCCGTTTTAGTCTTAAAATCACAGAAAAAAAAAAATAAAAAAAAAATAACTGTAATAAATATAAAACAACGAAAACCATTCAGAAGAAAATTTCATTGGAATTTGTCAAAAGTTTTCTAAATACGTGCCATCCCAAAGCTTTATTCTGTCTTTCGGTAACTGTATAAAGAATTTAGCTAAAACTAGTGCTCTTTATTGTATTATTGTTATCTTTTTGAAAGTCTAAGAATTTTTCTTTAGAAAAGAAAATTTTAGAACATATTAGTCTTTCTTAATGACACCATCACCGCTATATACCACTATATACCATAATATGGTACAAACTAGATTTCTGGTTGTTCTTTTATCTATCAGTGATATACGTATACATACATTGATATATAATTTCTTTACAACTCTAACCAAATAGAAATGTCATTGTCGTTTGGAGTACCAAAAAAAAAAAAAACAAAAATCGCTTCGTAAATTTCTGATGAAATTGCACTTTTGAAATCTCTTCAGGAAATACAAAAAAGAAAATCATTTTCCGAGATTTGTCTATTCTCTGGAAATATCCTTTGTCCAATTGTGTAATAATCCACAGAAAAATAAATAACAAAAAAACAATAACAAAAAAATTAAAAATGAATACAAACTTTAAGTGAAACAAACTGGTTTACTTTTTTTTTTTACTTTGTTCCTTTTTTTTTTTTTAAATGAAAAAGACCCAACGGTATCCTTTTTAACTCCTTCAATTGTTTGGATGTACATTTTTTTTTCAAGAGTTTTTAACCTTTGTTTGGTTTTTGAAGAATTTTTAGTTCTAAAAACATAAAAATAAGTTACAAAATAAATTATTATGAATATTTCTTTAGTCATTCGAAAGTGACTTAAATGACAAACTAACTAATCACATTAATGATAATGATGTATATTTGGAAACTGATGATGAGTGCATTTCACAACAATTTTTATATGCAAAGATTCTAAATAAAATTTTTGTATTTCCATTGTTTTTCTAATTTTTTTTTTATTCGTATAGTTTTTTGTAAAAATTTCTTGGTAAATGAATGTAAGTTTTAATTTTTTTTTTTTTAAATCAATTTTTTTAATTCACTTGTTCGGAACTTAATGATGAAGTTTATCAACGGCAAAATTTTTTCTTTGAACCATTCTCATCACTTGAAATTCGCAGAATTATTATGGGCCTCAAAGATTCCAATTCGAAATCGGATTTTTCTCAAATTCTTTCTAATAATATTCTTAAAGAAATATCTTTATTCATTGTTGATGTGTTATGTTTCATTTTCAATCTAAGTATATTCAAAGGCGTTTTTCCAGACCAACTAAAAAGTGCAATTGTCATTCCTCTTTTCAAAAAAGGTCTTCCTCTGGACCCGAATAATTACAGACCCATTTCACTACTATCTCCTATCTCTAAAATTTTTGAGAAAGCAATTAACGTGCGAATTGTAAGTTCTCTCGATCTCACTAACTTTTTCAGTAATAATCAATTTGGATTTAGAAAAAAGAAATCTACAGAAGATGCGCTACTTAAACTCTGTTCTGAAATTTATAGTGGTCTAAATAATAATAAGTGTAGTGCGGCTCTTTTTATTGACATTATGAAAGCGTTCGATACCGTTAGTCATGAACTGTTACTGAAAAACCTCTCTAATGCAGGCTTTAGAGGATTCATTCTAAATTGGTTTGAATCTTTTCTCAAAGACAGAAATCAATTAGTTAGAATAAATGGCACCAACAGTTCTTCTGACAATATTAAAGTAGGCGTTCGGTTCTTGGTCCTATTCTATTTCTCATTTTTATAAATTCTTTATTTCACCAAAATTTTAAAGGTAATTTGACTGCATTTGCGGATGATACCGCCTTTTCTTATAATAGTAATAGCCTACTAAATACCTTTATAGATCTTAATTATGATTTAGATTTGATTAGGAAATGGTTCTTTTGTCACAACCTCGTTGTTAGTCGCAAAACTAAGTACATCTTATTCAACTTAAGCGGTAATATTCCACTTGATTGTAAATTATTCTATCACTCTCCAAGTTGCTGTAAATTTTCTCTTAACTTATATGATAATAATATTTATTCTTATAATGACTCAATGGCCTGCGACAAACAATGTTTTGAGCTTGAACTTGTTGAATCCTTTAAATATCTGGGTATTGTTCTAGATAATAGATTAAACTGGTCTATAATCATTCACGTAATTTGAAGAATTATTGTACTAAGGTTGCAAGATATATGTACCATCTAAGTCTGTATTGTTCAACTAAAGTTTTGAGAATGGTTTACTATGCTCTTTTTAACTCAAAACTTCAGTATGGTATCGCCTGTTGGAGAGGTGCTTATTTCAATAAAATTTCTCCACTTCTTGTTTCACAAAAACATGTAGTAAGGATTATTCTCAAGAAAAATCGACTTACTCCTAGCTTCCCTTTATTTGTTAACCTTGGAATTTTACCCCTTCGCTATTTATATTTTTATAAGTCTTTGAAAGTATTTTTTATTAGGTCGGGCTATTTAAATCAGCGATTTGTATTAAACTATAACCTTAGAATCAATAACAGGAGTTTAGTATTGTTGCCTAGAGCTCATACCGCTCATTTTCAACATTTCTATACTTCTCTGGCTCCCAGAATTTTTAACAGCCACCCTGAAAGCTTAAGATTGGAACGTTGCTTTTCATCCTTTTCTAAAAATCTTAAGAATTGGTTATTTCAATTTGACAATTCTCGAATTGAATTATTTATTAACTAAATTTTAATTTCTCTCAGACTTCTAATTTCTTGCTTACTTTTTTCTTTCAATTTTTATTTCATTAATTTGTTTGTTAAATTTAATTTTAGAATCTGTAAAATTTTTGTTACTTTATAAAAACAAAAAAAAAAAAAAAAAAACTAAGTTAAAGTTAAGTATTTTTATATTTTTTTTTTGTATTGTCGTGAAACTTGAATATAATTATGTTTTGATATTTTTAAAGATCATTGGAACTGTATATAAGGTCATTTAACTCTTGCTTATTTGTAGCAACCGAATGATCTCAACTTATTTCTAATACATACTTTACATTCTTGGTTCTTATATTTGATAAAAATAAAAATTTTGGTTGAGTGTAATTATATAAAACGTTTAAATAATTAATTTATTAGCATGCATATTTCGAATGATTTCTTGGAATCTAATAATTTGTTAATTTATTAATTATAAGTACTACATTATGTAAATAATATTTGAAATAAATGGATTATTTTAATAAAAAAAAATTAATAATAAAAAAAAAAATTGTGACAAACATCAAATTAATGTCAAAAGTCAAACCACAATAATCACTTGCAATCTAAAACAACGGCATTTTCATCAACATTGTCAATCTTTTGTTACTTGATCGTCAAATAATTTTTTTGTATTTGATGCATGTTTGAAATTTCCGACACACCTGTAGATTACTCCCGTCTTCCCGTTATCCGTTTTTTTTTTACTTTTCCAATAATATTCTAATTATTATAATGACAATAATTTGGGACAACAAACAGGTAATGAAATTATTAAGTTCTTGTAATTTAATTATCGATTCGTCTTTTAGCAAACTAAAGTTTTTTGAATGTTATAACTATTCTATGACTATTAGATCATGCATGGTAGATCACAGCTCAATATTTAGTTATTGTTAGTTCATTATTTAGAAATCTGAATATTGCTCTATATGTTGCTCTTCATTGACTTCGATCACGAGCCCACACTGGAGATCTGAAGTTTACTTATTCTACACCGACGATTCATTTTTCCAGCATTTTGCCATATAATCTTATTGAAAACGTAATCCATGATCGGTGGAGATTTTCTTGGCTTTATTCACTCTACTTGAGATATCCCGTGAAGAAAATTTTTCTATCAACTTTTTTTTTTTGAATATTCTGTGTAGGTTGACTGTTCTGTGTCTACACCGTCGTCTTCATCATACGTCTACATTTTTAGATAACTGATGGTATAGTTTACGTTATCGCTATTACCTATATTCTACTCCAAACTAACTTATTAAGACAAAAAAATTGTTATCTTCTTTTACATATTTTTCTTTTATATTAAAGTACATAAATGCTTAATAATATTTTATAGATTTTTACCGTATGAAAATCTGTTAATTTTCTTGCGAATTAATCCATCAAATTGTTCATCAAATTTTGAACTGTTTTCAAACTAAATTATCCTTTAATGTTCCATAAGAAAAGAATTTATGCAAAAATACTTAGTCAGAATATATTTACGTATTGAAAAATATTTGAACTCTGGACAGGTAAAATACAAATAAAAAAGAGGGTTAAAATAAAATTCTTGTAACTGTGTAATTTTTCTGAAATTAATTTCATTAAAGACTTATCCTTTATTTTTACCCATTCAATATCCTTTGAAAACAAACCATAGTTACTGCTAAAATTTCTTTCGAAAAATTTTCTTATAAAATTTTTCCTTTTTTTGTTATTTTATTCATCGTTACTTTGTTCATTTTACTGCGATGTCAATAATGTGAACTATTTTAAAATACTTTTCACGAACCTCGATGAAAAAATAATCACGTCGTTCTTGGATAATGTCCTTTCTTAACATTTTTTTTTTTTTTGTTATAAAATAACTGATGTTAAATGTATAGGTATGTAATGTGCATTTGGATAGCAGTATAGTTGATGGGCAATATGTAATATACTTACGTATGATGATGATGATAATATTCTATTGATAATAGTTAGTTTGATAAAGTTGATAACTGTTATTACCAAGAGAAATTGAGTCAACTAAATGATTCCTCTTAAATATATGACAAAATAAAAAAAATAAAAAAATATTGAACCCTTCCTTAAAAGAGGGACAAATAGAATCATATATTTTCATATAATATTTTTTTTTTTTAGTAGGTATAGTAGGTACCTTCTGACGGTTATTATTTTGTAAATTTTATTTTAGTTTTTCCATAATTAGGATATGGGTACAATATTATGAGGGAAATTGCTTGATTCAACAGTGTAGTAGTAATATATTATGTGCCCGATTGAATAAAAATTTGCAACAGCTCCTTAAAATAATTTATTTTATGCAATATTTTATTTTCATACCTCTGGGTATGCACATTATAATAATTGACAATATAAGAAGATATAAATTAATAAAATTTCCGTCTGCAAAATTTTTCTTATGTAGCTAATATGTTTTTTTTTTGTCTATTTTTAAAATGATCAGAGGTTTCTTAAAAAACTACTTATTAGGGTAGGTACTGTCTAAATTGTTAGTTGCAAAAACATGGTTGATGGTTATTAAATTACAACAATTTGATTGTATTAAAAAGGTAGGCTTAATTCCACTAGGAAAAGTTAGTGGAAAGATTGCAAAGAATTACACATGTAAGACGTTATCTACAGATTTGGTATATTCAACAGCTTGGGTATGCTCAGATTAGAATTTATACAATATAATTATAATATAATTTAATTTTTTTGATTATTTTCTATTCTTTTTTCTCATAGAAGTGTTTCTTAACTCAGAAAATAACGTAATGAAATGCATACTACAAATTGTACATATATCTGCAATACGGGACGGGACGCATTATAATATAATATATTACATTTAGTGGGAATCAATAAGAAATTTAAGTTAGTTTTAAACGGTTGTAGAGGATAAGTCAAAAATCGATTTAAGCAAGTAAAGACGATTGTAACACAACTAACATCTTCAATATTGCTTTAAGCCTCCTCTAGTAGAATGGAGTGCTTGTAGGAGATACCTTACTATTCTCTCCTTTCTGCCTCTTCAATTGCTGCATATTTTCTGTTCGATATTTGCTTCGACAAAAACCAGGGTTTAAAAAATTTCGTAGTTATTTCAAGCTTTTACTATTTTTTTACTATTGCTTTGTAACATCAATTCAGCAAAGGCATAGCAAAAGCATTTTTTTTGTAGTTGTTCTGCTTCCGCTTTGCTGCGCATTTTTATTTCAAAAAGTAATATGCAAAAAAAGCTTTTTCATTTTTTTTTAAATAGCTACAGCAAAATGAGTTGAATACAGCTAAACAGCATTTGCTGTTGCTTTGAATTACTATTCAGCATTTACAGCACTTAGAGTTACTGTGCTTTTTTGTTCCTTGTGATGGCTTATGTTTGTTTATAAACTTTTGTTGTTTAAAATTTAAAAAATGGATTTACAAAAAAAACCGTAAGCATTTTATTTTAAATTTATAACTGGACATGAAAAAAGTAAAGAAATTTTCGAGGTGGTGACTGGTGGAAAAAGCCAAGTTCAAGAAATTGAGCAGCCTCTAGCAAAAAAAGGTCCGGGTCCCACCTCACAAAGCCCTCGAAATTTTTTTTTATATTTTATTTTCAACTTGTCTTCAGTAAAATCACTCCTAGGCACGATGCAAACAAGCGGTCCCAAGAGTCGGGACCGAAGACCTCAATTTTTTTTACTTTTTTTTTGTCATCAGTAAAATGACCCTTAAATGTGATGAAGACAATAGTTCCGAGGTCCCAGGAATTGGGGCCGAAACTCTATTTCACCAATTTAAATTTTATTTTTCCGAGCAAAGGTTATTAATAATTATTATAAAAATTTTTTGAAAAAATTTCAGATTGGTCCGACAGTCCGGAAATCGGAACCAAAGAACCTTGAACAAACAAAAAAAAAAACAAACATTTTTTTTTATACTTATCTTGATACGTAATGAACATTATTGACATTTTGGTTTTTGGACAATTTTGTTGTTCAAAATTTGCATTTTGGTTTACGGTCCCGACTTCTGAACCGCGGAACAATCTGAAAATTTTTTAAAAATTATTCATAATAATTATTAATAACCTTTTCCCAGAAAAATTAAATTTAAACTGGTGAAATAGAGTTTCGGCCCCAATTCCTAGGACCTCGGAGCTATTGTCTTCATCACATTTAAGAGTCATTGTACTGATGACAAAAAAAAATTTGAGGTCTTCGGTTCCGACTCTTGGGACCGCTTGTTTGCATCGTGCCTAGGAGCGATTTTACTGAAGCCAAGTTGAAAAAAAAATAAACAAAATTTTCGAGGGCTTTGTGAGGTGGGACCCGGACCTATTTTTGCTAGAGGCTGCTCATTTTCTTGAACTTGGCTCTATCCACCAGTCACCACCTAGAAGATGTAGTTCATATGACAAGGTACTGTTGAATACACACACATTGGCTCTACTCTATTCAATATTAATTTGCATATTGAACAAACCTTTTGGACATATTTTTTTTCTTCGAAATAAAATTTCTTTCTAAATGCACAGCAAAGTCTGCACAGCATATAGCTTTTTTTTTACTTTGACTTAAAATATTAAAAAGCATTCAGCAAAATTCTACTATTACTATTATGTTTTGAAAAGCAAAAACACATGCGTAGTATTTGTATGTGTAAAAAGCATAAAACTATTACTTTACTTCGGTTGAGTTGTAACAGCAAAGCGCAGTAATAGTTTTTTTTTTAATTTGAAATGATGTGATAGTCAGCAACAGCAATAATTTAAGTGCTTTTACTATTTCTGCTGTAGTTTTTTAAGCCCTGACTAAAACTGCTTTACTCCCTAGATCAAGGTTAACCCTTGTGTGAGTTACAATCCAAAAATCTTCATCAGGGTGACGAGGTAAACGAGTACATCCATATATTTTGCATGAAAAAAGTCTTCATAACTTTTTTTTAGAATTAATACACCTAATTAAAGGTATATGTTGAATGAGTACCAGACTTACCATTTTTGAATAATAACTGCATAAACTTAAAATTTTGCTTTTAAAAACTGAAAATTTTGTAAAAAACGTTGATTATCTCGAAAAAATTCGCTATTTTTTTTTTTTTTTTCATTGTGTTGATGCGCTACATCATCCCCTACAACTTTTTCACACACAACTTTCATATCAGACTTGCAGTTTTTCAGGTAAAGTCATATTTAATATTTGGGTAACCCATGTTTTAGTAAGAAAAATAATAACTGAGAGTTGAATATTGCAACAATTTTATTTTTTAGTCAAAATTAGTTAAAATTTTTGAAATTAGTTAGGGTTAATGAAATTTTATCGGGTTAGCAAATTTTTTCGAGATAATCAACGTTTTTTACAAAATTTTCAGTTTTTAAAAGCAAAATTTTAAGTTTATGCAGTTATTATTCAAAAACGGTAAGTCTGATACTCATTCAACGTATACCGTTAATTAGGTGTATTAATTCTAAAAAAAAGCTATGAGGAAGAGGTTGCTCTAGTTTCTATTTCTTCTGAGCTGTAATGGATATTCTTTAGACATAATTTTTCTAATCCGATTTTCTTAAACCCTCTGTAGCCCAGGTAAATTTAAAGATAGACCCCTCTTTTAGAACAATTTTGTTCCTAAAATACTCCAAGGAATCACTCCTTAAAAACTTTTTGCTCTAAACCGGACACTCTGTATATATTGTAAATATTCATATTTACGTTTTTGACATATAAATATACTTTTATAGATTATAATATAATAAAAATAAAATAAAAATAAAATAATATAAACATTCACATTTACATCACCACATTTACCACATTACATATCCACAGATTAAAGATTATTTTTTGTTAATATTCTAGGAATAATCACTTTCATTAAAACTATTTTTATTTTTAACAAGGCGATACTTTTGAGTACCGAACTACAGTTATTTTCATGCCATGGTAATGAAATGTATTTTGAGTACAGAACTATTTTCATTTTCATCTCTCAATAATGCAATACGTTTTGTATTTTTTCTTTCATACCTTCAGTAGAAACTTTGTAAGTAAGTTAACAAGTAATTAAATAAATTAAGCCTTTTACAAAAAAGAGTATAAATTATAGAAAAAAATTTATTATGTTAGTAAACGTAGGAACTAAGGCTAAGTCCAAGATTATCACATATTACAACCATAGTATAATCTGGTGACAAATTAAATAAAATGAAATTATTTTATTTAAGAAAGCTTAGCTCTTGACAATAGCAGTAGCTTTCCACATCATTGTGGGTTGAGGACTTTCTCTCGAACCGAAGTATACGTGTCGTTGTCGACAGTTTTATGTCCAACAACTATGTAATAAATGCTGGCGTTCCACAAGGCTCTGCTTTATCACCTACCCTTTTCTTGATTTTCATCAAGGACCTGCTCTCTTCAACCCTCAATCCAATCCATAGTTTTGCTGATGACAGTACATTGGTGGCATCCTACGACTTTTTAAGGAAATCAAACGTCACCTCTACCTCAATCAGTTCGAAGAGAAACATAATGACTAGCTCACTTAACCATGACCTAACAAAAATAGCCGATTGGGGTATCGTGAACAGAGTTGAGTTCAACATGTCCAAAACTCAAAGTTGTTTGAACCCGTCCCCACCCTGCGATTTCAAGGAGAAAACTTACAAAGGTCAGAAAATTTAAATATTTGAGGCATGCAGCTAAACCAAAAAATGCAGTGGAATGAGCATATTTTTGATATAGCTGAGAAGGCTGCCAAATGTTTGGGTTTTCTTTCTCGATGTAAAGCCTACTTTTCTCCAAGAGATCTGGCCAATATCTATAAAGCATATATCCGACCTAAGATGGAGTACAATTCTCACATATGGGCTGGCGTCTCCCTAACTTCACTAGGTTTCCTGGACAAAATCCAAAATCGCGCCTTACCTATCGTCCAGTTAACCTTTACTCCTCTTAGCACACGTCGAAATTTTGGAGCTCTCTCCCTTTTTTATAGATATCTTGTTGGAAATGACACTTGTTCTAATAAAATAAAATCACTAATGCCTCCCCTCAAACAATTCCGGCGTAACACTAGGGAGGCTTCAAGTGCACAGTTCTACACTGTGGAAATACCTAGGTGGTCTAAAACTGGTTTTGGAAATTCTTTTATTGTAAGAACTGCCAAAATGTGGAACATGCTCCCATTTCACGTGTTCCCCACCGACAAAAATGCTCATTATACAATTTGCAACTTTTCAAAAGTCTCCTACTTACCTTCCAATTCTCCTCTATCATCCTTTTTCCCTCCAAATCCTTTTTTTCCTTACCCGCACCTACAATAATTTTGTATAAAGGAATCCTTTCCTAGTGTTTGGGTAGCGTGAAAAAAAAAAAAAAAATTAAGCACGAAAAGGTGATTCTACCTAAGTTACTGTCAAGAGTGTAAAAAAAAAAAATAAACCAAGCGAAGGGAGGTGTTGATAATATGAACAAATTATTGGGTGACTATTCTATTAAACGAAGAACCAATCGTTGGCCACAGAAATTGTTTTAGAATACGGTTGACAGTTGCTACTCATGCATAAAACTGAACCACAAGCGAAGACAAACAAGAAAAGCCTGTGTTGAATGCAAAACCAATTTGTGGTGAACTAAGTACAACATTAGCAAAATGTTGTTTTTTAATTTTTTTTCTAAAAAATAATATTCTATGCAGATATTTTCTAGTTTGAAATATGTAAATAAGTTTTATATATAAATTCAATAAAAAAAAGGTAAAAATAGGCAATAAAAAAGGGCAATATCTATAGAATGTCATACAAATGTATAGATGTTCACAGGTACATTGTCAACCTCGTGAAGGTGGTTTTTCAAAACAAGAGTAGATCTCGACTCCCATTGATTATAAAATTCCAAATTCTTTAAAACTAGTAAATTTACACCTTTTTAGGAGTTGTCAGGAAGGTTGAGCTCGTTAGCGCTTCCAAAACCTTTGTAAAACCTTTAATTTATAATATCGCTGTATTTTAAATCTTTTAGTAATTGATACTCTTCTATCTCTTCTCTAGTATATTCTATGTTTAATTTTTTTCATTGTGTTCACATGCATGCATTATTGGAGAATTATGCATTATGCATGCGTCATGATTTATTAAAAAAATTAGTTTAAAACCTGAAACAAAAAATAAACAAAATGGCTACTACTTATTTAATCCCATGTAAATCATAACCTAACCTAAATTATTTTCAATGTTACGCTCATGTTTTCATCAATACGTGAGGTTTTAATATTGAAAACCATTGACTTAATTTCACAATGGAGTGAATGAGAACGACATTTTTTCTCAAATTTTTAAGTTTATTGTATTATACATTTTTTTTTATTTAGATATTTTTTGAATACCATAAATGTAAGAAAAAGAAAAAAATAAGAAAATATAATTTTTTCTTACCAAACAATTTTAACATTATTTTTTTAGTTTTAAATAGTTTTCAAAACAAGCTTTTAAGGTCACCTTTATTTTTGTTATGTCCTCATTTCAAACAGCTTTAAATAAATGCATTTGCATTAAGGTTGCCTTATCTTATCATAAGTTTTATTTAATGCATTTAAATGAAAAATTAAATTCTAAATAATAATAATTGAAGCATCAGAGATGTGGGATTTCCAAATTTGTTCACTTTGGTCATAGAGTGCCCATATCACGTTCAAATCTAATGTTGCATTTTATAAATTTGAAATAGTGTATCCCTTTTTCTTTTTCCTAAGGTGTATTTTTTCAGTTTTATGGATCTTTTGACAAGCTAAATATCCGCTGCAAACGGCATTTATATTTTAAAAAAAACTGTAAACGTTTTCGTTAAGGATTCTTCGATTAACTTAATGGAAGATTGTCTAAACTTTGATACATAATATTAATTTTACATAATATTATACGATATAGTTTTACATACTGCAGCATTAATTTTTGTCATTCCATTATTATTTGAATTTTTAAATACGTTTTAAAATACATGCGCCAATGCAATCCCAAAAGACAGAAAGATGTTAAAAAAAATTATTGGACAGAGAGAAGGTTAAATTCGAAATAATACTATACTCATTTGAACTATTAGATTTGTTACTGCCGTTATTTTTCCGTTTCAATGATTTGACAGCATAAATATGGTTTTTTTTAATCCAAATAAGGTAGAAAGGGATAAGTTTTCCCAAACATTTCATCTCACTTTTAAAAGTTCTCTACTAAAGAGAAACACTAAACACAGAATTGAATTGTTTTGTTTGTTAAAACCAAAAAATGTGAGTACTAAACGAACTCATATATTCTTTTTATTTTATTCAGTTGGTATCACTACATTAAATTTTTGAAAATTGAAGAAGTAGCATATAAAATTTAAAATTTTTCCTTTCATACATTATATAGGTACATAATATTATGCACTTGATTTTTAAATATATTGCCTGCCTTTATTTGATACACTACACTACTAGACTCAATATTATGTTATTATTCTAGTACATGCATGGAAACTCATAAAATATTATATGGTTATTGTTGTAAAGACCTATTTTATAAGAATCTATTGTAATACAAATTTAAAGTATACCGTTATTTTATATTATTATGTATATATACAATATGACTTAATATTTTTATTAAATGAAAAATTTCAAACATTAACATAATACCAAAACTATTGTTCATTTCCAAAAGGGAATTTGAATTAAAAAAATTACTTTTCAATTGATTTAATGATCTGCACCTATTCTGAAGCAAATCTGACTTTATTTTGACGTTCGGTTTATTTTTACGCAGTTTATCTGCTTCTGATGATTAACAACTATACCTAATTTCAATTAATACACCAAAACATTTTATTGAATTCATGAAACTTTTAATGATAACTTGTCTTATAACAAATTATTATGAAATATTATATTTGTGAATAGATAATTTTTTTTTGTTCACAATAATTAATAAAAATGGTGAAAAAGTCTGAGTTTTGTTTTTTTAAGCGATATTAAAGTCACTGCTTATAAATTTTAACAGTTCTTCTCTCTTCTTAAAAAGACCCATACAATATAATTGGCTGGATTTATAATTGTATAAGTATTGAAGGAGCTTGTATCATAAACATCTTACAAAGTTAATGATTCCGAACATAAAATCAAATTTATTGTATTTAACTCTAGAACTATACTCTAAACACTCGTTCGCACCTCCAATGCTTTATAATCTATTAAACTCTAAATAAAAAATATAAATTGTTAATAATTTTGTATTTTATTTGTATAATAAAGTATACTTGTGCTACGCATTCATTGTGATAAGTTTTCATAAAATTATTGTTTTCTATATTTTGGTCATTTGTAGTAATCATATAGTTTTTAGTTAAAAATATGTATAATATAATATTTATACCTATTTAAATAATGTAATATGATGATGTGAAATTAATGAACATTAAAATGTAAATGAATTTTACTTGTAAATATGTGTAAATGATAAATAAATAAAAATAGATACAAATACATACATGAATTTTAATGAAAATATACCTGAAAATAAAAAAAATAATATATTTTTCAAACATTATTATGTTATGTTCACAAAATAGTAACATTTCAGCAAAAGTAAAATAAAAAAACGAAAAAGTAAACAAACAATAAAAAAAAAAAAAGTTTTTTTTTTTTTTTTTCTTTATTATTTCAAACGAGTAAAATACAAATTTTGTTATAATTATAATCTTGTTCAAATATTTATAACATAAAGTTCAATTTTATTATTAAATCTATTATTAAATCTAATAGTAACATGATCTTAAGTATAGAGAATATTTATATTTGATTTAATAAAAGATAAAAAATATAAAAGAAAGTAGTTTAGATTAAGATTAACATTATATACTAATTAATTTCAAATGTAAAAAATATGTTTAAGACCTAGCCTAAGCTGTCTGGTCGAATTGTGTATTATAAATCAATTTTTATTTTCCTAATATGTACGTGTTAGAATGATCACATGAATATACAATAATAATATAGAATTAATGTAAAATGTATGCAAAAGTGCATTTTAATTAGTTTCATACTTTTTAATATAATTTTACTTGTATTTAATTTTATTACTTTATTACCAATTATTTTTTTTTTTGCATTGCTATTGCTATTGTTTTAATTACATTTTATATTTTTTATGATGGATTGAAAGAAGTATAAAGACAAGATATAAGAGCCAGAAGAAAAAAAACAAACAAAAAAACAACAACAAATAAAAATAATACATTTCTGCCAATAAATCCTAGAGTTTAAAATGTGAAAAGAAAAAAAACTCAAAAATCAAAAATATATACTTTTGAATGCTAAAATGCATGAATTTTAAAATGCAGTTAGGTAAATCAATATAAACTACCCATTTTTCTAGTAATGTGTTACTTTGTTTTGTTTAGGTAGTGTTATGTGTGCTTAACAAGAAACAAGTAATATTTTTTTTGAAGTGTGGTAAATTTTCTATTTCTTTTAACTTTGTAGGTAAGTCATTATAGGATTTTAGGCAGTTGTAAAAGCAGTTTGTTTTTTGTTTTTCTGTTCGGAATAATGAAAGATAATAGTTTGATTTATTTCTTGTATTGTGAGTATATAGATCAATATTTCTGTTAAGAATGAAGTTGTGTTTGATATAGTTATTTATTATTTTGAAAGCTAATATGTATAATTCTCTGTTGCATATAAAATCGAGGCTTTGAAATTCAGGGGAGTATAGCAAGTTTGTTGAATGTAGTATTGGGTAATTATTAATAATTTTGATAGCTTTTTTATGAAGAACATTTACTTATGTGGGTCTTTGATGCTCTATTCCAGATTGGATTTAGATATGTTATGTTGGAAATAATATAGGATGAGAAAATAACAAAGAGGCTTTTTTTATCTAAGAATGGTTTCAGTCTTTTTAATATGAATATATAAGGAGCAATTTTTTTACATACAAAGTCTATATGCTCTACCCATTAGAGATTAGAATCAATCACCATTCCTAAGTAATTGTAGCTCTTAACAACATCAATTTGATCATTTTTAAATAAGAAGGTGGGATGAGCAAAAGTTTTGTTTTCAAATAAGAGGATTTTAGTTTATTTTAGGTTTATAACTAATTTATTTTTTACTAACCACTCATCGATTAAAAATAAATCGTATAATATTGACGACTTAAGATCGGTTTCGCTATTAGTTGAATATTTTATAGCCAAGCCGTTGGCAAATAATTGCACTTTGTCTTTCAGATTTAGCCGTTCTATATCATCGATATAAATTTTAAAAAGATCAGGACCGAGAATTGAGCCTTGAGGCACTCCTTTTTTGCTTAATTTACAACTACTGTAAGTTTTTCCTATTTTTATTTTTTGCACCTGACCAACTAAATAGCTTTTAAAAAATTCAATTTGAAGGTGGGTTAGATGAAGTTTCTTGAATTTTGATAATAGGACATCATGGTCCACACAATCAAATGCCTTTTGAAGATCAATAAATACACAGGCAGTAAACTTTCCTTGGTCCATGCTCTTAGAAATAGAATCTGTAAGAGAGACGCAAGCTGCAGTTGTGTTTGAATTCCTTTCGAACCCAAATTTTTCCGGATGTAATATTCCATTTCCATCCAAAAAAACAGACAGTCGCTTTTTAATTATTCTTTCATAAATTTTTGAAATGGTACTCAAAACAGATATTGGTCTATAGTTTGTCGGATCAGTTGTATTATCTTTTCAAAATACTTCCATGTCCCAATCTAGACAAAATGTAAAACGAAGAAATTAAATATCATGAAAGATTTATTTAAAGAACTTCTGCAAAGATCCGCCCTAAAACCGCATTTGAAAATAAATAATTTTTACCTACGTTTTGTATATTTTGTACATAATTTTTTTAGGAGTTCAGGAGTTTATCTACCTTACTAACCTCCAAATTTTTTTTTTTTTAATCCATTGATTCTTGACTTAATATTCAAATTTATATTTGTGGAGTCTCAGGTAAAGTGAATCTAGTAGATAAATCCAGCGGTCTGAAGCTCCTTAATCTGCACTCGCTTGTTCGTTTATTATTGATGAGTTGAGGAGCAAGTAAATTTGGATGGTTTTCCAGTCAAATATAGTATTTTTCAGCTTTCTTTTTAATGAATTGCTTAACAGATGGGATATTTAAATCTGATCTTATTGTGTCATTTCGGACATACCAAGGCGCATTGGCTATAGACGTTAATACTTTGGACTGGAAGCGTTCTATTATTTCGATGTTGGAGTTACTAGATGTTCCCCATAGTTCCAATTCGTAGCTCCAGATTGGCCTGATGATAGCTTTGTATACTGCAACTTTACATTCTAGAGATAAATTGGAGAAACGACCTATTTGCCAAATTAATTGGTTGAATTTTAATCGTAGTTGCTTATTTTTGTTGATGATGTTACTTTGCCAAGTGAGGCGTCTATCCAAGTGCATACCTAAGTACTAAGCCGACTCTTGGTGAATCAATTCCATGTCGTTAAGGTGAACAGCGGGGCAATTTTCCATGCGATTAGTATGGATGATATGAAGGGATTCCGATTCATTGGCCTTAATTCTCCACCATTTCAGCCAGTTTTGAATGTTCAATAAGTAGTTCTGAAGAACTTCTGAAGCTAATCTCGGATTAGTATGAGACACTAAGACCGCTGTGTCGTCAGCAAAAGTAGCAGTCAGTACCCTCGGTGATGTTCACAGTGAGGTCCACTGTAAATATCAGGTATAGTAGTGGGCCAAGGATACTGCCCTGAGGAACCTCAGATTTAATTTCTTTTAGTGTCGATTGTTCCCCGTTGTATTTAATGAAGAACATCCTATCTGACAAAAAGTTTGACAAATGCTGCTGGTAGTGGTGAAGAAGTTTTTTGAGCTTGTAAAGGAGACCTTTGTGCCAAACTTTGTCGAAGGCTTGAGAAATGTCCAGAAAAGCTGCAGAATAGTATTTTTTCTTGTCAAGTGAATTATTTATATGGTTGACTACTCTATGTATTTGCTCGATTGCCCCGTGATTGTGACGAAAGCCAAACTGATGAGCTGATACGATTTCTCGTTCATCATTTATTTTAACCAAACTTTTGACTATTAGTTTTTCGATTAATTTTGATATTACTGGCAGAAGACTTATTGGTCTATATGAACTAGTCTTATTTGGCTCTTTCCCCGGTTTAGCTAACATTATGATGTGAGCAGTTTTCCAAAGATCTGGGAAGTAGCTAGTTCTTAATATAGCATTAGAAATGTGAGTTGCGACTTTTATACTGCAATACGGAAGTTCCTTTACCATTTTGCCTGTGATACCATCATACCCAGGAGCTTTCTTATCTGACACAGATTTTTTTATAATTTCCTGTACTTCCTTTAGCCGGACTTTCTTTATCGGTAAATCCATTTGATAAGGCACGTCAAGGTAGTTTTTAATCTTGTTGTTTTCGTCGGTTGAAATTACGTGGGGGATACGGTACAAACACTTTTTGTAATTGTGATGCAAAAAGCTCTGCTTTCTCTGCACGGTTTAACTTGGCTTTGATTTCTGGGGATCTAGTTTCTTGCCAACATTTCCTAAGGTTTCTTTTTCCATGATTTTGGATTTTATTTCAGGTGGATAAATAACATATTTTCGGATGTTGTGTCGGTGTTGATGACATTGCTGCTTCAATCATGGTTATATTTAGGTTTTTTATAGCTTCATTGATATCTTGGGGGTTTTTCAATCCTATATTTGTTGAAGTTTTCGTTTCAATTTCCTTTCTATAATTATCCCAGCTAGTTTTCTTTGTATGCAACCGTTGTTCATTTTGAGTTATTTTAACTTTGGTTGAGGCAGAGATAATGATAGGCGTATGATCTGAAGACAACTCGAGGCTTGATTTCACAGTAAATAGTTTTGGTGAGATACCTTTCGTGACGCAAAAATCCAAAAGATCCGGTGTTATATTAAGATCAGAAGGCCAGTATGTAGGTTGTGAAGTAGACAGATAATTCAAGTTAAATTCTTGCATGGCTAGTAGTAGCTCTCTTCCTTTTTTATGAAAACATAAGTGATTTTTACTTTATCGTGAGAAGTCTATATCAGTACTTAAATTACTGTTCTCTTTTAAAAACTTTATATTTGTCTTCAATTTGAATTATAATTACTTAATAGGGGCCCCTAGTTAGTTACATGTAATGGAAAATAGGACAGTGATGATTATGTGATTAATTTAATTTTAGTTCGTAAAAATATGATTGGATGAAAAAGAAATTAATTACAAAGTAATAGTTTAATATTGTGAAATTAGCATTTTTTTACATATGCTATTTAATACATTTTTTATGACAATTTAACATTATTAATGAATGAGTATTAGACATTTTGATAAACGAGTTTATTACTTTGTCTAATCCAAATAGATTTATAGTAGCAGTTTAATGGAGATGAGTTCCGATTATTATGTCAGTATTTGTTTTAATATGATTATTTTGAATGTTGTGTATGTGGGTCATTTACACCAATGTTATGAAATTGTTGAGTTTTGATATTAGTAGGTTCTTGTGTATTTAATTTGTCGCCGATCTTTTTTCAAGCCCGAAGAAATTTTTAATGCCCTTGTTTTGCATTCTTTGTAAGTTACCCACATTTTTTCAAAAATGTTAGTTATAAAAACAAGGGCATGGACTGCTAAAGTTAATAATATTTTGCTACTTTCATCTTTTTGAATACTAGATTTCTATGGGCATTTTAAATTCGTATTTCATGGAAAGTATATAGATATACTTAGAATACCAAATACCAATCAAATCACTTTATTTTTTAAATTTTGGTAATAATATTATTATGTGTATATACAGCGATTTCCATAAAGAACCCATTTCAAATTATTAAACAGAATAGTTTAATTATAATTATGTATGTATAATAATTATACAACTTTTCCCATTTTCTTAAAATTCATAAATTTATAACTAAAAACAAAATAGCTACGTACACATTTTATGAATCAAAAATTCCAAATTTATTCTATTTTAATAAATTTCACCTGGTTTTTGTTTTTGAATTCATAAAAGTCATTATCAAGTCAATTTTAAATATTTATATAAACTTCATTTTATCAAAGTTTTTCTTTCATTTATAATCAGACTTTTGACAGGTTATTAGTTCAAAAAATGAACATTAAAATGTAAATAAATTTTACTTGTAAATATGTGAAAGATAAACTAGTATAATTAATATAGTTTTCTATACATAATAAATAAAAATATTTGAAATTCTGTAATACAAAATTTAATATAAGTACATGAATTTTAATGAAAATATACCTGAAAATAAAAAAATATATTTTTTAAACCTTATATTATAAAAGAAAATAAAGTAAAATAAAAAGTAAACAAACAATAAAAAAAACAGATACAGTTAATTTTTATATTTTAGGATACTAAGTTCCAAAAAACTTCCATGTCCCCAATCTAGACAAAATGTAAAACGTAGAAATTAAATCTCATGAAAGATTTATTAACTTCTGCAAATACCCGCCCTGAAACCCCATTTTCAGGAGTTTATCTACCTTGAAAAGAATAATAAATCCACAGTAATAATAATAGTATACACATATTAATGATAAAACGTAATCAATAAATGGTGTTTATGGTACAGAAAAAATATTTCAAACATAATTCTCTACAATTGACAAAGTTTGAGCTATATAGATTTATTATGACGAGTTTGCTCATGGAATAGGTAGTATTACTGAAGCGGTGGATATCTAATACCTCATGGAATAGGTAGTATTACTGAAGCGGTGGATATCTAATTGCCACGTTTTTTAACTAAATGTATGGTAAAAATGTAAAACTGAGTAAGTTTTGGCTACTTTTTGTATTTTTGATTTTACAAAGTGCTACGTCAAGAGACAGATAAATTTTAAAAATTGCAAAGTAAATTCAAAATAACAAAATATCGCAACAAAATCATTAAAACAAAATATTAATTTCACTCACAGATATTGTTTGTATAAAATCATTGCGTATTATTTCAAGAACAACTAAAACGTTTTATTAAAAACTAATTAGAATATAACCTGTTCAAAGACCTGAATCGAGTAAAACAAAAAAAGATGACAACACGCGGATTAAAGAAAATACTTTGCAGAGCTAGTCATCTAGTGAGATCTAGTAAAAAACCAAATGTGTAGTTGAATACATCAAATATTTAGCTGCAAAGATAATATCCAAGGTTAAGCCAATTTTTTGGTGATATATTGCACTAGGCATTCAAAAACATCACAAATATAAGTAAACAAGTACATTTTGAATTAAAAGCATTACAATTCCAAGGTTTGTTTTATTTCGAAATTATCCAAAATTTTTTCATAAGATTGGCCAGCATTATAATCACATAGAAATATTCATTATACTACTTTCTTATATAAATGATCGCACCGAAAAATACATAATAGCTATAATATAATATTTCTACAAAAATATTTAAATATGACTTTATGATATGAAAAATAGTTAAAAAAAAAACAACAAAAACAAAAAGTAAGAGTTATTTTCAAAATTGACCGAAAGAAGTTATTTTAACACTGTTGGTTAAATTTTAATAAATACCAATAATAAAAAAAAAACTTTCAAAAGTATTTAAAATGAAATTTTTTTTTTTTTAACTAACTAAATAGAATAACATATGTTGTCCCTGATAAAGAAAACCTTCTGTGAAATGTATTTTTTTTTTAAAGTAAAAATAACAAGTTCCATATTGGTATGTAGTATGGCTATGGAGTATACGAACTCGTATATATTAGGAACAGAAAACTTTTATAATGCGATTTTAAAATTATTGAAAAGTTGATCGTCTCTAAACGGAACACCATCTACCTAGACATTATACTTGTACGATATTATAATATAAAAATGTTAGCGTATGAAAAAATTTCATAAATGCTTGTATGCACGATTATGTTTATGTATATAGAAAATTGTTTCAATCATGGTTGACACATAATTTCATATTAAAATCTACATTGTTAAAAAAAAGTCTAAAAGATATTAAAAAAGTGTTAATTTATTTTAGTTCTTTTTAACCTTAAAAAAAACTTAATAGCAAACTGTTAGTCCCTATTTAAAATTAAAATGCTTTTGAAGTTTGTCTATTTTGATATTTCAATTAAAATAATCAAACAATGTAGTTATGTAGTAATGGTATATTATTATGTAATGTTGCAAGTTATGTAGAAAAATAAAAATAAGTAATCATTGTCCAAAATGGACAATAATATTATAATATTATGTAATCATAAATCAAATAATTAGGGTACTGTTCTTGGTCGGCATATTCCAAAGTAGGTCTTGCACATGTAGACATCAGAGAATTTTTTAAACCAAAATTTGATAAAACCCAAAGCAGAACTAACTTTTTTCACTATCTTATCATACTCTTCTCGCTTGTAATTTTCAACATAGTTTGATGGATTCGCAATGAAATTGATTCTCGTAATGAATTGATAATTACTATTGTAATAAATTGGCTGTGCTAGAAAAATAAATGATTTGGTCTTTGAAAGTGCGCTCGCTCGATTCAGGACCATCATTTGAACATTAAGAATCAAATTGGTTTATATCATTTTGCAAGTTTTGGTAATTTCATAAGCAGAATTTTTTTTTTGTTTATGCGTAGGCTGGTGGGAATCTTCAAAAGACACAATGAGTGTGGGATTGTTACTCACTAAACCACACCCATCGGGCCATCCTATATTTAGATCTAGTCCTACATACGGGACTAATGTGAAATTTTTTCTTTGCTCTATTTTAATTTTAAATGTAGACTACATCCAGCGATGTCTATCTAACTTTCCATTTGACATATTCACCCATACTCTTGAAGACCCATCGCATCAGCGACGAAAATACGACCAGCTCTCCAAACAAATTTGAAATTCTGGAAAACTTTAGAAGAACTTCGTTTCGTTGGTAGCCAACGTAACGAATTTTTTTACAAATCATGGAAGAACAAATCTATTTAAACGTGGGAGTAGGTCAGTCCCCGATCACCGAAGCGACGAATCCTTAAGAATGTGGGTGATTATAGTAGCACTAACTCAAAAGGTTTTACTCTTTTGAGACATCTGGCTATATTTCTATTGGCTGGTAGCTGGACTACTTCGATATTTGCATGGTACTTCCTGGATGCCATATGACCATACTGATGTCATATGACCATAGTGGTTTCAGTATTTCTTTATAGAGCAGAAGTTTTGTTTTGTATTGATAAGGTAGAATTCTTACCTATGAGCCAGATATAGGCATATGACATTTTTCTATATCGGATTTGTAGGTAATTCTTCTTTCATGTTTTTGATTTATATATACTAGTTTATGGTAAATTTTTTTATTTTTCGAATTCACATGTACTGACTTAGCTTCATTTAATATTAGCTTCCATCTGTTTGTACAATCTTGGATTTTTGTTATAACTCTCCACAGCTTTTCTGTAGATTCTTTATTATTTTCTCCAACAGACAGAACTGCTGTATCATCTGCAAACGTCGAAATTATATTATTTGCTAGTGCAGGAAAGTCATAAATATACAGCAGGTACAGTATCAGACCAAGCACACTTTCTTGTGGAACCCCGGCATTAGTTTCTTTAAGATCAGAGTATGCTTCTTCCAGTTTTATGTAGAAGTATCTCTCTGATAGGTAGCTTCCTATGATTTCCTTGTTTTCATTTTACAATTCAATCCCATATGTCACACCTTATCGAATGCCTGACCAACATTCAAAAAAATTGCTCAACAGATCTTCTTCTTCTCTAGAGCTTTTTCAATAATGTTTTTTATTCTGTCCGTGTACCTGGTCTATTGTAGTGTAGTGTTTTTCTCTAAAACCGAATTGGTGATACGGAATTATATTATTTTTTTCAATAATAGGTGTTAATCTTCATAGATAAATTTTTTCAAACAGTTTTGACATTATGGACAGCAGTGAAATTACTCTGTAGGATGATACTTCATTCTGTAGTTTTTCATTTATAAGATTCGTTATTATCCGCGTTAAGAATTTTCCGCGCTATCAAATCATATCCCGAAGCTTTCAGTAATGTTTATTTATTTTTCACTTCAGCTGGGGTTGGTAATACGATTTCTTCTTCTTCCTGAACCTGAACTGGTTCTTTATTTAGATCTTCACCTTCTTCTCCGTCGTTTGTTTGAAATATGTTTTCTTTGGTGTTTCGCAAATAATTTGGCTTCTTCCTTATTATATCTCGCCCAATTTCCGAGCAATTTATTAATTTGGTGAAATTTGTTCAATAGGTCTTTTCAGATTTTTAGCTGTCTTCCAAAGAGAGTAAGCAGTACTTTTAATCATTTGCTAATTTTTCTAAATATATAATATATTTTAATCACTTTGCTTTTAACTTCCTTAATTATTCTTCTTAGCTGTTGTGTGAGAGTTTTTAGGGAAATACGATAAGTAGAATAAGGAAAAATAAAATACGAAATGTTCGTTAAATTAAAAAATTTAGAAAAAATTACGAAACTATATTACGAAATTATAATATGACTATCTAGAGAAACACTAAATGATACAGAGTATATAAATTTGAAATATAGATTCTCAACAGTACTAAATATATTTCGCATTCGAATATTTTCCTTTTAATTTTACTAAATATACTCTAAATTAATTACTTGCAGACTTTTTCAGTGTTTTGTACTCGACTCAATTAGACTATTTCCAACAAATTATACAAATTTTACTTTAATATTAAAAAACAAGTGTTTCTAAAAGCAAATTAAGACTGTCCCATGCAAAACCTACAATTTTATGCTATAAATATAAAAAATTAATTTAAAAAAAAAATTACTTTCGTCTACTTTTCCGAGAGACTTTGGTTCAAAATAAATTTGAAATAATAGTACCTGGTATCTCTGTTTAGAAACAGATTGTTATACACTGATATTTATTCACTTTATTCAATTTAGGGCTAGCTATAGGTATGTACTAAATCCAATACTATAGTATTTCAACTCACTTTGATTCTACGTGCACTATTATAATTATATTATATATACATTTTAATACATAACACAATATTCATATTGGTATATGGGTTACAATTGAATGAAGGAATCCATTACATGTGCACTGATTTCTTTACTTCTTTAGTTAAGATTTTTAGAATGCCAATTGGAATGCATTTGTATGCATGAACATGAAATGTATAATGTATGCACACTCTTATACAATATCTGAGTTTGCATTTTTCTCAAAATTTACATTCGTATGTATGAATATTATTATAATATTATTTTCTTTATATTTTGTAGAATTTTTGAAAATTCTGTCAAGCATAAAGAAAAACTGTGTATAAAAAAAAAAATGAAAACAAAAAAAAAAATTTTAAGAAAAAGACAAATTTTTTATCCTTGTATTTTTTTTTTGTGTTTGTAAGTAAATTGGTTATGTAACATTTTTGTAAAAGAAGAATGAAAATAACCGTGTATGCAAATATTTCTGGCGTTTTCTTTTCTGAGCATGTAAAATTTGATACATATATAGATACACACGTACACAGATTCCTTTCGTAAACTTGACATAGTTTAAATCTTTTTTTTTTTCAGTTAAACTTTATTTTGCGTTATTTTGAGTTCAGTTTTTTTTTTTTTCTTCTTTAATATTGTTATCCTTTTTGTTTTTATTTTTTGTTGTTGTTATGTAAGAACACATTATAGGAATACAATATACCTGTAAGTCAAAATGTTCAAATAAAAATAATGATGATAAAGACAAGTAGAAAGGAGGGTGGAGGTGGAATAATAGTAATAAACAAAAAAGAATAAAATTTTTAAGCAGAAATATTCTTTTGTGAATTTAAATGCCAAATCCGATAAAGAATTTTTTGTTATTTTTTTTTAAATTAGTTTAACACATGTTATCAGTTAAAGTGTTATGATGTAAACTAACGTAAATTGTAAATACATAGCTACAATAGTATTGTATGTATTGTATATAATTACGCGTATTACGTCTCATCGTACGTATTACTATACTTGCAGTCTTCTTCTTTAGTGTTTTGTACTCGACTGAGGAAAGAAACCTAAAGACGTCTTATTAATTTTTATTGCCCAAGTAACAATTTGAGCTTTGTCGCAGTTGATTATTTATTTTTCAATGGTTGTTTGGATGTTTATTTGCCAATGAGATATTATATGTGGAGCTGTGAGAGTAATATTATAATATTGTTATTATTTCAAAATATAATTTCCAACGTTACATTGACAGGTTAACAACAATGTGGCTTTTTTAGTTCTATTACATATTGCTAAAAATTTCAATAATGAAGAACATCATCCATATTGTGTGGTGTGAATTATAAAGTAGCAAATGCTAAAATTGGTATTTTTACAGTGGAATGCTGTGTATTTAGTGAATAAAAATTAAGCAAAAGTTAAAGCTAAAAAGATTAGTTTTTTGATTTTAGTAAAAGCTAAATTTCCCAGCTAGCTTTTAAAAAAAGTGAATAGCAAGTAGTGTGGACTGAAAATATGAAGCAATAGCTTGTAATATTTCAAGATATCTTTGAATGAACTTAAAATAAGCATTCACTTGCCAATTGTCGTGAATTATGACTGCATTTATGCATATTCGTGCTCGAAAACGTTATCGAAGAAGATTAGGTTAGTGTAGAAGAAGATTATTTTAAATTGTATAGATTTAATGAAAATCACGTGATGTGGATAGCAAATTATTTTCTTGGTTGTAGCAATAGAGGCGCTGCTTTGTCACTTAAAAGCAAAATGGAAATATTTCTTCATTTTATAAGCAACCCTGGCTTTCAGATTGGTGTAGCCAAAAAATAAGGAATACATCGGATAAAAGTTTGTAAGATTATGCGTACAGTAATTAAAAAATTTGTATCTAAAGCGCATATTTGGATTAAATTCTCTATAGAAATTCGAGGAAATAATAGAAGCTCAAAATCAGTTGTCCGAGCTGTGGGCTTAATTTTCCCTGTGCTATAGGAACTAAAAATTGCACAATGTTGCAATAAGAAATCCGTCACATCATGGTGATGAATATGTTAATCGTAAGAGATTTTGTGGTATAAATTCTCAAACAGCATGCAACGCAAGCGAAATTTGCATAATTTAGTATAAATTTACAAAATTTACTTTATAACATTAATTAATATGATGATGTGCATGACATCATTTAACGCTGACAACAATTACAAAAAAACTATAACAAAACAAACGCGAGTAAACATGAAAAATAAAAAAAAATCATGTTAATTTATGTCCTATGTTCCATATATGTTTATTAATTGAATTTATTAGTAAAAGCTTAAAGTTTTTCAGCTCTAAATAATCAATTTCAGAAAAAGATTATTCACTTGTTTTAGGCGAAAGCTAATACCTTTCACTTAAACTATATAGCGTAAGCTAGTGCTTAAACTAAAAGTTTTAACTGATTTTTTATTCACACCAACCATTGTCTTGGTCTTTATTTAGGAGGGAGTTATTTTTAGTTTTATAAATTCCCATATTTTCCGCTGGGTCTAGTTTCTTAGAATCTCTTATGTAGTTTATCAGTCTCCTTAGGAAATATTATAACTCTCTACGATGATGATGCTACTATTTGGATCGGAATTCCCGTAGATTCTTCTTGTTAGCTAGTTCTGCTTCTTTCATGTATTCCTTGAGGCGTATTTTCTTATGTTTCTTCTAGTTTGTCCAATATAAACTTTGTTGCAATAACTGCAAGTAATCTTATATATTCCTGATTCTTCCAGTTGTTCAATTGGGTTTTTTAGTTGATCATAGAATAATCTTGTGTTGATTGGTTCTGCTGCTATATACCTACTATGTCTAATCCATGTGTTTTTTTTAATTTCGTTGTGGGAGAGAAATTTCAATAAATTGTTGTTTATCAGCGAGTAGATTAGTGAGAAAATTCCGTTGTAAAGTGGAATTCTGCTGCATTTTCAGAGTAAGTTACTCGAGTAAGTTACTAAGTAAGTTAAGCTTACTCTCGCAATCTCAAATATGTGCTTAGTCTCTCGTACTAAATCTTTTTGGGAGATGGGAAGAGTTAAATACTTGATGGATAATGTAATTGAAGGAGGCCATCTTATGTTGATAGCAGTCACTCAAGGCATTCGGAATAACACTGTCAGTATCCGTAGACTACCTGTAGATCTTAGTTTTTTTTGCTACGCTCTTGACAGTTATTTAGGTAGAATCCCTTTTTTATGCTTAATTAAGTACGGTACTGCAACTTTACACTACAAAAGTGTTATAGGGATGTTCTTGTTTTGATTAATAATAAATATAAGAATGATAGTTAACCTTCTTTTTCTACCTCGACAGTAAACTGTATATTCCGGTAAAGTCCATTAAGAAGTGTCAGAAGTCTTTTTCCCTTATTACAGCAAAAATATCATGCACGTATATAATCCAAAATCTTTGTAACCGTTCTTCTGCTGCCAAATCTGACTCTAATTTGGCCATCAACATTTTTTTACTGATAAATGGAAAGAGGAGGTTCTCATTGGAGTTGCCTTCTATTACTTGTAGTAATCCTCTTTGTAGGTGCAATAATTTTCTTTCGGGCTGGTTAAGTACTGTTTTACTTTTGTCCTCCACTGCTATAGACAAATGAAACATCATTCATGAAGATTATGTAGAATTATGAAGAAATATAAAAAAATACAAGTATCTCAGAAGTACACTTCAACATTAAACAAAAACTATCACCCAGGAAACTGTAGCACTTAGAGGTGATCGAAGCTAAATAGAGATTGCAAGACCACTAAAATAACCTAGAGAGGCAATTGGTAAACAAAAGAGTACATTAATATGATTAAACATAAAATAACTAGCCGTAAAAAACGTACAGTAGAGAGGTTTTACAAAACTCATACACTTTCAAAGCTAGTAAGAGAGGATACAAAAAATGTTGATAATTTAATTGGAAAAAATTAGTATATAGTTCTAGATTATTATAACATCTATTCATTATTAGATCAACATTTTCAATTAATGTTTACAAAATTTATAAAGAACTGTTATATGGTGTCCTGCACCTATTTTAGTGATTTCAACTTTTAATTTTAAGCATCCTACTTCATAATAGAGTCTAATTCTAGAGATAAGAGTTTTATTTCCATATTCGAAGTTGTTTTACTAAAACCTTTTGATATGTCAAATTCCAAAATTTTTTTTATATAAATAATATATTTCCTTGAATTTGGTTTTAATTAAGAATAATAATAATTAAGCCAACCTTCCACAAGCAAAACTAAAAAAAAAATTTTTTTTTTACCTTGATGATAATAATTATTAAAAAAAAAATCCCAACGTCCCGGGATGATTATAATCATAATTTTGACATTGAAATAAAACTACCACTCACACATATACACACAGTTTCATTTTTGGCCTTGCCATATAATATTATAAAGGTCTAGTTTTTAATATATTAGGTATATAACTAGATACAATGTATGTAAACATAATAATATTGATTTCCGTTTCATGTTCTTCTGGTAATAATATGTACGAGTATTTTTGTTCAAGGAAAGAACGTTCAATGGCATCACCAACAGCATACAACAATAATTATTACGGAATTTTCTTCAAATGAGTTAGCAGCATAGCTTCCTCTACATTCTCATAAACAATACTCGTATATAATTATAAAATTACAGGAGAAGGAATTTTGTTTTTTTTTTTATTTTTTTTTTTTTTTTTTTTAATACCAGAAGACTATGTAAAATTCTGTTTTAGTGCCTCTATTCTTTTAGTGAATAAAATAATTGACAGGATAATCTTGAAAATGTATTTAAGAAACATGGAAAATATTATGAAAAGAACAAAAATATTAAAAAAGAAAAAATTATAAAATTACGTTATTATTTAATGTGAACAATGATATTATTTTTCATAAGTAAGCAGAGAGTGAAGAGAAAGCAGTCTAGGAAATTTAATATCCGTAAAATAAAATTAATAATATACACAGTTACCTACTTATATTACTGGTAGTGAATTATTTAAGAAAAAAGAAGATTTGAAAAAATTTATATATAAAAAAAATCTTCAAGGAAAAGACTATTATTATTGTCTATTAAATTATAAACGACTTTCATGTCACAACTACAAAAAATTTTAATGAAAGATGTAAAAAATTATTAAATTTAAAACCTTGAATCTATTCTAAGATTTGAATGTAGACTATTTATTTTGTTTTCTTTTTTTTGTTTGTGCAGAAAAGAAAAAAAAAAAAACAAAATATTATTAACTTTATCGTTCCAAGGCCTGTTAATGAATTTAATAATTAATAAGAGATTATTAAAATGGTGAAAAATTCTTTTAGTGCTCCTTTTTATACTATTATGATTATGAATTCAAATTAAAAAAAAATTATGATTTACATCAGTAGAACTTTATAATATTCATTTTCATGAATTTTCGTATCAAGTTTCGAGAAACAGTTTAGTTAAGATTAAGCAAATAGATAATGGAAAATTATAAGAGAATCGTAGTCCGTGGTTATTGTTGATACTGCAAAGCTGATGTTGTGAGCAAGAAATGTTTACTTGAGAATATTGACATTGTTACAGGATTTTTTCCATTGTGTTTTCTTGTTGGTAAAAAGTTAATATTTATTGATTGGAAAACATATTGGAAATATCTTGGTACTAATTCAGCGTTTTTCTTTAAGTAAGAGGAATAATTGTTGGAAATAATATTGGACATTTTGTATGATAATGTTTTTCTAAACGTGTAAATCATTTTACCAATATTTTTTCGATTGAGTTTTCCCGTTGGTAAAATGTATTTGCTTATTCATTGGAATACTCATTCGAAATATTATTGGATACTAATTCAGTATTATTTCCAGTACAAGGAATAATTGTTGGAAACATTACTGGTATAATTGTGAAAGTGTGAAAACATTTTTTTTGGATTGGACGTAATTGAAGATATTTGTAGGAAAAGTATACGGTACTTTTAAAATAAAATTTTTTTATGACGTCATACAGAATTTTATAGGGTACTCGTAGCACTACTTTTCTGTATTCGTAAAGAAAAATTATTGGTACTATGTGGAAAAAATTCCTTGTGATACAAGTTCTGAAAAAATCCATGTAAAATTGTTAATTTGAATCTTTAAATTTATGTGATACATTTGGTACTGGTACAAGTTCGGAAAAATTCCATCTAAAAACCCTTCACTTGAGTTAGGAAATATACGTGGTACAACTTGTTACTGGTACAAAAATTCCAAATTTGAAGATTACATTTAAAATCTAATTGAACTTTCCAGGAATTGAGATTTAAACAATTTTCGGTCACATAGCATAAGATGAAATTGCTCAACTGATGCATAGGTTGTTTTTGGTATCGAACTTAAACGAATAATGATAAAAACAATAGTTTCAAACTGAAAAGAATAAAATATTTAACATTTTGTGTTAATTATACTTTCAGAAACAACTGAAATATCTACTAATTATCATCTGAACCAAAACCAAACCTAATACGATAGAGATTTACCAACACAAAACAAATTTTATGACCTCGAAAAAATTATAAAACATATATTAGAAACGGGTCTACTACGTACACTGGCTTTTAATCTTATTTTTTAAATAATTTTTTTTAAATCTTGTCTTTCAATATCTTGTTTTTTAATTATTTAAAAAAGATTGAGTATCAAAAATCTCGAATTTGAATTTTGTGAAAAAAAATCCCTAATGGTACAAAAAGACTAAAGAAAAAATTCTGAAAAAACCATGAAAAAACTTTGTAAGAAAAAACAGATAGTTTAAAAAAATATTTATAATATATTTAGCGTCTACGCACAAATATAATTAAGGTAAATATTGTGTAAAAGGGATATATCCCCCTTTTTGCATCAAAAAGCGGCTACTCATAAAAATAATTAAGATAAAATCTTTTTTTTTTTGGAAATTTTGTGTCTCTAAGTTTTTAATATCGAAGTTATTTTGCTGCGCCCATAAAACACCGTCACTGAATATGCAAAAATAAAGTCATTCCAAAATCTTAATAATATTCAAATATAAACGATGATGTTGGTAGCGAAAAGATTTTAGTAAGGAATATACAAAGCAGGTATTTTAATTTTAAAGTCGGAGGCTACTGCCATAAGCCCCAGATACTTATTTAATGAAACTTTTTCTTTGCCAACGTATATTTAAGCAATTTTATTTTTAAAATCGGGGCTGCCGCCCCAAACCTCAGTCCTATATTATTGGAACCCTGTTATTAGTGACGGCAACAAAATCTTATCACTTCAATCAAAAAGCAACATTTTATCACTTCTTAAAATTTTTGCAAAAGAATTTAAAAAAAAAACAAGATTTTTTGAAAAAAGCAAGATTTTTAGGAAAAACAAGATTTAAAAAAAACAAGACTTTAATTATTACAACCTCACGTTTTACCCAGCTGGAGATCTCTGGTTTTAAATTGTTTTAAATTTATTTAAAAAATAAAAAACAAAGAAATAGGTTTTTATAATTTTTTTTCCATTTTCTTCAGAGTAACTTAGGTTTGATTACATTTTCGTGTTTAATTTAGTATGGTACTTTAAGTTTACACTACAATATTTTTCGAGTTTTTATTTATTAAATTAAGTCTTCAACTAATTAAATATGGAAATCCAATTATCAAGAGATAAACCTTCTTAAATAGAATAGCTCCATTTTATTTGTATTATTACCAGATTATACTCTCAATTATTTGTTTGTCATTTATTTTATCCCACTGACAAAATGTAATGAACAAGTTCAACAAACCCATTGCCATAAAGGATTTTTTTTTTTACATCATTGGGAATCGAACCTGAGATGATTTTTCAGTTGAAAGACAGGTAAAGAGTAGGTACCTACTGCGTACCCCAGCGTCTTATTGTGAACTTAAGAAGCATCATTTCATCCATAAAATAGCATATAATGTATTATACATTGGTTATTATGTCCAGAACTATTGACATCATTATCTCAATTTGATTCATTTGTTATCTAAATAAAAGTACGACGATTGACACCTTTTTTATTTCATAATATTCGAGAACATTCGAACATTCTAGCATATATAAAATAGCATGTAAGATTTTTAGTCAGTGTTAAATAATAGAGATAAGTGAGGATCGAAGTAAATAATAAGTATTATAATTATTATTCTTGTGTGATAAATATAGAACAAGTTAAACTACAACAATTTATTGAGTATTATTGAACAGATAGCACCGAACATAATGTACGCTGTAGAGTAACTATAATAAATGAATATAGACTAACTGTAATAATATATTTTAGTCATTTTTGATTTTTTAATCAACAAGTGTTAAACAAGTAATAAACAAGTGCTTTTAGATACACACCTACAGCGCCTATTCAAATAGTTATTGGGCTTCCACCCTAGCATCTTTATGTAAGAATGGAGTCCCTCAAAGTTGCAAGAAGGTTGCAAGCTCTAGGGAATACTAGAGGATGTAGGAACAAACATCAAAGGCTATGGAAGGACTTAAAAGAGGAACAGAAAAAGTTCTTCATGCTAACAGATGACATCATTACTTACGTATATCTAAAGCAGAGATACGAAGTAGAAATCCCGACAAGAGAGACCTGGCAGGGTTCAAAAGAGTAGGCTAGGTCTTCGAACACCTCGGACACTTTCATTGACGGGTCCCTTACGGCTCTAGGCTCGGGAGTCGGAGTATTCTTTGAAAAAGAACAACTTGAGCTCCAGTTTCCTCTTGGCAAATACTGCACAGTCTTCCAGGCTCAAGTCTTTGCGATAAGCGCAGCAGTGAATATAATAAAAGAGCAAAGATGGTCTAACAAAGTCATTAGAATCTTTAGTGACAGTCAAGCTGCCTTCAAAACTCTTGAAAGTAACTTCATCAAATCTAGATTGGTGGGAGAATGTTCGGAAGCCTCAAACCTCATAGGGCTCCAAAACAAGGTACAACTGATCTGAATATCGGATCATAGTGGCTTGACTGGGAACGAGAAGGCTGACGAAATAGACAGATCATCGGATCTGATCGGAACCGGCAATTGGTATGTCTATTGGTAATATCAAACTATCGATAGAAAAAACCCTGAAGAGTGAAACAAACATTCTTTGGGAGCGTATTGAAGGCCACAGAGTCTCCAAAATCTATGTATCAAGAAAAAACACCAAAATAACCAACTTCCTGCTAACTCTCAATAGAGTAGAATGTAGGGAGATTGTGGGCATACTTACTGGCCATAACCACATGAATAAGCCCATGTGTAGACTAGCACTAAGTGCCGACCCAACCTGCAGACACTGTCTGGAAGAGGAAGAAACCTCTACACATGTTGTAGGAGAGTGCTTAGCTCTTTCAAGGTTGAGACTCAGGTTTTTGGAAACGCACTACATAACCAGAAAACTTCTGCAGGATAGAACCCACAAACCTATTGGCCTTTATCAAAAGGGTCGAATTAGTTAAGGGTGAAGGAGGGCATCAAGGGATAAAAGCCTACATGCCGGCCCTGACATATTAAGACCACTTCCGTTTTAAATAAAAAAAAAATCAAATCGAGCATTTATCCTTGTCTAGAAAATACATAGTGGGGTCTTAAATTAAATAAATTAAATAACACCGAAAAATTAGCTTCATGTCTTACAATATATAGTTATGTAATAGATCTAATAGGTGGTGTCCTTCAAAGATATATTTCAGTCGGTTACTATTTGCGGTTACTGTACACGCACGGAAATGAAACACACCGTTGTTAGATTAAAGCTTATTCTCAGATGGACCACTGAAGACAATAGAATAAAATCTGTAGTTGTCTAAGTAAAATCTTAAAACAGTTATAAAATACAAAGAATAATAAAAATAATAATAAAATCTGTGTAAATAAAATAAATAAAACATTTAAAATCAATTAAAAAATAAAGTTTGTGGGAAATTAAATAATAAGAGTTTTAATCATTATAATAACACTATAAAAGAATGAAAAAATATTCCGAAGAAGAAATATAAACTATATTATTATGGTAAGACTGCCAAATTTTACGGTCACTTTTATGTGATTGAAATAATTTTCGGAATATTTTTTTCTTTACCTTGAAAGTTTGTTCATCAAAAAATGTAAAACATTATTATTTATTCCTTAAATGTTCTAAAAAAGATCTAACAATCGTATCTTTATACACAAACATGCAGGTTGTTTATATTTACATGTACTACTATGACAACCAGGATTTTGAATTTTGAGCTCTTCAATCCACATCATTTAAAAATCGTATTAAATATTATAATAAATGTTCAGCACTAAATATTAACAGTTTTCTTTCGAATGAATATGCCACACACAAAGGAAACTGTTATAATTTTCTAATTATTATTCAATAATCAACTGGATTATGAAGAAAATTTTATTTCATAGTAAAACCAATAAAGCAAATATTCAATAAATTAAAATCAATTTTTTCTAAAAAAAAAAAAATGTTAAACTAGGATCTCACATTCTAATAGAATTCCTGAGATTATAAAATTTTTAAATTATTATGAAATACCAAAAATCAGTTATAGGTATTATCGTTCTGTTCTTAATACTATTCACGGTAATATCACCTACACAATACCGAGCATATCATAAAATCTAATTTAGCTTTAGAAAATCTTTCCAAAGGCTGATTATAATAAATATATACAATTTTTCATTATCATTAGCGCTTTGTAAAATTTAATCTCAATCACATTAATTTAAAATGAATGCAATGCTTAAGGAATCTCTTAAACAAATATTCTTTCATTATTATTTCATAGGTTGAATAAAGCAAGAACGTAATAATATTATTCATTCTTCAGTTGTATTAAAGTGTATCGTAAAGTTGTTACTATGATTTTCGGATTATAAAGTTAACTTTAATAATTTAACTAGTTTATTTTGACGTTAGTTTCAAGATAAAATTATAGTATGCCTATTATTTTATGGATAAAATTTATAGTAATACTGCAGCATATACCGAGTCGAAATATTGATATAGATATTTGTAAATATAAGTAAAATATATTAAGTATTCATATTTAGTTCTTTCATTCTACAGCGTATGATTTGAACTAAAAAACAACCTTCTGATTATCATACTAAATTTAAAAATTTAATCAAAAAAACCTTAAGGATATAAAAATTTTACTGTTGAAATAACTAGTTTTTATAATTAACATTTTGTGACCGACTTCATTTCTAAGAGTATCTCGTATTTGTTTTCATATAATATTACAATTGTGTAAACATTATTTGAAGATGAGTGTGAATAGTGCACCTATTGTTATTGTATAGATAAGTTTTAATTTTTAGTCAATCAGCACCAAGTGAGTAATTAGGTCATCTGTAAATTTTTATATTTCATCATCATAATTATTGTCTTATAATCCTTTCTGAAAAAACTCGTGCAAATTAAAAATATCGTTTTAACTGAATGAACCTGAATTCGAAAAATTTCGGTCATTACCAAGCTTTTGTTTCTCTGTGGTCGATTCTGAATGAAAATCGGCCCTCTGCTTTAGGATCAATATTCAATTTAGAATAGAATTTCGGGATAGCATAGAATAGAAAACAAACTTATCGAGTGATGTATAATTATTCTATTCTCTATCCGTAGCACATTTTCAGCATATTTAACATGTCTTAGCTTAGTAATTGGAACTAATTAAGGTGAGTTAATTATTATGAAAAAGTTTTTAATACGCTGAAGTAATTTTCAAAGCTTCAACTTTAATGAAGTTCACTAACAATTTATTTTAATGTTATTGAAAAAATTTTGTTTATTATAAATTTTTTTGACGAAAAAGAAATATTTCCAATTTTAAATAAAATATTGAAATAAGCAAGAAGTTAACACTTACAAATAAATTTAATATTAGAAATACAAGTGGCTCCAAGAAAAAGAAAATAAAATGAAAACAAGAAAAAGAAAATAAAAAAAACATATAAACAAAAAGGAACACGCAACATCTTATTACATCTTATAACATTCAAAAATAAAAATAATTCTAAATTATTTCTAGTATACATCTAGTATACATTATTTCTAGTATATATATTCCCCCCTCCCTCCTTTGCAATTATCTTTAAATATTATTTGTAGAAGAAAACCTAACAAATACAAAAATTAGATGATAGCAATATTGTTATAGATGCCATCAAATAATGTAATTGGATATTTATTTATTGATTGGTTCTTCGGCGTTTCAATTGACTTTATTTACTATTCTTTTTCTTTCCATCGTTCAAATTAGTGTTGCCAGCCAGTGCTAGCTAATAAGCTTTCTTACAAATTATATTTATAAATTTGGATCTTTGTTACTTATCACGAAAATCTAACTTGCTTGACACACGTCATAAAATGCGGTGATAATTTTATCTCATGGGTGGTATGGAAACGGAAGTGTTATGTTTTCTAAAAGTGTACAGGGGCCTATTAAATATTAAGTATTTTTATACGTTTAATATAGAGGTTCGTTCAATTAAAAACTAAAAATAATAGGGATATATCTAAGAGTAAGCAGCAGCGTAACTTGAACTAAAATGTACAATTTTCAAGGTGCATACTAATTGGAAATAAATGGAAAGGATGAAATTTGTAGATCATAAGATCGGTTCTAAAAAGGGAGAAAAAGTTTTGCTGTATAGTGATATTCGTCTACTATACAACTAAATAATTGTTTAGATATACAACGACAATCCCGACAATCCCCGATGAAGTTAAAAAAAAAATGCTTTATAAGTTTTTCGACCTGGTCTAGTACACTTTGTTATTGGGATAAGAAAATAATGCTTTAAAATCATTATAGATTTTGTAGTATAAGATTTCCAGTACCGTACTGAATTAAGCACGAACAGGTTATTCTACCTAATTTACTGTCATCAAGAACATAAAAGGCAAAAAAAAAAATCAAATCGATTTAGGCCACAAAATCATTTGTAAGAGTATTGAATATGTGACAAGACTAAAGGTGAGTTTTAGCTGACCAACATCTTAAGATTAAAACATTTAAAATAGTTGGCTCTAAAATGGTAGATAATATGAAATTACATTATTTTCTCTATTTTAAATATTTTTTTGACTTCCATTTTATATTTAAAATTTTAAAATGTTAGCCAGCTAAAACCTACCTAAATAGAATTTAACATAAAATGAATTAGAATCAATTTTGTTTATAATATATTTGTTTTTTTATATAAACGGCAACACTTTATAACACTATATGTATGAAATGAATATTATTTTACGAGTGCCTATATATCTATTAAGTACATATACTATTGTATTCTTCTTTTCGTATAAAAATTTAGTAATCGTTATATAAAATATAAAGAATTACGAGAATTACGATGAAAATTTAATTTTCTTTGTTTTCCTTTTCTCTTTTTTCTTTTGTTTTTTATTGGAATTCAATGGGTATGGTTGTGGTGAATATTCAATGGTAAATTATTATTATTTTTTTATTAATACTCTTCATTGGATTCGTTCATTTCATTGTATTGGTTTTGTGTGTTTCTTTTTAAATTACACACAATGAAAAAGCAACAGAGCATTATCTACATCAACTTCATATTCGTATGTATGTATGTTTTTATGTATATACGTATGTAGCTACTTACGTCTAAATTATATTGGGCTATAATATAGTATCATCAAGATATTATGATTATTTTAAATTTTGCTGTTTTCACAAGTTTTATGTTCTCATCTTGTCAAGTGAAAAATGTTTTTGTTTTTTGTTTTTAAATATTTTTTTGTTAAAAACGAAAATATAAGAGAGAGAGAGAGAGAGTCAAGAAAACAAACTAAAATAATTTTCTTGGTTTTGTTTTATTTTTTTTTTATGTTGCTATTTTTACATTTTCCCGTTTTTAAATGAAAGACAAAAATAAAATAAAATAAAAATACAATACTGTGCAAGAGCTCTATACAGTTTTGATTGCAAAAGTTGTTTTGTAGTAAGAAGAGAAGGTAATCAGTATTCTCATAAATTTGCCATTATTTGTGTTCTGTGTACTTTCATCAACAACAAACACTAAAACGTCAAAATATTACACTCCAGGCCTTCACTCTTCACTATTCTTACTTTATTATACTCGATTGTACATTGGTGTTTATTTTCTCTTTTCAATAATGATTTTTTGTTTTGTCGTTATTACACACTATAGATACTAACTGAGATGTGCGTTTGAAGATTTTTATTCCATATTTTTTTTTCATTTTTTAGCTGATCTTAATGACCTTAAATAAGCTCGGATGATGGCAGAATACTCTGTTATAATATTTTGTCATCAGTTATAATATTTTTAATATAATAATATGTGAACCAACTTTTGACGTTTTTATTTTCTCGTCTTTTTTTGTATTATTGTTGTTAACGATTCTAAAAGAATTTTCTTATTATTCGCTATAAAAAGAAATTCATATTTTTTGTGTGAATTTTATTTCTTTTCATACTTAATTCTCTCAAATTAAACAACAACAATATTAAGAACAACAACAAAAAAATATGTTATTTAATGGTTACAATATAAATTTAATGTTGATTTACGAATTTTTCATTAAAATTAAATAAGTTTGAATTTAATTTTCATTCTGTTAATATTTTTCTTTGTTTGTATTTTGTTTTATTAGTAAATTAAATTGGTGCCTATATCCTGAATTTACATCCTTAGTATATACTCTGATTTTTTTTTGTTATATTTTCAATTGTTTTTCTTTTTTGTTTTACTTTTATTTTTTTTATTTTTTTTTTTTTGTTTATTTTTTTTAGAATGCTGCTGTAGGGCATATATAAACAAAAAAAAAAAATTTATTGAAGGGAATTTAATTGGTATTATGATTTTGTTTGTGTTTGTGATTTGAGATTAAATTTAGTAGAAGAGAGGTGGCTTTGCAAGCACATTCTGTTATATTTTTTAAAGTATTTAAAATCTCTTTAAATATAAGGTTAGTTGCTTTTTAGTTTCATTTTATCAAATTTTTTTTCTTAAATTTGAAATATTACAATAATTTACGAATATCATTTAAGATTAGAAAATGTTCTAAATTAAAGTACCTTATTAGTATTATTATTCTCTTTTTCTGTTTTAATATTGTTTTAAATATTTTTTTCAATTAGAAACTGTGATTTATAAGTATTAGCATTATATTTTATAGTCTTGGATTTTAATTTAAATTAAATTTAACAATTATTTGTACTCGGAGGAATATTCTTTTGTTTTTTATTTACATTTTAACCAAACATTTGGGAAGGATTATTTTTTACAAATTTATTATAGGTTTGGATAAGAAGAATAAAATATTTGGGATAATTTGGGTGATAAGTGCTAGACAAATCGTAAGTTTACAAATTGTAAAATGAAACATTTTTCATTAATGAAGCAGAGATTATGTTTCCAATTTTAAAGTATTTCAATTCCTTCATTGAACTATACAAAACAATTTAAAACAAAAAATTAAACTAAATAAATAAAATATGTTAAAAAAAAAAAAATGGAATAAAGTAGAAAATATTTAGTTATAATAACTTCATGTAATAAATTAATATGTATAAGAAAAATATTGAACTATTGAATTTTTTTTATAAAGAAACAAATATTAGAAATGTGTTATATGAAAAAAATAATGTTAAAGACCTGGCCTAAAAAAACCTATAAATATTGTGTTCAAGGGCCACTTAAATAAAGTTATATTTTTTTTTCCAGATAGTAGTAAATCATCGAAAGAGGCTTCAGGGACTACCTATTACCGGGGAAGGCAATTTTAAGGACTTTGGGACTTTAACCCACTAAAAACTCCTATCATTATTGCAACATTAAAACTAGTCTTATAGACTAACCATTAATTTACATTTAACTCGAAGAAACTAAGATACCTTTGATCTACCAAAATCCAATAAGGTTTTAATAGATAAAAGGTTTTAACCTAACTCAAGTGGTCTTGTTCGTTTTAGTCACTTAACAAAGTTTTGATTGTCAATTAAGCTAGAAACTTCGGTATTGACATGTTGGATCAGACGAGTTTTATACCGTGCAGTGCATTTCATTATTTCGTCTTTTATAGATGAGATCTTCAGATCTCGATGAATATCGGCATTGGGAACATACCATGGAGCATTGAGTATGTTGCGCAGTACCTTATTTTGGATTTGAAACATTTGGATAGTTTGAATATGGATTTGTTTAGCACATCCCCATATTTAAATACCGTATACCCAGACTGGCTTCAATATTTAATTATACATCAAAACTTTGTTATAGGTCGAGACTGAATCAGCCAATATATCTCCTCTATATTTGAACTGGAATTCTTGTTTTTTGATTTTCACATGCTCTTTCCCTTTCAGTTTTGCATCCAAGGTCATGTCAAGATATTTAGCTTTATTCTCGTATGGAATCACGACATCATTAATTTTAACTGAGAGAGGAGTTACTATGTTTTTATAGGTGAAGTTTACATGACTAGATTTGGCTTCATTTAATTTAATTTTCCGTTTTTTGCACCAGTTGGAAATTTTGTCATTAGCTTTTTGTAGTTTGTTTGTAGCTTCTTCTATAGTAGAACCAACTGCCATCAACGCTGTGTCATCTGCAAAGGTTGCTATTTTTATATTTTCTACTTCGGGTATATCACAGGTGTATAACAAATATAAAATTGGACCCAGTATACTACCTTGCGGTACTCCAGCTTTTATATCTCTTAGAGAGGAGTATTCATTCTCATTTTTAACTCGAAAAACTCTATTTGAGAGATATGATGAAAATAATTCAACATAATTTTTAGGGAGCAAACAACTTAGCTTTTTGATGAGTCCTTCATGCCAAACTTTATCAAAAGCTTGGGCTACATCTAGAAATACTGAAGAACAAATTTGTTTATTTGCCAGTGCCTTTTCTATAATGTCTGTTATTCGATGTATTTGATCTATTGTTGAATGTTTTTGCCTAAACCCAAATTGGTGATTAGGTATTATTTTCCTGTTTTCTATGAGGGGTTGAATCCTTCTCAATAGTAACTTTTCAAACAACTTCGATATTGTAGGGAGCAAAGATATCGACCTGTAGGATTTGGTGTCGTTAGCTGACTTTCCTGGTTTTTGGATCATTATTATCTCGGCAACTTTCCATATACTAGGTACGTGTTTAAGCTCAATACAGGCATTCATTATATATACCAAGAGTGTGAGAACTTTGTTGGGTATATTTTTCAGCACATTTGAAGTTATTAAATCAAAACCTGGGGCTTTATTTAATTTTAGGTTTTTTATTTCCTTAATTACTTCTTTTCGACTTATTAAAGGAATATTTATGTCTTCATGATTATTAATTTCATTTAGATCAATAACAGTGTTCATTTCATTGGGCTTAAAAACTTCAGCGAGATGATCTGCAAAAGTGTCAGCTTTTTCTTAATCGATCCTTGTCCATGAGCCATCATTTTTCCTCAGTGGTGCAGAATGCACAATAGACTTCTTCATTTTACTCGTAGCTTTCCATAAAGAATAATTTGTTTCTTTAGTAGCTGTTAAATTTTCTAGGTAATAACTCGGAGATCTATCATTTAATTTCTTTATTTCTCTCTTTAGCTCCTGACTTTTATTATTAAGATCCATTTTGCTGGATGGGTCACGCGTTTGTTGCCACCTCCTTCTCGCTTTTCGTTTCTCTTTTAACATGTTAAGGATATACACCGGATATCTAGGGCAGATTTTTTTAGATTTTTTTGTCTTAGTACTACTCCAAGCCGCAAACTGGACAGCTTGCATAAGTTTTTCAGTAGCAGTTTCTAGTTGTTCCTCATTGTCTAATGTTACTCTTAAGTTAATTTTTTCAAGCAGAATCTTTTTGAAGCTTAACCAATCTGTAGATGAGTTGGTTAAAAATGGCTTACTAGATTTTTTCACTATTGTTGTATTTAATTTTAGGATGACAGCGGAATGGTCGGAATTGAGGTCATAACTATCTTCTATAGATGTGAAATTAGTTGATACTTTTTTCATTATAAAAAAGTCTAACAGATCAGGAGTTTTGTTTATATCTGCAGGCCAATATATTGGTTTTCCTGTTGAAAGAAATAAAACAATCTATTTCTAATCGCCTCTCTCAGTTCTTTACCTCGATTAAGGGTCATCCTGGAGCCCCAATCTAGTAGATAAAGTTATAAAGAAAAAATTCCTTATTTAACATAGAATATTTCTAAAAATTTACATAATCTTCAATTAACCCTTTAAAATAATAATGTTTAAATAATTCGACCTATAAACCTTCTAAGCTTAGTAAATATATTTAGACAAAATCGATTTTATAAACATAAACACTGTTATGGTACCGCCGCCTCTCAATATAAATTTCAATATAAATAAAAAGTCAATTATAATAAAAAATTACAAAAAAAAGAGCTTCCTAAGAAAAAATCAAACCGTGTACAATGTCATCTCTGCAATATCAAAAGACAATTATTTCAGCTATGTTTTGCATATACTGCTAAATTCTTTATACATACCATTATTTTCAATTTATATCTCTTAATTATGTCCTAGATTATTTTTTTTTTTTTAAATATTTAATTATATTAATTTAATAATTAAATTTTGTATTAATATGAAGAAAAAACTTCTAGTTAATTATAAAATTAAAATGAGATAACCTTATGCGTATAAAGTTGCAAAAACTGAATTAAAAATAAGTCTTTAATAAAAATATGTAAATACTAGGGAAATTTGTTTTTTTGGACCTATAAAAAATACAAAAAATTTGTTTGTAAAAAAAGTAAAATTAATTTAAAGTTCTTAAACTTCATTCATATTTAATTTTTATTACAAAAAAAAAAAAACAAAAATAATTAAATAGATTTGAATATACAGAAGGTACCAGATGAGAAAAAACAAGAAAAAACTAATTAATTTATTTTAGAGGACTTAAGTTTTATTATATTATTTCATCGCTTTATGTGCTAAAAATTTATAAATAGTAAATTTTGTACATTGGTAACTGGAATTTCAGTTCAATATCTCCAATATCCAATATTAGAGTTCAAAATCTCCAATAATACAATAGAGCGATTCCATGTCCTGCACTAACTATAGACGAATTTCTATTTAATAATGCGTATAACATCCTGTCTAGTATTCTGTACGAACGATTGAAGCCCCCATTGCAACGCTGAGATATAGGAAACTCGATCTGTGCTTTAAGCATCAATATCGAAATTTGGCTCCCAGCCATGCTTATCCGTTTATCAAAAATGATTTTGGAAAACATTCGGTGTGCTATGGTGATTTCCGATTCATTTCAAACAGGCTTCGGATTTCAAGCAGGCGATGCGCTGTCATTTAATTTCTTTAATCTTGTGTTGGAGCATATAGTTCGACGTTCCAGTGTTAACACACACAGGGCCCTATATTTTACAAATCGATGCAACTCCTGCGTTTCGCTGATGATGCCGATATTATCTGAACATCATGGCAAGCAGCGATCGAGGCATTTACACAGATTGAAGAGGAAGCAGGTAATGCGAGGCTTCTCATAAATGAAAATAAAAATCTCATAAATGTCGACTCATCTAATTTTGAGGTAGTTCAGGAGTTTATCTACCCAACATCACCAATAACATCGGTGTTGAAGTAAGGCGAAGAATTACCCTTGCAAACCGTTGCTACTTCGGTTTGTCCAAACAACTGAGTTCAAAGCTTCTAGCCCAAAATACCCAAGCAGAATTATACACAAAGCTCATCCTTCCGGTGCTACTATATGGTTCTGAATCGTTAACATTACCAAAAGCAAGCTATCATACACCTGGTATCTTTGAGAGAAAAATTCTTCGTCTCATTTATGGTCCTGTGTCTGAACAAACGGGTTTGGAGAAGAAGATACAATGCCGAACTATACCAGCTGTTCAACGACATAGACCTAGCTAAAAAAGTCAGAATAAGACGGCTTCATTTGCTAGGCCATGTAGATCGTATGGATGAAAATTTTCCGGCTAGTAAACTCTTCGAATCCAAGCCCCAAAAAACACGCCGTCGAGGGAGGCCACACCTTCGTTGGAGAGATCGGAAAATATGGAAAAACTTCAAATCACCAACTGGAAAGATTCCACTCGTGACCGAAATCAGTAGAGAACAATTTGGCGCCAAGTCCAGGACCTTCAAGTACTGTACTGTTCCAACAAATTAGAAAGTCATGATTTACTTAATGAATTTAATTTAAATTATTTGTTTAATTAATTTAAGTTACTAAAATAATATTGTTTAATTAATATCAATGTTTTATAACTACAGCTTAATACTAAATACTGGATATTATAATGTATTTAATATTTAAAATTAAACAAAAATTAACAACATATAAAGCTATTAAGTACTAACAAGAGAATGTACGTTATTAGTGATAGTTATATACTAATACGAAATACTTGTATATTAATAAAATTCTACCAAAAACACGACTTACAAATTCAAAGCTGACTAAATATTATAGACAAATCATCATAATGTATGTATGTATGTATGTATGTATTTCATTGGTGGGTTTTACTTTTTTGCACAATAGAATAAATTAAAAAAACTATGGTGAAGCCTTGTGAAATTGACACGACTAAAAACTTACGGAAAAATGTTTATATTAAATTTATTAAATCTCTAGTTCAAATAGAATTATGAAGGGGAAGCCGAAAGCCTAAACTTATAGACCAAATATTTTTCAAAATGAAAACAAATGAAAAAAATCTTCTCGATTACAGGTCTGCTGTTTAAAATATTAACTTTTTTTATTCCATTATAAATTTATTATTGAATAAAAATCAACATTGTAACAAAAAAAAATTAATTTCATTATTACAATATCGAAATATTTATTTTATTTATATTTGATTTTCGCGGCAACATTTATTTAATTTTGTGTAATTTATTTTTTTCACATAATATATTCTTTTTTTATTATTTAAGTTTTAACAAATCTGATTACAATGTATTTCCTATTCACATTATTTTATAAATGCAAAATGTAACTTTATCTGTATTGATAGATTTTCCCGGAAAAAATATTATTAATTACGAAAAATACAAGAACAACAAAAACAGCGTATTAAACTCATATTAATTAAAAAAAACAAAAAAAAACGAAAAATAACAAAAACACATTCAATCATTGTTTTTTTGTTTTGTTTTTGATTGATCCTAGATTGTGTATAAAATTTTATTTACAATTAAATTGAAAAGGGAAATCATAAATTAAAATAATATTAATTGTATACCTAGCATACATATAAAAGTTATGAAAAAATTCAATATTTGTAAATTATTGTAAAATTTTAACCTGGATTTATGCAGTGATACATTGCGTAGGTATATGATTAAAACGGTGTTATACAGGATGATACAAAACTAGTGATAATAGTAGTTTCTTTTTTTTTCTTTAGTAAGCATAGTCCTGATACAAGCATTTTTTGATAGTTTCTTTAACCCACATAAACCCAGAGTGTCGAAAACGAAACCCATCACGTTCTCCGGCATAGTGGTCACCCGGTGTGCATTTTAAATTAAACTAAAATATATTATTTAATTTTTAAAAAAAAATTTCTAATTTATCTTTTTTTTTTAAATATGACAAAAAACATGTTTGCCGATGGCATGAAAAGTTCGAATTTCGAGTTTTTTTTTATTCTTGTTAAAATAAGAAAAAAATAAAAAAAAAAAATCTTTTAAATAAACTAATTCAAAGCCATAGTAATAATTTAATCCCAATGTAAAACTAATCCAGCAAAATTTGTAGCTACATGATGACTTTTTCAAGCAGTGTTTCGAAAACGAAACATCGTTTAAACGATATCTAAAAATTATCAATTACAAAAAATTTCGGATTGTTTTTTCCTCTTCCAACCAATAATTTTTTTTTTTTTTTTCTACACTCTACAGTAACTTAGGTAGAATCACCTTTTCGTGCAATAAAGTACGGTACTGCAATTTTACACTACAATATCTACAAATATTGCGAGTATTTATTTAACAAATTACTGGCTTATCAACTTATTAAATGTGCAAAACTACTGCTATTGTCAGGAACTAAGCCTTCTTAAATAGAATAGTTTCATTTTTATTTAATTTGTTACCAGATTATACTCTCAATTATTTGTTTTGCTATTTATTATATCCCAATGACAAAAGGTACTCGACCAGGTCGAAAAATCCATATTTTGTTTTTTTTTTTTTTTTGCTTCATCGGGAATCGAACCGCTCTATCTACTGCGCCACCCAGCGTGTTATACAAATACTACCTTTTTTTCTTATTATGGACCACGTATTCTGCGATTGAATACTTGAAAATCAAATAACAAGTTATGCTAAATCGACGTCAATAGCTTAATGATAACAGACAACTATTCATTACCTGGTTTTTAATTCTTGGAAATATAATACCAAGCCACTATAAAATCAACGTCAATAAATTAGTATAAATATCACAACCGATATTCAATCAATCAGTTGTAATATAAAAGAGAGCTAAAATAAAGTGAATAAAAGATAAACTGTGAAAAAATATATTAAAAAAAAACTATTTCAGTTTACGAGAAATAGAAGAATTAATAGATTAAAATTCAAATGACGAAGACCCTATTCGCATTTAAATCTTAAAGAGAAGTTTCAGAAGAAAACTATAGCCTATATGAACTAGGAGAAAACGTAGTTTTGCGCTTATTAACAAATGTAGAAAATGTTCAATAATTTCTTTACATCACACCAACTTATGTGCTACCTTTCATCACTTGGTTATTTTGCAACTTCTAAGGTTTTGGTTTTCATAAAATAGTTATAAATACTATGTTACATATTATTGTTATTTCTAAAAGAAACTGTTCGAGATAACCGTACAAATAAAGCAAAACTTTTTGATGTAAAAGAAATGAAGAGAAAAGAATGGGAAGCAGCGAATTGTGTTTTGATCCTTCAAATCAGATTCTTGCCTTGCGATGGAATGATAATTCTGTCGTAACTGTTTTCTCAAATTTCTTAAAACATGAGCCAATGCAAACTGCTAAACAGTTCGAAAGCAATAGCAAAAAATTTATAAAGATAAAGATGCCAAATCCGATTTTTGAATAAATGGGTGGAGTTGATCTATTTGATAATGCTATAAATATTTATCGAATACACATTCTAAGCAAAAAATGGTATTGGCCTCTATTTACTAATGCTTTAGATGTACACCAGCTTGAATTTCGAGTTTTTCTTTTTGAGTGCTTGCTGAAATCCGAGAAAATACCTTTAAGAAAAGAATTAGCACTAAGAAAGAGCGGACTCAGGTACTTTAATTAGATATGACCGTGTGTATCATAATATCATCCATTGTGAGAAACAAGCACGATGCGGTCACTGCAAAAATAAAACTCTTTTTTCATGTACTAAATGTGGCGTTAATTTGCATCCGAAATGTTTTTTATCGTATATCATAGCTTGCCTAAGATCTGATAATCTTTTGAAATTAAAATTAATTAAAACAAAAAATTTATTTATTTTATAAAATAAATTGTTATTTTTTTTGTAAAGATATTTATTTATTTCAAGAATTTCTTGTAGTAGATTTTTAAAGAATTTTTTTTTTTTTTTGAAAAATTATATCGTTTGATCCTGAAGTTTCGTTTTCGAAACATGTAATATATCCTTTCCAGGATACGATATCAAATACATTATATTTTTTTCTTAATTAAGTTAAAAGTACTCTATGTATAAATTTTTATGACTCTGGGTGAACTTGATCTAACACCGGGAATATGTGGGTTAAGCAAGACATGAAAACTCGTATATAACAAATTTTATTTTGTTATTACCTACTTTTTCACCCATCGACTATGAATTTCAGATGGGTATCTTAGTTTTGAAATTAATAAATTAAGATATATGTAACTTGAAAAAAATACAAAACGATAAGATCTCATTAGTTTTTACTATAGTTCTGTGAGACAATATAGTACTTCAAATGAAACATGAAGTTAATGAAGTTATCCAGCGACTCAAAGACTTGAACATTCTCGAGATGCGAGTGAATCAAAATATGGATTGGAATGAGCATATTTTCGATATTGTGAAAAACGCCGCCAAATGTTTGGGCTTTTTAAGTCGCTGTAAAGCTTATTTTTCATCTCGAGACCTATTAAAAATGTATAAAGCATAGGTACATACGACCCAAGCTGGAGTATCACTCACATTTATGGGCTGGTGCACCAAAAATTGCTTTAAATTTTTTGGACAAAGTTCAAAACCGCGCCATTCGTCTTATAGGCGACATAAATGTGACCTAACCCCTTATATCACTTGGTCATCGTCGTATCGTTGGAGCCCTTTCTCTATTTTATAGATATCTACTTGGTGTTGGCACTTGTGCCGAGGAATTAAACTCACTTCTTCCTCCTCTCAAACAATTCCGTCGCATAACACGAGAGGCATCAAGTGCACACCCTTTCACAGTGGAAATTCCGAGATGGTTCAAGTCCGGTTATGGAAATTCTTTTATAGTAAGAACATCTCGATTGTGGCATCTCATCCCAATCGAAGCATTTCCAATGAGAGAAGGATTTTTTATTTATGATTTACAGAGATTTAAGACGAATATTAACAACATTGTTCGCTCTTTCCCACAAAACTTTTCTTCTTCCTTTTTCTTTCCTTTCCTTTAACTATAATTTCCTTTTTCAAATGGTCAGCGGTACGCAAGTACTAAAAGGTTCACAATCTACTTTTTGGCTATAATATAAAAAAAAAAAAAAAAGAATACCGTTAGCAAAACCATACATATAAGAATTGTTATAATTTACGATATATAGTGTATAGAGAAGACACCTCAGTTATCAAACAAGGATTAAGAAAAATTAAAATTAAAAATTTAATTCAAGTAGTAAATAAAAATCTATGAAAAACCATAGTCGGAATGGGGACATTCACCTAATATCCAAGATGTGGTGAAGATGTAAAAAGAGGGATCGCATACATAGAATGAATGAGTCGTAATCTTGCAGAAGTAGAATAAAGTTGATGAGTAAGTCCCAGAACTTATATAACATATTACCCATCTAAGTAAGTAATTTACTTATTTACTTAGATCGCCAATGGGCTATGTAGATCGTGAAGTTTTAAAGTTTGCATTTTTATTTTGTTTATTATAAATATCTGCATATCACATAAAAATACATATTATAATTTTGGCAACCAAAGATGAATATATGAAAATTTTCAAAACTAATTTTTAAATCATTCTCAATTTATAATTCACAAAATTGATGGTATATGGTATGTGTAATAAATGTTTTTGTTAACCATGTAATTATAAAAATATTTTAATTTTTATATCTATGCAATAGTCATATTTAAATAAAATTGCAGAATATTTTACGTTGATAAAATTTAATTTGTTTTAAATACCAAAAATATCAGATTGATAAAGTACAATGATATATCAATATTCACTATTAATATAGCCTATAGGAATATATGTAATAATTAAATGTAATAATTAAATGTAATAATATTGCTTTTAATGTACAAATTAAAAATAATTTTCAATGTTAATGTAAAAGTAAAACGAAATACGATGAAATTGAAAAATATGTATTCATAATGATTGCTAAAGGGATTGCTAAAGGTGTATTTTATTATTCTTCGGTTAACCGTATTTAGGTCGTACTGACAACTGCAAATAAAATAATACTGACAGTAGTTACAAGCAACAGTCATTCAAAAAATTATTTAACAGGTAATACAATAGTTTAACCCTGATATATTTATTATTTCTTATTTAATTTCTAAACAAAATTAACTTGGGCGTGTTTTTGATGTTTTGATTTTAACAAAATATTTGATCCTGTACTTGAGCATTCTATTAACATGATGATTTGGATTTTACTTTAAATATAATTTAAATTTATTTTGTTGTATTTTTATATACCTATACATAAAAGAAAAATAATTTAATTTAATTGAAATTATTGTACCGAAAATGTATTGCAATTGATTGAATATCGCAATATTGTATTTTATACAAATCACAATTAATTTACTATGGTAATCCACAAAATCTGATGTTTAAAAAAAAAACAACAAAAATATGTTATTGTTTTTTGCATAATAATATACCGGGTGCTCAAGAGCATGCGTATCAGCTTCTTAAGAAGAGAAGGAGCCGTTATTTTCATACGATTGGTGATATCTTCAACTTTCGGGAAAAACCGGAAAAGGGTTTTTAAAGCTAACAAATCGCAGAAATTGGACGAAATCGAAATTTTCAAATGAGAAGAAATAGTTTTTTATGCAAATTCAGATTCTACGTCAAAAATTAAAAAACTTTTATTAAATAGGTACCGAGCTTCAGAAACCCTTTTCCGGTCCTTCCTGCAAGTCTAAAATAATGCCAATCGATGGAGTAACTTCTCTATTTGGTTAATATTTTGTTTTTTTTTTAAATTTTAAAATAACGGCTCCTTCCCCTCCTAAAAAAACTTATACGCATGCTCTGGACCACCCGGTATAATGTGTAGATTGTAGTTGAAAATTCAAGTTATGAATTGACGTAATTAAATATAATTGATTAAATAAAAAATAAAAATAGTATTTAAGGTAAAAAATAAAAATGAAAAATGAAAGTTTATTTGACCGAAAAAATTAAAAATTAATTTACGTTATACAATATTGCATTGAATACATACAATTTATATACGATTGCAATGTAAAATAAATATATTTAAATCAACTGAATGGTAAAAGTGGATTTAAAAATATTTTATTGGAATAAGATAATTACATTGAAACTTACCTGAAAATCAAGTTATTTCAATAGACTTCTCTGCTCAGAAAATAAAGCTGAATTATTTGTATAAGCTTGAAGTAATATAATAGATAATAGTGTTTAGATCAACTTTTTTGGAATCATTTTATGCCACCTCTATAGTGTACTACAAGTCAAATAAGTCTTAATTTTGATAAATGCGGTGTTATTTCCTATACTTGTAGATCCATTTCCATTAATAACTCATTATACTTTCGATTCTAAACCAATCAAGCAAATTTCTTATTTTAAAAACCTTGGTGTCCTCTTTTTATCGTCAAAGATATATTTAAACTCATATATTTAAACTTCAATTTAACAACATAATTAACAAGGAAAATTCAATTTAAGTTTTTATAAAAATATGGTATAAGGAGTATGATGATCAATACATTAATAAGTCTTTATTCACTACTTTTATTCGCTTCCACCTTGAGCACGCAAGCCCTTTCTGGTCACTTCACAACTTCATTCATATTAATAGAATTGAATCTATTACAAAAAAAAAATTCTGCAATTTGCTCTACGTCTACATCTTCCCTAGTCTAACCCAAATTAATGCTACCTCCATACATAAATCGACTTAAGCTTCTTCAAATGAATACATTTGCAATCAAAAGGGATTGTTGCGTATATCTTATTCATATGTCGAGTATACAATGTTGCAATTGATTACAAAATCATAAAAGATTAACTCGTACATTAATATCAGTATGCGTTTTCATATAGAAAATCTTTTTAATATTCCTTTCCATAGAACTAATTATGGTAAATTTGAACCAATAAATAGAATGTTAATGGCAGTTAATCAATACAAAAACAGTATTGATTTTTTTTTTTAATAAAACCAGTTTAAAGAAAATCTTATTTAACTTGCTCTCTTGTTAGTCCTTCTACTAATCTTGCGTTTCCGTTTTTCAGTAGTAACTAATATTAACTAATTTATAGTGATAAAATTAATCGTTAATCATTTTAATAACTATTTGTTTTTCTTTATTTTTTTCTAATTGAATTTACTTTTATTTTTGTTTTGTTTTTTTGAAAAAAAAACTCTGTTGTTTTAAATTTTAAAGTAATTAAATCTTAAATCTTCTTTCATTCATTATGTAAACTGAGAATTTTAATAATTAAATTATATTAATTCATGTAAACTGTTTGAATTAAAAAGTAATTAAATAATTAAATTGTTTTATTAGATTAAAATATTGTAATATAATGTTAGAATTAAGCAATAATAAATAAACCATCAACATTAATTATTGATATTGAAGAAATTTAGAAAAATCGGTTTCAATTTTGGGTTAGTAATAAGGGTAAGATTAAGGGGTTTATTAAAAATAAATAAATTTTATCACCTGTTTTATTATATTATGAGATCTAAGAAATTAGTATATATTATTTTTTGGAATTCAGCTTTTTTAAAATAGATATTTCTAATTCATCCTTCGGAAAAATGTCTTAGTAAATTTTTTAAGTTTTCAAGTTATAACAATAAAATAAATAGATAAACAGAAAATAATTCGTTATCAAATATATTCATATGTCAATATATTAATATTTAAAATCTAGTTTTTTCATACTTTTTATTTACAATATAATAAGCTAAATTCGCGCGGAACACGACGCTCTTACAGTTTAAACAAAATTTAACGTATAATGTCTAATGTTAAGAAGAAAAAGAATCATAGTTACTGAAAGTGTGATATATATGTTGCGGTTAAAGTAATAAATTGGTTATTATTAATAATAACCGGTCATTCTTAATAATAAATAAATTCTACTTTTATCATATTTAAAAAATACCAGGTTATTATTAATAATTACCGGATTTATCACATTTACCGTAACATATATAACAAAACATTATATAACATATATCACAAAAGGTTAATGAAACTGAGATGGCCATCTAGCCTGAGACGTCCACCTAATACCCCAAAAAAAAATCACAATGATATAAAATCCCAAATAAGACAAAATCTGAAAAAAAAAATTCAAATTAAAAAATCCCAAAAAAAAAAACCATGTGGTACAAAACGCCAAGGAACTATTTACTAGATAACAATAACATAGAAAGGAATAGAAATATTGCAGCTCGGTGATGTTTAATTTTATTGATAAAAAACATAATTTTAAATAGGTACATAAAACTTATTATTTTGTAACTAGCTTTGTAACCCGCCATAAATGACGGAAGCAAAATAAATACTAGCATTTCTTTCCTTCATTAGAGTTTTCATTTCAAGTTTAAGAAAAATACGTATTTGCTTACTAATTTATCATACCTTTATTTTTGTACTATAACGCTTTTAATTACCATATAGAAACAGAATATTTGTAGTAAGGTATAAATTTTCTATTCCCTAAGGGTTATTTATTCGATCATTTTAGCGACATCCTTTTTGCCAACATTGAAAATTTATCATGTAATTTAGAATTAAGTTAATCCTGTTAACATTCAATAACATTCGCTGCGTTAGCTTAGCGTCAAAGTTTATAGCGAACAAATAATATTTTATAATGAGCCACAACTTTGAACGAAAACAATTTTAAAAACAAAAATAAATAAAATTGTAAATATAAAACAACAATAATATTGTAAGTACACATAATATTTATTTTGATGAATAAAATAAAAACTCGTGTTGGAGAAAAAATTAAAATAAAAAAATTTACTGCAGGTATTTACAAAACTGTTCATAACTTGTGAACCATTGATCGGTTATTTAAAATTTCATTTCATTTCAAAAAAATTCAATATCGAACTGTTCATGTTAAAATTCATACATAATTATTATTTATAACATATATTAAAAAGAAGAACAACAATCAACATGTTTTAATCGATACTTATATATTTATTTATTTATTTATTTCAATCTACTGGGTAGTCCCTTACAGATTTTGCTTATAAAATATTAAAAACTCAGACTTAAGTAATAAATAAATATTAATAGTAATAGCAATAGTAATTATAAAGGTAGGCAGTACATTCAAATGATAATAGAGAATAATTTTAATAAATTTGTAGAATAAAATTATAATTAATTGAAATTAGAAGAATTATTGTAATGTTTCAAAAAATGTGATAATTTTTCTCCTAAAAACGAATCTACTGTAGTTGAAGTCAATTACTGAAAAACTGTTATTAAATAAGCGCTGAGAGTTTGCAATAGGTTCGGAAAAACCATAGTTCGTTCTATGATTTTGAAGATATAAAAATCTTTGACTTCTGAAATCGCGCACTGGAGCATAGATATTATAAAGGCGAAGAACAGATGGACATTTTATTCTGCCAGATAAAATATCATAGGAAAACATCACGGATGCAGCATTTCGCCTAGCCTCAAGAGTAGAAAGCTTAATAAGTTGACATTTAGCTAAATATCCAGTAATATAAGGTTGCCAGTTGAATTTATGTAGGCAAAACCTAATCATATTCTTTTGAACAGACTCTATTCTCTTAATATGTTTATCATAATAAGGCATCCAGATTGGACAAGCATATTCGAGGTGAGGACGAACAAGTGCAGTATATAAATTTTTGAATGTATAAGGATCAGAAAATTGCTGTGAGTTACGCTTAATGAAACCTAACATGGAAAAAGCTTTAGAAATAATTCGATCTATGTGAGCATTAAAAGTTAATTTATTATCGAGAATGATACCCAAGTCTTTTGTTTCACGGACATGTTCAATAATAGAACCGTTGATATTATAATAAGATTCAATTAGAGTTTGCTTCCTGGAAAATGACATGTAACTGCACTTATTAATATTAATGGTAAGGCCATTAATGTTACACCAAGAGTAGAATTTGTCAAGATCCTGCTGCAGGAGATGGCAATCTTCGTCCGACTTAATAACTGCAAAAAGTTTAGTATCGTCAGCAAATGATAAGATCAAAGACTTAATATCGTAGTCGATATCGTTCATAAACAATAAAAATAATAGTGGCCCCATATGAGTTCCTTGTGGAAAACCAGACGTAGCCTCGAAGTTATATGACGTGCAATTTTGTATTTTAACGCAGAGTTTACGACCAATCAAATAAGATTGAACCCATAGAAGGAAGGTACCATGAATACCAAGAGCCTGAAGTTTAGAGATTAGTAAAGAGTGGTCTAAAAACTTACTTACTATACTTACCTACTTACTATATTAAAAAAAATCATCACTCTCTAAGTCTCTACAACATACATTTCTACACACTTGAAGAAAACAAATATACCTAAAAATTATAAATTTACAAAGATAAGAAATAAAAAATAATAGTACAAAATTTCATTTAATTTCTTTAACAATGTATTGGTTGTTATTGTTTTTATGTGTAAATCAGCAGAACTAAAACCTAACCCCATAATATATACTAAACATTATATACGATCATAAATTTATATATCAGATAGATATATATATATATATATATATGATACGATGAAGAGTTAAAATTGTTATTTATTTTTATTTTTTTAAAACAATAAACAAAAAAATAAAAATAAATAACAATTTTAACTCTTCATCGTATCACATTTCTGGCTAGAGTATATATATACCTATTAGTACTATACAGGCTATGCATACGGTATGGAAAAACTATGATGCTATGATCATTATCATAATAACAACAAAAAACAAAAAAATAAAAATAAATAACAATTTTAACTCTTCATCGCATCACATTTCTGGCTAGCTAGAGTATATAGTACCTATAGTACTATAGTACAGGCAATGCATACGGTAGCAAAACTATGATGCTATGATGATTAAAAAAAAAAATATGTAGACACATATGCATATTGTGTATAAGTTTAAGTAATAAGAATAACCTTTAAGTGCACTATGTTTTTTTTTGTGTTAAATGCTGTTTGCCTCTGGGTTATTATACCATATTAAACTATTGATAAAATTTCTATTAGTCGTTCTTGTTATAAATCAAAAATATTGTTTGTTTTATTTATATTATTACTATTATTTTTAATTTTTCCTTATTATTTGTGAAGAAGACTAACATTAAATTAAAAAAATATATTTAATACAATGGTATTTTTTCCTGCAAAGGTTCAGCATGGTAGACAGCGGTTAAAAAAGAGTACCAAAGTAATTTGTATACATATTGTAATTTGTATATGTGTTGGAGTATTCCGTCGGACTTACAAACATCCAGATAAATGCAGAATAATATATATATAATTTGGGATTTTATAGCATTGGGATTTTGTAATATTGAGATTTGATAACACTGGGACTTGCAATTTTGGATTTTTTGTGAGTTTTAAACTTGCCATTTTGACTTTAGGATCTTCAATAATAAATTTTAAATTCATCTTGACTTTATCCGTCGGAACAAAATATTTTCGTTTACCATAATTGATACAAGAATAAATTTGATTGTAATGTAGTACCCCAGTGTAATAAAGTACCCCAGTTGGTAATAATAGTTGAATTTACCCAGCTGAGCGTAAATCAACTATTGTGGATTTTTTGTTAACTGTAAGCTTTTTGCAATTTGTATTATAAGCTTGTTATAATGTTGTAAAAATTAAATTTTAAAATTATAAGATCACACAGCTGTAACGCTAGGATCAAAAAAAAATTATTTGCTACATTTACCTTTATTTTTAGTTTATTGATATTTATATAAAAATTGAATAAAGAAAAAAAAAAAAAAATCATTTCGTATGGAATTGAACCAATCTGATTATAATTTCAAAATTTTGTAGTCGAATTTAACTTTTAAAATTAAAAAATATATTTTATACATATTTTTTTAAAAAAATATTGTATCTTTTCAAAATTATTACTTATTCATTTAATCTGTTTTTCGTCATTTAATTTTCCGAAATATTATTATGGTAGAGGTAGACCCTAGCAATTATTCTAATTGTTTCCTTGAATATTAAATCTAACATATTTTTCTTCTACATTCCACTCACAACATTTCTCTTCGTTTAATCCCTATAATTCTGATCCAATATTAACCTCTAAAGTTTTTTTTTTTTTTTGTACAAAAAATTTATCTGTACGTACTCGTAAATTGGAAGTTTATTTTTGATTAGTCAATTTAATTTTACTTCAAATTCTTAAAGGTACAAAAAAAATGAAATGAAATTTACCTTTTTTTGTTTATTCAACGACCATTTTGGATATTTCCAAATAATTCAATGGAGTTTGAGTTTTTTTTTTTTTTTCTTATTACCTAATGGACTAATATAATCTGATATTAAATATTTTCCTTTTTCATTTCCATTCTAGTTTACTGTTTATAACATCTAATATGGTATGACGCTAGGTAGGTCTTAAACGAAAATTACGATTATATACGATTTGGGTTAATTCATCTATAGCTATATAATAATATGTATAATATAATAAAATAAGGTTTCTTTATTAAAAATTCCACTGTGTAGGCTAATGATACTTATCGACACAACACATTTTCATTGAACCTTTTCACCTGCATAATTTATTTATAACACTTGGAAAATTGAAAAAAAAAAGAAATAAACAAAGTAGATTTTCTTTACTTTTACTTTTCTATTCAATTAAATTCAAATAAGATTTTGCAAAAAAAAAAAAAAATACCACAGACAAAAACAAACAAAAAATTTAAATTAAAAAAAAAAATTCTAAAGAAATCGGAAATACAAAGTGGAATGACTTAATGTTTTTAAAATATTTAAATATTAGATAAGGTAAATATTAGAGCAGTTATAAAATTATCCTGACTTAAGATATTGTAATCCATTTTGTTAACATAGGATCATATATTTTTTTTATATTATTACACAGTTGAGCAGTATTTTTAGAAGTTTATTTTTAAACTATTTCATATTGATAGTTGATACCCCTCGCAAAATAACAGAAATAATTATATCCGGTTTTCCGTTAACCAAATTACATTATTTTTTCAAAGCAAAGTTTGAAACTTTTCTGGAAAATTTGTTAAAATATTTAAAATGTTCTGTGTTACTATGGTCAACAATTCAAAACGAAATGACGGTTGGACGGACGGACTTTTAACCTGAATGTGTTTATTTAGAGCACAATCATATTGAGTGAGTTTATAAGATAGATTTCAAAATTTTGTTAGATTATGCCAAGGTGATAATATTTTGTTGTGGTTTAGAACATGACTACATGATTTATAAGCTTTTCTATTTACAAATTACCGCTACCTCGTCAACGCTATTGCAAGAAGCAGTAACATATATTTTTTTTATTTTTTTTTATTTATTTTTTACAACATACAAGATATTCTAAGATATATCATATGGATGGATTTAAAAGTCATTGTGATTAAACTACAATTATACTTTAGAAGAGTTTTGATATTTTTAATTCTGCAATTCACTTTCAATCTATAATTTTCAATATCTATATTTTATTATTACGCTTCAATTAATTATTTTTATTTTATATCTTTTATTTAGCTGTTTTACCGTGTAAAAGATATAATATTAGTAACGCAATTCAACCTTTCGGTTTAAACAAAAACTTTTAAACTGTTGTAGTACTAAGCGCTGGGTGGCGCAGAATTCTTCATTGGTTTTTCGACGAGGCCTAGTACTCTTTGTCATTGGGATCTAATAAATGACAAAAAATATTTGAGAGTATAATCTAATAACAAATTAAATAAAAATGAATCTATTCTATTTAAGAAGGCTTAGTTCCTGACAATAGCAGTAGTTTTCCACATTTAATAAGTAGACCAGTAATTTGTTAAATAAATATACGAAATATTGTAGAAATTGCAGTGCCGTACTTAATTACACGAAAAAGTGATTCTTCTAAATAAGGATAAAGTTGGTTAGTTGTTTGGACATCCTTCAAAATTATCAAAATGAAAAAATCAAATTTTAATAATAGCAAGTAATATCTTTATTTGTCAAACCAATCTATTAAAGGCTATTTAATTAAGATAATTTACTAGCCAGTGAAAGTTTTAGTTACGCTAAAGATGTTTCAAACCTTGGATTTGGTTTATAAAAATGATTTTGCTTAGTTGATTTATGTTTAATAGCAAAAAACCGGCAAAAATTGGTATATTTTTGAAATTAAATATTTAATATTTCCATTTATTAATAATAACAGGTACATTATTTTACTCCCTCAAATGACAACAGCAACAAGTTATCTTCAATAGTCATTTAAATTACATTAATTTCACTTTCTCCTTCTTTAAATCCAATTCAAATTTAAATATTCAATAATAATTTTTAGTTTGGTTTAAGAAATTAATTTTTTTCTTTATTTTTCTATTACAGGTCTATATTGTTGGTCACATGCCACCTGGTTCTGATGAAAGAATAATTGGTGCAAGCCAACAGCATGGTCATACAACATTTTCAGAAAAAAATAATTTAAGGTATTTACGATTGGTACGTAAATATTCATCAATTATTCAAGGACAATTTTTTGGTCATTTACATTCGGATTCCTTTAGGATAATATACGATGAAAAAGGTAAGTCTTATAAAAAATTACATAGTATATTTATAGTATGTATTCATATGTTGCAGGCTGTAGCTGTTCTTAAACTTAACAAGTACAATATTATTTTGTGAAATAGGCAGAAATAGTTGTATACTTAGACAAAAGTTAATTGTTTTTGACTTTCTTACAAATTAACTGATGTAGATACAATAATGCTATGAAGATAATTAAATTTTTTCTTTTTTTTTACATACTATCCAAACACGGATAGCATTGGTTTATACAAAATTATTGTAGGTTTGAATAAGAGGCAATCCTAAGGAAATAGAATCTTAAGGAGACGAACGTAAACAGAGTTTGAATGAGTTTCCAAAACCTTTTTCGCACCACCTAAAGCCTTCTACGGTGTAAAATAGACGCATAACGTATCCCTAGTGCTTCACTGGAATTATTTGAAGGAACGCATTACTTATTTCAAGTTCAATAGAATGAATGACATTTCCAAAAAGTAATCTATTAAAAACGAGAGAAGGTTTAATAATGTACACAAAATTTGTTTTGAATATATGAAAAAATGAACTTGGCAAATAGATTTACGATCTGCAATCTTACAAACTAAACTTATTTTATAGAAAAAAATATTCTGAAATATCGTTAGGCAAAACGAGTTTTATCTGAAATAATCTTAAATAGAATTTGGTGAGCTTTAAAACAGCTTTTATCGGCAACATAATATTATATTCGAATATTCATTCAACTTTTTATAGCTATTTATAGAAAACAAAAAATACAAATTTATTTAGTAGCTTAACTTACATAACAAAGTGTTTTTACGAGAGGGTTCACCTAATTTTAGTTTTCTTTTTTTCAAAGAAATATTTAAAAAAAAATTAAATTACTAGAAGAAGTATTACGAAATTCGTTTAAAGTTTTTAACATTTAGTTTTGAACAATTATTGTATGTACGCTGTATAGAGTATATTTAGATAGGTAACTTTAACTGTAATAAATTTTCTTCAACCCAAGAGCTTTTAAGTATATTTTACACTTGAATTATATTTGATATATTTACCTACCTTTTTCTAAAATAATAATAAGAAGAAAAAAATTTAATATGGTAAATACTTTTACTTTAAGGATTTCAAAGCATAAAAAAACAAAATAAACAGAACATAATTGTAACAAATTCGAAGGATAATATTCTGTCCTGTATTTACTTTACACAAAAAATGTTTTTTTTTTTTTTTAATTTATATTCTTATATCCTTTAATATTATTAAAGTAATACATAAGATAATATTGGCTCAGGGAAATAATTTCCAATGAAAAAATATGTGTTTCCCTAAAATTCCAATATCCTAGTTTATCGTACTATGTAATATGTGGATAACTCTTCCTTGTCTGGAAGTCGTTTTCCAATTTTTTTAAATACACCTGCGATTCTTCTGGACTTTTTTATCAGCTTATATTTACATGACAACTTCAGTTTAATTCATCATCGAACCAAACACCAATATATTTGTAGCTAATAGTCTTATTTATACATTAATTCCATTGTAGGTTTACGTGATTTACTCATTTTTGGCTTTAATCATCATATATTTTGTCTTTGACACACACTTACTGTGACCTTGTGCAGCGCCATCCAATCATGTATTTGCAGTATGTCTCGATTCATTTCTAGCTCGAAATTCATATAGTTTTCCTCTGAATATACTACAGATAAATCATTTGCATACAAAAACATATTTTCGGACAATTGTATATTATTAAAGCTACTTATATAACAAGAAATAGGATTTCTTGTATCACATACTATACTAAATATTATTTACTTGACTTTTTATATCCTTGCATTCTGATTATTGTTTTTTATTGGCGAAGTAACTTTCAAACCATCTGTATTCTTTGTCCATTATTCCACATTCAAAGATAATTTTTAGTTGTATCTTCCTATCGACAGAATCGAATACTTTAACTAAATCAAAGAATATTGTGCTTACTTTGTTTCCCTTGCTATACTTGAATATGTGTTACGACGTCAAATAATGCAGTGGTCGTTTTGGAGTTTTTTGTAAAGCCATATTGAATATCGCACAGTAGTGTATTTTGTCGTAAGTATTCAGTTAGTTGATTGTTGATATTGTGTTTTTATTATTTTGCTGAACACTGATGACCTAAAATTTTTTAGATCATTTTTATCGTCTAATTTATAGCATGAGACTAGATAAAGATCTCTGGATAAATTGGAGAATGTCGTTCTTACTGTTGATTTCGCACTACATGTCTAAATTAAACATTTTTTCTAAATTTTATATTATTTGCTAAAAGTCTAAGGGCCCAACCATAATGAACTTTAGCGGGCTTAAGCCAACTTAAGGACATGTACGATTACATGTAAATTGTATTGTATATCATAATAGGAATATCAGAGAATTTCGTCAAGTTTTCGTTAACTTTAGCTGGCTTAAGGAAAGTGCGATTTCATTCGCACATTCTGTACGCAAATTTGACATTTGATGTTGACATATTATTAATTGAAAATTTGTGATATAAAATAAAATAAATATTATTATTTATCCTTTTTTATTTTATTAGTATTTGTGGCTGATGAAATAAATAAAAAAAATTATAAACTAAGTACGTGTTTTAGTTAATTTCTTACTATCCAAAGGAACAAAATAGAATCACTATATACAAAATAATATAGTATACAAAAAATTACTCATAAATATCAAGTGTCTTATGTGTAAAAACGCAAATTATTTAGAATGTGAAAATTAGATTAAATAAATGTTACTACAACAATGTTAGAGCCAGTCGACATTCTGGTTGGATTGGTTATCTTATTGGCATCTTCACCAAGTCGAGTTTAATTAAATTTAAAAGAAGCTCATAAATTTCTGGCTTCATTCTGGTATAAATAAAAAATTGTTCATTGTCAAGTTCCTTAATTTTTTGAAAGGTAACTTTAAAAACCCCATTTTTTCTTCTATCTCGGCTTATTACCCGAACACTACAAGAAAGTTTTTTTTTTCCAATTAGTCTTTAATTTTTTTTAATTGATTAATTCCCTGCATTGTCAGAAGCAAACACTTTAATTGTTGTAAGCTGAAATTTTTCATCATAAATTTGATTTTGATTAAGATTGTTTTAGTTAGATTTTGATTTTGATTTAAGATTTAAGATTGTTTTGATTTGATAAGAAAATTTTAAGTTTTCAAATATTTACATACATTATATTCAAAAGTACTTTATTTTAAAGAATTCTTTTTTGGTAATATTTACAATTCATAAATGTTAAAATCACTTAAGTTAGCTAAAGTCTGTTATGGGCAACGTTCCCTCCAAGCTGCGCAAGTGCGCAATTGCGCACGATTTTTTTTTTAATTGCGCATTAGAAATTTTATTGTAAATATTAGTTATTTAAAATAATACTTCCTTAGTAGGCTGTGCAAATTGTTATCGATTTAAATAGTATAGCCAAATTAATCAGCAAAATCGTAGCAAGACCGAGAAAATTGTACAGAAACCATTTCTAGAACAAAAGTTGGTAAAGATAACATCAACATTTTAATAAATAATGTCGTTCTTGCCATTAAAATATTTCAATGAACTCAGTCCAAGAAATAAGAATGGCACAATTCTATTACTTAATAGTGGATGAAAGTACTGATATTTCCGTTTACAAAATGTTAATTATTTATATAAAATACCGCTTTAGTTTTCATTATAAAACTGTTTTTGCTGGTATAATACAATTAAATGCATGTGACGGAAAATCAATTGTGGTTATTTTTTGTCCATAAAATGCTTTTTATAAAACTGTTAATCTGGATATGCAAAAAATGGTAATGTTAGCATCCGATGGAGCTGCAGTAATGCTAGGAGCCTATAATGGAATAACAGAACTATTAGCACAAGAAATTGGTTACTTAATTTTACAATTTGTCACGCGTTGTGTGGCACATAGAGAGAATTTGGGAATCGTTGATGCCTGTAAGGGTATACTTCTTGTTCCCAAGTAGAAACATTATTGCGAACTGTATACCATGTTCCATCGTTCAGCTGCTAAAAAACATAGTTTTGAAGAAATGGCAATTTTAATGGATTGTGAAGTTTTGATGTTCCGGCTTAACAGCTTTAGAAAATAATTTAAATCGTGTATCATTGATTGCATTAAGTGATGTTTTTACCGAATTAAAAGAATTATCAAAATATTAAAAAAAAAAAAACTGTCACCTATGGAAGCGCATCAATATTCTAAATTGATGATCACAAAATGAAGAAGTCAGTATCTTGGTGATATAATTTACTGAAATTCTTGAAGATGAAGGTAAAAATTGTATGAAAATATCATCTGGGATAATTATATTTGTTGAAAAGTTCTGCTACCATTTGGATAAATGATTTCCTGATGCTGACATGGACCTTTGGAAAGCTTTTGATCAAAACGCTATTGTCAACATGATTTTAATTATAGTATGGCAATGAAAACTTAAAACAAAATAATTTTGAAATATAGAAATCTGAGCCCAAACATGGATAATAAGATAATAATGGATGCGTATAAACACGTAAAACATTTATTTACGGAAAGATTCAAAAATAAAAGTCGTAATTTCAATGATCTACTTCAATTGGTTCTTCGTGAAGATAGTTTTCAAAATATAAAAATTTTGTTTGATATATGTGGAACCTTTTAAGTGTCGAATGTTGATTGTGAAAGAGAATTTAGTTATTTTTTAGATAAATTTGATTCAAATAAAATTTAGGAATAGGTTGGAATAGGTAGTAAATCATTTGGGTAACTTAAAAAGAAAAATACAGACAGGAGGAAAAAAAAATAATAATGTAATATGTAATTAATAAAAAAAAATTTAAAAACAATAGAAAAACTTAAAAAACTGCAATAAAAAACTCTTATTTTTTATAAAATATCTAATTTACCAAATTTTTGTTCACTTTTTTAAATAATTTCATAGCGCAATTTATTTTTCTTTTGCTCAGCTAAAAAAAAAATTAGAGGGAACGTTTTATGGGTAACTTAAGCAAATTACAAAGCTTTAGCTGGCTTTTCGTTTAGTTTTGACATTAGCTTAAGCCAACTTAAGTTCATTATGATTGGGCCTTAAGTTTTTTTATTGCTCTTAACTCAAACCATGAAGTTTTATGCATTATGTGTTAAAAATGTGTTAAAAATGTATGTATATTGACTTCAAATGGTGTTTGCAACCTTTTATCTCTTATTAGCCTATTATATGGTCCGATACAGGTATCGTAATTGCTATTTGATGTAAAACTCATGCAATATAATATTAATGTCTGAAAATATAAAACCGCAGTTACAAATTAATTACTCAACTGTTTGTTGACATTATCATTCTGTTTGTCACGTTTGTAAGTAAATACTAATACGAATCGAATACAGAATTTTTTTTTTGAATTATTATTTCGAGACAAGTTCTTCATAGATTGAATTACCGTTTTTTTATACTAAATACGAAATGAATTGTTGCTTCAATGAAAGATTTACAGTAGACGATGTATGGCCAGGAAACAAATGTCGTAGTTGTCAAGTACCGGGAACGTTCTGAAAAAAAAAAAAGAATTATCACACTGATAATGTTACTGATCGGAATTTTGCTGAATAGAGGACGCGCACTTGGAAACATAATTCAATTATGATGATAACATTAATGTCGCATGAATTGATCGCTGGCATTTAAATTTTGTATTGGATTTTAGTTCATGTTTGGTAGAGATATTATTATTTAGTATTTCGTTTACCTTTATCAACGGATTATATAGTTATATAGTCTATAAAAGCTCTCAAGTAAAAATAGTACTTTGATATATAGACTTCGCTTTACTTATTCTAAAGTTATTAATATAAGGCATTTAAAAGGATTTTAAGTAAAATCCATCTATATAATCCTTTTCAGTTTGTAGCATAAGATCATAACAAGTTTTATATATTTAAATAAAATGCTAATATAATAAATATTGTGTCTATGTATCAATTCCCTTAAAACGGAAGACTATAGTTAATAAATTAAAAGACAACGAAACCTCACGACGAGTGGTAACTCCGTAAAATTAAAAATTCTACGATAACAGTTTTCTTCACGGAAATTATTATATCAATAATTTTCCTTTGATTAAAATAAATATATTTAAAAAAATTTCACACGGGGAAACTAATTGATATGAGTATTATTCTTTCACGAAAAATATAACAATGATAAGGTTCGGAATTTATTACGCTCCCTAGAAACTATTCCCAAACCAACATTCAACATATTTATTCATTAGAGATTGTGCTTTTTGGCCTTTTTGAATTTCTCGAGTAAAGAGAATTCTCTTTTTTTTTAGCTTTTTTTCAATCTCGAGAATCGAGAAAAGTTTAATAAATTCTCGAGAATTCTCGAGAAAAATTAAAAAAATATTCCAACTAGCTTATAGTGTTTTTTATTAAAATAAGAAAATAAAACTTTAAAAACAAAGTAATTCATGGTACAAAAAAACAACAAAATATTCATGACCTAAAATAAATAAAAAAATAATGAAAAAAAATCAGTCATATTTAATAAAATATGCCTTTAAAAAACAAAGGCAGTTTAAAGATCTATCTGAAAGTCTTGCTCTTTTTTTTGTAGCAAAATTTATTGATATTGAAAAATTTCGTTCGTTTTGGGTGGATGTTGGTTTTATGGAACTTAAAGCATTTTTAAGCTGCTCTCTAAGTTTGGTGTTCATTTTCAAGTTGCTTCAAGTATATTAATTTCTTTGCTTAGTGTCCAAAAATTACCGTAAATTTCTCTTTTTGGTTCTGGTTTTGTACTTCTTTTTATATATTCTTCTAATTTCATGTTCAAATTCTGCGGCTTATGTGAACAACTTTCACCAATTTCACTTTCTTCGATGGTAATATCCAGTGTATTATTCATTATTATTTCATTTGGTGGCAGGTTCTCATTCGCTGTTGTAATATTGCTCCCAAATAATCTTTTCATGATTGTTTTTGCTCTTTTGATGATTTCATTTTTCGAACTAATAGCAAAAAAATCGTCTTCATTTAATTCAGGCTGATTAAGTAAACAGGTAGGCTCATCAAGATACCTTATTAATGAAATTAACGTCACGTCTCTCCACTTTAAAATTTCGAGTTTTATTTCTTGTAAAAGTGATATACTAATACTATTTTCGGAATTGTTCTCTTTAAGAACATTAAATAAAAATTTCAAAATCCCTTCCGCCGTTAAAAGGGTAGCATCTGCTCGACTAAGTGCCTCTACAGCTATCCTAACCAGCTTCAGAGCATTCAGTATAATTAATGTCTCTTTTTTATCATTATCAGGATCCCACATATGCATTAATTTAAGATCACATAAAGCGGAAACTATGGGACCATTTATTCGAAGAAATCTTTCTAGGATCGTTCCAATGGTATTCCATTGAGTTTTAACATTTAAAAAAAGCTGAAACTCATTTTTTCTATAGCTTTTACATAATTTTGTAAAATATTATTCGGAACTGAAGAGTTTTTAAACAATTTCACTATTTTCCTAATTTTATTTAGAGCTTCAAATTTTTCGACTGTTTTATTTGCTATTTCAGAATCACACTCATCATCATCTTGATTGAAACAATCTTCTCCGATGTCTTCGCCATCTTCTTCGCTTTCAAATATCACTGGATTTTGCTTTGCTAAATGAATAGTATGATTATAGCAAAGTTGTTGATATGTTGGGGAGAGTTTACCAAATTTTATCATGACGCTGGCTCCATCGCTGGTTGTAGATACAATATCATTATTAAAACTGAACCCAAATCATTTTAATTTAATATTAACCAAATCTAATGCCTTTTCCGCTGGACAGGATCCATCAATCCGTATCAGACCTAAATTATTTGAACTACCATCAGAATAATAAACATGCACATCCATGTAACGCCGATTGCGGAAACTAGTCCATTCATCAATGGATAGTGAACATTTTTTATTTTCACTTTTTAATTTAATAATTTTTTTTTCAAGTTTATCTTTCGTTATATCATAGTATTTATTTATTAAATTCATAATATCAGAAGGCTGCTTTGGTAATGAAAATTCCTCCTTTCTTAACACTATTGCGGATAAATTCACTTTTAGAAATTGTAAAAATTGAAATCCCATCTTTAGCGGCTAGTTTTTAGACAATCTGTTCAATTGTAACAGTTTTAATTTTTATTGTGTAGCCATGCATTGTTTTAAATTTTTTAGACAAACTGGCGACTTCGACTGGTTTTTGTTTACGTTTCATATAGTGTACATTTACTAAGTGGCGATGTAAACCTGTTGTTGACGAAGCTTTACATCCACGAACAAACATCACAAACAACATTGTCGGCATTTCGCTGGAAATATGTCCAAACGTCTTCATTATTATACTCGCTCATTTGAATTTATCGTGCTTAAATTTAATATAATATATTAACTTAGAATTGCATACATTTATTTATAAACGATGGTATTTTAATTTACCAAATAATATTGTTCATTACTTATCAAAATCAAAACATTCAAATAATTTCACAATAAATAACAATAATTGTCAATATCATCAGCTGTTTCTAAACCACTAAGTAAATATTTAACTATTTGTAAATATGTAGCTACCCAGTTAAATATTCAGTAATAATGTTGTCCACAGGGCGTACATTTTGAAATATGTATATTGTGTGTTTTGCTAATTTATTGTTTGTCAAGAAATAAATTTCTCGAGAAAGCAAGACAAATTCTCGAGAAATGAGAATCTTGAAATATGTAAAATTAATTTTCTTCGAGAAATAATGAAACACACAAAAAAAATTTCTCGAGAATTCTCGAGACAGAAATTCTCTAGCACAACCTCTTGCACTATAATCATAATATATTATAATAGAGTTAGTTGTCAACAATTCACCTCAATATTATACAATAAAAATTCTTTTCACCAAAATTAAGAGAAAATAAAAAATAAACCAACACACCAGGTTTGATTGTTGATACTATGTATTTTGCTTTTTTTTTATACTTTCAGCTTGATAAAAGTACTGTGATACTTTCTGATTGATATTTGGTACTCTCAGAAAATTTCAAATTTGTATTTTATTACAAAAGAGTTATAAATTAAAAAACATTTTTAAATATAGAATTGTTATTTCGCATACTGTATTTATTTGAATTGCAGGCTGCGATTAATAGAATAGTCAAAAAGTGGAGTAATTTATTATATTAATTTGAATTGGAGAATTTAAAAGCTCACTATGATAATTCAAAACAGAATTCATTTTAAGCATGCGTAAATCCGAAAAAACGAAATTATATTTCTTTTTTTTAATCATATAACATTAAAAATAATTAATGATATCAATTTGAAAATGGGCTAGCTCGTTTAAATATATAATAAATTAATCTAGTTAATATTGGCTTAGGAACTTATTCTGTTGTGATCGAAGAAAACTTTCCATAAACATTTAGGAGCTCACAATACTACAAGTACACCACCTCTTATAGATTTAGTGTACAGTTGAGTGTTATGTTTCGTCTATTCATGAAAAAATATACATAGAAAGTTAAAAAATACAGTTTAAATTTGATTGTAGTTAACACAGTGAATAAAAATCAATTAAAATCTGTAATACACTGTATAAGTTCAGAGGTCGACGCAATCTTCTTTGCATCAAACTTAAATTCACTAATAATTTAAAATTTTCCGAATTTCTACACTTGGATCAAATTTCTTCACTCAATCAAAAATAAAAATATGTAGTTGTAGAAATTTTCGTCCATATACAAGTATTTGTGTATTTGTGAATTTTAGAATATTTGTACAAACAAATATTATTAAAATATCTATAAATAAAAGTTATAATATTATTATATACGTGTATACTTACATTTTTAAGCAAATTAAAATATATGTATTGTAAATTTAGAAAATTTCTTAAGGCTAAATTTTACGACTTAGATACATTCTGGAATGTGAAAGAAAAAATGTTGTTGCTGGTTTGTTTTTTACGGTTAAATTTTGCATTTTATCTTTGTTTTGCTTTCGTATACAGATTGTTTGAAAACTAACTCAAAAGACATGATTTTTTTTTTCGTTGTTGTTGTTTATGTTAAAAATAAAAATATGTATTCGGAAATTATGTAAAATGAAAATAATAATTTATTAATATTTTAATAATTTATACACATAAGTAATAATAATATTATTATAAGGTAAAATAAATATAAAAGTTTTTATAGCTGGAAAGGATATTCGTATAATATTGTACATGAAGTGAGTGAGTAACTCGTGTGTCCAGGAATATAGAATTCTTGTTGGGTCTTGTAGATTTAAAAATAAACAAACTTTTTTTTTATTTTTTTATTTATATTTTCCTTTCGCTTATCCTTTTTTATTTTTTTGTTTTGTTTTTTATTTTTTTATTTTTTTTTTTTATTTAATTTAATCGAAAATGTCTGAGTAGAAAAAGTACTTAATTGTGGGTCAATGGCAAATTATGAAGAATAAAGAATTAGTAGTTGGAAAATTGTAGTATGGACTTACCGACCAGACCTATACATTTAAGAAATTGATTGATGCTCTTAAAGAGGGTTATAGTTGATAGGTTAGTAAGTTGGTCTCCTATTTATACAACATAATATTTTAATTTAGGAAATAATTTTTTTTTTTCTATCAATTTTATGTACAATTTATTTTAATTTAATAATTTAATAAATTTATTCACAAAAAAAAAAATATAATATTTGTTTTAATGTAAAAGAAAAAAAAAATAAAAAGTAAGTACTAAAAATTAAATTAAATAAGAGAAAAAAAATTTTAAAGTTAATTTTGGTAAGTTTTATGGTTTAATCAATTTTTCTTTTTTTTTTTGAGTAAATTTTATTTTAATTAAAAATAATTTTTATTAATATAATATTTAAGGTAAAATAATATTATTTCAATAATGTAAGTTATTGTAGTAGTAATATTTTTATTCAATGAGTATTCATTTTGTATTCGAGTTTTGAATGATACTTAAAAAATTTATTGCAAAAATTTAATTTTTTAGCAACCACAGAATGTATAAGGATGTATATTTTAATTCAATGAAAAATTAAATTAGAAAATAATAATACCAAAATAATTATTTCAAGTAGATATATTTTCTGGGATTGAAATGAAAAATAATTTTTTTGAAGTATCTATCTACTTTTTCTAGACCAAAAAAATAAATTTTGTTTAATGATAATTAAATACTCTTGTATTTTTAAGAAATCAGTAACTAGGTTGAATCAACTTCTTCTTACTTTAATAAAATACCATCAGTTATATGGTTGTATATATATATTCGAATTTGGTTCATAATGTTAGACAAAAATTTAATATCGCCTTTTTTGAACCAATTCCAGATTCAAAGTAAGTATAAATGGAAGGTTATTTTTATATATTTTAATAAAACTAGTGAATCCTCTGTGCAATTGCACAGAAGCAGTTCTTTCAGGTACAATTTTATATAAAAAGAAATATTTGTTCCGGTATAATTGTAGTTGTTTTCTGAATCGCTTTTCATTCTTGAATATATATAATATACTTTATAATGAAATTAAAGTGTAATACCTAATACTTTATGACGAAATTAATACTAATTTTAGTTTAACTTAACACAATAAAATCCCAATACTCTCAACGTAGTAGATCGATGTATTTTAGCTCGTTTATATTCAAAAATCTTTGTAGCCACAATTCTGTTATAGTGAAAAAGCGAGTAATAAGCTTCATAAGTTCATACAATCGATGTCGTTTATAGGTCACTTTAAAATATAACGCCAATTTTTTCAATAAAACAAAAAAATAAGTCAAAAGTTAATTATTTTATTTAAACACTGATTGTATATATTGTCTGTTTTTGTTCTTTATTACAAATATGTATATTCTGTAATTACATAACAGAGTTGCTGTTTATGAATAAAATAAAGTTTAAAATTGTTATACGAAAGATAATTTTATTGAATTTGATTTTGTTGTGAATTTGATAAAGATGCAATTTTTTTTTTACTATAGTCGCAAAACGGTTATAGTCACAAATATTTCTGAAATTTAGCGAATGACTATAACCGCATATTTACTGCATATATTTTTTTTTTAATAATAGCAGAAGCAAATGAACTAACATTTAATATATAATTTTTGACGAGTATGATCTGTTCTGATTTTTGTTTTTCTGTTTTGTTTTCAATTTTTGTTTGTGTTTTTATACTTTTTTTTATAAGTTTGTTTGTTTATTTAAAATGACAAAATTTTTATGAAGCCTTTTTAAAAATTGTCCGTGATTGAAATTTCTTTTAGAGTATAGATGCCGTTCAACTTGGAAATAACCATCATTTATTTGGAGTACATATTTGAAATGTTTTAAGTATTCAGCACCAAGAATTTGCTAAAATTTTAATATTTTTGTGGTGTAAATAATTTACTATTCAATTATTCTTGCTTTTTTACTCACCACATCGTTCATCTTGTGTATTATATATGATGTAGGCTCTAGTTAAAACACTTTTAATAACAAAGTTCAAAACGTCATGTATGTTTCACCAAGTGTAATTAATATTTTGATCGATTTTGGTTGTTACGCGATCATCAGAAGACTGATGTATCTCACTACTTATGATGGTAAGTCTTCTGATGATAATAGTATAATAACCGAAATCGATCAAGATATTATTTAAAACTAGTGAAACATTTTGTTGGATTGTAATCTAAATATAGTTTGCATGGAGATCTTACCTTATGTATGTACTAAATAATTTGTTTTGACACATAATGTACTAGTCATGCAATATACATTTCTTCCTTTCCTCTTCTTGTAATTAATTTTTGAATAATAAAGTCGACATTGTAATTTTGTTAATTCGGATTTCTTCATTTCAATTCGGAAAGTCGGAAAGCGTATCATCCTTCTGGAGCAAATCAATTAGTTCTGAATGTACCGCATTTTGATTCGGATGTATAAAGAGATGAAGCGGTTCTAAGTGAAGCCAAGTCTCTGAACATGCCGCATAGCCCCAGTCATCACCAAACAATGCCGTAGCTTGTTGAGTTTCTTTTGAGCAGCGTTTTGCGTACCTTATTTCAGGTATACCTCAAATAAAACTTTATAAAATGAATCTACCACTTTGTAAAGAAAACAAGGATTTCAAGAAACTGAAACAGATTAAATTTTTATGTTTCTTATGGTGATTATCGCACATAAGAAAAAAAATGCGATAAATTTGCGCTATCTTATATATATTAACACAGTTTACTAGAGATAGCAACATTAAAGTCTGCATTTGAATAAATTCCAAGGAAACGAACAAAAAAACACAAGTAACGAATAAAAACCAAACTTCACTGAAGACATTTGCAATTATTATTATGTACAAAGTTTAAAACAGTCTAAAATGTCAATCTTCTACAAAGAAAAACTCTACAATAGAAAAAATCTCAAATTTTTTGGAAGTTAAAATCCTTACAATTTAGACGTCTAGTTCTAATCAATAAAGAATAAAATCATGTGACTTGCGATTGAATTCGATCAGCGAAAAATAAATAAAAATGTTGTGGTTTAAGAAGTGTTTTTTTGAAACTAGAAAAGTCTATTAAGATATATATATATATATATTTTTTTTTCTTAGCTCAAATTTCATTACAATTATCATATATATATATTTTTTTTACAATACATCATAACGCATTCAATTCACAAATTAAAATTATATCTAACTTAGAACTAGTTAAAATACATTGAAATAAGTTGCACATATAATTTAATTACTACAGATTACTTATATAATTTAAGTTTTTGAGTTTGTTTCGAAAGTGTGAAGTCAATATAGTTTATGTGCTTATTACCAATTAGTAACATTCTATTTATTGGCTCATAATTGCCATAATTGATACTATTGAAACTTAATGTAACGAAGCTTGTATTTCTTCGGCGATTATTTGAATTAATGTTGATGTTATTTAAAATCTGCGGAGAATCAATGTTTCCTTTAATAATTTCAGTAAGAAAAATAATATCTCGTCTTAATTTCAAACTTTTCAATTGAACTAAGTTCAACCTATGTTCATATGGAGGTAAAATTAATGGATTTGACCATTGGAAGCTACGCAAAGAAAATTGTAAAAAAGATTTTTGCACTGCTTCAATCCTATTAATATAAACATCATAGAAAGGTGACCACACTTGACTAGCATACTCCAAATTTGGTCTATTATCCGAGACTAGAATACAAAAATTTTAGAACATAGGGATCGTTAAATTCTTTTCACCAACGTTTAACAAAACCTAGCATAAAATTAGCTTTATTGATAATATTACAAAAATGTAATTTAAGGTTAAGCTTGTCGTCAAAGTAAACCTCTAAGTCTTTAATTGAGCTCGTTTTGGAAAGGCTAATACCATTTAAAGAATAATTAAAATAAACCGGATTACGTCGACGTGTGTAACACATAAGTGCACATTTATTCACATTTAAAAGAAGATTAATATTTGTACACCATTTAAAGAAGTTATCTAAATCGCCTTGTAGGAGTAAAGCGTTTTCTGCAGAAGTAATTTTTTAAAAAGATTTAGAAGTATTTTTTCTGTAAGCCATATCGGTCAGTTGTCATATATGAGCCATACCAGTTGTCAGATAATGAAAAAATTATTGAATCAATGTGATGGATTATTGGCATATTAAAACAAAAAACAAAATTGAAAAACTAAAATTTCGATGCGCCAGTAAGAAAATAAAACGCTCAAAATTTTATATGAATTTTGATATTTACCTTATTTTGTTTAAAATTGGAATCATGAGAATCCCCTAAAAACAAAATTTTATATCAAAATAAGAAATAATCTAATAAAATTTAAGTAAAAAAAATTTATATTCTACACAAATTTTTGGTCCATTTCTTTGTTGCTTATTAGTATTAATTTTTAAGAAATAAATTTTAAAAATTAAATTCAAAAGCAATGTACTTAATATGAAATTTAAATTTTATTAAAGAATGTTCAATTCTCATGAATCGATTGATTTATGTTATTTTTTTTCAACAATGTTTTCAATCATTTGTTAAACAACGTTTAAAATTTTATGATCCTTATTTAATATAATAATAAATTGAATTTATATTTTCTATTTTTAAGTAAATTTAAAAAGAAAGAAAATTATAAACTCAAGGACAATTTTTATATAAATATAAACAAAACACAATAAAAAATAAAAAATTGTAAAGAAATTGAAAAAAACAAAAAAAAATTAAAATAAAATAAAAAAAAAATAAAATTAAAGGATATTCTATTTTTCAATAAGAAGGATTATTGTTTCTTTTTCCATCTTATTTTGTAGATATCGTAGGATAAGTACTAAACAAGATTTTGTATTTGACAAAATGAATTCCTATCATGAAAACGATGATTATGATGATGATGATGATGATGATGCTGATGATAGTGATGATGAAAATTATATTGTTGAAATAAGATAAATAACAGCATTCATTGAATATTGAGTAATATGGAATATCTTAAGAATATCTTAAGGATATATTATTAATTTTAGTATGTCATCAGAATATTTTGTCCAGACTATTAGGATTATAATATTATATTATATGAACTAGAATAATTTATTTAGTTCATTTCAATATTTTTTGAGAGAGTTTGAAAATAGTAAATAAACAAAAAAATAATAAATAAAATAACTTAATTTAGAGTTTTATTTATTTTCGAAGAAATTCTGTTTGCATGAAGAAAAAAAAGGGTTAAAAATTAAAATAATTAATTTCCGGGTTTTGTATTTATTATATAGATACAAGATTATATTGTAACATTATTTTTGTTGTATACAAATTTGATTACAAGTAAATTTAATAATATAATACATGTAGCTACTTTACTTCAAATGAAATTTTAATTTAATTTAACTATAATAGAATATCTATTTTTTTTAAAGAAATTTATCAAGTATAAATGACTTACTCCATGTATAACACTCTATTCCGCTCATTATATCTATGTGTTGTGTTGGTATTCGATATAATATAAAGAATTTAATATTTTGTTAATAATTTTCCGTTAATAAAAAAAAATTACAAATCGGAGTGCATGAAATTTGAAATTTCGCTATCTCAGTTGATAATTTTTTGTAAGAGACGGTGCTTCACTACCCGACAACCTATACCAACAATTATTATTTTTCTCGTTTGAAATTGTTCTTGATTATAATAATTGTTCATAAAATTTTAGCTCGATATGATTATTTCGATTTAACTAAGTTTAATATAATTTTATTGTGACTATGTAAATAGAATCTGGAATATCAGAGAACACAAAGTAAAGGTTAACATCAAATAATTAACATCTTAGTTGTGTGATATGGTCTGCGATCACAATAATATGACTTAGTATTGTAGCAACAATATTATATAACTGTATTTTTACTCCATTTTTAACTACAACAAACTTAGAAACCACAAAAACTGATACTGATGCTATCATTAATCAGCAATCAAAATTGGTTTAAACTACTTTTTAATTTTTCAGATTCAGAGGAACCAAAATAAAACAAAAAAAAAAAATTATTTTTCGTAATTGTTCATGTTCTAATATCTTTCGAAATTAATCAAGTTTTGAATAACAATATGTTTTTTTGTCCGAAAGATAGGAGTTATCCCCGAAGGACATCAAGAGTCGCGTGTGCGTCTTCATAGTGTAGGAATCGAACCCACTAAAGCCCACCTATCTTATATACTTAACCAATCTACGTTAGATCGACTAATGACTTTTTTTTCGTAAATTTTCCGTGTTTAGGAAATTATTATAGTGATAGTTTCCGTGGAGGATCGTTAACATCATAATAACTACCGTGTAGGAACTTTATCACTATGATATTTCCCGTGAAGGAGATAGCCACAACAACGGTGGAGATCTTTGTTACGTACGTATCATGGTGCATTTACTATACCACGGAGCACTTTATTTTGATATTTTTGCAACATTTCGATGTTGGTTTTCTTTGTATAGCCCCATAATTGGAGACCGTACGTACACACAGGTTTTAATATCTGCTTATATATGAATATTTTGTTCTGTACTTATAACTCAGAACGACGCCCAAGTAACCAGTAATATTTTTTGAGTCTAATGTTTAGCTCTTCTTTTTTCTTTCTTATATGTTCCTTCCATTTTAGTTTAGCATTGAGTGTCATTCCCAGATACTTTGCTGTATTGGCCTATGGTATATTTTGTTATTGATTGAGATAGGAATGGTTTCGATCTTTCTATAAGTAAAGTTTATATGAGTGGATTTGCTTTCATTAAGTTTTATGCGCCATCGTTGGGTCTTAATTTATTCACTGTATTTTGAAGTTTTGCTGTGAAGTTTTCGACAAATACGTCAACTGCAAGAATCACAGTGTCGTCTGTAAAGGTAGCCATAAAGATGTTGTCAATTTGAGGTATATCTCTTGTATATATGCAGGTAAAATATTGGACCAAGAACACTTTCCTGTGGGACTCCAGCAGATATTTCTTTTACTTCTGAATATTTTTTGGCATAACTTACACGAAAGCATCTATTGGTCATACATGATTTTAATATTTCATAAAATCGTCCTGGCAAATCACGAAGTAGTTTAAATTCGAGGCCTTGGTGCCACACTTTGTTGAAAGCGAAGTCTAAGAAGATTGCTGAGCAGACTTTTTTTTCTTCGAACGCTTTTTCCACTATATTTGTGATCCTATGCACTTGATCAATTGTAGAATGTTTGTTTCTGAATCCAAATTGATGGTTCGGGATTAGGTTTCTTTCTTCAATAATCGGGGCAAGTGTTTCGAGGAGCAGCTTCTCAAATATTTTTGATATAATAGGTAACAACGATATTGGTCGATATGATGTTACCTCTGAAGGCGGTTTTCCTTGCTTCGATATTACTATTACTTTTGCAATTTTTCATTGTTTCGGAACATATGAGAACTTAAAACATGCATTAAATATATGTTGTAGCTTTAACAAAGCTTGATCTGGTAGTTCCAGCATGGTTTGTCAATTGATGAGATCGTAACCAGGTGCTTTTTTGGCGCTCAGGCTGTATCTGCATATTTGTTTAATTTCTCTTAGAGTGATATGCGAAATTTCCGCTTCATCTATTTTAACTTCGAGAGTTATATTTTCATTTGCAAGATTTTGTGTTGGTGCTGTGAAGACCTCTGCCAAGTGGTCAAGCAAAAATCTTAACTTTTTCTTTTGGGTTCCCGACCCAGCTACCAGCTTGTGTTTTCAATGGTGGATCTTGCATCTGTGGTCTGTTTATTCGTTTAGCTACTTTCCAAAACGAGTAGTCAGTATAAGCATCGGCTGATAAATTATTTAAGAATTTGTTAAATGAATTATTTTTTATATTTCTGATTTGCTGTTTTAGTTGATTTTTTAAGCGATTGAATATAACTTTATCACCTGGGTACCTCGTTGATTGCCATTTTCGTCGTGCCCTTCTCTTCTCCATAACCAGTGCTCTTATTTCTGAATAACAATATGTGAAAAAAATCCTGTAAAATTTAACACAATAGCTATATAGTAATTGCCTAATACTCTTCAAGATATTACAGTGACAGCTGAAAAATTATATTGAAGACAGGTTATGGATGAATATAATTGAACTTAGATGTAAATACTATAAAATATTTTAAAAGGTAAAAAATATGCCCAATATTATTTTGGGTTGGCACCGCAATATAATAATCACCTTATATTGACTACAGCCGGGACTAAGTTTTTTCTTGCTATATTTCTAAATTTTTTTTCATCCAACCAAATTCCTTGTCAACACATTTTCTAGCTTTGGATTCAAAGATTTTCACAGTTTGCACAGTTTCTTTTCTAAATATTAAATTAAATTATATAATAAAATTGATAATTCGTTAAAAATATTAAATATTACTATTTTTACTAAAGAATTAACTTTTTATTTAAATTCATATGAAATTGAAATTTATTAACAGTTTTTTCTCTTTATTAACAGTTTTTTCTCACAGTTTTTTCACTACAATTAATCTTAATTTATCACTTATTATTTTTTTCTTTCGTCTACTTTTACTTTACGCCTATTTATAATTACACTTTTTATAATATATTTAACAATATATTTTAGTAATATAATAATGAATTTATAAATTTTAATGAATACTTAATTTAAATGTAACTATTGTATGAACTATAAAGCCCACAAACGAGATTTTAGTCTCATAAGGCACTAACTCGAAATAAAAAAAAAAAAAAATAGTCTACCAATTAACACATCAGTATTATCTTGCCTTTTTTTTAAATCTTAGCTTCTACTCTATATAGTATTACGTTACATTATAATCTCCTGGTCCGTTATATATTCTCCCGGTTCCCCTGGTAAGACTGAAGATCATAAAATATGGTGAAAAAATTTTATTCAAAATATTTTTCGAGTACGTGCTTCATTCCTTGTGAAATTACAACAGCTACGAATAGTGATGAAAATTTCATAAAACAATTGCATTTATTTTATTCTAGAAAATTCTTGGAAACTAAAATAAGTTAATAAAGCTTTTTCGATTTTTCATAATTGGTTAAAAAATTGGTCAAATAAATTTCTGGTTGTAATCTCTTATTATTAAAATTTATTCCCCAGTTTTATTGTTTCGCAAATCTAATGTACAAAATTTTCATCTATTCCACCCAATCAATTATTTTAATTTATATTCAACATAAGTTCCTATAATTATAATTTATTAAAGTTTGATTTTCTATTTATGTATATTTACTTTTCCTTTAATATTAATTTTTTTTTTCTAATTTCCATTTTTCGAATTTTTCTTTGTTTTTTCTGTATTATTATTGTTATTGTTATTATTATTATTCTTATTCCAATATTAATAAGAATTTCCTTAATCATGTTCTTTTATTTCATCTGGACATGACAGAATAATAATTCTAGCATATTTTAACAAATCATTTTCCATGACCGGCCACTTATTTTTATATTACAAAAATTAAAGTATAAAAATCAAAAACAAAAAAAAAAAATGACATAATAAAAATAAATAAATTTCCTTTTAAATAAAAAACTAACAGTTTAACTAAATCAATATTAGGCTATTTACTGTTATACTCATATAGTATTAAAAAATATGATATGAAGAAACGATAAAAATATTCAGCATAAAAGAGGCCAGTCGGTCGGTCGATTTCGAAATTATTGTAATTTAGTATTTGTAATTCAATGCCGTTAAATCTATCTTGCCATAAATTTTCGTATTGGGTGATGGCTGGTTTGTGTATACAAATACAATTCAGTGATTAAAGATATAAAACAAATAAATAATTACGCGATAATAACTGGGTTAGTAGCCAAAAAAAAAAGAAAATAGCTAATCCTTATGGATTATATTAGTGTAGTTCAAATAAAAAAAATATAGTTTTCTATTTTTTTTAAAGAAGGATATAATAAGAAACATTTTATTAAATGGGTGTTACAAGGATTACTGATTATAATATTATGAACTGTAATATGTCACTCTTATTTTATTTTCTTGATTGTCTCCATTCCCTATTATTATGAAAATATGTATTAACAAAATTATATTATATTAAATCGAATTATGAGAAAGTAAATTTGTCAGATCTTGGACAAAGTCATAGAATTTCCACTTTTTCATCGATTTTGAATTCGTTTATGAGAGTATACGTCGGATTATTCTCTATTAAGTAATGTCGGTTTCATGTACCTAGCCATTACGCACCGATCAAATATGACAATCAGCACATAACGGCCGAATAAAATAACTTTTTAAGATTTAAAATTTTTCAATAACCAACTATGGTTTAAACACATTAATAAAAAAATGTGACGAATACAAAATTGGAATGAGCAGAACTTATTCTTATACCTACGATGACAGAACCAACCAATAGATAACCAAGTAGCTTTGACTAGCAATTGTCTCTTTCTCCTATACCTACGACGGGTTCTACATCAACCAGATACTCTCCAGTTTGACATGTCAAGAAATTATAATGTAGATATTAACTGTTACAGTGTCAAGCCATAGTCTTGGTCGTTCAAGTGATTTTTTACTATTCACTTTTATAATATAAAGACCAATTCAAAGAAAATGGTTCTCTGACATATTATTTTGCAAATTAGATAAACTTTTGTTTTTCGATAGTCGTGCTTTTATTGTAGATTTGTTAAAATATAAATAGATTTAATTTAAATTTAACGAATAACAAAATATTAAATTAATAAAGCAATTATAGCATGCACACAGAGTATTGATGAAGCTTTTTTAAATCACATAACAAGCATATTTTCTCTGATTCAGTCCCATTCCTTACACTGGTGCTTATGGGACATTTTAAAACAATATCGTTCGTCGAAAATTACGTATTTTCAGTTTTTCAGAAGTTGTGCGTTTTTTTTTAAACTTTCACTTGAAGATTTTTTGTTTTATATTTTAGCGAAATAAAAAATAGAGTGAAACAATGATAAAATAACCAAATAATTTTTATTTCTATATATGTAATTTTGTCTTTAGATATCATGTTGTTCTGCCCATATGTTATATTTTGTCCATCATATATAATTTTTCCGTTTATGTAATTTTGTCCATATGTAATTTTGTTATGTAACCGCTGTAAGATACAACATTTTGTCTATAAAAAGTAATGATGCTTAAATTAGGCTCAATTTAAGAAATTTCAGTTGGACCAAAAAGGTACTATAAAACTTTGTTATTATTATTTACAATTTCATGATATAAATTAGTTTTGCTTCAACAAATTTCTTTGTTTTTGAATCTATTATCGATCTTCTCCGTAGAATGATGACGTTTTCTATTGCATTGCCAGTCACATTTTAAGATGATGATTACGATTTAAGTGTGTTGCGTTTTAGTGTGTTAAAACACCCTACATGTTCAAGCATGCAAGAGCGTATTTTTACGATTATAATTTTGTAGGTGTACAGGCATGTAAGTATACATTAATAATATATTTGGGACTATTTTTTAAGCTAATTTTTAAATCTCATCAGACAAAATATCGATAGTCATTGATTCAAAATAATAAAAGTATGGCATTGTCTTTGAATTTCAAATTATTCTTATTGGAAAATAGCTTTTTGAAATACAAAAAATAATTTAAAAAAAGTAAAACTAATTCACTTTTATCTGCTCAAATGAGAAATGATGAAGAAAATTTGCATGGATATTATCGAATAAGTTCACAGAAACAATTGATTACATCTAAAACATCTAATACAAAAAAAAAATATTATATTGTTACTCTATAGTAATGTATTTAGATTATATAACTCCAGCTTAAAAACATTCCGTTCGTTTATCTCAAGTACTCTTTTGATGAAGCATCCCATAACGCCTTCGGCTGTAAAATTGCACTTATTAAAATTTCATTGTTTGTTTTGGCAAATTTTTTTAAATAGATATCAATAAAAAAATTTTATAAAAATAATAATAACTCACTTTTGTATGAATTCTGTCATTGAAGTATGCATTTTATATTGAGAAACAAATTTTAGCATATGCGTGTATTTAAATCGATTTGGCGCAACACACTCTTAGTCAGTCACATTCACGCGAGGAAAGATTTGCTACTCTTAGCCACAACTACATATATTATCATTAAATGAACAAATGCGTCAGCGAAATGCTAAACGCTATATGCTAAAACACAATACGCTTAAATCGTAGCCACCGCCTAAGACGAATTTCTGAAGTATTTTTTTGACGTATGACAGATTCATTCATAGTTTTTTTTTTCTGGGTTGTTTATTACTTTTATCATATTTTATAGGTTTAAAACTTTGAGTTTTCTAAAATGGGTGTTTTCTTACCAATTATTATGTCTTTTATGTTAATTACATATTGATGAATTATTATTGGTTTAAATTTTTAATTAAATTTTTTAATTTAGATCGGCGTTAATCGAATTCTGAAGTTCATTATAAGAAATGACGAATATAGCTTATAGTTCCTTAGTACATTCTTTATAGAATGTTGCTATTATCGTTATTTTATATTTGTTGCACTAACAAGACAAACGTTCAGCCACTGGAACTCATTTAATGTTTGAAAATATTATGATTTTAAGAAATATTTTTGAGATGCTTGTTGAGTTTTTTGAAACTGGAGTACAAGAACATGACATTTTAAACGCTTAAAGAAAAAGAATAGAACGAAAATATAATATACATAAAAATTTAAAATGGAATAAAATTTAAGAATGAAATTTTTTTAATAATATCTGTAATAATAAATTCAAATTTCATAAAAATTTTTATTTATACGTTTTTTACAAATTTCAATTCTAAATAAAATTTTTTTTGTATTATAAAATATTTTGAATAATTTTTATTTATCCTTAAACTAATTTTTCATTCAATAACGTCTTATTTTCAAATTCAAGAGAAAATAAGAGAATAAATAAAAACTAAGCTGATTTTTTTTTATTCTTTTAAATATTATCTTGTTAAATAAACCTACTAAACTTATATACACATAATAATATATCTTATTATACTCATATATTATTACCCGAATGTAATTGCTTTGAAAAATACCCCCCACTTAAATTATACAGTGTATTTTATTCTTCAAGTATAAAATCAAAATTCATCCATCCATCTGCAATAAAGTATATAATATGTACCTACTTGTATCCTTAGGCGGTTGATTATATACTTAAAGGATATAACGTATATAAAGTATAGGTACTCATTACTCTCATTATTATTTTCTTCGTTTATATTCGTATTTCAAAAAAATTTTCTTCGCGTATAAGCAAAGAAATTTGATCGAATTTTCAAGGTAGAACTCTAAAAAACAGCAAATTTTGTTTGTGTGTGATTTTCGTTCTTTTGATTGTATTAATTTTAATCATTTATGATAATATCACATTTATTATATTATAATAAAAACTTCTATTTGTATATAAATCGACTTAAATATTTTTTTTATATATATATATATATATATTATATAGATATTGTGATATTACTATTCAATTTGTATCCTTTAAAAGTCCTTGAAATTAAATAGTTAGTAAATCAAATAAAAATAAATAAGAAAATAAAAAAAAAAAACAAACAAAAAATTATAATTAAAAAAAAAGAGAAGCTAAAGAAAAACAAAAGTGGCAGTTAAAATAATTTGGTCAAAAAAGTATTACAGGAAGTTAAACTTTTTTTTGCTGTTATTATTATGTTGAATGATTATGGAGACTTTTGGAAATTTTTTCAAAATAACAGTTAACACATTTTGGTCAGGGACTGTTTTTGTAAGAAACCTTGCTACATCATAATGCAAGCATTTTTAAAACTATATTGGAAGACGAACAAAATATTTTCCTACTTACTTGGATAATACCTAGTCGGTCGTGCGTGTTTGATTGTATTTTACAAGTACTTTCATTATTCAATCAAAATTAAATTTCAAAATAAAGTGTATGATGGGGTATCCCACGTAACAATTTTATGGCTATAAGATCTTTCGCACTCTTATAACACTATTATAAACACTCTTATATAGCAGTATTAGTGTTAATTTGAATACGTTATAGCACTAATATATGAGAAAAATATGATAAATACGTTATAGCACTAAAATGGAGAATCCTATAAGGCACCGGAGCGAGTGCTGTAATATTGTTATAAGATTAGTATACACGCATTAGTGTATTTGTTTTTATTTTGAAATGATATTCATTTGAAATAATTTATGTTATGCGAGAGTGAGAAAGGTATTATTTTTTATTTTCAAATAATAACTTTATTTGGAGTATCTATTTATTTCCTGAGAAAGGCAGATAGATATTAGTTAATAATATGAAAAATGTCTTACTAATAAATAATATGTTTCGGTCAAAAATAATTGTATTAATATTCATAATTATTGTGACCAAAATGCAAAATTTGGCTGGGTATGAAATTTCATTGACATTTATTATAAAAATACTTCGAAAAAATATATTGCCCTTCAAAAATAACCAATTTTTAAATAAATAAAAGAAAATATATTTTTAAATTGCATCTTTAAAATATTTAATAATGTATGTTAATTAATGCATAACATCAAATTTGATATTTAAATAATTATTCTTTTAAGTAAAAATGATATTTTTGCGAAAAGAATGCAAAATAAAATTTTTTAGTTTTTGTTTATTTAAAATAATTAAATTACCATGTTTGTAGAAAATAATGGTGGTCGCAAAATATTTATCTAACAGCTACAGTTAGTTTATTAGTAACATTATAGGAATACAGTAAAATAATAACACCACTACTGCTATTCTAACAATTCTATTATTATAACAACACTTTAACTCTTGATATAGGATTACGCACTTTTATATTTTTGAAAACATTGCTGTATCACTTACGGAAAATCCCATTATAACAACTCCCGCAATTGCTATAAGAACATTCTTAAAGCAATATTAATTACATTATTCCCAAAAAACATCATTATAACACCTTTAGTGCTCATCGGGATTCATATAGAAGTCTTGTAGCACTAATTTTGTTTTTATAACAATAAAATGTTACGTGGGATGTTAATTTAAATAAAGTTAAACTGTGATATTCAATAAGACGTGCTTCCCGATAATAGTACTTTATAGTTTTCAATATTCAACTAGTTAATATACGACAAGATTAATGAATAAAAAATGCTCAGAAAGCATTGCCGCTCCCTTATTGATGCTCTAATTAAGCTATTGAAAATAATATAGCGTAATAATTCTTCTTTTTACGTAGATCCACTTCCGAAACTAAATAACCGCTTATTAGATATTTTCAAAAATATTTGGCAAAAATTCTACCACCTACGGTTCTCATTGCGGGTTAATTTCTAATGTTGCCCAGCGACGGTATTTAAAAGGTTGAAAATCATATCAGTTCATAAAGTTAAAAAGCCAAAAGAATTGCATTGTGTTTTACGCAAAACTGAAAACTGATGTGTTTAGCGTAGAAGTAATTACTCATTGATGTAAAGAGTTTTCTTTCACTACATCTACTCTACAAAATAGGTATATGCATAACATATATACACCTATTGAGCTTCGAATGTGATTTTTCATATTTTCGTTAAAATGTATTGTAGCTTAGGTTCTTCTTATTAGTGAATAATATATCGAAATATCGATTTCACAAATAAATATGATTTCCGAAAAATCGAAATATGTGATTTCAATGTTACTGTAGCCTCTACAAGAGTGACATATGAAACAGGCTGATTATTTTCTGTTGTAGGATTTAAAATGTTATTTTCTTTTAATCCATTCGTGAACTCATAACCTTTTTACTTTGTTTTGTCTTATTTTCTGCTAAATATTTTTATAGCGTGAATCTCAGATAGAATAGAATTTTAGACCGCAGATACATATTTTTATATTTTTTTGTTTGTGCAAAAAGCTTAAGATTGTTTTTAAATATTGTGTACTGACTATAACTGATCAGTTTTATTGGAAGGAGAAAGGTACCCGAGGACATTATAACTCTGAAAAAAATTATCTCCAAGACAATATAAATTCCGATCTGGTTAAATAGATAGTATTATACACTTAATTTTATTGTGTTCATTTTTCTTAGTTCTACTATGTCTGAAGCTATATGCGTTTAAGACGAATTTTCATAGAGAAAAAATTTCATACAGTCGATAATCTCTATTTTTTGTTTTTTTTTTTTTGTATTAGAATAAAATTATTTATTTTGTTTGTTTTATATTACTATTTCTTTTTTATATTTATATAGTATCTACATATACATTTAGTATTATAAGTAATTCTTGTTTTATTCTAACAACATTAAAAATACAACTCTATAATATTTTCATATTATTTGTATTCGGCTATTTTGCTCTCTATATCAGTAAGTTCCATTTCATTTTCAACAAAAAAAAAAAAAAAAAAAAAAAAAGTAGTAAAAAAAAAGACAAACTGTTAGAAAGAACAGTTAGAAAAAAAAAATTTAGTTAGAAAATAATAAGGCGAAAAAAGAAAAAATAGAATTAAATGAAAAAAAAATCTGCCCTTTATCGTCTAATAATCCCTTTTTGATCTTTCACAGGACATTAAACGTTTTATTATTAATAAAGTAACGAAAAATACATACACGCACATTCAACTTTTAAATAAAATTTTACTCGAATAAAGTTTCGCCTATTTGCTGTTATATATATATTTTTACTTTTTTTTGTGTTTGTCGTCGCCATTATCCTCCACTATTTTTCATTTATTATTATTATATGAAAAATACATGCAAACACAACTTATAGGTCGAGTAAAAAAAAAAAGTTAAGTATACAATCGTATATTTTAATGCTGTATAAAAGTGATTAATAAACTGTAAAATCAAAATGTTCTAAGTACAAAATTTGAAATATACTTTATATAAAAAAAAAAAACACTCGTAATGTCGAATTTCCGATGTGCTAACAATTTTGTGTATAAAATGTACACTGATCAAAATTAAATAAAACTGTTTATAAAATTTAAAAATGTTTAGGTATTACAAAAAATCTTTGAATTTGAAATCACAAATAAAATTTACAAATTATAATAATTATTATCAATAAGGACGATAATGCTAGATTAATGTGCAATTTGAAGTTAGCAGTAAACATTTAACCCATTTTCGGCCAGAAAAGAAAAACATATCATGATTATTGATTAATCCATTGGTTTTAGGATAATTGATGCCCAAAAAATTCAAATCCGTTGTCAGATTGGGGCCAGCTCGTTTCAGAGCCTGGGAAAGGGCCGTTCGAAAAATCGAACACTGGCTGCTATTTAGCATTTTTTTTTTTGTTCATGAAAATCAAAAATAAAGTTTACATTTTGTAGCAATTTAACTCAGTTTCAGCGAAATTTACGCTAAACAATAAATGAAAATATAATGATAGAGTCAACCAAATACTTTGTTGAGATAATTAATGAAAAATTTATTAATATAAAATGTTATAAATTATGAAATCTTAACACAAAACCTATTTTTCATGATATTTTAATTTAGTGTGAAAATGAACGTTGCACTTTTTGCACATGAATTTTGTTGGCTTGCTGCACTTTTTCAATTGTCATCGACCATATTTTCCTTCTCTTTGGGAAACAACAACATGTCTGCCCGATACTTTTGGTAAATTATGACGCTGATATTCTTCTTGAGATGATTCATATTCAAATCCTAATAATAATTTTTCAGCTACGAAAACACGAAAACTTTTTTGTGGCATATCACACTGTAATTTTTTATATGTTTCAAATGGTGCGCTTGCTATTCGATTTTTTCATATTGTTCCATTGGCAAGGAAACGTTTTTCACCAAGCAAGCACATCAAATAGTATGATGTGAAAAAATTATCAAAATAAACTGTGTGTCGATTTGGATATTAAATATTTTTAAGTAATCGAATAACAACATCGGTATCTAAACCAATTTGCTTATTATAGTTGGCGCTGAACCAGTATATGGTATGCATGAGAACAAGTATCAATCAGAAGAACATAGGCACCATATTTTACAACCGAAACGGATTGGTTTATTTCTAATATACATCTTACTCTTTATTGATCTATTTCCCGAAAAATTTCTAATATTTTCAATTTTTTATTTTTTTTTTTATTTAAGTTTATTTATTTACCTCATTATTTAACATAAATAATTACAATTTTTTAATTACAAAAGATATTTCGTAGCTACTATTTTTTCTTACCATTTTATATTACTATAATAAATTATTATGTTGGCAATCTTATAGACTTTATTTTAAATTTGTATTATACAAAATTATGGTATTTTTTCTTACATTTTATATCAATTTTATATTGCAAATGGAATTTTGTTATTTTAAACATTTATAAATATAGATTACGATTAAAAAATATTGTTTCGGATTGAAAAATATGAACAATAATCATAAATAAATAAAAAGTATGATAAAATATCAAAATATTAGTCGAAAAAAAAATGTCAAATAGCGAACAGTGTTCGATTTTTGGAACAGCTGTATTTATTCGTATATGACACATACTGGTGTGATAAAATCTACCATAAATATAAGAATATGGAAAATATGACTCTTTGACAAGAAAACCTCATAATTGATTTTTTGAATTAAAAAATTGAAATTAGTTTTGCGAGGGCAATGTGTATCAGGACCATAGCTGGAATGCCATCATGACCGGTAGACTTTTTTATATAAAGATTCATACTCTTCCAAGGGAGAATTTGTACTTTTTCAGCTGTGGGAGTCATATTTTTGAATTCCGTTTTTGCTCTGCAGTAAGTTATTATGCTATATAGAGATATAACATTGATTTGTAGTAATTCAGTACTATAAAAAAGTTGTACTTATAAACACAGATATTGTAGATACAACATTTCTGATTCAATTTCATAATAATTTTTTTGATTAATACCAGTCCACTCCAAATTTAATCATACGTAATCGAATATCCTTGTTGTTATATTATTGTTGATATTGCTGATGTTGTTGCTTTTTTTGTTTGTTTATTATATATTTGTTTTTATATTAACTATTGTGATTTTTAGTTTTCCTTTATTTTCTCTTGTTTTAAGTTGTTTTCTATTTTTTTTTTTCTTTTATTCTGTATATTTGTTTTTTCATTTAATTTTCTATTATTTTTTTACGAAGTTGTCATTTAAATAAAACTGTTGTATTATTTGTGTACAATAAAAAAAAAAAAAAAAAAAAAAACATGAACCAAATTAGAAGTTAAAATAACTAAAATGACTTGTACATTTATTTTGACATGTAAATGGTGTGTGTCCTTTAATATACCAAACAATATTGTGTAGGTAATTCATTATAATATGTAAATGTAATAAATGTTTGTAAATATAGATATGTGTACATAAAAGAGAAAATTTATTCGTGGAAAATAAAATTATAATAATTAATGTTGTTGTTATAAGAATAAAAAATATAAAATTTAAATTTAAAGAGATAAAACAATTTATTTTCATTTTAATTCACTTTTTTTATTGAGTAAAATTGACCTAGACTAGTAAAATGGCAGATCTGATTTTAACCTCAATTTATAAATTAAATTCAGTTATTAGCTTCATAGTGACCCTAGTGACTTAGTAAATTATTACTTTTAATGAATTCATTAGCATATTTATAAAACTGTGAGTTTTAATTCGACTATAGGATATTTTTATTTTTTTAAGGTATAAATAAATTTTTCATTAAATAAGAAGTCTCGATTCACACGTTTAGATTTTGGGGATGGTGATGGAAATTTTAAAATATAGTTTTTTTTTGTGTAAATTGAAGCTGTATTAAACAAAGTCATTGGAAACCAGGATACGATGTTTTGACACTATATACCCTTCTTTATAAATAGAAAGTTTATTAAATAAACAGAAGTAAGGCTATGTTTAGGCTTTGGTTTATTGTAATTTAAATTGTAACAGACTTTATTGTTGTATAAAATTGATAAAGTTTTAAATTGTAAGCCAATTTTTTTTAAGACGGTCGTTGCGACTCTGAAACCTCTGCTACTTACTTACTGAAACCATATTTTTGTAAGTTGGTAAATCCAGACGAAAAAGCCTTAGGTAAATTGTAAACCAGCAGAGCTATACGCAGACGGCAAGATTTTAAAGAAAGCAAATAAATTGTAGGTCAATTATAGCCTACAAACCTCTCAGAACTCTACCATTAGGTACTTTTTGATTCGTATTAATAATTTTTTTCTAAATCTCATCTCACTATAACCAAAATATATTAAAAATTAGCCGAAAATAAGTTTAACATAAAAGAAGTTTTTGACAGTTTTTGACTGAATTAGTCAGCCTTTTTAGCATTTAAAAAATATGTGATATGACGTTTAAATAATACTAATATTAATGTATTTTACTTCACTTAAATATCTTCTCGCTGTTGATGAACCAATGGTAAATTATTTAAACATTATTTCACACTTTAAAAGGAAAATATTACATAAAGAGCTTAAAATTGGTTAAAATGACAAAACAGGATATGATGTACGAGAAATAACATATACTATGAAAATATATAGTTTTAGAGAATAAAGAAAGTAACTCATAATCCATTTTAAATATAATAATTCATTTCTAAGCTATGTAAATTTAACGAAAAAATATTACACTAGATTTTGTAATAACTGTAATATTATACCTCCATCCCAAGTTTAAAGAAAATAGTTATTTACCTGGCCACCAAATATAACCAAATAAACAATAAAAAAAACGTTGACACATTTTGAGAAAATTTTTTTAGTCACTACTGTACATTTACTTTATTATTACTGTATATTTCAAAATATTTATATTTTTTAAGTATAAAAAAAATTAATAAAAACGAAAGAAAATGGTCTTAAAAAATATATTTTTATTTTTCTTTTTTTTTTACAATAGGAAAACCAGTTTCTTGGATTATGATATCACCATCTGTTACACCACGAAAAATGAGTGTTGGTTCAAATAATCCTGCTATGCGGCTTTATAAATTTGATACAGATTCTGGCCAGGTCAGTATACCATTCTAGAAAAACATTGTTATTAAAATATAAAAAATGTATGAATGGAATAAAATAAATAAATAAAAAAAATAATATAAGTATAATAAAAAAACAACCAGATGCAATAATAAAAGAACACTTAAGTGCATTCAGTTAGAGAATGTACTTTGGTGTATGGGTATGTGTAAACATTATACTTTTGATAATTCAAAGTTAAATAATATCAGCGACACGGTAAACTTTTATCTTTAAATGTATATAATTTCATGATAAATTGAAATATTTTATACTTTATTTATTCTATATTTATGTAATTAAATTGTATTAAATAATTTGAAAATATTACTGAAAATTAATAAATAGTAACTTATCTAGACCATTCTACCTGTGTAGATTTCCGATAAATTTATTTTGATTGGCTTCACCCGACTTTGGTTAGCTTTAGAAAATTGCTTCCTGTAATGATATTATTTGATTAATAGCTTTACTTGCTTCCTTCTCCAATGCAACAAATCATTAAATTCCTGTGATTTTTTTTTCCCAATAGTTCTCCAATTTGTATACTCAGTTTTTACTAGTGCAAGTTAAAGATTTCATACTAGCAGTAAATTTTCAGTTACATTTTTTTAATATTAACTAATTTGAATGTGAAAAAAAACTATGCCAATTTTAGTTTAAATGCGCTGATTATCGGGTTTATCGGATTTATCGGACACGGCTGATACCATAATGATCTGGGTTTACTTCCACCAATTTCCACCAATTTTAAATAAATAAATATACAGGTATATGGTATAATAATTATTACATCAGGACGCGCTTGCGCTAGTTTTAGTACTCTCTTCTACAGTTCTGACCTCGACTTCTCTTCCCTTTGAAGAAATTATTTCACACCACCTGTTATTTTGTTTCTCCTACGAAAACTTTTGTTCCGAAATAGATTTGACGCTACGGATAATCCGTATCCGAGATCCGCGAATATCCGGCCTCATATCCGTATTCGGTATCCGAGCATAAATACTCGCGATTATCGAATATAAAAAATTTGATTAAATGTACTTCATCTAGTATCTGGAATAGATTTCAAAAAACTATCTAGTTTAATGAATGCAATAACGTAATAATGCAAATAATCATTAGCTGTTGAAACATTAGGGAGACAGGATGCCAATTTATTAACAGAAAAAGGAACAAAAATTCAACGATCAAAAATTTAGATGAATGTAATGGCGAGATCTGTACTACATTAAAATCAAATATTGAACGACTGATGAAAGAACGAGAAAACACTACTATTATCGATACAGAAGAATGAAAAACCGGTATTCGCGGACACTGAATTGCCGGATATTTTACAAACTCTATTTCGAAATCTGAATTCAAAGATTCTTTTGGCCGGAGCATGTTATTCCTCTCGTTCAAAGTGCCCCAGATATTCAAATTCTTTAGCTTTGATTTTTATGTTGTTTGATTTTGATATTGTTTACTTTCACGTAATTGTACACATTTCATATACAAATACAGCTCATTTATATTTATTCTCGTTTAGTTATCAATAATTATATCTGTCGAATTTGCAAAGATTTCGACACTGAAGAGGATTGAGGCTCTTCTAATGTCCAGGTATTGCATAAATTAACCTTAGGTTGGGTTGCATATATTGAACAAACTAACAGAGATTACAAGGTTCCCTTTTAGGATATCTACAGCTTAGTCCTAGAACTGAATAATAGGTAACAGTCCAGTAAATTTTTGTGATATGATGAGGACTATTGACTTACAAGTTTTGTCATTGTCATTGCAGCGACGAATTGCTATGACTGTCACACTCTTTTAAACTAATTAACTATTCTCGTTTGTACTGTAGATACTGTAAAGAAGTTTCTTCTGTGAAAAGTACACTGTATTTACTTATTTGCATTTGGTAGTGTCCACTAATATTATTTGTAGAGCAAAACTGGAAGTATTAGTCTTTCATGTATATTTGCAGTTTAGTGTTTCAAGATAATTTTTAATTGGAATCAGTTTGATAAGCTTAGTCCTTGTCAAACTTTCACGTTAGATTATTTTGTAGATTTAACAATACCAAACTATAGCAGTGTCTAAGAAACGCCTCTGAATTTCACCTATTTTTCAATTATATTTCTATAAAACTCATTTCACTTGTATAATATTATTGGAAAGAATATTTTTGTAATGTTAGTAGTAAATTGTTATCCTGATAGGTCCTTTTTTTTGTTGTTATTTCATTTTCATATCTTGATATTATTCACTTAAAACTCTGCAGATGGCAACACAAAAAAATAACATTTAAAAAAAAATTGTACTTTGCTCTGATTCCTTTTTTTTTGTTCTGTTTTTTTTTTTTTATTCTTAAATTTTATACATATAATGTGAAGAAGGCGTACTATATAACATTATATAGAGCAGAAGATTTCAAATCATTCTCATTTTTCCATATTAAGTTGAATAGAAAAAAAAAATTGTTTTCATTTTTTTTTTTTTTTTAATATTATCCTTTATTTTTCTTATATAATAAGGATCTGCATATAGATGTTCCAAATTCATTTTAAAAAATTTCCAATAAGAACGGAAAGCGAATATTGTTTGTAGAAAGTGTTTTCAATTTTTAAAGTAAAAGAAAATAAAATCAACATAATGTAATGGGTTATATTGAAGAGTATGGAGATTGAAATTTTTTGGATAAATAAAACTGAAAAATAAAATTTAAAAGAAATAAAAGAAAAGAAAAAAAAAGTAATTTTAGAAATATATTCAATTGAATTAGGCCAAAATCAAAGAACGAACTGAATATTAAAAGAAAAAAAACAATATTCATACATATATTTGTTATTCATTTTCTATTTATTATATTATATATGTACTATTATTTTAATAGTGTTGTTGGCTTTTCTTGATTTTAAACACTAAAAAGGATTATTTTCTATTTTCTTCAATTTAATATTTTTTCTTATTATTTTTATTATTATTGTTGTTGTTATTCTCTATTTCAATATGGTTGCTTTTGTATATAAATGTTTATTATACGGTATAATAATGTATTATCCTGTAATAGAATTACCAATATTATACAAAAATCCTTAAAACATGCATGTATATATATATATATTTATATATATATATATATATATATATATATATAAATATATTTGGTAGAATTTAAATATATTATGTAGAAGCAGTGAATGAAATCAAGAAAATCAAATAATAATAATATAAAAAAGAGTATTTAGGAATTTGGGAGAGAATGAAGGTATGGGGAGTTTGAGAATGAAAAACATGGTATTAACAATTGGATTAGGTATATGACTAGTGAAAGTGAAAGGTTAAAATTTAAGGATAATATTATTTTATTTTGTTTATGGAGAAATTTTAAACATAATAATTTTCGAATTAAACATACATATATGTATATTATTTTCTTCTATATCATGTTTTACCGTTAATTTAAATTAAATTTTAAATGAATTTTTCTCTTTTTACTTTTAAAGTTCAATATTATGCTAATTTTTGTATTTATCTAGCTAGAATATATTAAAGAAGTGCATTCTGTTGGTGTATCTTAAAGAATTATAAATTTCATAGTATTCTAAGTTGATATTTGATAAATAAGTTAGTTACTATTTATTAGTTAATCAATCGATTCGTTATCTTTTTCATATATTTCATTTCAATAACTCATTATTCAACACATAAAACCCGTTAGTAATTCTCCCTATATGCAGACAATTATCAATAATGATATCTTTCAAATTTGAAAAAATTTCGACACTGAAGAGGATGAAGGCTCTGCTAATACTCTATTTCTGTCAAAGATTTGACAAACACGATTCTAGATTCAGTGGCAAATCAAATTCATCTGTTCTATGAGATAATGTATTGGTCTCTCAAACGATATTCAGTGGAACAGGATGATCAGTACAGTAACTGTGAAAATTTAATTATGTATTTAATTTATGAAAATTGATTTAATTGCTTTTTGAAAATTTAACGTTTCAAAATTCGAATGCTTCGAAGATAAATACGAAAAATAAATAATAAATATACATATTCCGTAAGCTTCATTAAAACTGAAGATATTTCACGATGAAATTAAATGTAAAAAAGTTAAAAAAAATATTTTTTTGAATTTAAATATTGTTTACAAAAAAAAAAATTTAAATTTACATTATAAAATTATTTATTTATTAGGTTTTGGATTATACACAATATTATTTGGATTTAAATTTAGCAAATTCATTGGGAGATCCAAACTGGATGCCAGAATATAATTTAACTCATTATTATGGTTTAACGGATATATCAGCGATATCTTTACATAATTTAGCAGATCGCTTCACAGCAAATGATAATTCATGGTTTCCTAAGTAAGTATAGTATAAATTTAATATAATGTAAATAAATGAAATAAAAATTGATAAAATAATGTAATTAAATAAAGAAAATTTAATAATCAAAATAATTATGTTATGGTAAATATAAAAAATAGTATTATGTATATCACACTACGCATGTATAACATGTTATCGAGCTGGAATAAGCCTAATAATTCCTAAGCCAAATAAAAACCGGGACTGCTTAAATAGCAACAGACCTACTAGTCTACTAAGTAGTCTTTCAAAAATTTTCGAGAAAGTTATTAAAGCTAAATTAGAAGAACATGTATGTAATTTGAACTTAATACCAAATACACAATTCGGTTTCCGATCAAACCATAACACAGTGCATCCGTTACTGAGGATTAATATATTAGTCATAGATTATTACTCATAATATATTAGTCATAGATTAAGTAATACTCAATAAAATAAAATTAAAATGTTCCTAGCTGTAAAAACCTAATTTAGTGTCTATATCTTTTAGTTTTAAGTTAAACAGAAATGTAAAATTAAAATATTACAAATAAAGTACTACTACTACTACTACTACTAACATGTTATAGGAATTGGTATTCAGGTTTTTTTGTGTTTTGTTTCTCAAAATGGGGAGTTCCATGCAACCGCGGTTCCTTAAGATCAATTGTACTTCCCCGGTTATCTCAGAATTGCAGGTTTATGTCCTTGATAAACGCTATTATTGCTTTAATGTCAATTTCAAAATCTACCCCTGTCCTGATTCTATCCCTGTAAGTATTTGTATCTTTAGCGAACTATAGCGTTGCAATCAAATAGAATAAGGGAGGAAGATTCCTCCTCTTATAAGCAGAATGAGCCTCTATCTGTGCTCAATCTACCAATCTTGAACAGTTGCTTGTTGAATGGGCCATGACCTGTGATACACCATGTCAGTATTTACTTATGGATGGCATGGTATTTACGTTACGAATGACTAGTTTTCATTATTGATGTTTAAATTTATGTAAATATTGATTTTGTAAAAAATAGTTTTGTAAAAAATGTTTTAAAAAATAAAAAGTTTACAAATATTTAAAATAAAAAATTAATTATACAGTTTTTTATGTAAAAACGAGAAATTAGTTAATTATTTTTAAATTATTTCATTTGAATGACATTTACAATATTTTTTTCAGCTGGGATTGTTATTTAAAGTCTGTTTATTTAAAGTCTGTTTATTTATTTCGAGCTTAATTCAAGCAAGTTACAATAAATCATACTTAAATTAAATTTATAAACTAAAAATTAAACATTCAAAAAAGAATTAACAAAAAAAAAAAAAAAATAACAAAATTTTAATATTATAACAAAATTAAAAAAGAAAACATAATCTTATATTTAACAATAATTAAAAAATAAAAATGAAAAAACTTCAATTAAGAAGACAGGTCAAAGATAAAAATTAGTTACACAAATACAGATTATTTTTTAATGATTGTTTAGTTAGGGAAAAGTTAATATAGGGTTTGTATGCATTACAGAGAGACATCATCCTATTAAAACAATTGGGGAGACGAAATGTTGTCTTTACTTAACTCAATTAGAAATACAATGTCAGCAACTTTACGCCGTTTTTCAAGGGTATTAAGATGAATTAAATTTAGTCGATGTTCATAAGGAGGTAATCTTAAAGGATCTTCCCAAGGAAGAAGACGTAAAGCATATCTAAGGAATTTTCATTGAACCGATTCAATTCTGTCTATGTGAACACCATAAAATGGACACCAAACCTGACTAGCATATTCTAAATTAGGTCTAACCAAGCAGGTATAGAGGGATTTTAATACATACGGATCGTCAAATTCTCTAGCTCTAGTTATTATACTATAATCGAAAAATTCAAATTACAACCTCTATAGTTATTTCCCGGAAAACATTTTAAACTTGACAATTTCATTTATATACAAGATTTCTATTTATAACATATTACATAACTAGTTAATCGCTGGAAACATGTTATTTAACGTAATTTGAATAGGATATAAAATTGATTTAAACTTTAAGGTATTTATAATGACATAATTTAAATATTATACAATAACAAAGCTTAGTACCTACTACTCAATACGATTGTTTGTATATGTATTTGTTGATACTTTGTACATTATTATTATACAATAGTTATATTTACTTATATAAAGTATGTATCTTTGAATAACTATATATACATACATATTTTATTTACTTAGTATAAATTAATTTTTATTATGTAAACAGAACCTACTCATACACAACTTTAACCTCATTTAACACTCACTGTAAATTCATTTATAATAACAGTTAAATTATCAAAGAAGGTTATTGTGTGTTCAGAAATTTTTTTGATTAGAGGTATACAAGGGTGCGGTTATAATTAAATCATAAATTGCGTTGTATTACATACATTCGTACAATTATTTTAATATTATGCAAAAATAATTATGGTAAAGATAATTAAAGTTCAATTTTAATATGTACTACCACAATGTACTACACTTGTTTAGTACTATAATTTATACTAAAAATAAAAAAACAAATAAAAATTGCATCTATATAGGGTATAGCAAAATTTTATTCAACATACATTCATTGTCTTGTATTCAAGGTTAAAATTGGTGTTGTAATAAACGAATAAATAGATGATAAATTGATTACAATAATCCGAATTCAAATCTATTACCATAAGTGTCGTGCTAACATTTGATTTTGTTACAACGACATTTTGAGCTGTCTTACGATTGATAATTAGAATATTTTTGAATAAATTTCAATTTAGATTTACTCCTATTATGCTACTATTTTTCGTTGCGAATTAATTACGTTGAAAGACTACACCATCACTACACTATCCGTGTAACCATGCTAAGCTCAATTGTAGTGAAATATATTTCATTTTCTCGACTACAACTTAATAAAAGTACGTTTACAAAGTAATGGGCGTTTTAGCGTAGGTATACTTTAATTTTCTTGTTTAATCAAATACTTTCGTTCCAGTGTAATGTAATATGTACTTGTTTTCCGCATTTTCACAAGGTTGAATGCTGTTTAAAACAAACATAGCTTTAGTTATCTGAACTGTACAATTAAAGGTACATATAATTTATATTTTTGTTGAAAATTAATATTTTTTTTTTAATTTTGTTATAATTGAAAAATAATGCTGTTGAAAATGAATTTTTGACCTTGCATATTATAATAATAACAACTTTCATCATCATTAAGTTTAATCTTAATCTTTGAAAACCATACAGACATTTTTTACAACAAATTTTAATGAAAAATTTGTTATATATATATATATATAAACCGAAGGATTAAAACATTTTAAATAACGTTATCCATTTCAATTTTAATAATTTATTATTTATTGCGGTTATATAAAGTTTTCAAAAGTAGCTATTTTTTACATTTTTGAAATTTTTATAATGAGAAAATTTTTAAATTCAAATTTGCACATCTAATTATTAAAATTTTAACACTTTTTATTATTATTTTAATTTTTTTTTTCTTATTAATAATTTTCTTTATTTTTAATCTAACAAAATAACTGCCATTATTAATTTTAATCTATTCACATTAAAATTAACAAACTAATTCGTGCTTATTTTTAAATGAATTTTAATAATTTCAAAATATTAAAGGAGAGTTAAGTTGTATTTGTTTTAGTTGTCGTGATGCATGATATTAATTTTTTGGCTTCCAATCTCATTGTACCATGAAATTTTTTAAAATTAAAAACATTTTTTTTTTCGGAGAATATTTTATTGGATTATAACATGCTATATGAAAATTATAATTTTAAATTTATGAAAAGTTTGTTAAACAAATAAACTCAATATGAAGTGAATCGTTTTCAATCGAAAGAACAAAGAGAGAAAAATAAATTTGAATAAGTGAGGAATAAAGTTATGGAAATAAATGAAAATACCTTTGGGGGGCAGCTCTATGGTCTCGTGAGAAATAACGAAAACATATGAATATATTATTCTTTTTCTTTAAATAAAGTACACTCCTAGTAAATGATTCTGTATGACTTCTGTGTTTTAACCCATTAACAACGGTTGTACTATATATAGTACAGCAAAATAGGTGTCACGTTTTAAGTTATAGTGACTAAACCATTGTGAATTTTTGGGAAAAATTTGCGTTAAAATAAAGTTAAAAATATACAAAATAAAATTATATGCGGCAATACTGGTTTAACTTCAGATAAATGTCATTTTTTTGACGTAGAAAAAGTGTGATTTTTAAAGTTTGTGTAAAAGTGGACGTGTTTTTTAAAAATAATAAAAAAAAATTAATTATAGCATTATTATTTTGCAAAATAAATTAAATTTGATAAATAAAGATAATCAAAATCAATGTAAGTTTATAAAAGGAAAAATTCCATTATTTTACTTGTTTTTTTCGTCAATGAAGTTGGGTGTACTATAAAAAGTACAACCGTTAAATATGTATACAAAAAAAAAATTTTTTTTCTTTTTTTTAAGAATATGTCAAAGCAATCAAATGAAAACAAAAAACTTTTTTATGGAAAAAATCAGTTTAAAGGCCTTGAGGAAGCAATTGAAGCTCTTCTGCAAGATGATAGTTATGAAAATAATGATTCTGAAGAAATTTTTGTAAATATTATTCCACCAGATTTAGATGTTTTAACAGATTCTGAAGAAATAGATGAACAAAATATTTTTGAAAACAACATGCCAAGAGATATTCCTGGTACTGTTGAATTAGATATTCATGAAGAAAATGAAAACTATAAAGAAAGTTTGTTAAATAGAGCTGGACCAAGTTCAATTCCGTGTACAAATGAAGCTAGAGCCTCTGTTTACGACCAATATTTGGCTGGTAATTTTTGTAACTGTTTATCAAACTTACATTTTATACTAGTATTTAGCAGATTTTTATCTGAGCTTACTTAAATTTTCTTTCCTGTTAGCTATTTAATTTATATTCTGTTATTTTTAATTTTTGATATTTTACTGTAGCATATTGCATGTTTATTTATTTCTTCTTTCTGCCTTATTTTTTTCGTTGTGTTTCATGTTTTTAATAGTTAATAAAAAATGTAAATGGTGGAAGAAAAATCCTGTTTACGAAACTTTCACTCAAAGTACTTCATTCTCAGAAAAACTCCCCAGTGTCTTGGAAAAAATATCAGATTGTACGCCAATTACTATATTTGAAATGATATTATCAGATTCAATTTTACAACATATGTGTGACCAGAGCATGATGTATGCATCAGCAGTAAAAAATGATCAAAAATTTAAAATTGACATTGATGAAATGAGAGTATTTATCGCCATATTGATATTTACTGGTTACCATAGATTACCTTCAGAATATCATTATTGGTCTCTAGATGAAGACTTAGGAATAGATTTAATAAGCCAAGCAATGAGCCGCGATCGATATCTCTCAATTAAACGGTATTTACATTTGGCAGATAATGGAAAAATTCATTTATCATCTGACAAAATGTATAAAGTAAGACCACTGATGAATATGGTGAGAGATAGTTTTCTACAATTTGGATATTTCCACACAAATCTATCTATTGATGAATCTATGATAGAATATTTTGGGAAACATTCAGCCAAACAATTTATCAGAGGTAAACCTGTCCGATTTGGCTATAAGAACTGGATGTTATCTAGCTCAAATGGATTTTGCTATGACTTTGATATATATTGCGGGAAAAATGAAAATGATGAGCGATTAATTCCTCTAGGTGCAAAAGTTGTAACAGATTTCTTAGTAAAAATACCACAGCCAAGTCAGCATAATGTTTTTTTTGATAACTTCTTTACGACACATGCCTTAATGAAAGTTTTAAAGGAAATGAAATTTAATGCCACAGGTACTATTCGAGAAAACCGACTTCAAGGTTGTCCTTTGGAAAAAAATAAAACTTTTAAAACCAAACCTCGTGGAACATTTGATTATAGGTAATAGTGATAATTATTCAATTTTTCAGTTTTTATTCATCAGTTAAATTGCAGATATGATTTAACAAATGATTTATTAGCTGTGCAATGGATGGACAATAGTGTTTGCAGAATCATAACAAATTTTGATCATATAACACCAATTAATTATGTCAAGCGCTGGTCTAAACTAGCTCATAAAAAAATGCCAGTAGAGCAGCCACACGTATATACTACTTACAATGCGCATATGGGAGGCGTAGATAACGTGGACCAAAACATAAATACGTACAGAATTTCGATAAAGGGAAAGAAATGGTGGTGGGTTATTTTTACCTACATCATTGATCTTGCAATGGTTAATGCGTGGAAACTTTATTTGCTTTCGAACAAAAATGAGCAATATAACACCCAACTTAACTTCCGCAGGTTTATTGTGCGAAAAATTTTGCAAGAAGCAAAAGCAAGAAAATATGAGAAAAAAAGGAATCCATCATCTCAAGTAGAAAAGGAAATAAATCACCATGTTCCAATAAAATTAAAATCTCAACTCCGTTGTGTGGTATGTCATAACAGAAGCATGTATAGTTGCAAAATTTGCCTAAAAACATTGTGTATAAAAAGAAACTGCTTTCAAAGTTACCATAACTAATTTAATTATAATATAAAAAAATAATGTAAGAAAATTTAGTAAACCAAACAAAAAAATATAAACAAAAAAATTAATATTATTTTTCATTTTTAAAATTTTAATTTTTTTTTTACTTCTCACAACGGTTGTACTATATAAAGTACAGGCTAGATCTCAGAATATAGGAACTACAGCCCCACGAAATTTTAAATTTGAGTATCTGGAACTAAAAATATACCACTGTTAAAAAATTATTAAATTCTGACAACGGGTTCTCGTACCCGTTGTTAATGGGTTAAAATAACTCAGATGATACAATATTAAAGTTCTGTTTTCAATTAGCTATTTATGAGAAAAATAATGTTGAACTTAAATGTCTAAAAAAATATGCAATACCATAATAATCTAACTTAATCACAGAATAATTTTTTACTCAATTCGAATTTAACTCCATCTTTTTGAAATTAACACTGTGACAGGTATGATATCCTATTTAATAATAATAATTGTTTAAATTTATCAGATTTTTTTTTTTGCTATATCAATTCATTTTAATTATTGTACTTAATTTGTACTTAATTTGTTCAATATACAAGCTATATAATATTTTAAATGACAGTAGAAGTTTTATTATTCAAATAGGTTGATAAATCATTATTGTATATCACGCTTTTCCAAAAATAGATTTGATTTTAAATTATAATTTAATACCTTCAAAAGCAAATCGTTCACGGTATGATTCACTTCAGAGACGGCATTTATTAGAGTTTGTATTCGAATATTTTTTTAGATGGAGAATTCATCTACTCTATGAATCCTGGGCGACTTTATTTCACTTTTATTCGGTATTGTGTGTATATCTTCAATTTCATTTATGGGCACATTATGGGCACAAGGAATGAACAACTAGTTATTTTGATGCTCATATGATGTTGCAAGGACTGTTTATTTGTTGATAGAATACAAGGTGTACTTATCTTCTCACTCATAGGAAGACCCGTTTTTCATCTTTCATTTCAATGTGTGTGCAAGTTCAAGTAGCTATGTACTGGTCGTAACAACGTTTCTGTAATACAGAAGTTGTCAGCAGGACGTAAACTACACCGTTTTATTAATGCATGCGATAGATTTTTTCTTTTATTGTATAGGGTCACTAATTTTTTGTTCGTGCTTTCTTCTTAAAGCAGAAGAGTTGAGCAATTTATATACGTAATAATACAATTAAAACGATTGAGTCTATAACTAGAAAGTGTATTATTTTTCAATTATAACAAAAGTAAAAAAGAAATATTCTTAGCAAAGCTATATTTTTTATTATTATTTTATAAACACAAAAACTATTTTAAAAATAAAAAAAAAAAAATACAATAACTAAAAACTACAACTTAATCATTTTCTGGTTATTGTCCATTTAAGATTTTATTTTATAACAAAACGTTATAAAAATTCATTTTTTTCAGCTCTGATCTTTTTAAGTTACTTTTATAATAAAAAATAGAATAATAGATGAATAATTTTAAGAGACGTGACATTGTAGTAATACTTTTACTTAAGTGCTATTGTACAACATACAAAACAAAAAAGTTGCAAAGAATGTCAATATTTTTTTTTAGAATTAGGTATGTAGGTACTTACTTATATTTGTAAAAACATAAGTCTTCATAAAGATTTTCATCCAATAATAATTTAGCACTCTATCATTTTTTTTTTTATCTTTGTTAAGTACTTTAACAATACATTTTTTATTTTAAAAAGTATATGAAAGATGTGAAAATTAAATAATTTCATGACTTCACCAGTTTTATTTATTTTCTTTTAGTCCATGTTAATTTATAAATGAAATAAAATACCCTTTTACTACTTTCATCTCTTCTCTTTCAAATCATTCTTCATGATATTATGTAATGAGTTCGAAGAAAAATTAATTTCAGTTTTAAAATTTGCACGACATAATGGTCATTCTCCTATATGTTACACACACAGTAGAATTGAAAATTTGAAGAGAGGTTTATTTCGCAAAAACTGTCTTTTTTTTTTATCAAAAAACCTATTTTTTCAATTTTATATATTTTATTGTAAATATTATTTAATTTCTTCAAATTTAAGTTGTTCAAATAACATTGAATTACAAAAAAGGTGCCGGCTTTTTCATTGATTTTTTTTTTCATGGAAATTTTCTAAAAAAATGCAAAAAATAAAAAAAAAAAATATTTAAAAAAAATAGTTCGACACGGTACAAAATATACATTTTTATAGTATTTTAATATGCAGCATTAGGTACCGAACTATTTTATGCTACCGTTAGAATTTTTATTACTTGCATGTACCTATGCTGACGATGGTACATGTTTCAGGTCCAGAAAAATTTTATTTCATTTTTATAACAAAATTATCATTAGGTACCGAACTATTATTGTTTCATATTTTGATGATGAACTGTCCTTTGGGTAGCCAAGTACCGTTATTTATTATATAAACTTTATGTATATGAAAAATGTACAATAATGTATATTTAAAAAAAAGATTTGTTAAAATAAATTATTTCTGTGATATAAAAAATAATTATTTTCTTATTTTAACACAAAAGTTCATATAAAATGCATTATAGGTACCTTTCCAGCTGACCACGTAGACAAAAAAAAATGGCTGATTTACCTCCTTCAATTATTTTTTTTACCTCAAAAAAGTTTTAAAATATAAAAATTTTGATGAAAAATGAATTCTTACAAAAATTCAAGTCTCTAAATCAATTTGCATCGAAAATATTCAAAAAGTAAAATGCAAAAGGTACAGGAGTACTTTTCCAGCTGCAAAAATAAACAAAGGTAAAATATAATAGCTCCATTTTATTTAAGTTAACCGAATCAGAATATACTCTCAATTATTTTTTATCTTTTATTTTATCCCAATGACAAAGGGTACTGGACCAGGTCGAAAAACCCTTAAAGCATTTTTTTGTGCTTCGTCCGTAACTAACTATTTACTGCACTATTTAACGTATAATTAATAGCTATTTTATAACTAAATATAAACATTTTTATTTTCTGTATAACATCAATAACCGAAGGCACTTTCAAATACAAAAGTGTAGTGTTTACTCTACAACACAATATATTGTAATCAATTCATGTTCAATAGCAACTCTAACAATAAACAATTTTAGGTAATGACAGGTTTCTAAATATCAGTATAATTTTTTAAAGGAGGAGTGTATATTATATTTAATATAGTACTTTCTTTGTTGAAAAATTTTGGTATTTAGAGCCAAAAGCAATAATATTGTGTATACATAATGTCATAAATAAATAAATTAGATTTATATATTAATAAGAAAATAATGTCAATATTTACATTGAATATAACTATCTACCTAAACCCTGATTAATTTGATAGAAAAATAAAATGCACCATTTTCCGTTCTCATTTACAATAATTCAGATTATTCACCATTTTATTTTCAACTATTCTTATTTATGGAAAACCTGAAAGTCTAAACATTTAAATATTACGAAAATCCCAAACAATAATCATTTTCTAAAATCTTACTTCACATTTCAATATATAGCTACAATCAAGACGATAGAAAATTCCACACCTGACCTAAAAGATTCAATGCATAGTTTAAAGTCAATTTTGTTTTTGTTTTGTTTTGTTTTTTTTTTGTTTTTTTGCGGAATACATAAATTTAAAAGGTTAGGTCAGTGCTTTGGAACTTTGTAATTTTATGATAATATGTATTAAGATTTGTATTTGATTGGGTTGTACTTTGAAAGATAATAATTCTTATTTTCTGGTGTCTCAAAAAAGTAAAATATTGTTTATATAGCTACTTAAATTTTTTGTTGTTTAAAACATTAAAACAAAAATTAAATTATAAAATTTAAATATCTGATCATTTGTTTCCTGTTGAACTCGAGCTTATTTTCATTGTATCAACTTTGAGATTTTACGTTGATTTTTTTAAAAAAGAAATGTTCTGTCCTCGCGATTCAAAAGATGCATCTTTGTGCGCTTTATTTTTGTAATGTTTTCACAATTTTATTGCCCCCTATACTAAATATTAGTTTTCCATTTAATGTTTGAACTATAATAGAAAAAAGGGATAGCTGTCTAATCTAATTTGAGTCTTTCATGTTTTTACTTGTTTGAGTGGAATATTCATATTGTATAATCATTATATGCTAGTATGATAGCTTATGATTGATAAGCTGATTAGATAGTTAGGGATTAAAATTCACTTTATATAAAATCAAATATAAATTAGAAATAAAAATATCCAATTCGGTACACTTTTTAGATATTAATAAATAATTTCTTAAAAAATACTACTGAGGCAAAATAATACGAGACTGATAAATTTTAAATCTATGTCAAAGCGCTACTTAGAAATTCTTTATTTATAAGATTTACTTAAAATCAAGTATTAAGTGAGATTTTATTTCTTATGTTTTTGTTACGTAATGTGGTATGATTCTACTATATATGGTATATGTTATACATCATTTACATATTCTACTACATAATGTGGTATATTCTCTATTATTAATTAAAGCTTTTGCGAAAAACCAGCTTCTTTAGATATTTTACTGCCGTTGATGAGTAAGAGATTATAATATATTTTACTATAATATATAATACTAGCTATTCCCGGCGTAACATTCACCGGTTTAGCATTAGCATTATAAATGAAACAATTTATTTTATTATTTATTTATTTTCTTAAAAAAAATCAATGTTTTACATATTTTTTTATTATATAATAAATAAGTTAAATTGAAAAATATCTTAAAAATAGTTTGACATTTTAATACTTATTAAACGTCAATAATATATATAGAATAAAATAAATAAATTTCAATTATTGGAATTTGTGAACATGGTCTGGTTTAGGTAAAAAATATATTTTCTAAATTTACTATTTGTTTTACCGGTAAGTTTTTTTGCTGTAATATCGTAATATCGTAATATTTTAACAAAGCTATTGTAATAATATTCTGATAATTCGGTTTTTGTCTTTGCTACTTTGAGTTTTTTTTTAAAAATTAATTCATATAATCAGATAGTCAATGCTATTGCTCAATAGGTGAATTGTTTTTAGGTTCATTTTAATTTGTTTTTGGTTTTATTTGGTTTTATCGTTTTGTGGTTTATGACTTTAAATAAAATTGTTCACACTATCGTAATTCGTAATAGTTCTAATAAAGTTGTCTAATCTAGTTGAAAAAAGCTTTTTGTGTGGTAAAAGCTTTGTGAAAAGTTTAACAGACGTTTGAGCGTATTAATATATAAGATACCTCTGTCGTAAATACTGAGCAACTCAAATTCAATTAATTTGCATAAATTAAAATACTGTTCATCCAGCACAATTCAGGATTATTATCTTCATTAATTTTCATATCGTTTTCCTTAGCATTAGGTTCTTTTTTTCATATTGCGTCGGGTGAATTCTGAAAGGCTTCATATGCCATCAACTCGGTTTACAATAAACGTGATTTGAAGTTGTGTATGATTGAAGTATGATACAATTTTTTGTAACTTTCACAATAAGTTAATACTTATTTTGTTATTTTAATTACAAAATTTCAAGTGCCAACGCCTTTTAGTATAAGTTATAAGCATTTTTGTTTTTCGAAATCGATTCCCAAACGACCCATATCCACTTTTTTGAACAATTTGATTTTAGTCCATGCCCATGGGTTTAATTTACCTGGATATGGGTTGTTTTATCACTAAACTTTACAAATGGTCCACTACATATTAAAAAATATTTATGTTATTAAAAAATTTCGAAATTAAAATCAGTTTACTTCATTGAGATCACATTCTCTTATAACAATATTATAATCTAAAAAACAAAAACAATATAACATAAAAAAATAATTCAATTACTAAAAAAATAAAGAACTTAAAATTATTTATTATATACCTTACCTATAAAGTATACCTTAACTTATAACTATTGAAGACGTACGGTTTTATTATGGCGAGAATAACCATACGTTTTTTACATCAATGGTTATTTCCCCCATAATAAAAACGTACGTTTTCAATCACAATTATTTTATTTTTAATAATGCTTTTAGATAGCTTTGGTCATTTGTTGGGCGTATGTGTCAGGCATATGGATATGGGGCATTTCAGAAATAAGCCAATTTTGACGTTAAACTTCATACAAAAATTACCAATATCCAAAAAATTAGCGTATGGATTTTATAATTAACAAAGTATTCCAAAGGTGGATATGGGTCAATTCGGAACTAAATATCTCCGAAACTGTAAGAGATAGCGGAAAACGGTTCAGGCCAAAAGAAAGAGCGTGTTGAAAAATGTAAGAATCTGATCTCCAAAATATCTTATGGAGCCTTTCAGAACTCAGCCGACAGAATTCAGCCGAATATTTTAGGATTCGAAGTGTCATGTCAAAAGTGTTTAGTAAAATATAATTTAAAAATTCATTAAAATTAATGTAAAATCCAAGTTATATAACATCCAAGTGATATATTCAAAAATTTTAGTCTTGAAATAATTAGAATGTATATGGGAAGATTTGTGGCCCACTAAATAATATAAGCACCTTCTATTAATCGGTTCGGTTACAAATTACTGATATAGCTCTACTTATCAAAAATTTAACACTGTCAAATGAAAAACCTTAACAAGACTATTAAACAGCTGAGAAAAAAATTCATCTATTTTCATCATTCATCATATTATCTCTATAATACAACTTAATACCCTAAACTAAATATAAAATATCTGACGAAATTTGGGTGCTTTTTTAGTATAACAAAATAAGACAAAATAAATATTTTATTTTTTTTTATTGTTAATATAAAAAGTTTTAAATATTCACCTTCTTTTATAATAGTATAGCTTTTGTAGACCCCTTCTTTCATTATTGATGTATGTATTATTTGGTATAGAATACCTAAATATTCACCTATTCATATAACTTAAAAACTAGGTTATAGCTATTGAAACCACTAAAACCAATGTTCGCAGCATACCTCAATAATAATTTATAACATGCTAAATTGTTTGCATTTAAAAAGCATCGCGTAATTTTATAGAAGAATTTTTCTTTTTTTTTGCATTTTGTTATCGTTGTGATAAGCACATAATATACTATATTAAGGATAACGAATATATAAAACAAACAACCGAAAGAAAAAAAAAAATAAACACAAAGTTTAGCATGAGAAAATATTTAAGCATGTTATAAAATTTATTTGAATAGAAAGTAAAAAAAAAAAAAAAAATAATTGAAAAATAAAACAACAATGCACGCTCTATTATACCATAACCATATAATATTTGATAATTCTTACCTTTTATTCAGGTAACCAACCATTAAAAAGGATGCATAGATCTACAAAATATTTCTAGAAAATTTGTTTTACATAAAAACTTTAAATAAATATTTGAAACAAAGCAAACGTGGGCAATCTCAAATTTTGTACTTCATTGTATGAGATTGTCTAATTAATAGTTGTTAATCGGAAATATCAATCATAGATTCAAAACAAAAATATTTGATGATTTACACCATGCAGTTTGATTGGCACAAAATGCCCTTCAAGATAAATATCAGGATTGGTTAAATATTCTTGAATACCATCATCCTATTTCCTGAACCAATTGTAGCTGAATTTGCTGCTGTTTATACAAATATTCTGCTTTTGTTATACTACGTACACCTTCAGAAATTTTAAGAATTAATCTGCTTGGTTAATATACCTTTAGGAACTCGAGACAATATTGTTACACTGTGAATAAACTCATAGGGGAATTAGAGCCGTATTAAGATTATATACGACAAAAGACTATAATAATATTATATTTTATATTATTATATGGTGAACTATTATGGCTTCATCATCATCATTGCCCTGTAACCACGTCCGTGGAGGAAATAAAATCTTTACATGATCACCTATTCACGGCTAACCTCTTCAATTTCGGCACCGTTTTTTCGTGGGTATTTACTTTGTCTAATAATGTCGTTGTCCATTTTTCCTTGGCCTTCCGACTCGACATATACCCTTAAAATTTCATTCCAGAATATGCCGGATCAGATTTCTACAGATCCTTATTTTCATGCGTAGAAATATGTTGTTTAAGTGGCTGTTACGTTTGAAAAGGCCACACACTGAGAACCGTTACTCTCATTTGCACACACAGTAATAGTCATTACTACTAAAAACAATATAATATACAAATTGATAAAATACATTGCTGCCTTACTTCCTGAAGCACCTTGAAGCAAACTTTTCAACTGTCCTCTTGCATTTTTGCAAGATTCTTTAATTATGACTATAATTTTTTCTGGGATAATTCTTCTACTAAGTGATTACTAATAAAATTACTCGCGATTTTCTCTATCAAAGGCTTTCGTAAAATCTGCAATCATGATGCTTCAAGCTCAGTGGATTATTCAAAAATTACTCGCAATGTTTGATTGTAATTGAAGCACGAATGTCCACTGCAAAACCTGCTTGGTCTCTTTTGACCATAGATTCTATTATGTCCTTATCCCTTTCGAGTATTATTCTAGCCATCAATTGTGAGTAAACTGAGAATTTTTTTATACCTAGTCAGCTTATTTTACGGTATATTCAACTATTATTAGAGATCTGATTGGCTTAGCCAACCGTATAGATTTGTTTTTTTATATATAGTTTAAGCAAATAAGCCCCCATTGGATAACCAAAACAAACAAAAAAATGAATGGACAGTTATCAAGTCAAAAATTCATAACTGAAATGACACTTACACCTACCTACCCACAATAATTCCATTCTGTTCCAATATTATTATACTAATATAATTTCTAAAACTACTTTCATAACTGATGAAGTCAATAAAATCAATTGCCCCTTGAATTTTTCTTTCTAACAATCTTTACAATCTTTAGACTTTCCAACATACTAAGATTATCCAATATTTTATTACAAAATCGACTATACATATACAATAAATATATCAGATACCTTTTTTGTAATGTAATATTATACCTTAAAATTTTCCGTAAAAAAAAGATTCCATCAAAAAAAAAACAAAAAAAACAGAAATCAAATAAAAGGATAGAAAAACGATTTATGGACGGTTAAACACTTTGCATGATGGCATGTACTTAACAACATTTTCGTCGGGCGGCATTCTCATAACTAATATACTTACAAATCTACATTATAATGCACACTGTTGTACAAATAAATCTTTTTTATGTATTATATTATGTATGTAACCATCTATATAGGTATATAACGATCAATTTCGAAAATGTTTGTAAATTATTTTTACTGACTTTATCGCGTCACAAGAAACAAAAAAAAAATCTACCAAAAACAAAAAAAAAAAAACATTGATTTTCACTTTAATTTTTTTTTTAATATTTTGGTTTATTTAACATTAAAATTAACGATATACGCTAACAAGGATTCATTGCTTGTTCAAAAAAAAAAAAGGAGTGAAAATAAAATTTATTGTTGTTTTGTATTAGAATAGCAGCGCATTATAGTTTGTAGCGCCATTAATTTGCGTGGCAAATATACGAATGAACTGAAAAAAGAATAAAACAGAAAATTACTTTTGTTCTCGTTTTTATTTATTTTTATTTTTTTGTTTTTGCTGTATTGTTGATTGTTGTTTAGTCGTTTTATCGTTTTCTTTTAGTTCTTCTTTGTTTTACTTTACTTTTTTTTGGTTTTTGTGTTTCTTAATTATGTGATAAATTCGTAATTAAATAGTTAGCCTTTTTTTTTTTGTTTTTACGGTTATTTTTTATAAATTAGAATTTGTTTTATTTGATAACGTTATTTACATTCACCCACGATATTGAAATACACGGTCGAATTTAATTTGAATTAATTATTTATTTATTTATTTATATTCTAAAAATAAAAGGAACATGAAAAATACGAATTTTATTCAGAAATTAAAATTTGCGCTTTAAATTTGTAGTTTCAAACACATCATATTATAATCGATTTCAATTATTCAAATTAAGTATTATTACGATTCTTTGGAAATTTATTTGCTCTTGGTTTGTTTTTAAAGTTGAGAGTGATCCCACTGGATTAATTCGAAATTAATCATTTAGTGATAAGCCTATAAATTAATGCTGTAAGCTAACTGAGAATATTGAAGTGCAATTAAGAAATATAATTCAGCTCAAGTTGGCGCTCATTCAGCTCACATTTTACCTTTATTAGAAATTATAGCGCTGTAAATACACAATAATTGTATATCTATGTTTAATCTCATGAAATAAGCTTTAAACCGATTTTTAATTTAGTGAAAATGCTAAGTAAAATTTATCCAGGGTCAAGGAATATACATAACTGGCTACATTCAACAGTTAGGGGATTTAAAAACTAAAAGGCCAACCTTTTGTTATTTATCATTCATATTAATATTTTTCAACCGTTAATTTTTGTATATTGCATTTTTATTTAAATTAGCTTACACATTCCCTTTAGTACCTACAGTGAACGTAAAGAAAGTTGTTCTATGCTTTATGGTAAACTCAGTAATGATGAAGATTTTTTAAATAGTTATTCAAAAAAATTAAATCTTGATAACAAAATCTATTCACAAAGGAACAAAACTATTTCAGCCTTTTACTAAAATGTTATTAAAAATTATGCTAAAGTAAGCCTTGAACCTACCAACAGGGTCAGTATCTAATCATTCAATTATATTTCAACACGGAGTAGGTAATTTATTCATTTGTTTTTGCATTATCTTTGGATATTGTGATTAATTAAAATGTAATGAATATAAAAACTTAATAATAATTATTTTGATTATTGAAAAAGAGTGATATGTTTCAAAGTTTAAAGAATGACAATGTTTTATTTCAACTTCTAACTATCTATCATAGTTGCCGAAAAAATAAATATTAGAAATTAATGTTCCTCACTGAAATAATAATAAACGCTTACATCACTTCTATAACCATAATAGATTTTAAATTTCGAATTTCATATTCGAGAACATCTGAAAGTCGAATAGCAGTACTCAGTGAAGAAGAATAACTAAACAAAATTGTACGCAATTAAGAAAAAATATCTTAATTTTTTTTAAAGTATCAATATTTAAATAATCGTTTTTTAAATAATATTGTTAGATTGTTACAGTTAATAGAGAGCGATATAGATTTGAAAATAGAGGATTTTTCGTTTTGAAACTGAATGAAATTAATTTAAGTGATATGACATGTTTCAAACCGAATAGTGTACAATACATCAAAAAAAATTTATGGTTTATGAACAAATCTTACAAAAATAAATAAATCTAGTTTATTGATAATTATACTGTCAGATTTATGCTTAGAGCAAGCGCAACAGACGTCTATTACTAGACGAAGGCTTGCTTTATTTAATTGTGCAATAACTCATCATCCAGTAGGGTTAGTAAATCACCGCCACCTTTGATTAAAAAATTTAAAAATAAACTAAACCAGGTACATGCTGTTAGTAGAAGGGTAAAAAGTCATAAATTAATACCTATGTTAATAGCTATACATTTAATAAAAACACTTCAAAAAGTTAGGCCGAAAGTTAGGTCAAAGCTAAAAAGAACAACAGCTGTTAGTTAGTCTCAGTTGAACGTACATACTAACGTAATTGTTTTTAAATAGTTAAAACACTTAGTTGACGATCAAAAGAACTAGAGTTAGAATTTACTTCACGGAGCATTCTAGTGATTGGCTCGAATCTACCATATTCAGTAGGGTGGAAGGGAATGTAGAACAACTCAACAGTTCTGAGATTATTCCGAATGGATCTTGCAACCAAATAATTTGAAATTTCAGGGGCTAGCGTTACACCCGAAAGGATCTGGTAAATAAAAGAGATATCTGCAATTATTCGACAATCAGACAACGACTGTAAGTGAATGAGTTTAAGACAGTGGTAATAAGGTGGAAGCCGCAATGGATCATTCCACGAAAAGTTACTCAAAGCGAAACGTAAAAACTTTCGTTGAACCGATTCAATTCGGTTAATGTCAGTCAAGTAATGTGGAGACCACACTTGACTGGCATATTCAAGGGTAGGCCTTACATATTATGTAACATAAAGATGTTTCGTGAGGTAGGGATCAGAAAATTCTTTACACCAACGTTTAATGAAACCTAAAGAAGAATTTGCTTTGCTCACTATTTTATCATAATGTTGCTTAAAGCTCAGTTTAGGGTCAAAGGTTAACCCGAGGTCTATAATAGAATTCGCTTTTGAAAGCGGGCAGCCATTTAGTTGGTAGTTGAAACAAATTGTCCAAATGGAATTTTTCCTAGAAAAGGTAATGACTTGGCATTTAGCAGTGTTCAATTCAAGTCCATTTTTTGAACATCAAGAAGCGAAATTGTTAAAATCGTTTTGTAGCTTTAAGCAATCCGATGAGGAATATATAGGAGTAAAAAAAGCTTTGAGTCATCAGCAAAACTAAGAAGTTTAGAAAAAGTTATCACTTTAGGAGCATCAATTGTTGAAACTATGCAACTAAGGGGTCCTATATGACTACCTTGAGGAACACCAGAAGACGCTGAGTATTGGTCAAAAATCGCAGTTTTAAATAAAACTGAGTATTCCCGAGAAGAGAGGTAAGACTCAAGCCAGTTAAGGCAATGTGGTGAAAAACCTATAATTTTGTGCTTGAGTAATATGAGGAATTTTGTCAAATGCTTTACTTATGTCAGTAAAGATGGTGTCAATTTGAAAACTTTTCTCCATTGAGGTCATTGCCTTGGAGACAAAGTCAACCATATTGGTAGTTGTTGATCTACCTCTTTGGAAACCGTGTTGCTCAACACAAATAAAACGTTTACAATAATCATATATAAGAAGTCATATATCATACGCTCAAAAAGTTTAGGAATACACGAAAGCTTAGCGATGAGCCTATAATTGGTGCATTCATTTCTGGAGTCTTTTTTATGAACTGGAATAATGAAAGACTGTTTCCATAAACAGGGGAAAATGCCCGATTGAAGGGATAAATTAAACAGAAAAGAAATGGGATGCAATAAGTTAATCATACATTCCTTAAGAAGGATCGGAGGAATACCATCTGGGCCGGAAGAAAAATCGTCTTTCAATAATGAAATAAAAAATAAATCTCCAAAAGAAGTAAGCTAAGGTGAGAGTTAGTTGAACAACTTTTTATTATCTAGTTTATTTGAATTAAATGGGATACAGAAACTCTATTTCACAAGAACTCTATGCATTTGAGTTGATAATCGAAGTTTGTAAATGTAATTAACCATCACTTCTTACACAAAATTTTCGTAAATTATATTATTCGTATTCGATCCTTTGAACTAAGATTAGATTATCACTGAAATTATTTAGGATATAATATAATCCATTGTATTAAAAATAACAGAAAAACATTAATTCATTGCAGATCAAATTTTATTTAATTTTAAAATTATAATCTTAAGGTTTTAAGGGCTGGTTTACTAAATTGGTTTACAAAAACTTGCACTCAAATTTTAATTATAATTTATTTTTTTGTTTCAATTTAATCTAATTGCAAATGTATTAATTAGGTTCTGTAATACTGTGATAAGTCTTAAAATATTTAATTATTACTGGAAAAAAAAAATTATTTCAATATTACTAACATTCTCTTCCTCCAAAATTAATTACATCAATTTATCTCTAATTTATATTTTATTATAACTTACTTACTTAGTAGAAATTAAGAACCAATTTTAATTCCTATTTTTTACATAATTATCCTTTTTCTGAAAAACTAATCCATTTTTTTAATGGATCTTACTGCTTTTTTTACTCTTTTCAAAATTTTGTATTCACAATTCTGTAACTCAAAGAGAATTTACTTATTAAGTCATAGACTCAAAGAGAATTTTAATATCATCAGTAGTTGCAGCCTGTACAGACTTTAAGCATTGATTTGAATTGAAATATATATATATATGTATTTTGTAGACTGTCACTGTTTTTTTGATATCTGTTTGCTTCTATCTAGCTATGTATTCTCATACAAAGAAATAATTATATATGTACATATTATTTATTATTTGGCTCTTAGTAACAATTATTATTATTATTTGAATAATATGCTCTAATAAGTACTTTACTTCTATTTTAATAATTCTATTATTCAAAATAGATTTTTAATATTTATCTATATTGAAAAGATTGAATTAAAAATGGGATTAATTCAAGTGCACTTTTTATTAAAAAGATAATTTTTTTCTTTATATCCATACATCTCTAATATTATACATATTTATATTATGTGTGTTAATATTAATTTTTCTTTCTTTTTTATTCATAGTCATACCTTGATGTATCTTTAAAATAGCTATAGAAGCTTTTCTATTTTATAATGGTACTTTTAATTTAATTGTTAGTAAGATTATATAAAAATGAAAAGTACCTAATATTTAAATTATACTTATTGTATAGACATACAAATGTTAGTACAGGGTGTTGCAGACAATATTAATCAAATATTATACCAATAAAAAAAAACAAAGTCTTATAGTAATAATAAAAATTATAATAACAAAGGAAGTTTTACAATAAAACACTATTTTGAAAAAAAAACTAATTTGACTTGACATGCTTAACTAGTGATGTTAGAGTTAAACACCTTCAGATTGAAATAGTATAGTAGGGATGTCAAATACGGTTTAATATCAATCTAAATATTAATATATTATGCCTAAATATGCCTGTCACTTAAACATTTTGTGTATATTTTGTTATAATAATTCATCTCACATAATTTTCTAAGTACTGTCAGTTAATCTGTTTTGGATGGTACTTCAGAATCTTCAAACTTTATACGGTTAATAACTTCTGCTGTTTTGATTATAATAATTGCTTATAAACTATTAACAAATTTAAATCAAGTTCGGAAGAAAGATATTTTAATACTCGTATATTTCAATAAATTTTATTTATTTTTTTCTGTTAATACAAATTCAAATAAAAATAAATTGATTTATTTTATGATGGAAATATTGAGCTGGGAATGACAGCACATTGACCCTATTTGTATTCAATAGTGGGATTTTTTTATTCAAATAAATCAGTATAAAATAGAAAATTTTATAATTTTATACCCTTATCATGATTCTCGAATCGAACGTATAAGTAGACGAATTCGCCGTCATGTGATCATGATTAGCGAAGCGAATGAAATACGTTCGACAATTTGGCGAATGAAAAATTTAAGTGACAACCGTAAAACAAAAATAGAAAAAAAATATTTTGTTGTTTTTCGAGTAAAAATGGAGGGGAGGGTAAATTTTAAAAAAAAATGTGAGAATATTATTCACAAAATTTATGAATAATATAATAATATGATATTATTTGCAGCTATAAAAAAAAATTTGATAAGCTGGTGCAATTGAGAGAATAATCATTAGGCTTGTGGGAACAGCAAATTTGAATAAAAGTACATTAAAAGTGTTTTGGAATCGATTTGCAACCGTATTAAATGTATTACTTACTTACTTAGGTGGCCAACAGGCCATGTAGATCCTGGGCCTGACTCATCAACATCCTCCATTTTTGCCGGTCACGGGCGGATTCTCTCCAGTTGAAGATTCGAAATTGCTTTAAATCCGCCGATATTTCGTCTCTCCAATGAAGGTTTGGTCTGCCCCGACGTCTTGTACCTTCGGGTCTGGAATCGAAGATTCTCTTGGCTGGAGCATTTTCGTCCATCCGTTCTAGGTGTCCGAGCCACTGTAGTATCTAGTATTAAATGTATTAGGATCTTCAAAACGTGAATTCAAAGAGTGGAATAAATCATTGTTTATTTGTTTATTCGTCTATGTACTGCGTGTTGATAATAATATGATTACAGGTATTGCAAAAAATATATATAAAAACAACAGGCGTAGGAACAAGCTGTCGATGCTCTGTTGAGCAAAGAACAAAGTCCAGAAAATCCAAATTAATCTAGAGCGCCGTTCTAAGTGTTGTTACAAATTCAAATACACTTGAAGAAACCTAAAATGAAAAATAGCAGTAAATATATCCGAAACAATCGAACTCTGAATTATTGCCAGTGATAATTTCCTTCATCGTATTGCACAGACTAATGTTACTATTGGTAATATATTCCATTTGTTCTAATTTAAGGCTTCGATTTATGTTTCAATGAATTTAAAATATAAAATAATGCATCTTTATTCAACTGAAAGTTTTTTTATTAATCTAAATATGCTTGTCAAAATATTTAATTTTCAAGTGTTAGGTTAGCAACGACTTTTCCACAGCGAATAAATTTATTCGCGCATCATGATCACATTTACGTGAACGTTCGACTAGCATATTCGCTTCGACTCATATTCGATTCGAGAATCATGATAAGGGTATTAATCTTTAAAAAGCCATTTACTTATAATTTCAAATAAAATTATATTATATTGAAATTGTTTTTAAAAAAATAATAATTTTATTTAATTTTTTATTTTTTAATTTAATACAAATTTTTTTTTTAATTATTATATATTTTTCTCTTTAATTTTCAGATATTTACGAGCAAATACAGTTCGATATCAAACCGATTCCTGTGATGGATATTGTATATTAAATCATTATTGTGCAATAACACGAGTTGATTATCTAGAATTTCGACAATGTCTTGAAAAAGAACAAAGTGCTCTAAGATCAAGTTCAAGTGGTAGAATAAGAGCTACAACATCACCATTAATAATATATTTAATGTCAATCATTTTAATATTTATTAAATCAACATCAAGACAATTACTATTAAATTGTTTATTTTTAAGTATAATTAAATTAACAGAAATAATTATTTTTATATTAAATTTCTTTTTCAAATTACAATTCATTATTTTAGCTCTATTAAATCCAATGACATGGTATAGAAAAATAAAAATTAATTTTGCAAATTTTTTATTTAATATAATATTATTAAAAAAGTACCTTAGTTATAATTATTATTTTAATAGTAAATCAAATAATTTTTATAATTATAATAATTGTTGTTATTGTTATCAACAACAATTATTATTAATACAAAAACAATATAATAATTTAAATAAAAATAATAATAAATATATTATTAGTATTGATAATAATCATCATCGTAATATTCCAATGATTAAATTTTCAGGAAAATTTAATTTTATTGCATAACAATTACTGCAAGTGAAAAGGCATCATCAATTTAATACAATTAAATTTATAACATACCTAAATCTGTCTAAAAATTATTTTATTTATTATTATTTAGAAAATAACAACAAAACAAATAATAATAATAATAAAAATAACGATAATAATAATAATAGTAATATTAAAAATAATGATAATAAAAATAATCATATTAATAATAATAATAATAATATTAAGAGTAATAAGAATTTAATATTAAATAATAATAAAAAAAATGTATATTATATAAGTGTGGTATGCCAAAATTCTATAATTAAAATTCAAATTAATAATTTAGCTCATTTAGTTAGAATTATTAAAATTAATAATAAATTTATATTAATTTCTTCAATTATAATTTTAAATAATTTAGTTAATTTAGAAAATAAATTAATTTATAAAACTAATTTATTTTTCTATAATATAAAAAATAATTATTGTATTGGAAAATTTTTATTTCATTTTTAAGGTGCTATCATAGATAATTAATTATTGTAATATAAAATTTGTATTGCATTTAGAGCAAAATTTTTATTTTTAATTATTATTATAAATTTAATTAAGGTTTAGTACATAAATAGCTAATAATAATTTAATATTCTTTGTTGTTTATATTTTTGAGTTTAAGTTAGCATTAAATTAATTAATTTTAGATAAAAATTGAACCATTGAATTACAGATTTAAATTTAAATATAAATAAAAGCTAAAATTTTTTTTAATTATAACAGTGTTATACAAAATTGGCATCCAAAAAATATTGATTTACCTATAGAGAGATTGGAGATCAAACACAACCAACATGTTATATTATATTCTATGATAAAATTAATATCTTTAGAAAAGCATGATATATCCCAAATAGGTATCGATAAAACATATTCCCCTTCACAAGCTATATCCTAAACAGTTGTAGAGCATATATTTGGTATCGTTCTAAAAACTTTAAATTTATATTAATGTATTGTTAGCTATAATATGCTGTTCATACTACGAGAGTATAATATTTTATCGAGCCCGGATAACTAGTTATAGAAATAGGCGTTCACACTACGATTAACTAGTTTTCATTGTAGTTTAAGTATATACAAATATAATTTGTTTTAAAAGAAATTTTTTTTTGTTATTGCTTTGTAATAGAAAAATAATATAAACAAAATTCCATTATACAGTTACTTCTGTTCAGTTTTTTCAAGTCTTTCTCTTCGTTTTGACACAGAATTATTCACAATCTAATAATATACAATGAAAATTTCGGCAAGAATTGTTAAAAAAAATAACACTGTAATCGAAAAAATTTATTAACTAATTTTCAAAAGCAACCTTTTTAGTTTTCGTATTTGTACATACAAAATTTCTTCTAGTTATAACACCTTACATAACTATAGTTAATCCCTGATAACATGTTATAGAACGTAGTGTGAACTGGATATTAGTCATATTATATTCAGAAGAGCGTCTAAAGATCCTTATGGAGAAATTTCTCTTATTAATTTTAAATATAATATTTAATTTATATTAAGGTTTCGTTAAAATTTTTTTTTTTTTCGGAAATAAGTGCTATTAGGTCAAAACGGGTTTTCTGTAATGATATTCTTTCTATTCCAGTTTCTATTACTATTTGACACCCGGAACATAATTTGATTAATATACATTAGTTTTTCGTTCAGAATTAGGACAGCCATGTTTCTCATTCATTAAAGTATAAAATTATCGATCTTTATAATGCTAAATTATAAAAATAACGATATTTTGTTAATGAGAATTTACAAAATTATAGAAGGTTATAAAAATGCTATATTTAAAAAATATCTCCAAATTTGTTATTTTTAACCGAACGCTTAATATGTGATTCGAACTCATATATACAAAAATTGTTTCGGAATTGGGATTTAGGAATATACATTTCGTATAAGTTAGACAATCTGCTGGTAATATCGTAATATATTAAAAAACCCACGATTAACTTTAATAATAATATGAGAAAATAAAATTAATATAAAAAAAAATTATTCATTATAAAATTATCAAAAATAAAATCCAAAGGCCTACAATTTATAATGTATTCATATAATAAATGCCAGAATCATTTCATAATATAGTACAATAATAATAATAACAATAATAAAAATAATGGAATTCGACATGCAAAAATTTATGCTCTTTTTTTCATTTACTCATATTATAATCATAAAAGTTTACTTAACGATAAATTTTAAAGTAAATATTTTACAGGACAATAATAAAAACAACAACAAGAAAAAATAAAATAAAAAAAGAGTTAAAAAATGTATTACACCTTTCTTTTATATCATAATATTGTAGTATAGTAAAGTCGACGTCAACCACATAAATAGCCTGGAATCAATTTCATGCCAATTCAAAATTTAACCCCAAAAGTTTGAATACTGAAAATATTTTTTTCTCTGACTTTATGATGATCGTCTTTCTACCGTTTTAATGGTTAATAACGAATAATGACTTGTATATACACACACACACACACGTTATGTACATATGTATCTCTACGACATCGTTATTATTATTGTTATGATGTGTTATTTTCATATTTACTTTATTTTCCCCTCGTTTTTTTACATTTTTAATGAATGTAAATTGGGTGTATGCCACGGTGAGTTTATGCAACGAATAAATTCAAAATGAATCAAACAAAAACAAAAATTTGTTTTTTTTTTATTATAATCACGAAGGCTCATAATATTCAGTTTCAAAATAAAAAAAAAAAAACAAATAACAAATTTAAAGTTATAATCGTGTAAAAAGTTAGGAAACAAAAAATCTTACACATCTTTTGAATGCATAAATTGTAAAGTGTAATAATAGCTCTGTGTTGAAGATTGAAAAAAAAAAAAAAATCTGCTTTCATATAAGTACGTAACTTTGATATGCAATTTTTATTTGATTTTAAAAAAAGTTATCTTTTTAATTTAATTTTTATTCTTAACTAGCTAGTAGCTACATATATTATAATTTTATACATTTATTTACCTACGTTCGTTTTTTTACATAGTTTTGTTTTAATCCATTCAATTTAGTTTCTATATATTTAGCTACATCAAAAAAATGAAAACGATAATAATTGTGTAGTGCGTTAAGACTCTGGAGCTGAACAAGAAAATGTCAAAACGAATAATTATATTATTTACCCGCACGACATTGTCAAACAAAGCTTAAAGTTGTAGATATTCGTGGTAACATGAAATGAAAGCTAACCATGCTTCCATTTTCGCATTTAGAATATATACAAATGCATTATAAATTTTAATTTATTTTTATTTCTACGAATTGGTGTTCCAAAAAATTTTTTGAATTATTTATGATTCAATTTTTTAAAATCTGAAGTTTCTAGATTTTGGTACATAACAATTATATAAGTTTTTACCACTAAACGTAGATTCCACTCACTATTCACAATTACTTCCGAAAGAATCCGAAAAGCAGCCCATAATACAAATTATGATATTTTAGCAGTACGAGTATTCCGTGTATTACGCATATGTGATTTAATCGTGAAATTGTTAAGATTCAGGTTGACAAATTTTAAACTAAGTGTGTGAACTTTGGAGCAATAATTTGATTCATCGGTAAAGAATCAACATTATAGCACTTTTATAACGTTTGTGTTTACAGTTTCATACAGTTATAATATCCTATAGATGATTTCGGATGTATTTTAAAAATGTAAGCGAATCTGTAAATTTTTTGTAATAACAAAATGGTTACAAAAATATAATCGAATAACCAAACTATTCACATATTCTCGTATATTCTCTATATTCGATATTATAATACATATAATAGTCGTAGATGATAGTAATACTGTAACAGAATTAAACAATGACCGTAAATGCATAAAAATAACTTCATATATACCTACACATTTAAAACAAAATTCCATTATACAGTTACTTCTGTTCAGTTTTTTCAAGTCTTTCTCTTCGTTTTGACACAGAATTATTCACAATCTAATAAACATTTTCGTATATAAAAGTAGCACCCCATAACGATATTAAAAGAATATTGTTTTTGTTGTTGACTATTCCCTCTTTTATTTACTTCTTTTAATTTTTTTTTTTGTAAATTACAAAAAAAAATAAACCGTTATGGTTATAACGGAATCAATTTAACTCTTTTTTTTATTTTTTCGTTCTCTTCATTTCTACAGGTTTTTTGTTATCATTTCGGAATGGTCCTCTTTATGTTACTCGTATCCTTAATGAAAAAAACCAAGAAAAATAAAAAAAATAAATTGGTAGCTACAGGAAATAATTATATTACCTTATAATATTATGAGAATAAAAAAATCGAAAAGAAAGAAGGACTATAAAAGTATAGAAAAAACTAAAACGTGAAGAAAATAAATTTTATAAAGAGAAAAAATAATAGAATAAAAAACAGAGTACAAAATGCAGAGTCAATGAAAAAATAATGAAAAAATATAAAAACAAAAATCAACTGTACATTAAGATAATGTTAAAAAAAATACCGTTATAGTTTTTTTAATATTATGTATATAATATTAATAGTATTATGTATATAAATGTAGATTGAAATATTAATATTATGGTAACAAATTACCAATTTATATAAAATATATTAATTCCATACATAATTATCGTGAGAAGTAAATAATAAGAATGTATGAACATGAGTAATTTTTTTTATAATAACAAGGTAGGTAGATAATATATATATTAAAAAATTACTTTTGGGAACATTAATACATATAATATTATTTTATATAAAATATATTAAAAATATGTAAATTATTTAAATATCTAGTAAAATAAAATTTTAATAAAAAAGTTGCATATATTTGCTTCATTAAAAGGGAAAAAAATTATGTTATTTGATCATATATACAAGTTTAATACCCTGACTTTAATTAAAAATATATTTTTTTATTCAATCAACAAAGTTTGCAATATTTTTAATACTTTTTTTTTTGTAAATTAAACATCTTTTTCTTTTTCACGTCTTTTAAAATTCACAGATTCACTTTCTATTTGAATGCATTTAATTCCATCGTTAAGTCCTTTTATATAGTTTGGTATAATTTATCAGAATCACTGTAGGTATATTTTTTAATAAAAGAAAATAATTTTACAATTTCAATGATTATTTTATTTGTTTTATACATACTCAAACTCAACACATTTTACCTTATAAATATTACTATTGTATATATAGTTGCTTAAATTTATCAATAAAGAATTAATTCAAAATTGCTATTACTGACATTGATGGAAATTACTTATATCATGTAAAACAAAAAAGCAATGAAATTAAAATCGAAATTTTGGTAGAGATTATTATAAAATGTAGAATGTAAGTATAATACTTTATACTTACTTCTGATCCACTTTTAGTAAATCATGTTGAGGCATAAGACAGGAATAAATTTCTTCAACAGTGCACAACCTATACGTGATAAACTTTATGTGCAACCTTATTTCCCTTTCCGATCCAACTTTAAATCAAATATGAATACACTAATACCTCGCTTTGCGACGATAATTGGTTCCCAAAAAATTCGTCGCAATCAAAACGTCGCAATTCGAGAAAACTTTTTGTATGGAATGGCACTGAAATATTAAAGATACGTTCCAGTTCTAAATCAAAGAATTTTTAAGTTTTTTATAAATTTATTTATTAATACAAAAAATTAAAGCAAAACAATTAAAGGAATCATTAAAATTAAAATAAAAACTTAACATAATTCAGTCCTACTTTCTCGAATTTAAACAAAAAATTCATTCAAATTAAAATAAAACGTAACTCAATAGTTTTTTTTAAATAAAAAAAAATTATTTCTCGAAAAAAATGCATTCATTAAATTAAAACAAATTTAAAACAAATTAAAATAACATTCATACAAATTAAAAAAAAACGTAACAATTCAATAGATTTCCGAAATTAAAAAACAAATTCATTAAAATTGAAAGTTTACGAAGAATCAGAATCTAGCGTTATAGGGGATTCTATATCGGATGACGTTGTTGGATGTGTAGACGTAGATGCTAATGGCTGCAAATATTTTTCCAAAATTTGCTGGATCGTTTTCTTTTTTTGTTGCAAATAAATCTCCTTGTAGCAACTTACGCAATCAGTTAAGGACCGTACAAGTTTTGAACTTCTTTCTTCATCAGGGTCATTTTGTGTAAAAATGGAAGCTGCTTCGTCAAGTAGGGCCATAGCTTTACTAATTTGTTTTGAAGTAAGGATTTTTGTTTCAGGAGTTTCAATTAAATCTTCTGATAGTTTGTCTTTATACGCCAATTCAATATCCAAATCTATCAAATCACTATTGCTCATGTCTTCATTCTGTGTTGTCTGTGCTCTTTCACGCAATCTTCGTCTATTCCTTCAAATTCTTTTTCCTTTGCCAGATTTACAATTTCAGTACAAACTGCAGATGTGTCATCAACATCTGCAATATGACTAGAGTCAAGATTTTTATGAACACATTCTGGCCATATTTTCCGCCATACACCATTCATACAAGAGGGTGTAACTTCATTCCACGATTCTGAAATGTTGTTGATTGCATCCAGTACGTTAAATGTTTTCCAAAATTCTGGAATTGTGCTATTTTTTTCAGAATCATCAATAACGTTTATAAGCTGTTTGAATGTTCTTCGAAGATAGTAGCTTTTAAACGTTGAAATTACCCCTTGATCCATTGGTTGGATAAGTGGAGTGGTGTTTGGTGGCATAAATAAAAATTTCAAATTGTCTGCCAAGTCATCAATGTAAATAGGATGACTGGGAGCATTATCCATGATGATCAAAGCTTTAAAATCCAAGTTTTCTTTAGAGCAATAGGATCTTATTTCATGAATAGCACATTCACAAACCCTGTTTTTAAACATTTCATACGTCATCCACGCTTTACGGTACGAGAAGATCTTTATGTACGAGAAGATCTTTTTTATTAACGCATTTCATTGCTCTCGGGTTTTCTGAAGTGTAAATAAGAAATGGTTTGAATTTGAAATCTCCTTCAGCGTTTCCGCCCAGCAGAAGAGTGAGCCTATTTTTGCTTGGCTTACGTCCTGAAACAGATTTTTCTGCTTTAGAAATATAAGTTCTGCTCGGGAGCCTTTACCAAAACAATCCCGTCTCGTCAACGTTGAAAACTTGCTTAGAAGTAAGTCCTTCACTATGGATAATGACTTTTAAAACATATCGGCACTAGCTGCTTCACCTTTTAGTTTTACATTATGAAGGTTGTATCGTGCTTTAAATCTTTCGAACCAGCCTTGACTCGCTGAAAACTTTGGTTGCCTTTCATCAGCGTTCTCGTCCTCCATATTATTTGACAATGATTGTTTTTCAATATCTTCATACAACTTCTTTGCTTTTTCTTGAATTGTGCTCTTACTTAGTGGAACTTTGTCATGAACCTGTTTTTCAATCCATATAGAAAGTAAGGTTTCCATTTTCACTAAAAGAAAGTCTCTTGTGCGTGTTATTTTTTTTGTATCTGAGACAGAAACAGCTGCTGCAATTTTTTAATTTGACTGCCGTCACGATCTCTTATTGTTTTTACAGTTGATTCTGATAGACCAAGTGCTTTAGCTATATTAACAGGTCGTTCTCCTGCTTCAAAACGCCTTAAAATTTTTAATTTGGTTTCCAGGGTTATTGCCTTTCTCGATTTCTTTTTTTCAACTTTTCCACTCATGATTATTATGCTTCTGATTAAAAAAAATTAGGGTTACCAATTGAAGCTAAAAAAATATGTAATTTCAACTTACGAAATAAGACTCCAAAATAAAAGATTTGTTTAAATTTTATTTTTCGGTAACTACAAAAAACTTTAAAAGACACACTTTTCGTTTCAAGAACTTTTATCAAATTGAAAACAAAATGCAAATTTCTTACGTATAATTGTTAACGAAAATCAAAATATGTGATTTCCCTTTTTATATATTGCCTTTACCGCGTTGACAATGTTAATACTACACACAGCCATACAATTTTCTTTTTCGTCGCAAGGTGAAATTTTTTACGTCGCAAAGTGAAACTATGCAAAAAATTTTTTGCGACGCAATATGAAATGTCACAAAGTGAAACGTCGCAAAGCGAGGTATACCTGTATTTGGTGTTTTTATACGGCGATCATCCTTTCGATTCCCATTAAATACTTGCCTTGCGATTTCATTTATTTCCTTTCTAAGCATATGTTTGATTCACCGTCATTTTCAGTTTCGTACCTCATTTGGCTGCCACAAAAGATGATTAAAATTCGTACGTGTGCTCAGCGATTAATATGAAACAGTTAATATATGCCTCAGGAGTTTTTAATAATAATAATTTTGGTGATTTTATAAGTCGCGTAAGTATTTATAAAACAAATTTTAGGATTTCTAATTCGAAATAGGCTACATCATTGTATTTTTTCAAGATCGAACTAGTTAAGTATAGAGATTTATAATTTTTTACTTATTGTCTTACTAGGATGAATAATAGTTTCAAAATTTAGCCTAATTCCATCATAAAACTACTAGAATATAATTTATTCAAAAATAAAGAGTTTTTTTTAATATAAAAAATACAAATTTAATTAATTGATAAATTTTTTGCTTTTTGTTTTTCAATATTTATTATATTTACTTCCTATGTATTTCGTACAATAAATTTAAAAAAATAAAGGTTATATTATAGAAATTATAATAAGTATATAAAAATAATATTAACATAATATAATATAGAGATAAATTTTCATAGGTTATATCTCTTTTTCCAATTCAATTATAAAAATTCGTGTTTGACACACATCATAAATTTTTTTCAAAAAATATTAATTATAAATATTGTAATAAATTTTTAATTATTTTTCATGCCGCTCAATTAGATTGACAGAATATATTAAATAACATTGTTGCATTGTCATTATATTAATAAATATATAATTAATCAATAATAATATATTTTATTATTAAAAAAAAAAAAAAACAAAGTTAATTTTAATAAATAAGGAAAAGAAAATATTTTCGAAAATATTTCAACAAATAGCTAATATAAATTAATTATTGAAAATCAAAATTAATAATCAATAATTATTATTTCCTTACAACAATGTATAATACTTATATATATAATTACATTTATTGACATTTTTTATTTTTTACATATTGATATTTATTATAAGTATGCATTATATTTTCAACAACTTAATGAACAATTTTTATGTTAATGTTATAATTTTTTCTTTATTAAATTATAATTAAAATTAATAATTTTCTTTTGATTTTTCTTTTAAACTTAAAAATACAAAAGTAATTAATGAAAAATTATTAGCTTTGGAAAACGAGCATAATATAATAAATTTTTAGAAAGGTATCAATTATAAATATATATATATACATATATATAATATATATATATATGTGTAGTGTATATACATAAAATAATCGAAAACTTAATAAAAAAATATTTATTTTAAATTAATTTAAATAACAATAATTGAATTGTTCAATAATAATTGTTCTAAACAATAATTCGGTAGAATAATATAAAAAAACTAGAGAATCCCCTGTGCAATTGCACAGAAGTAGTTTTTTCAAACACAATTTTATATAAAAAGAAATATTTGTTTTGGTATAATTGTTGTTGTTTTCAGAATCGCTTGATTATTGAATATATATATATACATATATATATATAATGAAATTAAAATATAAAACCTAATACTAATACGACGAAAATAACACTAATTTCAATATAACTTAACACAATAAAACCTCATTGCTCTCAGTAGATCGATGTATTTTAATTCGTTTATAGTCAAAAACGTTTGTAGTCACAGTTCTGTTATAGGAATAGTCAACAATTTGTTTGAAAGAAAGTAATAAATTTCACAAGTTCATACAATCGATGTCGTTTTATAAGTCACATTATATAACCGCAATTTTTTAATAAAACAGTCAAAAGTGAATTATTTTATTAAAAAACTGATTTATATATTGTCTTTTTTATGTTCTTTATTACAAATATGTATATTTTGTGATTACATAACAGAATTGCTATTTATGAATTAAATAAAGTTTAAAATTCTTATACGAAAGGAATTTTATTGAATTTGATTTTGTTTATAAAGATGCAATTTTTTTCTGACTACGCCTGTAGTCACAAAACGGTTATAATCAGAAATATTACTGAAATTTAGCGAATGACTATAACCGTATTTTACTGCATATATTTTTTTTAATGATAGCAGAACCAAATGAACTAACATTTATTATACATATATAACAGTTATCATCTGATCTGATTTTTGCTTTTCTGTTTTGTTTTCAATTTTTGTTTGTGTTTTTGTTTTTGTACTTTTTTCTATAAGTTTGTGTGTTTATTTAAAATGCCAGAATTTTTATGAAGCCTTTTTAAAAATTGCCCGTAATTGAGATGGCGTTCCAACTTTGATATAACCATCACTATTTGGTGTAACTATTTTAAATGTTTTAAGTATTCAGCAAAAAGAACTTGCTAAAATTTTAATATTTTTGTGGTGTAAATAATTTAATATTCAATTATATTGTGGGTTGCAACGATTTCATAAATTAATTATTAATAATATGAATTTATATTGATTAACGACTGGCAGTTGTTAAAAAATTAATAAAAACATTTTGATTATTTTTTTTAGATTTAGATGAAAATTTTGGAGTATTGCAATTTGATATTGTGTAGTATATGTTAGTTGATTATGCGTACATCCTTAAAAGTACCTAACTCGAATTAAGCTATGTAATTTTTTGTCCTAGCTATGTAATTTTTTGTTGTTATTGTTTGTTTTGTTATTATTTCCATCGAAATAGTTAATCAGGTCTCAAATATTACACCCTGCATATCTCTTATATTCTTTGGAAAGTCCTTCTCTTCAATTATATATTAAAGCCTTTCCTTAGTAAAAGCTGGTGTGACTGCAAATAAAATGTTCAAAAGTTTCTCTCTCTCGAGTTTCAGGTTTCAAAAGTTTCTCTCTACATAGCTGTAACATAGTTATGTAGACATCAGAGTTGTTCATTTTTCAGTACCAGTAAAAAACCGGTATTGTACACTTACTGGAAAATTTTTCAAGTACCAGTACAAGTATAATTTACTGGTACTTAAAATTACCAGTAACCAGTAAAAATACTGGTACTGGTACTTGAAAATATTTTACTGGTACTGGTACTGTTGGGTGAAATACTAGAATATGAACAACTCTGGTAGACATATTCGTTCTTTATTTTTAATAGCAGTGTAGACAATACATGCTCTTTATTTAGCTAAATTAATTTTTCTTTTTCATTCAGCATTTTCTTAGCATTTCCAAATTTTATTCCAATTTAGGTCGTGAAAACTGATTTGATAAAAATATCTTCATCTTCTAACGCAGTTTTAATTTCTAAAAATTAACCGTTTTATCATTTAGTACTGTTGCAATATATTTTCGATCTTCTAGTTGTTATTTTCTTGAGGCTTCAAATAATCTTATTATTTTACGGTAGTTTTTTTGATTTTGAATCTATAATTATAATAGACAAGCATTTAAGGACCTGCGCAGTAAATACCTGCTCGTTTTATCTCTCTTCTTCTTAACGAACTCTTGATATATAAATATGTTGTATATACTATACCAGCATAAATGCAAATTCGGTTCTATGTATTTTTATAAAAAATCTATGCATACAGTTTTATTATTCCCCAAATACATTTTATGTATTATGTGAGCTCTTATTGAATTAAAAAATAAAAACAAACAAATCAATTATTATTATTGCTTACATTTTACCGTGTTAATTTGTTTTACCGGTTTTTTATTAATTCTCTTAATTATAAATTATTCAAAAACCAATTGTACAAATCAAGACATAATACTCTATGAGTAGGAAAGTTTGGAAAATAAAGTAAAAATTTTGGAATATAAAGCAAAAATTATTTTAGTGGAAGCTAGTAACAGAATAAATTTAATACAACAATCCAAGAAAAGTTTTAAGAAATTTAATTCCAATGAATTTTAATAAAACTAAACGATTACATTTCTATCTTACAACTTCTTTAAAATAAATTTAAATAACAACAATATTTTTGATAACGACAGAAAAGCTGACAAGATAAATATGTGTTTATCCATTATGTTGATTTTATTTTTTATAATAAAAAAATTGTTATTTATACTTCTATTTATTTTTTTATCTAACTGTCTCAATTTATTGCTTTATATACTTTGATCATTTTTGTAGTAATCATATATTTTTTATTCAAAAATATGTATAATTACCTCTTCAATTACAAAATTAATAGTAATTTTATCCATTAAATGCCACTTATTATAGGGAATATATCGAAACGAAACAGTATTATTAGAATATTAGGGATCTATGTTTCCTAAATAAAACTTAGATACTAATCTCCAAATTTTTATGAAAACATGAGTGGTTTCTACTTCATCGTGAGAAGTCCTCTATGTCAGTATGTAATTTAATGTTATTTTATGTTAAAATTAGTGTTAACTTAAATCATAATTACTCAACAGGGCCTCTTGTTTTAATATTATTATAGTTTCATGAATTTTTATTTTCCCAAAATATTCATATTTTGATAATTTTATTCTTCTTTCATGTTTTTTTTTTATTTTGTTATTAATATTATTACTCTTATTTCGATAGTATTTAAAAGAAAGTGATCAGAAAACTGTAATCTTCTGTCATATTGATACCATCCCAATTTCATTATTAAATTATTTTGTCTTAATGTTTTAAAATATTTAACACTATTATCCATTTAATAACAACTCAACATCTTAATAATCTAAAATAATATATGTATTATTTTAGATATATATTAAATAATATATGTATTTTTCTATTTTTGTAATTATTATATGTATTTTATTATATATCTAATATTTATATAAAATAGTTTACATCGAAATTAAAACTAATAAATCTGTAATTCAATATAATTCATTCATTTATATTTTTTTTTCATTATGGATAATAAAATTATTTTCATAAAATTATGATTGTATATTTTAGCTATTTTATTTATTTATCAAATTATTTATAATAATAGATATTTACAAATGCTAACTTTATTGCCTAGAAGGATATTAGTTAAATATTTTATTATAATAATTATGTTATTAAAAATTAAAATTAAACTGTATAATAACATATTCAATGTAATATAAAATAAATATAAAATAGTTAAAAAAAAAATAAATAAATAAATATAAAAAATTAAAATTTTAGAAATTAATTATTATAAAAAAATACCTTACTTTGTGATGTAATTAAAGTAATTTACAAAATATAGTACATAATAATTATTAGTGTAAATTATAGTTTATATAAAAATAAAAATTAATAAAAAAAATCTAGAAAAACAAAATGTATATTAGAAATAAATAAAATTAAATAAAACATTCAATATTAAAAATAAATGCATAAGAAAACAAATTCAAAAATAAGTGTAATAAAATTAAATGGAAATTTAAAAACAAAAAAATATGAATATAAAAAATAAAATAAATAACTATATTAAACAAAAAAAAATAATAAAAGAAATTTTTTTTTAGATAAATTTAAATATAATTGCATTTACTATTAATTAATAAGTAGATATTATATATTGTAATTAAAATTAAGTAATGAAATTGAAAAGTCTAAAAGAATACTGTGTACAGAATGTGACTGAAAAAAATGTGTACAATAAAATAAAAATTTACTGCAGCAAAAAATGTGACCAGCGATATTTCAGAGAATTTAAAATACGAGGTTTTATATTTAAGTACCTATATACTAGTGCTCTAATTAGAAATTTCATATTAAATTTTTAATTAATTGATAAATAAAATAAAGTAATTTTTTTTAATAACTTCGTGCTGCAGCACTTATTTTACATCTGTAGAAAATCAATATCATTTAATTATGTATATTGTATATAATATTGCCGAAATTTAACGGAATCAAGACAGGTACAACCAAGAGAGTGCCATGATTTTGCAAATCGATACGTTTTTTTAAATTACTGCATATTTATCGCGTGTGTGAACTATATGTTTGACTATAAATACAATTTTTCGTTTTGTAAGTAATTTGCCGGTTTAGAATAAAATACCGCTCCATTTAATATGCAAAATGATTATTCTGTAATAAAATATGATAATTCATTGTTGCAATATTATAGTAAATAAATACAATTAAAAAAAATAAATCATACTTGTTTGTCAAAAGAAAAACTTAGCTTGTATTTAGTTTGAGGTTTTAAAGATTTTCCGAGCATGAAATTAAGTAATTTCGTTTTAGAGCCAAATTATGACTAATAATGTAATTCTTTGACTGAATCATATTTTCATAAAATTAGAGTTTCAACACTCAGTATAATTTACCATAATAAAAAACATTTTCAATTTCAGAATTGACCTAAATAAAAGGCCTAGCTAAAGTCGGGAAAATTCTTCTATAAGTAAATATTTTCATTTTAATGTTATGCAATTTTGGAATGATATTTTATAACAAATATTTTTATAATGGGATAACATTTTTACCTTTCTGAAATTAATATTTTATTGTACAGCTACGGAAAAATTGAAAATATTTAAATGAAAAACACAAAAAACTAATACTGATTTTCTATTAAGTCCAAAATTTGCAGAAATGTCTAGGAAATATTTCAAATTAGAATTATTTGTTTTAATACTAATTATTTATTTAATTTTAATATTTTCAATTATTTTAGTGGAAATGAATTGATTTAGTCTCAAAATGTACATAGTCTTAACATAAATCGAATCGAATAAAATGGAAAAATAATAATAATGAATTAATATACAAAAAAATTAATTTATATTAAAATAAAAAAAGAGATTGAAATAACATATTTAAATTAAAATTTATGAAAAAGAATTAAAGAAATCGAAAATAAAATTTAAAAAAAATTTTAAAACATAAAAAACAAATATTTAATTTAATGTAAAATTTTATTGTTATAAATGTATAAAAATAATATAGTTGTTTAAGGGAAATATATATTCATATTAATTTACACAACATTATTGTTTTTATTTTTGCGAAATAGATATTTATTTATTTATTTCACTTCAATCTACAGGAATAACCTTACAGATTTTGCTTACAAACTACAGTTTAAAACTAATACTTATTATTATTAATATAGTAAAATACAATTCAAATTTTGACATTTTATAATGAAAAAAATATGATGATTTTCCTTTTAAAATTTTGTCTGCTATGATGAAAATCCATTATAGAATGGTATTTATTATATAATCTTTGTGAATTAACGATGTGTTCCGAAAATCCATAGTTCATCCTATGAGAATCTAAATAAAGAAAATTTCTATCACGAATAGTATAAAATGGTACATAGATATTATATAAATTTAAAATAAAAGGACAGTTTATTTTAGCTGACAAAATGTCATACGAGAAGATTACATCGACCACATTTCGCCTAGCTTCAAGTGTTGAAATATCTATGAGTTGGCATTTAGCTAGATAACTCGTTGTATAGGGTCGCCAATTGAACTTACGAAGACAGAATTTGATCATATTCTTTTGAACCGATTCAATTCTTTTTATATGCCTAGCGTAAAACGGCATCCAATTAGGAGAGGCATATTCAAGGTGAGGACGAACAAGAGAAGTATATAATGATTTAAACGTATAAGGATCAGTAGAATTTATGGAATTTCGTTTAATAAAACCTAGCATAGAGAAAGCTTTTGCTGTTATGAAATCTATATGAGGATTAAATGTTAATTTGCTGTCAAGAATTACTCCGAGATCTTTAACCTCACTAACATGTTCTATAACAGAATCATGAAATTTGTAATTATATTGAATGAAATTTCTGTTTCTGTAAAAGGACATACACTTACATTTTTTGATGTTTAAGTCAAAACCATTTTCAATGCACCAGGAATGAAATGTATCTAAATCTTTTTGTAGGGCTAGACAATCATCATTTGATCTAATGATAGAGAATAATTTGGTGTCATCAACATATGAAAGAGTTGAATTTTTAATTTTACAATCAACATCATTCATGTAAAGCAAAAATAACAGTGGATCCATATGGGTACCTTGAGGAAAACCAGAGGTGGCTTCAAATATGGAAGATTTTTTATTTGAAATCGTAACGGAAAGTTTACGGCCAATTAAGTAGGATTGTAACCATGTAAGCATTTTTCCATGAATTCGTAGTAATTCAATTTTAAATAGAAGTTTAAAGTGGTGTACTTTATCAAATGCCTTCGATATGTCTGTGAAAATGCTATCAACTTGATAACCCTTTTCAACTGAATTAATGGTTTTATGTAGAAAAATAGATAGATTAGTAGTTGTAGATCTACCTTGAATAAAACCATGTTGATTTGGAGATATGTTTTCCTTGATTAGAAAATAAATTTTGTCTGTGACAATAGCTTCAAAAAGTTTGGGGATTGCAGATGGTTTTTACGATAATTTTCAACTAAAATTCTTGATCCAGATTTAAAGATGGGAACAATATTAGAGTATTTCCAGTCATTTAGGAAAGCACCATCATTTAACGATCTGCTAAAGATTTTACAAAGCGGTTCAGTAATGCTTAAAATATATTTTTTTAAAATTAAATTTGGAATACCATCTGGACCAGCGCTTAAATTTAGATCAAGAGATTCGATCTTATTGTAAATATCATCATAAGAAAGAGACATAGAATCTAGATCTAGTAGTTGACCATGTGTATTTAATAGTGAAACTACTGGTGTTGAGGGATTTTCAAAGACTGATTCAAAATATTGTGCAAATAAATTACATGTAGAGTCTAAGTCAGTAGCTGTATTGCCATTGAAAGAAATACCCTGTGGAAATCCAGAAGAACGCCTACGAATATTAATAAATTTCCAAAAATGTTTGCTATTGAATTTAATATTATACTCATCCATCAGTCAATTCCTGTTTAAAGAATGCTTACCCAACGTTGTGTTGCTAACGATATTTTATGTAATAATGTTCGAAAATTCGAATAAAATTCGAATAATCCTGCTATGAATGAACATTTTTTAAACAACAGTTCTATTTCACTAATTATACTAATTTTTATAATATTAATTTTTACTATTTATATTTTGTTTTCCTTAAGTAATTTCGATTGTAGTCACACTAATATGTTGTTCATACTATGCTATATAACAAGTTATCAGCGAATCTAGTTATACAAGATGTTAAACTAGAAATTTTATATAACAACTCTAGCCAAAGAAATATTGTTAATGCCATATTGATGTGAAATAATTTGTTTATTTATCTTTTAAATACTAAGAAGGATAAAGATAAAATTTTCATTTTTCTATTATAAAGCAACAACAAAAAAATATTTAAAAAAGAAAATATTTACATAGATTTAAAAGTCAAATGAAAAGGTAGGTAGTTTTCCGTACTGTGTCTATTTTCTATAACTAGTTATCCCAGCTCGATAACATGTTATACACTCGTAGTGTGAACAGCATATAATTTCTACTTTTTAAAACTGCAAACAAAAAATAATACAAAAAAAACGAAATATGTTTTTAAATAATTTGTAATTTAAAAACTTTTCCAGGGACTAGTCATCTTCGTCCTTCCTTCAGAGCATTACAATTTCTCATACCTTTCTAAGGTTAAATAAAATTAGTATAAAATACAAGTTTTTCTGATTACCATTTATCAAATTTTTTAGTTAATTATTAGTTTCTAGCAAGATCGATCTTAACTTATCTTTCGATGATAGAAAATATTTTATTATCGAAATAATCAACACTTTTTTTTTTAAACTCTTTGACATTATTACCTACAGATGAATTGATTCAGTTTGAATGCAAAATATGTCATCCATTTTTGAGGGGAAAAGAAACACGAAATAAAACACTACTAAATCTGATATTTGGTAAAATTCGGACTGATTCTTTTAGCAGCCATACAACTCTTAACATCCATCAGGAATATTTTAAAAATCATAGATGAACTACGAATTTGTAATCAGGTACTCCATCAAAAATAAACAAACACTGTTTTTATCATTTCCCTAAATTCTAACTGCCTGGCTTGGAAGCAAATTTGTAGTGAAAGTAATTCTAATAATCTTTTTTATATAATAAAAGGCAATGTCGTGCTGCTGCTGCTGCGTTAGCGTGGCATTTTATTAGTATTACAATAATAACAAACAGAAATTATTTAGCAGAATTCATAACACAAAAATAATCACTCCCATCACATGCATTTGGAAAAAATTGTATACATAAAATTAATCTCTCTCTTTTAAAATTTCATGTTTTTTTTTTTATTTTAAAATTGTTTTCAAGAGAACGATGAATAATGTCGAAAGAAAATAACAAAAAAATTTTGTTTTGAATCAAATTTGTTTGTTCTGTTTGATTTAAGAAATAGGTTTCAATTCAAGGATATGTATATGTATATGATGACAGAATGTAGAAAATAAAAAAAAGAAAAACACGAGCGTAATTATACCAGAAATTTTTGGAAATATTTTGAATGTAGATAGTTTTGCTGCTTATTCAAAAAAGTAGATACTTTGCTTTAAAAATTCTGATATCGAATACAATTAACGAACAAGTATTAAACATTTTAGAAAAACTATAATAAGATTCAACAATTAACCCGTGTGATTTTTAAATGGCTGCTTGTCCAAGGAGAATGCTTCCACATAAACTTAATTTGAAAGTTGAAGTTATAATAATATTACTTAGTAACCTAAATACCAAACGTGGTCTCTGCAATGGAAGCCGGTTAGCAGTCAAAAATTTGAAATCAAACTTAATAATCGCAGAAGTCCTAATCGGTACAGCTATAAGGGAAACAATTTATACCCAGAATATATTTATCTCCAACTACCACAGAATTGTCATTTATTCTCAGACTTTGACTATTCACCGTTAAATTAGCCTTTTTTATTATCATAAATAGGACACAAGGTTAGACATTACAAAAAGTAGGAGTTGAGAAAGAAAACAATTCTGTATAGTTTTTGTAACTATACCTTAAAGAATTTTGGTTTTTTAGTCAAATAAATTTGTTGAATGTGTTGAAAAAATACATGTATACCAACCAAATTTATAAGTATAAGATTTAGAAACATTGGATATAAAGAAATGGCAATATCCAATTACTAATCTATATGGATAAAACATTATAGTTTAACAAATATTGTTCTTTTTGGAATTAAGTTGCACACTCTAAATAAATAATAAAAATATTCAAAGAATTTTTTATTTCTTTATTTATCTTGACTTATAAAATTTACACGATAAATAATCAAAAATCAATTTTTTGTTACAATTTTCAGCACATGGTTTTTTTTTTTTAATTTGTTGTAAAGTTTTGCACTACACAAAAAGACTTATATAATATTTGAGTACGTTTATTAATACCATTTTTTTTTTTGCAGTGTCTTAAAACATTTTTTTTATTTACCACTGTCATATGACAGACCTTTTTGCTAGTATAATATAATTCTTAGCTCAGAACTCACTAAGGGGTAGAAAAGGAAGAATTTTTTTAAGACTTAAATGGCTAAATGGCCAATACAGTCTGTATCGGCAATAGATCTTGAAGATGACAAAAAAGATAAACATTTTTTATTTTTATCAATTTATTAAATTAGTTCAATTAATTACTCGTATTACATGATCGACCATTATTCAACGACTACTCAAAAAGTAAAAATATATTATATAAAGTACTAAACAAGTAATAAGTATACATATATAATTTTCGAAATGTAATTATAGAGTTTTTAACTGTTTAATATTTCTTGTATTTTATATTTCTTTTATTTAATCTAATTAAATGTACGAGTCAGTTGACAGTATTGTGGTCGTATTATTTTAAGAATTGATTTTAAAACTAATAATTGAAATTCAAATTAACTTAAACATAATTACAAATTACAAACTTAAGTAAATTTATTTAATATTTTTGACAAACAAATTTAGCCATTTAGCGTAACACAATCATCAAAGAGAATGAAGCGGTTAGCTCACCAACAAGGATTTTACAAGGTTGATAACATTTTTGTGTCTCCAAAATACAGATCAAGTCCTACTTTACTAAATTTTTCTTCAAGTTTTCCTTCATCCAATAAAAATTTAAACTCATTAAATATAATTAAATTGCATTTGAGTTCAGTATTATTTAAATAAAAACATTTACAAATAATATTAATTTTTTTTCACGCTTCACTACCTTTGAGAGCATAGGTCTTCCATAAAGTTCTTCCATCCGACTGTTCTGCGCTACGTATTTAATTCTACTCCATGTTCTATTATTATTCTCAATTTCTTTATGAACTGATTTGCGCCATGGTTGCCGCAGTTTACCTCTTCCTCTTTTACTCAACGGGTTGCAATCCAATGCCTGCCTTGCTATATTGTTCGCATTATTTCTTGTGTAATTTCTTAGACATTTTGTTTTGTTGGTGTTGATTTTGAGACCAATTTCTAATGCATTTTATTCCAAACTTTATATTTTCTCCTGCATGTTATCGTGTGTATAGGCGGGAAGGGGAATGGCGTATTATAAGTCCTCTAACATCAATATTAATAATGGATTAATAAAAACATTTTTTTTAAATAAAATAGAAGTAACAATTGAAGTTCTTGTCATATTGAATTGAAATTTATACCATAAATTATTTATTTAGTTCCTTAAAAATTTATTTTTCTCACTCACTGTTAAAATAATAATTAATTTTTTGGTTCATAATATAATATTATAATTTGTTCAAATAACCCAGAAACAAAAAACAAATATTTATTATTAAAATAATAAAAAAGAGTTAATATATCTAATAATAAAGAAAATAAAATAAAAAAAATAACAACAGAGTAATAATGTGATGTAAAGTTAAATTTAATACTGTAAATCGACTATAAAGTACTTTATTAACATTATTTTACTGTATGCAGTCACGTCACAAAATAACTGTTTAATTTCTTTACAAATTTTAATAACTCACTAGCTACATGTATAAAAATTCTATTACACTTAATAACAGTTATAATTAATGTTATTGCGCAAAATAAAATGTTACATAAACATGATGAAAGGTTAAATAAAAAAATTATAATATTAACAATTTTTAATTTGTTTTTATGATAGATTATGTAAGAACGAATGTAAGTAAGTATATTAAACTAAATTCAAATCGAAGAAAAATTTATATAAAAATACTAGCAAAAACACACGACGTTGTTTGAACCCAACAGAAAATATAAAAAATTTCAAATTTAGAAATAGTCCAATGACTTGCTTTAATGATGCGGTCAAATTAAATCTTCTTTATATACAATATTTTTTGTTTTATGTCCTGGAATTAAAATTAAAATATTTTTCTTGTTACTTGCTCTCGAGCAAGCTACATAAAATAGACCATGAGACAAGGATGGCTCTCTTAAGTCAATTCCTCCTACACTTAAAGTTTGCCATTGTGCTTTATTTATGGAAATAGCAAAGCATATTTTTATGGGAAATTGAAGCCGTTTAAATTGGAAAGAGTAGTCGAATGGTAATAATGGTATTCTAGGAATAAAAACATTACTCCAAGCAGAGCATCCTGAAACGATCTAAAGTAGAACAAGAAACTGTGTTGTGACGGAAATGATGGACGGACGGACGTGACGTGACGTCTCGTCACGTCACGTCAAATCACGTCACGTCACGTCACTTCACGTCCGTCCGTCCATCATTTCCGGCAAATAACGCAATTGACGCAATGAACCCACATGACGCAATTGATGCATATTGGAAGATTGCTATGTTAGGCAATATAACCTCCACTGGTTTATGTTTGCATCTGTAAATACTATCAAATAAACACAGAAACAAATTTTTGCGGTTTTTTTGTATTTTCAATTCCTTAAAGCAAGTAAGTAGAAACATAGGAATGCAGGATAAATAAAAAATTTATTTTAGAAAAATTGGTTCTGTTTAAAGGAAAAAAATACAAAAAGAATTTCAACTCATCACTCTAAATTTGAAATTTTAATAAAAATTGTTACAAAATTGGAATACTTTCAAAATGTGTGTTACTTCATTCTTCTATCACATAGAAAAAAATTCAGTTTTTATTTTGCATGTTCATTAGAAAAAAACAAAAACAAATCAAGTTCAAAGCAAAATAAACATACCAAAGAATATCGAACAATGTTTGATATTCTTCGCTACCTAGTAAAGGAATTTTCTTTCTTCTATATGAAAATATTAAAAGGAATATAAAATTTTACAAGGAGCAGCATTATTTTGCATTAAAGTAGTTCGTCCATTCACACTTTGTGATGGTGAGCTGTTCAAGGATTTTATACAGTTATGTGTTAATGTATAGTGAATGAAGAAAATAAAAATTCGTGTATTAAAAATAAATTAAAATAAAAAAATTTACTACAAAAAAGCAGGAAGTCTGGGGACAAAATAGGTCATAACTTTTGAAGATCTGACCGCCGTATAGTCTTTTGGGGATTATTTTGAAGAAAATTAATTTTTCTTCAATTATGTGACAAAAAAATATTTCAGGGCTTTCGATATTGAATTAAATATTATTTTTATTCCATATTTAACATTTACCTACTTGGTATTGTTTTTTTTCGCAAATTATACGTTTCATGTACCTATTTCATTACTTACTCTTTTCTTTACAGGTATGCAAATTTCATGCTAAAATTTTCAATAACTTTTTTGTAATCATTACAAGTATAGCTCTAATATAAAAAAGAATATTATTAATTTATGCTCCCAAGAAACAAATAAGTGTGAAAAAATTTCAAATTCGTTTGAGGAAAAATGATGCTTTGACGATCGAAAAAATATGCTTGAGTCCCTTATTTTAGTCTTGATACGGAAGCATGCAACATGGCTAAAAGAGAAATTATGTAATGCAAAAATTCAAAAAGAAAAAAATCCTCGTTTGTCCATTCAAATATTAGTTTCGGAGCTTTTTATATATAGAGGCGTTGGATGATTTAAAAAAAAAAATTGATTTGATTTCTAAAAAAATAATACAAATCTGCAAAAATTGAGAAATATATAAATAAAACATAAAAAATTACTGCGCATGCATTATGTTTTTTATTTGCAGACAATGAAGCCAGACTCGAAGCATTTTTTAATCTAAAATTGAAGAAAAGGAATTGAAACTGATCGTTTGGTTATTTAGTTTGTGCTACTACTTACACAGCTCTATTTTAAAGTAAATAAGTAATTTTTGAAGAATAAGACATGTTTTTCTTCCAGTTCATCAAAAATTAAATTCTGATATGCATAGATAGCTATTTGGGGAAATTAAAAATGTTAAATTAGTATTGTTTGGTTACATTTTCACTTCAATTTTAAATAAAAGAAATTTAGTGGTTGTTTGAGCATCATAAATCTAAATCTATATAAGAAAATAAATTAAGTAATCTTAAACCAAATTTTAAGACCTGTATGAACATATTGCATAATTCTTTAGCATAAATTGCATAATTCTGATTTTGGTGAAGTAATGATTCCTTGAGCTATTTGAGGAAAAAAATTGTTCCAGACAGAAGTAGCGTATTTTTATTTTATTTAGACTACGGAAAAAATTTAATGAAAAAATAATATCTAACAAATATTGCCCATTGCATCAGCTCTAAAAATATGCAAGTAGCTATAGCAATGTGTTCTCAGTACGAACAATATTTTTTTTTTCTAAAATATTTCACACGCTGTATGGCGCAGTAGGTAGTGTGCCTGTCTTTCAACCGATGGTCCCAGGTTCGATTCCCGATGAAGGCAAAAAATGCTTTATTGGTTTTTCGACCTGGTCTAGTAGCCTTTGTCATTGGGATATGATATAATATAAATGGCAAAAACTAATTGAAAGTATATATAATCTGGTATAATCTGGAAAGTATATAAAATCTGGATAATTTAAATCAAATGAAACTATTTAAGAAGGCTGAAATCTTGACAATAACAGTAGTATTCCACCCTGTATTTTGCTGACATAATTTAATAGCTTTTTGTATCACAAGGTTGCAGGATTAACTTATCTCTGTAAGGGATGTGGGGTGTTTGAAGGTGGACTAGAAATATCTTTTATGTGTTGTATCTCCATTTTAAATGTATTTCATTATAGATTTAAGTCTCTAACGAAAATTAAGAGATCACAAAATTATGTTGAGACGTGGAATATTTGAAAGCGCCTGCATCGCACTAAAAGTTAAATTAATTAGTCATTGTAGTTTAGTATTAAATTTTTGAAGGTGATACATAAAAAAAGTTTTCGGCACCTCACCAAATATTTCTGTTTCATGTAATCAATGGCTAAATCTCATGCACATAATTTAATAATTTAAATATCAAAACTTCATACTTTATAAAGAGCGGCAGTTATCGAAATTTCAATAAAAAAAAAAAAATACAAAAAATATTTTATTTTATAACACTGTAAATAAAAAATCATCTACCTTTCTATATACATTCTTATTATGTATTAATTTTCAATTTGTTTAACGTACATTTTCAACAAGTATAATAATTATTATAGAAGTACATAATTATCTACATATTAGTAGTATTCTTCAATTTACTAAAATATAATCTTAAAATTTCATTTCTTTACAGAAAAAAGTAAAGAGAAGCAAAAAAGAAATTATATGAAACTCCGCTGAGAGTGATCATTCACCGGAAGTAAATAATTTAATATACCTTAAAATATAATATTCATGTAAAATAATACATTTTATTTTATTCGTTATGTCGTATCTATACGCGATTATATCACAGTAGCTAGGTGAAAAGAAAAATAAAAATATTTTATGATGTTAATTTTCACCTCAGAAAATTAATAAGCATCCTGGATAATAACATAATGAAAATTTAAAAAAAAAGTTAAAACAAAAATCCTTTTATGTGCTCTCATACTATAGATACCATCATCTTGTTGTTGTTGTTGTTTATGTAGTATTCCACGATAAAGCACAATATTCCTGAAAAGAAATATTAATGACTATGATATAAAAATTTCTTTTAAGACATAAAATGAGTTTACCTTTAGTTGAATTTATATATACAAAAAAAACTGTGAATTCTATCTATTAGATAGAAGAGGTCGTTAATCTTAAAAGTGGATTAAGAGATACACTGTTATATTTTCTTTGAAGTTATTATCTGTTTTTTTTATTTTTCTCTCTAATACACGATGTCATCATACTACTCCCACCTACATATATGTTTTGTTTCTTGTGAATATTTAGATAGATACAATATGATAGCGCTCACTAAATTTAAGGAAGTTGGCTTAGATGATCTTATTCGATGATAAAAAATAAACGACACAAAAAATGATTGTTCAACTCAACTCGTGATTGTTTATGGTTAAGAACAGAATAGGAAATTTTTAACAATGATAAATGTTTTATTAATCTAAAATTAAAAATTTATCTTAGATTTTGGTATAAAATCTACCATACTGTGATATAATATTATTTTGTATTCTTAGAATTGATGCACTATTTTTATTATAACTTTAAAGTTGTTTTCTTAAATTAGAAGACTTTTAAATTTCAACTTTTTCAATTTCAATTAAAGCATTATTGTTTTAGATTTACAAAATTTGTTGCAAATTTTGCAAAATTTAAAAAAAATAATTTTTTTTTTTTTTTTAATTTATTTATTTAGTTTATTAACTATTTTAATTTCTTTTACAATATAATATACAGATAAAAGTTAAAATTATTTTTAATATCTTTACAAATTTCTTTTTATGTAAACTAATGTTAAACGTTTAAATCGATTTAAAGTATTTTAATTTCTTAAATAACTAAACAATTCATTAAATAACTTTAAACCGTTGTACATTAACATGTTCTTTGGTTTTTCAGTTTCTAAAAAAAGTCTAACCTAAAACTAAAAATATTTCTTAAATTATATTGGTGAATTTCATTATTATATACTAATCTGTCACATAAATACTTAAGATACTTTTTATTTTTTATTTTAAAAACTGTTACCAAGACATTAAATTTAATTTTTTGATCTACTTTTGACCACTTTAAAGCTTCTAACATAAAACTAACTGGAGTATACCTATCGACTCTTAAGATTATCTTCATCATCTTATTTTGCTTAGTTTTTTGTCTATAATTACTTCTAAGTATTTCATTTCATATCGACCATTTCTATTATTTTACCATCAATTTCAACAGCTTGTTACACTATGCTATTTAAAATCATACCTTTTGTTTTTGATACATTTAACTCTCTATCTAATTTATTCATTTTAAACCATATACTTAAATGTTTTAGATCGTCATTCATTTTCGTTATAAATTCGAATGCACTATCAGCAGTAATATACAAGAGGCCATCATCCGCAAACAGAACCAATTTCCTAAAATTTATAACTTTTTCAATGTCATTAATGTGTATTATTAGGAATAATAGAACACCCAAGATGGAACCAAGAGGAACTCTGATTGTTACATCAACAGTTTCTGAGATAGTACCGTTTAATTTAGTTCTGTATTTTATACTATTTAAATAAGACCGAAACCATTACTCCAATTACACCATAATTTTCAAGCGTATGAAGCGATCAATTTTTTCGAAAGCTCTTTTTAAATCAAAAATTTGCAATTATCACCTTTCCATCATGAATCTCCATTTTCCAATTTGTTATGACTAGATTCATAAGTGACTCGCAACTGTGCATCTTTCTAAAGCCTGATTGGTGTTCTGATATTAAATTATTTGTTTCAAAGTACTCTTCTAGTTGCATGTTAATTACCTTTTCAGCTAATTTTGCCTCTTGAAATAGGACTAACTATTGATTCCTTCCATTTATCCAAAAACACATCAGTTAATAGTGATTCATTTATTATTGACAACATATTTTGACCAATTAAGTCAAATGAATCTTTGAACATTTTAGCGTTAGTGAAATTTTTGTCTCTTTTATTATTCATAGGCGCGCGGGTTACACGTTCAGTTATTCAGTTAGTGCTTCTGTACTGAAATACTGACAGATGGTTAAACAATCAGTTTTAACTAAAGAAATTTCAATATGGCGAAAACTAAAAATTGTCACAGTTGTATACAAGTGGAAGTGGAATCACAATTTTGAAAATATTTGAAAATAAAAACAATTTTCTTTATTTTTATTTTTTATTAATTTAAAACTGTAGTAGCATAGAAAAAGTAGTATAATAGAAGTCCAGCGTAGAACAAATTTTTCTAGCAATTTTTTTCCCTGCCTCGCCACTCTCTTGCTTTTTATTTTTTCTCTCGATACTGTAATTATAATTTATTAAACAAAATTTCTTACTGTAAACTGTTATTTTATTATAAAAGCAAAAACAAAAAATATTATTTTTTATTAGAAATCAAATAACAATGAAAATATCCTTTTATTTTTTCATTTTTTGTTATTATTGTGTTTTTTTTTTTTTTTACACTCTGCAGTAACATAGCTAGAATCACCTTTTCGTGCTTAATTAAGTACGGTACTGCAATTTTACACTACAATCTACAAAATTTATTTAACAAATTACTGGCTTATCAACTGATTAAATGTGGAACACTGAAGAAATTTTGTTTAATAAATTATAATTACAGTATCGAGAGAAAAAATAAAAAGCAAGAGATTGGCGAGGCGACTGGCGAGGCAGGCTATTGAAAAAAATTGCCAGAAAAAATTGTTCTACGCTGGACTTCTATTATACTACTTTTTCTATGGTACTAATAATACATAGTACGCGTACGCGCTTTCAAATTATAATATTCAAACTCCAAAAAGTCAGCTTTGAATAAATGTCAGATCTTAAAGTGAACTACGTGATTTAAAGTAATTTTTTTTTTTTAATTCTGTAAACAGTTTGCAGAAGTACTATCTATTTTACCCAGAGTATTTTGGATTCTTGACTCACTCAAAATACTTGAAAATTAAATTAATTTGAAATTTAAAGGTTTATCAATTTCATGTTGTAGAAACCATATTTTATATTTAAGGTTAAAAGGAAAGTTGTACGCATCCATTCATGACTCCATTAATTTAAAATGTTTATTAACTTTTAAACTGTATAAAACTCTAGGTTTATTCAAAATCATTCAAATTTTGCTCATACTTTATAACGAAAATTTCTAAGAAAACTAATGAAATTATTTGAAAATTATAGTTAAATAAATTAGGTAATTGAAAAATATGTGTACCGAAATGAGTTAATAATGTAAAATTTAATTTGAACTAAATTATGATAAAATTTTTGTTTTTGTAAAAGACTGCCTATATCTATATACGTGTATTATATTATGTCCATTATTCATTATTCAGATTAAATACCATACATCATACAAAGATAAATTTTTATTATAATACTTTAAGTGTTTATTATAGTACTTTTGTAAATGTAACACAGAAAGTTTTGAGGCAAATATTATAATTACAAAATATTATTTAGAAATTCAATAAAAATCTTAATTAAAACACTAATATTTCAAATATATTTCTAAATAATAAAGAACGTTATAAGCAATGAATTACACGAAAATAACTTACAATTTACTACGAAATTTGACATTTTTCATTTGAACTACAGCATTTAGCGAATTGAATTGAGGTTTTTTCTAAATAAATTAAGTTTTTTGTTTTTTTAAATTCAAAAATTTAAAAATTATCTGAATTTTCTTAGCAACACTCTGTATTTAAAAAAAAAAACAACCTGAATTTATTCAGCAAAAACCTCAATTTGAATGGCAAATGCTATTATACCTAGAGCTACAAATAAACAAAAGAATACATAAATAGACACTAGCCAGTTAGCATACAAATATATGAAATAAAATGAATTAGGTTTGTATACTTGTTTTATATTGAAAGTAGAGTATACATGTTTGTAAAAGTTATATAAAATAACAACTTGTGTTTTGAGTAGCCGATGTAATGATCTAAATTATGTACTTTATAGTTTATCAGGAGTATTTAGTATTTATGTTATATTTGGCGAACAAGACCCGTATAGTATTACTCTAACCTTATGTTAGTATTTTGGTCTGAATCAGTACACATAGTGTTATGCTAATTTTTCGATACTCTAGAAATTTGAATGTAATGAAAAAATATCAAAGTAGGCTTACGACTTTGCTATTAAATTATTATTTATTTATATTTATTTATTTAGCGAAGCAAGGCATTTACAAAATGAAATGTAAAAAAAAAATCAAAATACACAAAAAAAAAAAGAAAAAAAATAAGTACAATAAAAGTTATTTTTATGACTAATTTTTCATAATTTTTATAATTAATTACTATCGTATCATAACTTTCAATCATACTTATTACATATTTGTAAAAAATGCATTTTTTTGTAATATTTTTATAAAATATTACAAATTATTGTAAGTAGCTGTTAATACAATTTAATATTTAAAATATTGTAGGTAATTTATATAAATGTAAAAAAAAAAACAAAAATACATTAGCTACCTAATGTTCGATTTATAATAACTTTATTTCCAGAATTCTTATTAGATGTTAATATTAATCTATACTATATAAATTTGAAACAAAATCTCAACATTTTTTTATATCTTTTTATTTTTAATTTTTTTGTACCTCACTTTTATATTTAATATTTTTATTTTCATGTAATACAATATTTATCTATGACACACTTTATAATATGGATATTTTACATGGTATATCATTCATACATACAATGTTACTAACATAATCACATCATATCATAATCAAATTTGTTTTAATTTTTTTTTGTTTATTGTTTTTTTTTTATATGCATATATACACAAACCAATGGATTTTTTCAGAAATTAAAAAAAATTGTATACTACTTTTTTTTTTATTTCTTTTCAAACTTATAATTCAATAGCGGGGAAGGTCTAAAAATAATTTTTTTTTCACATAATCAAAGAAAATTTCATTTCTTTTAAAAAAATCCTCGAAAGGCTATACGGCGATCAGTTTTACAAGTTATGAACGGCTTTTTAAACACAACTCCGTTTTATTTGAAGTAAATTTTTTTATTTTAATTTTTTTTAACAGACGAATTTTTACTTTACTCATAAAAAAACAAATCTATTTCATAGTTAGGTATTGTTTTTTTTATATTTACAATTAGAATTTAGTTTTTTTTCTAATGCACATGCAATATATAAACTGCTTTTTTTTTCGTGTTAGAAGAATGAAGCAACACACATTTTGAAATTATTCCAATTTCGTCACAATTTTTATTAAAATTTCGATTTTAGAGTGATGAGCTCAAATTGTTTTTGTTCTTTCCAAACAGGATCAATTTCTTATAAAATTTTTTTTTATTTATCCTACATTCCTACGTTCCTACCACTTGCTTTAAGGCCGGTTTTCATTTATCTGATATATCGGCGAATGGTTAGAACATAGGCAGAAAATACAAAAACTTCATAAGTGTAATAGAGAAACAATCATAAAATATCGGGAGAATGATCATAATATTGGGAGAAATATGGAGAAATTCGCCAGAAATATCGGGGAATATTAAAAAAAAAACTGATCTTCACAAGATATGTTTCCTATAGTTATCGCCCATATTTTCAATACTAATATGTAAAAATCAATAAATAATACTGTGATTAAAATAAACGAAATTATTTGAATTTTTGCAGTCCCTTCAACCTTAAAAACTAAATTAATGTTAAAAATTTGAATAACCTACACTATGTTGCTTAGAAGCTTAAATCTTTTACGTTTGCTTAATGGAACTAGACTCCGAGTACATTCCTAAAGACATGTAAGAGTGCTGTGCTGGGATTAATGTTGTTTCAAATTTAAACGGCTCCAATTTCCTTAAAATATTTATACAGCTCTAAAAATCTAAAAATATGGTTTGGTATTAAAACCCATGGGCAAACTTTAAGTGTTTTAGCTACTGACTTAAAAGAACCGTACTTCTCTCATGGCCAATTATATGTAGCTTGCTCGACAGTAATAAACAAAAAAAATATATTTATTTTAACTCCAGCAAATAAAACAAAAGAGAAACTTTAATTTGACGGAACTATTGAAGTACAACAATTAAAAGGTGCAACGTACACATATGTGGTGTTATTATTCATTGCGAGCTTAGGCAGTTTTAACAAACTTCAGGCGACACAGTTTTGACGTGTCTAACTTATTTACATATATAAATATTGTTATTTGACCAAATAGGTGATTAAATCAAATAGGACTGATTAGCTTTACTATAGCAGGTATATTCACTTAAATCTTAATTTATAATGAATTATATTTTTGTACCTAGCTATATAGCCTTAAAATGATAGCGATCTCTTTAGGCATTCTTTTTGAATTAAATAAATACAAAATAAAAATAAACTTATCGTGACCATGACGTCGATTGTTTGTGTGAACATGCGAACGCTGGGACCTTGCTATATTATATTTGAAAATTAAAATTTTATATATTTTGTGTTGGAACCGAAAAACGAGTGATTTTGCTAGTATATACAATGTAGGTTCAATATAAAATGTAATATGCATAAAATTATATAATGTACAGCAAATCATATATGTAGATAACTAATTATACAATATTATTGTATTTGTAAAACTTCAACCATCTTCTTAATATCTATAATTATAATTGACAAGCATTTAATGACCTGCGCAGTAGACACCTTTTCATTTGATTTCGATTCTCCTACTCCTTAATGAACTTCTAATATAATATATAAGTTGTATATAAAACAATAATGCGCACACTGTTGAAAATTTTGTACTCATATGATTTTATTATTCAGAAAATACATTATGCATATGTGAGATCTTATTAAAATTATAAACAAAAGCAAACAAATCAGTTATTATAATTTATATATGTACTTGTAAATGAAGCTATGTACATATGCCAAAAAAAAAACAAAATAACAAATTCATCTAAAATAAAAAATAAAAAACAACAAAAAAATAAATCACTTGAATTCTTCATTTTTATCTTTTTAAGTAACTGTTTCTAAATTTTGGTTATTTGTAGTAATAATATAGTTTTTATTCAAATTATGTATTATTTAGGTAAATACATACCTCTTTAATGACAAAATTTTTTATTTTTAGTAATTTTATCCACTAAATGCCAGTTACTATAGGGAATATATCGGAAACGAAGTAGTGTGTGAGAGATGTGTAATTATATGTGGCCTAAATAAAACTTACTAACCACAGGTGTAGTAAGTTATTTTTATCAAACACGAGTGGTTTCTGCTATATCGTGCGAAGTCTATGTCAGTACGTAAATTACTGTTTTTTTAAAAACTTAAAATTTGACTTCAACTTGAAATATAATTACTCAACAGTGGCCCCTAGTAGTAATTATATTATACAAAACTTAGCTTATTAGCTTTATAGGTTTGTTACCCGCCATAAATGACGGAAGCAAAATAAAAATTCTAGCATTTCTTTCCTTCCTTAGACTTTGCATTTCAAGTTTATGAAAAAAACTTACGTATTTGCTTACAAATTTATCCTAATACCTTTATTTTCTTATTAGAATGACGCTTTTAATTACCATATAAACATAATATTTGTGGTAAGGTATATCTATATCTTATTACCATATCATATCTTATTTTTCATCATTGAAAATTTATTGCCTAATTAAGAATCAAGTTAACCGTGTAAAACAATCAATAGTTGCGTAAGTTTAGAGTCAATATTTGAAAAAAAAAACGTCTTATTAATATGGGTCATTTGCTTTTTGTCATGTATTTGTATTACATTGCTAGAATCTAAATGTCGATATTGCTTATTAGTTTTGATTTTATCAATTTATTTCTCTTTTTGTCTTATTTAAATATCAACTTTTAAATCTTATAATATTCATCAACTAACACGTACAAATAGAATATTGAACAAATGAGAAAACAGAACCAGGTAATGAAATATGTATATTAACAAAATCGTCTGAAACAGTTAATTTCATTTCAAGACGGTGGTACATTTTATGTACGTTAAAGTTTTATTATTAGATATTCAAGATATAGAGATAGATATTTAAAAAGTAATAGTCGAGATATTTTAAAGAGTGATGATGAAACCAATTATAGAAAAATAATAAATTTCCTAAAAGCTATTGAACTATACAAAACAATTTAAAACAAAAGATTAAATAAAATCAATAAAATATATTAAATGAAAAATATTAAATGTTAAAAAAAAAACGGAATAAAATAGAAAATATGTAGTTATAATAACTTCATATAATTAATATATGTATAAGAAAAATTTAACTATTAAATTATTTTATATAGAAATCAAAACAAAAAAAAAAAAAAAATTAAAAATGTATTATATGAATAATAGAATATGTAATTAGAAAATAATAAAAAAAAAAAAAAATTAAAAAAATAAAAAAAATAGTGTAAAGATCTGGCCTGAAAAAACCTATATTGTGTTCAAAGGCCACTTAAATAAAGTTAAAAAAAAAAAAAAGTTTTATTTGTTTTTTTTTTTAATTCTTATTATTTTTAATAATTAACGCGCTTTACTCAGGGTGCTAAAATATATTTGTTAATTATCATTGTTCATGTTAAAATGTAATACACTATACATATTTATAACATACAATAAAAAGAAGAACAACAATCAATTTAACCAATACCTATATACATTATGTGGTTATTTTAAAACAAATAAACAAAATTTAAAACCAAAATAATAAAAATGATAAAATAACAAAAATGTTAACTTGATGCATCACTCTTCTACATCATATACATTTCTACAAACTTAAAGAAGCTAAGATCTTAATTTGAAAAAATATTTTTTTTGTTTTTTTTTGTTTGTTTGCAAAGCAATTGAGGGGAGGTGTATTTACAAAATCGTTCTTAACTTCTGCAGTACTGTTCGGCGTATAGTCTTTCGCTGATCTTTTGGATAGGAAATTAAATTTTCCTTAATTATGTGAAATAAAAAATATTTTAGGACTTTCGCTCGTTGCTTATTCAAAATTTTAAATGTATCTAATCTAGATCTACATTTAGACGAACAAAAAATAAAATAAAAATAAACAAAAAAAATAAAAAAAAAAATACGTTGGATGAGATTATAAAAAAATTTTTTTTTTGTTTATTTGTGTTTTTTTTTTTCGTTTTTTTTTTCTTAAAATAGTTCACATACAATATAATACATATAATATGTGAGAGCTTCGATATTTAAAACTATGATACATATTATAAGCATTACACGGAAGATAAATGTAGAAAATTCTATATATAATATGCATATTCACTAATAATGATCAATACTTGAATTTGAATGTTTAATATAAAGCTCATAGATGTTAGGAGCAGGTAATACATACAAATTAAGTTTTATCCTTGTATACATAAATTTACAAAACTACATTTTGAATATATACAAAAATGAATTATTAAAGATGATGTTAAAGTGGATCATTTATTGTAATTTCTTAAAATGATTAAGGTTAGTGTGGTTGTTTATTAAAGGTTATGTAGGCTAAAAGGAATATTGTGGTATGCTAAAATTGTGGCTGAGATAAAGTTCGGTGTATACCTATTTGATTTAAATGAATTTTTTAAAGTTGTGTTTCAAAAATTAATTAAACAAAATACTGGATCTATTGATTAGTTATCTATATTATTAGTTATCTATATTAATTAAACGGGGGCCTTTTTTTATAAACAGTATGTTTGTTTAAAATAATTTTTGATTTTAAAATTATCCGGTTAGAGAATTCCGTTTGCAAATAACTTGCAGGGTTTTGAAATTGGTACACCTTCCTGATCTTAACAAGTAGTTTGTTTCAAAGATTTACCATTTGTATTTATCGCGGAAAATGTTTTAAAGTTACGTATTGATAAGATGCTATTAATAGCGATATTATTTTGGATGTCGGTCGATTTGTTGAAAAGCAAAATGTCGAATTAAAAATGTTGAATAACAAAATGCAAAAATGTTGAAAAAAAAAATGTCGACTTAGGAAAAATATACTCGGAAGTAGATTTAAAATACTTTTTTGTTTAATTTTATTTATTTACTTTCATACAACCCTAACCATTATTAATTCGGACATCACAAATTTTAAAAATATTTCATAAAATTACAGAAATTATACGAAGCGACTTTATGTTATTACTAACACAAATTATCAAATTTCTGGATCTGTGTGAAAAGTCAAATTTTAAAATCCAAATTCCAAAATTCAAATATTAAAATTCAAGCTTTTCAAATCCAAATGGGTCAAAATTCAAACAAACTGATTTGGGTAGCTACCTCTAAAATATACATTTTAAAAAAACTATTTTTTTTTCAACATTGAAATGCAACATTTTCTTTTTCAAGAACCGGTTTTTCAACATTTTATTTTTTAATATTTTTCGACAAAAAGACCAGATTCCTATTATTTTTTAGTGTGAGGTTATAAATAAATCTAACTATTGATCTATTGTTCATGAAAAAATCATCTGGCGGCATATAGTTTCTGTACATCTGAAATACACATACTAAATTAGGCTATTAATTATTGAATTAACAAAATTAATTAATTTTATTTTCATGATAATAGTAAAGAGAAAACAAATTTATTTTAAATAAATAACAAAATGGATAATGTTAACATTGAAGTTATGGGCGTGTGAAGTAACGGCGTGTGAAGTAAGAAATCATTTACCAGTTAATTTAGTGCGAAAATGTTCGGAATACATGAATCAGACATAAACGACACTTTTGTTGTTATAAGAGCTCTATAAAAGCTCTAAAACAGCCCACTCACCAGTTGCAGTTTCGCTGAAACTTAACTTTTATGAATGAAAATGACAGTTTCATTAGCATGTTTCACTTGATGTTGCATAGTGTATGGTCATTTTTGGCTACAATTTTGAAGGTTTCAAGACGTTTGCTCGTATGTATGTTTTCAAAATTTTTCGAAAATTTTAAACTAGTTTATATTTTTCTCGTGAATGGGTGAACCTAAATGTGGATGTGAATGATTTGAAGGTAAAACATAAACAAAAACAGTTTATTTATTTAAAGTTTTTTTATTACTACCTACATATTTGAACAAATAATAATAAAATAAAATAAATAAAATACAAGTGTGGTAAAGCAATTATTTTATCTGTCATTTTTTATTTTATTTTTTTCGTAATTTTAATAAAAAATTTAAAAAATACTTCTGTCAACAATATGTAAACAAATACGAATTGTAATTGTACATGAACAAAAAACGTTTCAAAATAAGTTTCTAAAAATAAGTTTCTGTGTGCATGTCGAACATTTCATTTTCAAACTTGCAACTGGTTGACCACTCACCTCATAAGAACGGATATAGAGCTAAATTTAGCTCTAGTGCAGCACAAGAGCTTTTATAGAGCTAAAATTGTTACTTGTGTATCTATGTAATAGATAAATCTACCAATTTTCGTATCTATCAAAAACAAAACAAAAATAAAAAGAGTGAATTATTTGAATTCATACCTACATAATATTTTGTAATAGAAAGAATGTAGTAAAATATAAAAAAACGTTTCTCAACAATAGAAAAATACTTTTAAATACGTGCCTCATTATTATTATTTGCAGTACTAGAATTCATTATTTATTATGGTCAACAAAATATTTTTGAAATAAAAAATATCTACCTAAAAATAGAAATTATACAAAGAAAAATATCAGCATTCATAGATATTATACCTGTACAAAACAAAAACATTTTAATTAAATTAACCAAAGAAAACAAAGATTTCATTATTATTTTCAAAACCAAAAAATAAAATATTTTGTTTTATTCTCATTACTGCTCTCCTAAATTTCATTAATTTATTTCAATGGCATATTTTGAAATTCATACATCACCTAGATTAACATAGAGGAGATTGCAGAACTATACCCGAATAACCCCAGAACTTTTTTCCATTTGTTATTTGATTTAATTATGGTGTATAAGGTCTTAACAACAAATCCATATATAATTTAGGTACTTAGGTTTGAAATTGTTAGAATAAAATTTTTCTTTGAAGTTTAAAATTAATTTATTTTTAAATATTTTGTTTTTGTTTTTGTTCAAAAAAGAGTTTAAAGGAATAAATAAAAATAGAAATATGAAAATTTTGATGTTGTTTTTATATTTCAGTTGTGATAAGCTGCAGAGAATTTTACACAAAGTTCAAAATTACATTTCTGATATGCCTTGTAGGACAGAAATTACAAAATTATCGGCCTTATCATAACGAACAGTATCTTCCAATAAATCGTCATCATAAATTTCCCATTAAAAATTACTCCTGTTTTATTTTTAATTTTTCATCTTAGTGAACTCAAAATGCGATTATTTTGATTGTTCATTTCATCATAATTGAATCAGCTTCACCATTTTTCGCCTAGCATTCAATTCAATATAGCGATACATTTAGATCTAAACGATCATATATATTTATTGTACTCCGTAACAATGCTTGGTTGTGAAACATTAATTTTTTATAAATTGAACAGTTTTATAATTTAACCTGTTAAAAATTTGCCTCGATCTATTTTTTCTGAAATATACTAAAACACTTTTACAATAAGACAAACTTTATTCCGAAAATGTTAAAATATGCTAAATAGTCAGTAATTGGTCTAGTAGTCCATACGTTGCCAGGATTTAGTATCCTATTTGAAGTTGCTTTAGTACATTATCTACAAAGTGGAGAAGCTGTTATATTTCCTAAAAACGACTACTTTGGTTACTATCTCGCACAAGATACTTGTTACTTACATCACCGTCATTACTCCATATTTGTAGCTGGTTGGACTATTATAACTGCTAATGATGTCAATGGGTTATAACTGCTAATAATAAGAATCTCTATACAAAAATTGTACGACATAATAAATAAATTTGTAAATACTAACAACATAATGCCAGAAAATCAGTTCGGTTTTAGACGCAAACATAGCATCGTAAATGCTATAAATAATTTCACTTAAGATATCTATTGGAACATTAATAAGAAATTTGCTGTAGAAGTCTGTCTGATCGATCTGGAAAAGGCCTTCAACAGTGTTTGGATATAGATGGATTGATATATAAATTATTAAAACTAAGATTCCCAAAACTTCTTATTAACTTAATAGATAATTTAATCAACAATAACAAATTCTATATAGGCAATTTTCCAGATATAAATATAAAATTTCTTGCAATTCATTTTAGTAACAAATAATTTTAATTAAATAGAAAAATACAAAATATAATGATAAATTATAAATATTATGTATCTTTTTATAGTTTACACAAATAAATTCACTATTAATTCAAATTATTTCATTGGCTTTTATATTATTGTTATTTTTGTATATTATTTTATATTTTAGCACTAAAATAATTCTTTTAATTTTTCTTATATTTTAAAAATTATAATTAATATTAGATATATCAACTAAGTATAATCTTCACTCAGCAAACTTCTTTTTCAAATTTAAAATTTAAACACGACGACATCACCACTATATAGGTATAATGATAATTGAAACGGAACGAAATAGAATTCATCAGTTTTTGAATTAAACATACTTTTATTTCAAAGTAGAATGAAGTAAAAATACTCGTTAAAGTAATTTTAAATAGTTTTTACTCTAATATTAAAGGAATCCAAATTTTTAATTTACGAATAAAGGAAATATACCTTAAAATAAATAACGAGGAGTATTACTCTATTTTCGAGCTAAATTACTTTACTAAAATTATTTAAACACGACTTTGATGTTGGTAAAATTGCTCACTACTCTACCTCGTTTTTACAATGAAGGCATATAGCAATATACAGACTACCACGGTTTTTTGGTAAATTCCGTTAATCCTGTTTCGGTATTTCGGCACTTCGGTCTACAGACTTTTCGTTTCGTTGTGTCGTCTAAGAGATGTGACTGATTGACTGGAAACTTTGTAGAAATATTGTTTCTTGGCATAGACGATCACTGGTTTGTTTGGTTTTTCACTGGTTGATCACTAGTTTTTAACCCTTTCCGACACTTCAAACTAGAAAAAAAAAATTGTTGCTAGAAAATTATGTCCAATTTTAAGAGGAGCTTCTATGGTCTTAAAAAAGGCGAAAAACAAATTTTTATTCCCGATTCGCCATGCCGGTCACTTTTAAAGGAGGATGCTATATCTAGCAATTCTATTCTTATAACAACACTTTAACTCTTGATATAGGATCACGCACTTTTAGATTTATAAAAACATTGCTGTAGCACTTGTGGAAAATCCCATTATAACAACTTCTGCAATTGCTGTAAGAACATTCTTATAGCAATATTAATCACGTTGTTCCCATAAAAACATCATTATAACACCTTTAGTGCTTATCGGTAGTCATATAGAAGTCTTGTATCACTAATTGCGTTTTTATAACAAGAAAATGTTACGTGGGAAGTATTATTGTTTGCACATATTTAAAATTTTAAACGAAAATAAAAAAGATTTTTAAAAACTTGCTTGCAATAAAAACGAATTTTCCGTAGTAATATTAACTGCACTAAAAAGGTGAAAATAAGTAAGCTAAACTCAAGCTACCTCAGAAAATTCTATGTGGTCGTAACATCTAACCTAAAGGATCAAGAAAGAATGTTAGTTAAAGAAGAAGTAGGTTTTAAAGCAAAAAAGGAAATAAATGAACTTGCTAAGACTAAAATCAAGGTGCGAAAATCTATACTCTACGCTTTTTAAACATTAATCAGCACTAGCACTAATCAAATAAATAAGTAAATACATGCCATGCTACCAGCAACAATATAACTTAATCAATATACTATTAGATAGTACGATATAGCAGATGTCGTCGAAGTCACCATTTTTCCACCAGAGTTCTGAAGCTCACTCACTTGATACGGGTGGATTACCACCACATCGTTTTTTTTTAAAGTCGGTTCACCAATTAGTTTACTATGTAACTTCGACCCATCAAAATTTTACAGCTGCACAAGGCTTAGTATTAAGAAGATGTTGGCAAATGCAACTGAAGCGACCATTTTCACAGGGACAAGATAAAATAGTTTTTATTCCACGAATAGCACTCATTCCGACAGATTTGCTTTTTCGCTTTAAATGATTTAAATGATTACGATTAACAAGATACAGGGACAGTCCATTAAGTACTGTGAAGTGCACTTAACATCGTCAAGTTTCACCCATGGACAGCTTGGCGATCTTATGTTTCTTGCTCAAGGGTGGGTTTACACAATAATTTTCTTTTCCTGTACCCAATAATATTCTTCCTCCTGAAGGTGACGCCAAAAATGTTGCTCATAATCAAGTTTTATTTTAGGATACAATTAAAACAAAATATTATTATAGTAACTCCGCTAGTATTTTAATAAAATATACATTTTTTTATTGTATTTTATTGTACATACTAATAACTGACATAATACATAATATGGTATTTTTGATTCAATTTTTATTTTTTTTATTTTATTAGTTCCTTTCAAGTGAGCTTATAAGCTGTTACAGAGTGTATAGTAGATAATATAGTATATTATAGAGTATAATTATTATTATAAGATAATATATTATAAATAAAGTGTAACAAAAAGAAAAAAAAAGAATTTAAAAAAGTTAAAAATAGTAAGAAAAACATGATTGAATTTGTCTATTAAGTAAATGTTGTAGAAATGATTTGATTTTAACAAAACAAAAAAAAAAAAAACTTAACATACAATAAATCTGAAGTTTGCTAGATATAAATATTAAAATTAATATAATTTATAACACTATAATATATAATTATATATGCATGCATATATATTTTTTATACAATCAAATAATCAATTAATTATATTCTTTTAGAAATCTGTAATTATCTTTTTAAATTTATAGGTTTATAAATCTTTGTACCTTGCTGGACGCTGGTCATATAATAATGTAGTTGAGCTGGAAAATGGAGCTCCCGTCCATATTGTGTGTCACAAAAGTTCTTAAGTGAGTGGCTGCCCTTATATTGAAGCTATATGAATGTCAGAATTGGTGATAAGCTTAGTATTAGTTTTCATTTCTTTTCTGCTAATTTTATGTATGTGTAATAATTGGATTAGATTGAATAGTATTAATATTATGATTAACATTATGAAACTAATGAAGAGTATTAATATTATTTTAAAATGTATTTCCCCAAGTACATATACCATAACTTATTTTGCTATGAAATAGAATATAGTATATACGACGTTTCAGTTTCTCTGGAATTCTAAAAGATATTTTCCTGAAAATACCAGCTAATACTTTTAATTAGATTTCCAGCATGAAAATTCCAGTTTAAGGCATTATCAATTATGACTCCTAAATACTTGTATGTGCTTTTTGAATTGCAATATTATTGTAAATTATGTTCAAGTTGATATTTTGGGTTTTGATTAACATTTACTTAGTTTTGTCTGCATTTACAGTGAGTTTATGATGGAGGCTCATCCATTGGAAGATATTTTCCATATCTTTGTTAATATTTGTTTGTAAAATGTCATTAGTATACCAGCAATAATGTACAGAACACAAAATATTCTTTGAAAAATATTTTTAGAACAAATAAAAATAAAATTTCCAATGATTTTTTTATTACACATCATACTGAAAAAAGAAATGAATATACCGGCACCTGGTTAGTTTCTTGTAACTACGTAATTCGAAATAACGCTAGAACTACGCTACCTATTACAGTCTAATACAGCAGTTGGTTAGGTCCTGGATTTCAGTAATATACTGCGAAAGTTTCATCAAAATCGATTGATTAATAAAGGAATTGTCTCAAAACATAGGCCCATTTTTATAAATATAGATAGATAGATAGATAAACACTGTTGTTTGCTCACTCGAGCAAGAATTAAATAAGTAATTTGTTGATTTCAATAAAAAAATTTCAAATGTAAAAAAAAAATCAAAAAATAGTAAAATGTCACGTAAAATGTCAGGATGAATATAACGAATTTTAATTAAGAAAAGGCTTTAATTATGAAACAAAACTAACCAAATTTTGTATGGTCATTGATTTAGTTATTCATACATCAGTCGTGTTAGTATATACAGTCGTACTCCTAAACATTTTTCAATTCTGTAAATTATTTTCATTTTTGTTTTTATTTTAGTTTTTTCCTATTTTTCGTATCACATTCTTAAAATATACTTTTTGTATCTGAAAATTACTACTTAAATACATATGTATATACAAAAAAAAAATATTAAATGAGCAAAGTAATATTGCTTTAACTAAATACAAAATCATTATTTACAATGTTTTTATACAAAACATGTTTGTATTTATGTTTTTATTTTCTTAACTTAGTTTTTCCTTTTTATTTTTAATTTGCACAAAGTTCATTAAATTTTTTCTTGTTCAAAAGAACAGATATAAAATATTATTCGTTAGTGGACAAATAAATGCCTTCATTAGTATACAAAGTTACAAAAAAAAAACTCACAGTATTACATCGGATCACATGTATATGTATATTATAAATACAGTACATTGAAGAAGTAGATACATAGCTCAGATTCGAAACTGATGGCATGATTTTGAGGCAGTGTTCTTGCAATTATTAAGTTTTTAGTATACAATTAGTTTTTTGTTGTTATTATAATAATCAGGGCCATGCCTGGCCAGCGTTCATTGCCATGTACCGCGCATACATTAAATTTGGACATTAATAATCCTGCTAAAGTTTCATTTGCAACAGGGGATTTTTTTAATAATGTATCAGCAATATACAATTTTTTTTCTAGTTCTCCGTTTAGATGGCAAATTTAAAAAAAAATGTAAAATCTTTAACAGTGAATCAAGTTATTGAAACTGGATGGGAAACAAGAATAAAAGCTATTAGACCTCTGCGAAATGAATTAGGTAAAAACTATGACAGCCTAATAGAAGTAACTGAAAATAGTTCAGCAATGTCTCGACATGAAGCTGAATGTTTGGCAATGAAAATTAAATCTTATAAATTTATTTGTTCAACAATAATATGGGATGAAATATTGGGGAAAGTAGATATTATTAGTAAAATGATGCAGAAAGTCTTATGGTATATCAGTTCATGTGCTGAATCAATTAATAAAGTTTTGAATTTTTGTAAAAATATCAGAAATGATGAAAGTTTCGAAAACTATTTGAAGCTTTCTGATGAACTGTGTGAAAAAGTTGAAACTGAACCAAAATTTCCTGCTGATGTTAGTCTACGTCGCCGACGTCATCGTAAACAATTTGACTATGAAGGAGATGAAAATATTTAATTTAGTCCAAAAAAAAATTTCAAAATTAATTTTTTCTATACAATACTAGATACAACTATTTCATCGCTTAACACTCCATTTCAATCTCTATCATATTTTGAACAAACTTTTCGATTTCCATAATAAATTTGATGGATCACAAGATGGGGATGAATCATATGATATTAGTGGTGAAGAATTGTATGAAGAATTGCTTTCTTTGAAAATTATTATAAAAGATAGAAAGCAACCCGAAGATTTACTAAAATATTTATATATGCACAACTTGGCAAATTCTTTTCCAAATGTAGCTACAAGTTTAAAACTTTTGCTAACAATACCTGTATCTGTTGCATCTGGAGAGCGAAGTTTTTCGAAACTTAAGACAATAAAAAATTACTTGAGAACATCAATGACAAATTTTCTATATCGTAATAGTATCTATCAGTGCAAACTTTTTATATATTAAATGTGGTGTTCCTCAAGGTTCTCTTTTAAATCCTCTCTTTAGCCTCCTTATCAATAACTTGTATATTATTAACTAATATCCATGCTTATCTGTTTCCAACAGCAGATTATATGTTGATAATGCTGAAATTGATAATAGTATTCCTGTCTCCAACGTAAATGAGTGTAAAGCTCAAATTAATAATAAAATTTCATTTTGGTCTAAAAACAATGGACTCAAGCTTGATGCATATAAATCACAAGCTATGGTTGCATACTCTAAAAATATAGACACGGCAATGCAGATTAAAATAAATGATTGAATTATGTTGATAAAGTTTGTAATTTTTTCATAGTCTCTAACAAAACCCCAACATCATGGAATGACCATAGTAACTTCATTTCCAAAAAAAGTCTTTAGTACACTACGTCAACTAAAGGAATCCTCATTTTTATTAATTGAGTGAGCTAAACACAGGCTCTTTCAAGCTCTAATCAAGTCATATTATCTATACTATAACGTTGTCATTTAAGGTATGAATGCGGGGGACTTGAACAGATTGCAAATTATCTTCAACGCTTGTGCACGATTTGTCACCAATAGATGAAAGTATGATCGCACAAAATAAATATATAGAAAAATAAATGTTACGGTTAAATTCTTTTGCCAACGCAGAAAAAAAAGATTAGTTATTTCTCGTAAAGAAATAGTACAATTCACCTAAAAAAAGTGGTTGAATTTCAGCCTCCTATTTTAATTAGTTGCTTTTACTGTTTTAAATTAGTTGGTTTGATGTTAAAAGTTTAACTAAAAGAATTAGAAATTTATCTACTCTTTTAGGTTTTTTTAACAAAAAAATAAAAAAACAACTATTGCATTAGGTAAATGGAATAGCTGTTTACCTAATAGTTTAGGTAAAAAAATTCAAAGTTACTCATATATTAGATAATTTCAATAGCCGTGTTACCTAATTACAAAAAAAATAATTTTGTATGATAAAAACTTCTAGATATCATAAACAATAGGTATGGCTTACTACATAACCACAATAGTCCATTTACGGCTACAATCAAACGTCCTGAGCCGTTTGCCATATATAATTCTAATTTACTAAGTACCATTATCCATTATACCTATATTTAAAAAATTTAAATAAAATTAATTAAGATTTATTTCTAATATTTATTTTATAGTATTCAATAGTACATGTATTTATTGCAATTAAATATCAAATTTTTTTAATTGTACACTAATAATAATAAATACTAGCTTGGTAACCCTCCATAAATGATGGAAGCAAAATAAATTCTAGCATTTCTTTTCTTCATTAGAGTTTTCATTTCAAGCTTAAGAAAAATTTGCTTACAAATTTATCATACCTTTATTTTTGTATTATAACGCTTTTAATTACCATATAAACAGAATATTTATAGTAAGGTGCAAAATTTTCTATTCCATAAGAGTTATTTACTCGATCACAAAGCATGTCCTTTTTGCCAACATTGAAAATTTATCGTATAATTCAGAATTAAGTTAATCCTGTTAACATTCAATAACATTCGCTGCGTAAGTTTAGCAAACAAATAATATTTTATAATGAGCCACAACTTTGAACGAAAACAATTTTAAAAACAAAAATAAATAAAATTGTAAATATAAAAAACAATAATATTGTAGGTAAACATAATAATTGTTTTGATGAATAAAATAAAAACTCGTGTTGGAGAAAAAATTAAAATAAAAAAAATTACTAGAAATATTTACAAAACTGTTCATAACTTGTGAACCATTGATCGGTTATTTAAAATTTCATTTCATTTCAAAAAATTCAATATCGAACTATTCATGTTAAAATTCATACATAATTATTATTTATAACATACATTAAAAAGAAGAACAACAATCAACATGTTTTAATCGATACTTATATATATATATCTACTTACTATATTAAAAAAAATCATCACTCACTAAGTCTCTACAACATACATTTCTACACACTTGAAGAAAACAAATATACCTAAAAATTATAAATTTACAAAGATATGAAATAAAAAATAATAGTACAAAATTTCATTTAATTTTTTTAACAATGTATAGGTTGTTATTGTTTTTATGTGTAAATCAGCAGAACTAATCCCTAACCCCATAATATATACTAAACATTATATACGATCATATATACGACATACAACATTATATACGATCATAAATTTATATATCATATAGATATATATATATATATATATATTAAAAAAAAACAATAAACGAAAAAATAAAAATAAATAACAATTTTAACTCTTCATCGCATCACATTTCTGGCTAGAGTATATATATACCTATTAGTACTATACAGGCTATGCATACGGTATGGCAAAACTATGATGCTATGATCATTATCATAACAACAACAAAAAATCAAAAAAAAAAAAACATGTAGACACATATGCAAATTGTGTATAATTTTAAGTAATAAGAATAACCTTTAAGTGGATTATGTCTTTTTTTGTGTTAAATGCTGTTTGCCTTTTGGATATTGTACCATATTAAACTATTGATAAAATTTCTATTAGTCCTTCTTATTATAAATCAAAAAAATTGTTTGTTTTATTTATATTATTATTATTATTTTTTATTTTTCCTTATTATTTGCGAAAAAGACTAACATTAAATTAAAAAAATATATTTCATGCAATGGTATTTTTTCGTGCAATGGTTCAGCATGGTAGACAGGGTTTAAAAACAGAGTACCAAAGCAATTTGTATACATGTTGCAATTTGTATATGTGTTGGAGTATTCCGTCGGACTAACAAACATCCAGATAAATGCAGAATAACATTTATATAATACCCATTTACGCATAAAGAAATTAAATTTTAATTACTTTCTATTTATTCAACATAATATTTATTATAAGTTTATCACTGGACATCTTACATTTGAATTTTTACTTAAACAAATTTCGAACTATTGACAAATATAATATCTATCTATTATACATAAAAATCTTTCTTAACGCATTCTATATTTTCCAATGCATCAAAAGGTTCATTAACAATTAGTTTATATTTTTTTTTTTTATTTATATTAATTAATTTTATAAATTCGGTTTGAAGTTTAGTAGAAGAATCAGTTTTCATAAGTAGTTGAGATGCAAAATTTAATTGAATCTGGACAGCTAAACTGAGATTTATTTTTTCCTGATGTAATAGATGATGATGTGATGTAATATATGATTTTAACTCTTTAATAAAATTAAGATATGAAATATCCATATTAATTTTTTAAATTTAATTACCTTTTTTTAGAAATTATATATATATTTTTTAAATAAAACAAAAAAACCCTTGTAACTGTAATTTTTTTATATATTTGAAGCCAATTTTATTCATATACCGAACCGATCAACAATGTAACACGTGCAACTAATGTAACTATAAGTTTAAAGAAGAAGCTAATTGGAATTTATTTCTATGCAGTAACAGAAAAAAAAATAGATATATTTTCACATTTTCTAAATATTATACTTAACTATTTTAAATTAGACGATTTAACTAAAGAAGAAATTCGAAAAAACTAAAAAAATTGATAAAAGTTCAAATTTTTTAGTTAATTATCCTAAAGTGAAATCAATTAATTTGCTTTAGTTGAAAAGACTAAGATCTATTTTTTCTGTGAAAATTAATTACTTTTTATAAGATCAATAATTATTTTATTTATTGATTTTCTTCTCACGATGTGGGTGTCAAGGCTTTTAAATTCATCTAAGATCCTGCTCTAAAATTTTTCTATAAAAAAAAATCAAAATGCTAGATTTAAAAAAATTGAGTTTTGCAAAAACAACACGTGATATGTGCATTTAAAGAAAATGTGTTTTAAGCATCTTTGGATTTGCTGGAAGTCAAATAGATCCAGAATCAATTTCTCTTACCTTTCTACAATTTCGTACAAAATTGATTTCGTTTAATTTAATGTTTTTTTCTATTACGTTGCTTTCGTGAAGACCGTGCGATGCTAACTGATTTTATTATGCCAATATTTTCTTAGGGTTCCAAGCTAACGTTTCTCTTAAAATATTAGTTGAAGCTGTACGAAGTCAATTCTATTATAAAAACTTAAGTAGCTATTATTGTAGTTGTATATTTTAATTATCGGAAATGAAAATATACTGGTCTAGTTGCAACTTGATTAGAACACGAAAGAAAATTTCTATTTATTTATTTTATTATACTGTACGAAAACTTTTTACACTCTACTTTTACTTGTATTTAAATACTCAAATGCGTATTTCTATATAATAATAACATAGGCTATTATTTGTATATTGTGTTTGCATATGAAAGATTATTTAAATGTTGCTTCTAGAGTCCAATATTGTATTACCATTTTGTGGAATAAATAAACGACAGCAGAATAAAAGTGAAAAAATTGTAGTTGCCTGGAAGGGTAACAAACAACTTTCTTTTATATATATATTTTTTTTGTTGGTTTATCGGTTCCACATTTTAATTTGAACTTATGTGACCTGTTGCATTTTAATAATATTTGTATGTATGTAATATTTACCCACAACATTATCAGTATTGATTAATTAAAATTACATGGGGGAGATGTAGTTTTGTCATTACGTGTCAGTATAGAGTTTTATTATGAAATATTTTCTACTTTTGTTAAAATGGTGGATTAGTTAAATAAGTGTAATTGAAAATGAAATTTCTTTGAACTACAAGGAGTAACAAAGAGTACAAAGAGCTCAGCTTTTAATTTTCTAATATATGTTTCTGACAACTATATGTCCCCAAAAAAGAAAGAGGAGCAAAAGTTAAAATATGTAAGTAGGTAATAATACAATCAAGGATAAAGCTTAGAAAACAAATATCTCCATAGCTCCATGGAATGTAGTCAGAGCTCAGAGACCTAATGCAAACACGAAAATTATATTTTCTTCAAAGAGAACTCTATAGTTATTAGAAAAACATTGAAAATATCCATTTTCAAACAGGTAGATGCCCAATATATTTCACAGTTGCCCATAAATAAGAAGGGAACAGTGTAACTTTTATCTTCAAAAATCAAACTGTTTTATGGGCGAAATCATATAAAGCTATATTAGTAATGGAGTAATAATGACGATGGATTGGAAGCCAATGTCTTTGCATGTATTACAGATATATTGTATGCCAACGTGTGACACGACAAAGATATAGGAACCAGTTTATAGTGAAATAGAAAAACTAAAGAATCCGTTTTCATAATCGAAGATTTTAAAATACAATTAAAGTAGGTAAAAAATATGATTATATTATATCATTATTGGCAAGTGATAATACTGACTTATCCGGAATCGGTAAAAGAAACAAAAAAGGAGTTGCTATTGGCCACAAGCTCTCAATATTGAATACAATGTTATAAAATTATGCAGGAAGATTATCCACTTGAACTAGCTCGATTAGAAACCAAATTGATTTCATACTGATCAGAAAAAGATAGAAACGATAAGGTCAAACTAGGAGCAGATTGGAAACCAAATTAGTAGTATGTAAATTTTTGGAACTTCATATACTCGCTTACTTAGGTGGCCAACAGACCATGTAGGTCCTGGGCCTGACTTAGTCTTTCATAACTATGTTTTTTTTATGGGTTAGGTAGTTAACCTAACGCCAACCTTCAATCTGAAGGTTGTTTTTGTGCACTTACAATTTTGGCCTATCGCATAAGCGGATGCTGTATAGGATAGTTTCCGGAGGTCACCACTTGGAGGTAATGTAAGCACTTGCTCAGGAACTTGACAGTTTCGCATTCGGTCAGATATTACCCTGTCAATCCCAAGCCGGACCATCCGGAACTTCATATAGTTATTCTTAATATTATAGAAAAAAGTAAAATAATAAAAAAATTCTGATCAAAGGATGTTTAAACAGAAACTGATGGCCACAAAAAAAAAACCTGTTATTCATAATGAAATTTACAGCTAGGAAGGTTATTGATATAAAACGAAAAAGTAAATAATAGCAGCAACTGAAGAATATTGAAGACCACAAACACAGCAAAAGAAACATTAGATGACAGATCTGCCAACCTACAATTCTAACGAATGAAAAGATGAAAAGGAGAAAAAAAATTTAGAACTATTTATCGATTAGCATTAGAACTAGATAACTGATATATCTTGATATATCTGCTTAGGGTGACTACTGATGTTGGTACTTATTTCCCCAGATATTAGCAATCCAATCGGAAAAATTAAAAAATCGACATAAATACTCAAAAAATGCTATATGCTAAATGACAAAAAAAAAGATAGTATAATCTGGTAACGACTTAAACAAAATGGAACGACGCTATTTAAGAAAGCTTAGTTCCTGACAAAAGCAGTAGTTTTAAAGCTTATAACTTGTTGTATAAAATTGCAGTACCGTATACTTAATTAAGTACGAAAAGGTAATTCTACCTAAGTTACTGTCAAGAGTGTAGAAAAAAAATAAAAATTAAAGATTCTAAATGCCAAATAAAAATTATTAGATATTAAAATAATATTCAAAATTTTTCAAGTGGATGAAAAAAATGGAAAGAAAAGAATAAACAAAAATTAACTAATAGACTAAAAAATATTTAGAAATTTTGTTTTTTGCAGAAATCAACAAATTAGTATTTTGCGAGTTGTGCATCATATTGCAATTGTTGCCGAATATGCACAATAATTTTAATTCCCACAATATTGTTCCATTTGAATCTGTAAAGAGCACAGTGCAAGAATTCTTAAAAAGAAGCAATTTTAATTTTAAGAAAATCACTAAAGAAACATTGTACACTGAACTAAAAGGATAGAGAAACTACATAAAAATTGAAATGATTTATCGAGAAACATTGATTGCTTTTCAGTCTGCCACATCATTTATATGAATTATCTAAATATAGTTAAATAAGAAATCTAAATTATTAGTTGATGTTTCATCTAACTTTTTAAATATTTTAATTAACTTCATAAACAAATCAGCTAAATCATTAAAGACAAATCATTAAAAAATTATAAATTTAAACCAAAAAAAGAAATATACGAAATAACAATTTGAAAAAGCTGATTCATCTAATATTATGTTGTTCGATAGCTATTCTGTCGAATATTCTTTAGGTAATATCTCCAATTTATTTGTTAATTTATCTAGTTATAAATATATGTTTTATTAATTAGAATTAGGTTATTTGATGGCTAAGTGTAAGCAATGAACTAAATTTGAAAATGAAATGAATTTTGTAAAATAATACACATTTTGTCTTTGTTTTTATAAACTAATGGTTATTTATTACAATATAAATGACATGATTGCGAACAAACATATAAAAAATATTGGTACACGTATATTTTTATGGATGGAAGTACTTAAAATAACAAATTGGTTAATAACTAGTATAAACTAAATAATAATAATATTTTTTTAATTGGCTTTGCAAAAATGGCAGTGCTCCTTGTAAATTGCAAACTGCAAGTAGTTCCTCTAGGTCCTAGGACATTTTAATCTGCTGATTTATTGATGGCGTTTTCAATTATTCTGGTATTTATTCCTTTCTGTTATTTCTGATTATATTTTTCTTCATTTTTTAAAAGTTATAGCTTTGATATGAATTTTTCCTTTTTTTAATTTCTCAATAAAACACATTTGCACACCCCTGTTACTTTAAATGAACTGACAGATTGAGTTAAAAACGAATTACGGTGAATGTTAAAATTACTCTAAATAAAATTAAACAGAATAACAAAAACAGTAGATGAAATTTCTATTTTTGTAACGAAAAAAAACTCTTTTAGAAAAATTATCTACTTGAATTTAAAATATTTATAGTATTGTTGGTGATTTATCTAAAAATTATCTAATTTGTAGGTAGACGATTTTTAAAATGAAATGTCTTCTTTGTCTAAAAACTAGTTGTTTGATCTAAAATTTTGAATGAAAGACTAATGGGTACGTAAATTATTAGTACAACTAACATCTAAACAAATTTATATAAAATAACTTTATCTAGATTTTGTGAACAGTGCTATGTTTCTATTACTTTATCTAACTTTTATATAAATCATCTAAACCTAAAATCAACTACTTATAATTTATTGAAATTTCTATTGTCTTTTTTTCTGTGTAAACACTTTTTAAGGCAATAAATACAATCTTTATTCCTTCAATCCATTTAGAAGCCTTCAATCCATTTAGAAGCCTTCAATCCATTTAGAAGCCTTCAATCCATTTAGAAAATTTTATTTTCTAAATGGATTGAAGGCTTCCTTTCGAATCGCTCGATTCGTGTCTTAGTCGACGGTTTCACGTCTGACAAAATTCACATAAATGCCAGTGTTCCGCAAGGATCAGTCCTCTCCCCCACTTTCTTCTTGATTGTCATCAATGATCTACTTCAATCAACCTTCAATCCAATTCACAGCTTTGCAGATGACAGCACTCTGGTGCCTTCCTTTGATTTCCACCGCAGAATCAATGCTTCAAACGTCGAAGTTAGCAATAGAAGGCAAATCATGGTGAATATGATTAACCATGACTTGAACAAAATTGCTGACTGGGGCAAAAAAAACAGAGTTGAGCTAAACTCAACAAAAACTCAAAGCTGTCTGATCTCACGCAAACTTCTAAGATTTGAATCCAATCTCTCCTTCCAAGGTGTTACTTTGCCAAATTCGAATAGTCTAAACATCTTAGGTATGCATGTAAATCAAAAAGTTACTTGGAATGACCATATTTTTGATATTGCGAAAGGAGCTGCCAAATGTTTAGGCTATTTAAGTCGTTGTAAAGCTCTCTTCTCACCTCTGGAACTCCTTAATATCTATAAAGCATTTATACGACCACATTTGGGCTGGCGCTCCCATTTCAGCCTTAGGCTACCTTGACCGCGTTCAAAATCGCGCCATTCGTCTCTCTTGGACATCGTCGTACAGTAGGGGCACTTTCTCTGTTTTATAGATATCTTGTAGGTGTGAACACTTGCTCAGTAGAAATCAAATCAATACTTCTTCCTCTAAAACAGGTCAAACGCGCAACAAGAGGAGCGGTAAATGCTCACCCCTACACAGTGCAAATCCCAAGATGGCAAAAAAATGGTTATGGAAATTCATTTATAGTCCGAGCGTCGCGAATGTGGAGTCACATCCCTCCCGACGTGTTTCCACAATCAAATAATAACAGAACAACTTGTTATAATCTCCAGAGGTTCAAGTCAAACATTAACCGGTTTTTGCTCACACTACCTGTTAATTTGTACCACACTTTCCTTCTTCCTCTTCCTTCTCTATCCCAGCCAAGCGGTACGTAAGTATCAAAGGTCCTATCCTAGCGCGCGGCTGTTTATAAAAAAAAAAATCTATTTTTATAAATAATTTGAATTTTTTACATATATGTTACTTACTTTAATTAGGTTCAGGATTCTTATTTATAGGGAAACGATTTTTCATTCAGGTTAACCGTAATTATCCAAAAAAAAAACCATTAGCATACTAATTTTATTATACACTTTTACTGTTCCACATCAGGGACTGATTTTAAACTGACAAAACGACCGTTCTTTTTCGGGTAATATTACCCAGTATAAAACCAACATTGTTATGGACTTTTGTGGATTCACCTGGACTGACTTAAAACTGTCCAAAACACTGTCTTTTTATTAACAATATTACCGGCATAAAACCAACAGATATACGGTTTTTTTCTTAGCAATATTATTAACCACAATTAAAATGTAAAAAACCTTAAAAAATCAGTAATTTTACTGAAAAATAACATAAACTTCGGAAATTGTTTTTATTTGGTCAAAATGAATGTCACTGAAAACTAACTGAAACTTCGGAAATGGTTGTTATTGGGTCAAAATATCTGCCTAACGTCTTCCAAAACTTAATTTCTACATTTTAAATTTGAATACCAGAGCACGTCCAAAAACCTCACAGTCACAGTACATAGTCCGCTCTCAAATTTTTCTGAATTACTAAAAGTTGAAAATGCTGTTGGGGCCCTTGTTCGGTTTTTATATTCGAATTATTGTCAACTGAATTCAAATTTTCTGTCGTCCAACGCTATTTTATTTGTGTGTTTATTTAGAGAAATTTGTGATTATATGATCAGTTGCTTGTGAGCTTTGAAAGTGTCATGTCGTCACCGCCACCAAGTTTGTTGGATAGTATTATAAGGTAAGTTTAAATTGTCTTTGGTAGTTTGTTTGTTTATTTTTCCGGTACAAATTTTGCAATCGATTTTAGACCAACTTCTCGATTAACTAGATACTTGAAGTTTTAAGAACGGCTTGGATCCTGATGACAACACTCTTTATCAAAATTTGGGGGACCTGGTCTCCGCCGAAGCCCTTGTTTAGGACTAAATTCATATCTCTAAAACTATTACGCTTATTTGTTTTAAATTTGGCACACATATTGGTCTCTGATGCAACACTTTTTGTAAAAACTTGGAGGGCCTGGTCCCAACTAAAGCTCTTATTTGGATCAAAATTTATATTTCAGAAACTACTGGGCTAATTTTATTCAAATTTGGTGCACATCGTCTCTGATGACAACATTTTTTCGTAAAAATTTAGAGGGTCTGGGTCCCGCCAAAAGTCTTCTTTGGACCAAAATTTATATCTCATGGCTAATTTGATTCAAATTTGGTACACATCTTGGTCTATGATGATAAAAATCCAAAATTAATAGTTATGTTTGTTTTATTAATTAATAAAATTTAATACAAATTTCTAATTTATTTGTTTTTTTTTTTCAATAATCGTTTGCTCTATGTAACACAAAATAATGCAAAACGTGATCAACTTCGTTAATGTTGCTTTGCTCTACGTGCAAAATGGAACTTGTTTTCTTTAATTTGTTTTAGGAATATATTCTGTAAAGTTACAAAAAATAACTAAATTCTAAAATTTATATTTCTAGTAATATCCTGTACAAATCCAACAATTTGGCGTATGTGGCAAAACATTATTCAGACGACGTTATGTCCGGTAATGTATTTTTTGTCTGTTATGTAAGGGATATGTAAAATCTTAAATCTTGATGAATATAAGTATTGCGAACCTAAGATGAACGTTATTATTATATGTATTACCCCAAAATTCAAAATTTGATTATAATATTTAAAATTTTTGTTATACATCGATAGTTTCGACTTCTGATCGGTCAATCAAATCACCTCTCCGTATTTTTGGACAATGTATTTTTTTCTTCTCTTGACGTCTTCTTTCCAATGAAGCATCTATGTAAAGTTAGTATTTTGTAGGTCGTCTTAATTTGCCTTTATTTCAAGAGTTGTCTCTATTTTTCTGTTGGTGAAGTATACAAGTGTAAATTTTTTCTCATTTTACTTTATTTTCCATATTAACCAAATTTTATGTATTGACATAATTGCATCAGTATTATCCGAAATTGTTGCTTTTGTGACGGATTCAATTTTTAGAATATCGTTTGTTTATAATAAGTTCATATTTGGAGCCTAGTATGCTACCTTGGCTTATATCACTTTTAAAAACTCTAATCGCTTGACTGTTATGACCTTGTCGTTGTTTCTTTTACAGTTACCATCCTCATATCATTAAAAAAATATAATAGATTCTTGACATGCTGAATACCTTTATGCAATGTAGTAAATTATAATATTTTTAATAACACAAATCACAGGAAAGAAAACATTAGCTACCATCGATGGTCAGACCAACAACAGAAGATACAAGGCAAATTATGAAACTGAAACATTTTGTCTACTGAAACATTTTGTCCAGTTATGTCATTATTTTAATCATATATAGTTCAAGGATAAAACCTAGGAAAATCTTTCTATATATTGAAAAAAATTTTGATAACCACAGTTTTGATAATCACATTTGAAAAGAAAATTTCCCAAATATAAAAACATAAAATAAAGTAAAACCTCAAATTGTATTTAAACAAATTTTCTTTTTCTCAATTATTATTCTTTAATATCCATACAGAGACTGTATTAAGAAGTTGTTTTCAATGAATGAGCTTGTGCTTTTACTTGTCTATACTTATTTCATAATAGAAGAGAAACTTAACACTATTAAGGATTCAATTAAGAATTTCTTGTTTGTTTGTATTCTGACTTTTTCACACACATACATACCTACGTATGTACATATTAATTATTATGAATCCTGGTCATAACAATTGTATGGTGTTAAAATTAGAAAAAAAACTATAGAGAAAAAAAATTAGACCAAAGTTGTTTTTAATGAAAATTAAGTGAACATTTTGGAGCTTCTAAAGTTGAAAAAAGGCAAAACAGATGAAGTCTGCTCTAATATTAAAAAAAAGTTTTTCATTATGAGTATGTTCAAAAGAAACAATTTAAACAGAAGTTGAAATTATAACTTTATCCTTGATATTAAATTAAAGAGATCTTGTGCAGTGTATTGGATGAATTGTAGTGAAAATTAAAGTAAAATATTTAATAGAAATTAAATTAACTGCCATAATTTAAATCAATTTTTTATTTAATACCTATTAAAAATAGAAAGTTAATTTTTTTTCAAGCCTGAAATCGGTTACATATTAACTACATTTGACTACTTTAAAAAAAAAGCTAGCCCCATTCTAGTTCAATTAGAAGAGAACTTACCAACTCCAACCCAAATAAACATTCAATCAATTAATGTGTCAAGCAAGATATCTGTTGGCACTTTGATAAAAGAATAGAATTTGATCGGACCACATCAAAATAAGGAAAAATATGTAAATCGCCAATATTGCAAGTATTATAAAGTAGCACTATATTAACTTGAGTAAAGTTAAAACTTAAATTAAATAATAAATAATTAATATGGAATTTGTGATAATAGTTTAAAAGAACTAAATAATACAAATATCTCAACTTATAAATTTTTCATTAAGAATTATAGCTTCTGAGCCAGCTAGAACTATTCTATACTAACTATACCAGCCTAAACATTCCAGTAAATGCCGATATATATGTTCACCGATAAATTACTAAATCATCAAATTAATTAATTTGTTTGCGTATTTAATTTTAATTATAGCATTTGCGAGCCAAATTGAGGTTATTGCTAAATATATTCAGGTATATTTGCTAAGCCAAATCCGATATTTGCTAAATAAATTCAGATAAATAAAAATTAGTGTCGAAAAAACTCCAAAATAGCTACATGGTTTGTTTTCACAAATAGAAGAAAAAAATTGCAAAAAATCAAACTTGTTAAAAATTAATATGGAGTATGACTAAAATACGTCATAACATAATTAAAAATTATCCTCTTAAACTTTTGCACTATACTGCCACGTGAGCATGATTTGCTGTAAGTCAAGCAGTTCTTTTAACCCTTTGGCGGACACTTAAAATTGTGAAGGGTCACTCAGAAACGCACTTTTTATAACTGAGTTAAAAATCACATTTTGGAATTTGATATTAAGGTCGTCCTTTTACTATTTTTCATATAATTATCAAGCGTAGGTTCGCCTTTAGATCTTTAAGGTAAGACGAAAGTTAATTTCAAGCTGTTCAGATTGTGAGTGCTTACTTTCGATTTAGGTTGGAAGCAATTTTTATTAATATTATATACTTATACATTACCTATGACGTTCTATATTGTACTATATCGGTCAACAAGTTACCAGTATTAAGGCACTTCTATGAGTGCTGAAATAAAAAATATTATATTTTTTGCAGTATTATTATGCCTTTGAAATACCTTTAAATTGCGTACTAATGACATTCTTTCGTTTGTGTATGTCGTTTTATTTTAGTTCCTGTCTATTGCCCGTCTAATAATTTTATTCTGCTTATAGAATGTATATGTCTAATGAAAGACTAAATCTGATTTAACAAAAAATTTAAAAAATTTAAACTATATGCAATATTCTACTTAAAATTTTATTTTATATATAAAAGTATCACAATAACTATTAATAGTCATCTCATCCAGGCATACACCTCTCAGTAGCATTGCATTTGACATATGTGCAATTTTCAGCTATTTGTCTTTAATCAATAAGTTAAACGTCATTAATTTGGTCAAAAATAATTTAGTTGCTAGAACTGTAATTTAGCTGAATCTAAGAAAGTTTATATTATTATAATTTAGTACCTTAAAATTTGTATCCAACCAAACAAATGTAATTTATCCACTCAAACTACAATTTGATACTACAAGGTAACTTACATCCAAAAAAATGTTATGTTAACCTCTTCTCAATCTTGTCAAGGCGACTTACAACGCAAAGTTACCTCTCTAATTGCAATTCACTATTAGATATATAATTTAATGTAAACCATTCTCCCTTTGATGTAAATTTAATTTACTTTTATGAACTTTAAAACAAATTAAACTAAAATAGGGAGACAAAAAATTATGATTTTTTTTTTTGTTATTATTCCATAGGTTAAGTATTTTTAAATTTAAATGTTGTAGAGAGTGTTATTCAACACCCAAAGATGTTTCAACATAAAATGTACAAAACTTAAATTTAAGCAATTTATACAGATTATCCCATTTTAATGTTCTATGGTCCTTGAAAAAGTTTACGAGTGTACTTTTTTTTCTCATTTTTTCAAAGGCTATGTGTACCTTATATAATTTGTAAAAAAAAAAGTTCTTTTTCTTCAGGACTCAATTATTAAAGGATGACCTGACACTATATAGCATATATATATATATATATATATAAGGTCATATTATATACAACATTGTACAAATCGTATCGTTATTTTTTATTTAAATAAAAAAAACAATAATAAAAAAGGACACAATCACCTTGAAGCGGAAAATTCTCAATCTGTCTTTCGGGTCACACCACATGAAGCGTTACTTTTTCATATTATAATTTTTTTGATGTTAAATTATTTTAAGTAATAAAAAAAAAAAAAAGGAGAAAAAGGCTGTTCGCTACGTGAAACTTTCATTTATAGTTTTAAAATTAAACTAAAAATACCACCAGAAATCCTACACAAGATATCAGAGCTTGGTAGTTTGAATTAATTGCGGATTCTAATTTTTAGCATAAACAAATTTGTCCTTGGCAATATTAAAATTAGTTGAATGTTAAAGTTGTAAACTGGAATCAAAATAATTAATATGACGAATGAAGAGTAAATAGTAAACAAAATTAGACAGAAACTTTTGAAAACTTATTTTGCAGCCGCCCAGCATTAGCTAGAGTTAGAACTCGGACTTTAGGTAAAGCTTTCCGTAACAATATAGGTATTAATGCGGAAATCAAATTTGAAGATCTGATCAACTTTCTCAATAACACTGGGTAGATATGAATGGTGATTCCCTAAAACAACCTCCTTAAACAATATTCTAAAATAACAAATAGGGTACCCGAATCGTGGTATCAAAAAAGCACAATTAACGGCTAATTGGTTTCCCAGAAACAATTTGAATGTCATTTCTGCCTACCTACATACTAAGCAAGAAAATTTTTTTTGAATACGACTACTAGCCGGTGATTATTTAACTAAACCAGGGTGAAAAAATTATAAATTATACAATTACATAATTTTGATAGATTCCCCATCATTTCCAATGAAAATCGATATTTTAATAAAGTATCATTTGAGGAGTGATTTTTCAAAAGGGGACATTTCCACCATAACCAAATTTTCAGTAAAGTCAAAAAACTTCCGCCGTGCATTGCCTTTAATTGTTGTAAATTTTAAATTATACGTTATATAATTGATCTTAAGCTAAGTCATGATTCCGTCTTTCAAAAATGTTGGACCTGCACTTATGAAGTTATTAGTCCTCAATTTTCAAAAAGTCCCGTTTTGCTGCAAAGAAAAAAAAATATCCCCTTTTGCACGGAACTTTTTGGATTTGTCCTATTTTTTTTCGTAGAATCAAAAAAAATTGTACAAAAAATAAAAACCACCTTTTGAGTTGGGATATTTAGAAAATTTAAATTAAATCTTTAATGTCATAAGTAAAGATTATAAAAAAACCTTTATTTCTTATATAACTTTTCATATAACTTAACAAAATAATGACCATTCATTATAATAAAAAAAACATAACAAAAAAAGCAAAATTAGACTTTTAGTATCTCAATATCATCTTCCAAAAAGATGCATTCGTTTTCTAAGTCGGTGGTATCTTCAGGCTCACAGTTATTATTGTCTGTTATTATTATTTTCTTATACCAACTTAGTTCGGTTATTTCATGCCAATCATCACCAAATTGTTTCTTTCAAAAGATTTGATATATCATTTGTATCGGTTAATTGCCCTGTATTTTGTTGCAGCTCATGCAAAGTAGTTGGGTTTATTTTTTCTCTTTTTAGTAGGCTTATATTATGGTTTATCATGGCTTTCACATTTATAAGTAGAAAATATTTTTAATAAACAACTAACGTTATGTCGAAATTTTTGGTTTGTTATTTGTATTCTTTTTATACTTTGAATCCCTTCTAATTTTTTGTAATATTCTTGTAAGCGTTTTATATCCATTAGACCCAGTCTTTTTCTAGAATCATTAAACTTTCGAAAAATATCATAATACTGTGTTTTTGTTGTAAGGACTGGTTTCATTCTTATATCTTTTTCTAATCTACCAAAAATTCGATGTGCTGGGAGAAAACTGTGTCCCCTCACAGGAAAGAAAATTTCTATTTCTTTTAGATTTGATGGTGCAATATTAATTAAAAAGTAAATTAGCATATGCAGAACATGGCTGTTCTTATTTTGGCCACCGCAGCCATCGCAAGACAATCTCAAAATTTTGTTTTCTTTAAAAAGGACATACTTTGTGAAACATGCTTCTTAAGATGTTCGTAAAACGCGTTCGCACGCAGTTTGGGTATTTTTAATTCTGTTATCAATGTGTGTTTTCTCTTGAAATATTTTCATAAAAGGCAAACGCTACAAACATCGGTGGCTGGTCATGAAAAACCAATATTATATTCTCCATGAAAAATCTTATAAATAAAACATACTAACAGAGTCATTGTAAGTTTTCCATATTTTGGTTGCATTTAATTCTGAAGATATAATCCTTTTCGATTTGTTGCGATAAAAATTACTTTCTTATGCGGGCAATAAATTGAAAAACTTTCGTAGGTTTTCTTTTCATCTACGATAAGATCGCTCAGCCTATCTCCTCCTCTTTTTTCAGTACCCGTTTCACCACCAAACAAAGCTTTGGTTAAAGTTTCTAATCTCTATTTTAGTACTAATCACAATAAATCGTATATATTGCATTTTGGACAAAACTTAAGCATATTTAATCATATAATGTGGAAAATATCCCATTTTGTTATAAATTTTTTGATATGAAAATATAATTTTACCCTTTTTTGGGTTACCCTTAAAATGTTCCCTTTTGAAACAAACTAGTGTTTTTAGATAAAAATTTCGATAGAAATATAACGTTTTGTTATACACACAAACAACAGGCACCTGTAATTCAGGATAGAGAAAAATAATCCGTGCCTAACTAAAAAAAAAAAAGTGGAAATGTCCCCTTTTGAAAAATCACTCCTCATTTCAGATTTACACTTCAGTGACATGAAAAAAACTGCATTCACTACTTTAATATAATGTGGCCTCGGTAGTCGAATTATGCAGTATAGTAATGTTGTGACCGAGGCGTACAGGTGCAAAAATCAGGTGCGAACCGCAATTTTTTTCAGCTGATGAAAATTAATAAGTAGTCCTTTTTTATAATTACCACATCCAGTTCTAATATCTATGATTATAATAGACAAGCACTTATAAGGACCTGCGCAAAAGACACCTGCTAATTTTATCTCTCTTCTCCTTAATTAGCTCCTAATAGGAAAACAAGTTGTATATTCAACATAAATGTTCATACCGGTTGAAAAACTTTCTATTTTGTTTTATAATATTCTGCACTTTTAAATAAAATATATCCATTTTGGGTCATTCAACATATTACTATTTTTATACATAATTAAAAGAATTCTATTAATTTTTTTGAGTAACTGTCTCAAATTATTGTTAGTACTAAGTTTCTATGTTTTGATTAAAAATATGTATATGTATAATAGAGGTTGTATAATAGAGGTAGATTTTATCCATTAAATTCCACTTACTATTGGGAATATGTCGAAACAAAACAGTATATGAGGAAGCATAGTATTTATATTTATTAAATAAAACTTACTAACCTCCAAAATTTTATGAAAACATGAATGGTTTCTACTTTATTGTGAGAAGTCTATGTCAGTACGTAAATTACTGTTCTTTTGAAAGCTTTAAATTTGGCTTCAACTTGAATTATAATTACTCAACAGGGGCCCCTAGTAATATAATAATAATTTGTTAAACATATAATAATTAAAAACATATAAAATTAACTGTATAAATGCCGCATTCCGAAATGGAAAAAGATCTATAAGTTCGCTTGCCGATTTATCTGCAGATTCACTATTGTATAAATAGCTGAATAATTAATACTTTAATATAACAAGATAAATATGACAGAAAAATTTTTTCAAATTACTTAATTAAAGCGTAAGTTATATAAATTAATTTTGAATATTATTATAGTGAACAAAAATCAGCTTTTCATAATAATATTAATGAAACTATAGTGTACTGTAATAATATCTACTAAATAGAAGTTCGACCCTAAATTACCACAAAATAATTTACTTAAGAAAAAATATTATTTTAAAATTGTATCCATGTTATTGTTCTCAGTTAAAGTTAGGTGCAGTTCGTCAGTTAAAGTTCAAAGGTTTTAAACTAAAAAAAAAGGTAGTTACTTCAGTATTGTTACACCACTCAGGCAATCAACTAAATTTAATTCAATATATTTCTGTCTTTTCATCACGGTGATTTTTCGGTCGCAACCGCCATATTTGCTGCCCTGAAGCAACCAGGGCAACAGTTTTAATACTTTTAGACCATATGACGGCTATATCCGAATCATATAGTCGAAAACTGATGTTTTGAGAAAAAGCGCTTTTAAAAAAAACTATTTAAAACTACACCTCCATTTTTGAACATCTTGTGTGTTAAATATTTTTTAACGATCTTATATAAAATTTAGATTATTACAGGTTATAAATAGTGAGATTTTATAAAAATTGAATTTATTTAACATAACATTTGGATGTTTATTTTGAACAATCCAAAAATGTTGATTTTGAACAGTCCAATCCTTAAGTAACATAAGTTACTTTTTGAAACCTAATGAAATCTAAGGCAAATTCTTAATAAACTTAAAATTTTTCTGAAAATTAAAATTCATCTTACTTAAGCTATTTTTTAAAAATTTTAAATATTTTGAAATGAAATTCAAGACACGGTGCAAACATATAATGCGTGTTCGTAGTTGCAGTAAAACATGCGTCTGTGTCTTGCAGATTTTATTTCTCTGTCACTATGAACAAAAAAACTTGCGCAGGCGCGCAGAAAATTGCATGCACAATTCGTTTATATAGTAATATTATATTATTTATAATTATATTATTATATATTTTTATATATATTTAATATATTTTAATATATAATATATAATTTATAATATATATATTTTTAAATATATTTTATAAATATTATTTTTAAATATATTTTTTTTTTAATAATTAATATATTTTAATATATAATGCTAATAAAATATATAATTATTATATATTTATTTCAATATATTTATTTTACTATGTTTATATTTATATATTATATTATTATATTATATTATAACACATTTATTCATACACTTTAAAAATCATTCTAAAGCAGGCGCACTAAAATATCTGCGCAATCTGCCCGACGCTGACGCGACACCAATTACTATGAACACAAGCGCCTGCATTTTATCTGCGCAGAATTTTTTATGATATGCAACTACGAACAAAAAATCTGTTTTGTTGCGCAGGCCCGACTACTACGAACACGCCTATAAGCTACTTTTTCAAATGCAAGTTTCTATCTCCACAACATAAGCTACTATTTTTGTCTCATTAAAACTGTAATTTTGAAGTTATCATCATAGCTGAGTATATCAGAAGAAAAAAGAGAAAGTCTTTGATTAAATGGTGACAAAATCTCAATTTTGTCTTATGTGGACTGAATCTATACTATTTATTGTGGCCCCAGATTATGAGTACATTCTGTTTTTGATTTATAATTTTAATATTAGATGTTTGTTATTACACATTTATTATCAGATTAACATTGCATACAAATTTAATTCATATTACAAAATATTGTACGTTCTAAATTTACCCTAATTTGAATACCTCTGAAAATGTTAACCCTTCGTAAATTTTTCTTTTCGTCTTATTTAATTTGTGTTTGGTGTCATTTTTTTTATTTTTTCTTCATTCATTTAATTTTTTTTTTTTGCTTTTTTGTTTTGAGGAATTTTTTATAACTTTGTTTATCACAAATTTTCGTTTATTTTTTTTGTTTTACTTTGTTCTCTAACAAAAATCCAATTAAAAGGTAAACGGACGTTGACGAGGCAATAAGATTTTACCATTTTTTTTTTTTAATTTTTGCATGCCTTTAGCTATTTTTGTTGTTATTAAAGCGAAATTTGTTTTTTTTGTGCCCATTTTTTCATCTACACTTACATATTTTGTTTGTCATTATTTAGCATAAATGAATATTAATTATCAAATATTTTTGTATATTAATATACCGTTATCATTGGTATATTAAAGAAAAAAATTGCAATATATACGAGTTATATGCAAATACAAATATTCATAATTCCAAATTGAACTTTTTGGGTAAAAAAAATTTTAATAAGGGAAAAAATAGTATACATTAGAAAATTAGTGCGGTTATTGTGTCAAGAGTTTGATACAAAATTTAAGAGAAAAATAAATAATTTCATTTAAAATAGCGTATTTTTTAAAATTCTACTTACACAAGTTCGTTTATGTAGTGTAAAAATTAAAACATTTTATTTTAGACCATGTTTAAGTGGACCATCAAAGATACTTTATCTCCTTTGATAAAGATTTGCTTCATCTCCAAAATACTTTGATTAATATCTAAATAAATTTAATCAAATTTAAATTCATAAAAAAAAACTTTTTGTAAACAAAATAATAAAGTGATAATATACAGAATTGCAGCGGTTCAGTTTTAAAGTTGTAAATAAAAATTAAAATTAAAAAGTTTAGAAATAATATTTTGAAGTAAATTAGCATCAAAAATAAAAATCGGGTGTGAAAAGAATTGAATTTTCATAGAATTGAATAAAAAAAAGCTATTAAAATTAATGAATTCTGAATTGCGGAAAATTAACTACAAAAGATCATTTACATAAGTTAAAATATAAGGGTCTATACCATTAGAAATACAGACCTGGTAAAAGAACAAAATAATATAACGGAACACGATAACGATAAATTAAAAATTTTAATGCCAAATACATGTCTTTCTAGAGCTCATTATAATTAACAATTATCTACTTAATTTCACTTATCTATGAATCTCTGGTTCATGGTTAGTAAGTTCGGGTGTTATTTCACTATATTATTTCATTTTTGCAGATTTTCAACAGCTTCTTTATTCAGTTTCGGAGATACAAAATGGTTTTCTGCAACATAATATAGTGAGTTTTTTTCTACTTCAACTTATACTACAAGACTTATACTATCAAACTTGATTTCATAATTTATTTTGGTATTTTGGCTAAAACATTTTATATAATATATTAATTTACGATCTAAATGACATTACATTTTGAGTGAAAATCTTCACTGGAGGCGACAGGTCAAATCACATGACAAATTTTTAAGACAGCTAATTTTACGCTCTGGATTTTATATCTTAAAAAGTTTTTCATCAGCCCATCAATTCATCATGCATAAATGTAACTTTAATAATAGTTAGAATTTCATTCTTTCAACTACTACAAGCAAATGAAAACTAGCTCTTAATAGAGCTTGTAAATGGATTACCTGATCTATTATTTCGTGAAACCTTTACCGTACTGTACTGTATATAACTTTAATAAAAATATAATATTCAAAAATCAACGGCCATCAATGTCCCGTAAATTAATTTTTTTATAGAAATATGAACCTTAAATAAAAAACAAACTCTACTAAATGTAACTTCACATATAGGACAACAACAATACTCAAAATCAACTTTAAAAAGCACTCAAATAAAACTGAATTGAAAGTGGAATAACAAAACGGAAGCAATAAAAGAAAAAATATAAAGCTAAAAAAAAAACTAAAATTAAAATTCACTCAAAAGCTTAAAGTTAAGCCATTTAGGATAACAAGAGCAAACAAAAAAAAAAATATTAAATAATATTCAGAGGAAAATTTTAAAATAAAAAAAAAATCCCAGCTCATTTTCTGGAACGATTTTTTTTTTGTATTTAAAAAAAAAAAAAAAGCAATCCAGGAAATCATAAAACTCAAGAAGTATTCATTTGTTAGGGCTTAACAAAATAAAAAAAAAAAAAATTTCTTTTATTGTACTTTATTGAAGAACCAAAATATTTTCATATTTCATCGTAGGGAATTAACAAAAAAATCTGTTTCTATTTTGCTATATAGGTATCTATATAGGGCCTATATATAATATCTATTTTAGGGAAAATTATTTTTTTCAAAAATGTTCTAAGCTCTATGAAAAAAAAAATATTTCTCTATTATTCAATTGGCAACAGAATATTCTCGTTTATGTGACAGACCTTCATTTGTTTTTAAAATTAAAAATTGATTTGTCTTAGAACAACACGCGTTCAAACATTTCAAACTATTAAAAAACAAATCTGACACAACAATGTAAATTATTGCAATTAAGGATAGATATATAAGGGTTATGATAAATGAATCTTGTGTTAAGATGCTGTAGAGATTTAAGATTATAATAAAACAATTTTTGTTTTTTTAACAAAACAACGACGAATAAGTTTATGCAGCAAGATCAGAAACTTCATTTAATCTGATAGTTTATTTCAGATGTTTAATTATTTTTGTTATAAGCTAAAATAATTTACTATGATCCAACACATTTTATTTAATCAAATAAATTAACTACAATCTCATAGACCGTTTTTGGGTGAATCTTATATGCCATTCATTCATTTTTGGCAATTTTCATAGGCATAATATTTATCATCCCTTAAAAATAAGATTTATTATTATGTAATAGGTACATGAAGAGAAAAGGTCGTTTTTCGCAGCACAAAAAAATAAAGGTCAGATAAATATCGTAAAAATTATGCTAATTCTCTTCCGAATGAAAAGTAGAATAAAAAAAAAGATAGATGTATATTTTTTAAACGGTAAATTTTTTATTTTTAGGTTTTTTGTTTTTCATCAGGACTATAATTGATAATTTTTCAAGATTTGATTAAAATTTTTGTGATTTTTTTACTTTTTTGGGATTATTGTAATATTGTGTTTCGTTTTTTTTTGTTTTTATCGGCAGGTGAGTTTTATTTTAATTACCTAAATATCTTCTTTCTTTTTTTACTAGCATACTTATAGATTTAGAAAATTTGTTTCTATTAAGGTTTTTGATTGGAAAATTAGAGTAAGAGTCGTAAAAGATACAGTAGTGTTGTATTTAAAAGTGGAAAATTAATGTTTTTTTTCACCATGATTAATAACTTATGGTTTGGTTCAGTTAGAAAATTATATTCTTTTAACTAGACAAACATTATATAGAACATAATAATAATAAATAATAATAAATAATTATAAAATACTTTATTTTATCAAAACCAAAAGCTAACTAAATAGCTAATTAAATATTTAAGACTTAACTTAAAAATTTATAAAAACAAAAATTATTAAATATATTAAAATAAAAATTTAAAACTAGCCTGGTTGATTAAATAAAAAAGTTAGGCTCAATCTGTTGTCCAAAGATAAGTGACGAAAGAACCTTTAAAACAAATAACATATTATTTAATAAGATGGGGAAAATTAAAAATAAAACAAAATAGGAATAATTATAAAGAAAAAATAATGCTTTTATACTAAAATTTAAATAAAAATAATGAAAAAATTCAACAGCAAAACAAATTCAAATAAAATATTCAAAATAAAATCTCAGGAGAAAAGCAGATTATACAATTATAAAACAAAAATTCAAATTAATGGACTTAAAAGGCTTGCAATAACGTTATAATCATAAGGAAGAAGCCATGATTTGATTTCTTTAAAAAATTTGATTTCAACTCTTTCGCAACGAAGATAATCTGGTAATTTCGTAAATAAACGAGGTGCAGTAACATTATAGAAATGACAAAAGTGGAATTTATTAATCATAGGAATGAAAGCTAGATTTCTGGTTTGGACATGTAAATTGTATGTTCCATAAATAACCTTGTAGTATAATAACCGGAATTGTTAAAAAATGTTTTAAGAATTTTGTAAAAACATAAATGTCTTAGAGGAAGTCATCCTATATTTCTGAATAAAATAAAACTTGGAGTCCTTCGATTAATTTTATAAATATTTCGTATAGCATGTTTTTGTTTGATCAGCAATGGTTCAATTTTGTTTAAATATGTACCACTCCAACAATAAATACCATAGTTCAGTTTAGACTTAAATAAACCATTATAAACCAATTATAAAATCATATGGTTACAGTAAAGGCTGAGATGATAAAGCTGCCTAACTACACTATTTAAATAATTAGTTAAATACGAGGTATGTCATTTCCAACTTAGCCTAACATTCAAAGTTATACCTAGATATTTAAGACAATCAACACGCTCACTTAAGTTCAATCTCAATTTAGTTTACAATACATCAAATCAAATATAAGGGGAATCCTTTTCCAATAACAGATTTCATTTCGATTCGATTTACTTTTTTTTTGTATCTACTTGTATTAGGATATGATGTGATGTGATGTGTTATATTAGACAGACAGTAATATAACACATCACATCACATCATATCCTAATACAAGTAGATACAAAAAAAAAGTTTAAAAATGTATACAATGTAACAAAGTTTGTTAATTTTGTCACGGAAAAGCCTCCACGTACTGAGAAAAAATATATATATCTCACATGAAAAATTTCCCCTATTCCGATTTCGCACATTTTGATACATTTTTTTTTTTGCCGGATCAAAATACATATTATAAAATTTTTAAACGTTAACAAATTTCAAATATAATTTGCTAGGTTATAACAACCAAAATAATAGCATTTTGGTTTTCATCTTGTGCCATTTTTAATTTCTAATTTTAGTTTTAATTTTAATTTTACTAAAATCAATTGATTTATGTATTACAATAATATTGAAACTTGATGACCATAAAATAATTTTACTAACCTATATTTTATTTATATAAAAATTACAAAGTGTCAAACTAGCTATGTATAAATTTTAAATCTACAATTAAAATACATTTACTTAAAAATAAAAATAAAATGGAAGTAGAGAAAAATTTTACTCTTTGAAATTGAAATTTGCAATGCAAAAACTTTATATCCGAAAAGAACATTGACAAACCTATAAGCTAACATACTTATCCTAAATTCGAGTTAGTATCAAATTAGAGTATCAAAGTAAAATATTGAAAGTATTGAAACAAACATCAACAAAATTGTATCAAAATCTATTTTGAACACATTTCAAATGATGTTCCAAAAATTTAAATTTTAGTTTATAAAAAAAAAATAGCACTTTAATATAGAAAGACTAACACTATATTCTACACCTACATAATAATTGAAGGGCATGGGAGAAAAACACGATATGCCACATTTTAAAAAAAACGGTGATTTAGTTATAATTAAGTTTGGTGAGCAATAATACAACTTTCAAGTTTGATATTTCTCAAATATTCCAACAGATGGTGGTAAAAATGCTAAAGTCTTGTTTTTCAATTTTACGAAAAATGTGGTTTTTCCCCAGAATAACAAGGTAAGCCACAACATAAAAAGTTATATTTTGTACTGACAGTCGCGAAGTGATTTTTTCGAAAAAATGTTATACGATGCAGAGAGTTCTGAATCGAAAACGGATTTCAGTGTTGGATCCTGGAACGATCCAACTTTCATTCCACATAGCGATGAAGAAAATATTGTAATGGTAATTATAAAAGATTATTAATAATATTTCGTGTGTGGCATATCTGATTTTTACACAAAATTTTTAAAATTTTTGTTCAGAGGAAAACTGAATGTTTAAAAATTAAGGCTTATCTTAAATCTATATTGATAAGGATTTGCCATAGTCATAGTTAGGTCAATTTTGTTTTTAAATGTTGCTTTAATTGAAATATCTTTTTTTTATTGTTATTTTTTAATAAAATAGCGAGAAAATGAAATTTTCCCATCAGTGGAAAAAAATCCCACACGTTGGAGGCAGAAAAAAGTCTCTAAAACAGAAAAACGAAAAATTAAAAGAAATTTGGGAGAAGGATATTTAAATAAAATCAAAAAGGTTGAAGCTCGACAATTAGGAAGCGCATGCAGTTGCCAACAAGAATGTAGAAAAAAACTTGATGGAAAGGAAATAAATATATTCACAGAATTTTGGGATATGGGTGATTATAATATGCAGAATGCTTACCTTTTTTCTCAAATAGAAGTGATATCACCAAAAAGAAGATATCCAAAAAAATGTAAAAGAGCAGGGCATTCGCGAAGACAACATACAATTACTTACTATGTCAAACCAAATGGACAGAATGTAAAAGTATGCAAAGAAGAATTTTTAGCTGTTCATGGCTTACAAGACAGCAAATGTAGAATTGAATTAATTGCGCAACAGATCATTTCAGGCCTATCTATTTCAAGGACTGATCGAAGAGGAAAACATTCCAATAGACCTAACAAGCATTCAGAAGAAAGCTTGAAATCTGTAAAGAAACACATCGATTTGATACCAAAATATACAAGTCATTACAGTAGAACAACTAATCCTGGTAGGATATAATTAAATTCTGATTTGTCAATACAAACACTTTAAACAGATTTGTATCGTCCCTGGTGTGAAGAACGACAGATTGAGCCAGTATCAGCTGATAAATATAGAAGAATTTTTGGAACCGAATATAATATAGGATTTAAACTGCCACGATCTGATACTTGCAAAACTTATGATAGCTTACAAAATTCTATCTCAAGTTGCAATGCAGAAAATGAAATTGTGAAATTAAAAACGGAATTAGAACTCCATTAAAGACGTAGTCAAGCTCTACAAGATTTCATGAAACATAAAATTGAAGAAGCAAAACAAAATGATTTAAGAAAAGTGATCACGTTTGACTTGCAACAGGCACTTGCCACGCCAACATTAACAACAAGTGTAGCTTTTTATTTGAGAAAAATATGGACTTATAACTTAGGAATTCACAATTGTGGGACCGAAAAGGGTTACATGAATCTTTGGTCCGAAAAAACAGCAAAAAGGGGATCGGAAGAAGTAGCTAGTGTTCTTTTGACTTATTTAAATACACATATGCCGGAAGCAAAAGAATTGTTAATATTTTCCGACAACTGTGGCGGTCAAAACAAAAATTGGACCATTATGACCTTATGGTTGAATATGGTAAGAGAAAAGAAGTATGAAAAAATAGAGCATTGGGTTTTAGTTCCAGGACATACCTTCTTGCCATCAGACCGTGATTTTGCAATTATAGAAAAGCATAAACGAAAAATTTCGCACGTATATACAACAGAAGAATGGGCAGGTTTAATAAGAAAAGCTAAAAAAAAAAATCCTTTTGAAGTTCGAATTTTGCAAGAACAAGATTTTAACAGCTTTGAACATTTATTGGAAAATGTTTCAAAAAAACTCATAGCAGATGATAAATCGAAAGTTGATTTTTCGAATGCTAGATGTTTTATGTTCGATGCGAACGAGCCAAATAAAATTTTTATAAAGCATTATATAAATGAAGATTTCAAATCGATCACTATTACCAAAAAGGGAAGACCAGTAAATAATAAAGTTTTTAATTTCAACAATTTACCAAAAAAGTACAACAGTCCACGGTTGATTGATACAAAAAAGTTGGCAGATATAAAGAAACTGATGCCCTATATACCATCCGCTCACCACTCATTTTTTACAAGTATAAATGGATTCACAGAAGCAAATGGAGAGGAAGACTTTACAGAAAATTTGGAAACAGAAGACTTGAATTAAAATTTTGACTCAATTAATTTGATATTACTTTTATTATTCTATTATGTCAAAGAAAATTGACAAATTTTGTTATTTTTTACATGTGCAATTTTTTATTTTGTTTAAAATGAATTTAACTTATTTCGATTATTTTGCCTTTTATTTTGTTTTCTTAAAAGAAAAATGAATGAAACTATATTATGTCATTTGTATCAAATAAAATTAAAAAAAAAATGTTACCTGTATTTTTGATTCAAGAAGAATTATTTTTTTATTAATAATTTAAAAAAATAAAATTTTTTTTGGGAGAAAAACAAGATATACCACAAATTTTGAATTTTTAATAGGGGGAAAAACAATATAAGCCACATTTTTTCTAAATTACAAAATGTTTCTTTAACGAATCAATTTTTCTTTACCGGTAAAATATGTTAGAGCCAATAACCTACAAATACTGAAAAAATTTTTAATTTCTGATTAAAAATGTGTTTTATGGGTTTTTTTTAAACTTATAAACTCAATTTTCTCGAAATTGAAAAAGTGTGGCATATCATGTTTTTCTCCCATGCCCTTCAATTATAATATTTTTTTCAATAAAAAACTTTCAAAAAATTTAAAAAAAAATTTCAAATTTCAAAACAATCTCATTATTTTTAGACAAACAATCCAACTTTTAATTGCAATCATCTTATTTTGCATATTATACACTAACATTGTTAGAATATCTAATAGATCTACAAAAAATATTTTATTTCTTCACTGTATATTGTCTACTACTCACAGTATTTCGCAATTGTCATTTTTGTAGAAAAGGTTGAAAAAAAAAGAATAAAAAAAATAAAATTGCTTTTAAATATTTTTTTTTTTTTGCTTACTATGTATTTTGTTTTAGGTAGTTTTTTTTTTAGTTATTATTAATAAAAAAAAAAAAAAACATCAACTCTACTATACATAGTATTATAAATGACAGCTATTTTAAAGATAATTTAATTTTTATTTAATAAAAATAAAAATGAAAAAAAAAAATATTAAAACACATTAATCTAGCGGAGAGAAAATGATAACAAGTAATAAATTATTTCACAATTGGAATTGCTAATCATTTTTTTTTTCTTGTAATACTTTCAGTAATTCGATATCAGGAACTTACTAATAAGCATCAAACAAAAGATTATGAAAAATAATATTGCATTAAATTAACATTAGCGCACAAAAATTCAATAGGCTTAATGTTTTTTTAAAAAAAAAAAAAACAACTAATCAAACATAACATTAAATAAAAAAATAAAAAAATTAAATTATTAAAATAATAGTATAATAATAATGAAAAAATAAAGGTTGTATTATAATTTTCTTCCTAGATTTCTGTCTCGCAAAACTATCAATTATTTCTTCACAGTCAGTATTTGCAAAAACCTCAGACTCAATGGCTAGTATACTTAAATTATTAAATTTTTGTTGTCCCAAGGAAGAACGAAGATGATTTTTTAATCTTTTACGAAGCGAAAACGATCTTTCGCCTGAACAGTTAGTTAATCCTATACTCAATAATATTCTTAGTGCAATTTCTATGTTTGGAAAAGTGGATTCGATATTGCAATCAATTATAGTTTTTAATAAAATTTGCGATTGTGAATTTTGAATATCAGTATGGACAGTAAAATTTTTAAAATATAGGCATTCTTTAATTAAACTGTTGTCTAAATCATGCTTGTATATTACACATAATTGAGAAGCCTTTTTCCTAATTTCTTCGTTTTCTAATTTTTTTAAATCGAATAAAAATCAGAATTTTAAATGAATTTCGTAATAGCTACTTTTTCTTTTATTTATTTCTAGGAGAAGTTTATCGAGAATTACGTAATATGAATTTATGCGAAAATTCGAGTCACTACAAAAAAAATGTTCTGGTGCAGTGCTTTCGTCGAATTGTTTTTTTCTTTTATGTTGTCTAGCTGTTTTAAAATCTTCGCACCCAGTGATTAAAATTCCCTCTTTTTTATATAAATCGTAAGATTTTAAATCTTGCTTACTCTGCAAATATTAACTGCATATAAACTGTTATATAGTTTAACACCTACTTCAATGTTAATGTTAACTTTTTGAAGTATTTTATTTGTCCGTTTAATTACATTTAATATATCATACCAAAATGATACCATTATACCGGTTTCAAGAAAATTAAGTTGTTTTAACCGTTTCTGGGCCTCTAGTTTTTCAACTGGTTTTTTATCATCATCATTAAAAAAATTTCTTAATGGTTTTTTAAAAGACTAACTGCTCTAGCAGATCAACAAGCTTAAGAAAATATAATCGATTATTTTCAACCAGAGGCCTATCGTGGAAATTTTTCAAATTTAGAACATAAATAATGTTAATCTTAATCTAAACTACTTTCTTTTATCTTTTTTTATCTTTTATTAAATCAAAAATAAATATTCTCTATACTTAAGATCATGTTAATATTAGATTTAATAATAGATTTAATAATAAAATTGAACTTTATCTTATAAATATTTTAATAAGATTATAATTATAACAAAATTTGTGTTTTACTCGTTTGAAATAATAAAGAAAAAAAAAAAAATAATAATAATTTTTTTTTTTTGAAATACCTTTTTTTTTGCATTGTTTTTTAATGTGAAAATGTGACTAACAACTTTATGGCGCGCTTCTCAATCCAAGGCGCCTCTGTGCTTAGCGCATTTAGCACTATGGAAAAGACGGCGTTGCTGACATACTTTGTTTATTAGTATTATGGATAGCGGTAAGAGTTAAATAAAGTCTCTAGAATCAAAACTACAAAAATATGGTTTTTTCGATGCTCTGAATTATTTTCAAATCTTGAACATAACAAAAGTATTTATTCTACATTTTATATTTAAGAAAGCAAGATGTATTTTGTCGTGGCTACATAAAGCTCTTGATCTACACAACAAAGTTAAATCAGATATACCTACCCTGTCAAACTAGAAAACAAAACATTTGGTTAAAAATGAATCCCATAAAAAATTAATACCACCTCAATCACCGCAAATCACACTTTTATTGAGAAAAATATCAACGGACATGAAACAAATTCATATCTAAATGGGAATGCATAATATTCTCCAAGTAGTGAGTAACTTTCTAAAATCATGTTCAAGAATCAGGTGAATAGACGAGGTGAAAAAAAACCAGTGAAAAAACAAACATTGTCACAAGTTTATTTTTGGTAAATACTAAAAACGGCAAAACAAATTTTATATTCATAATATCTTAGTAAGGGTGAGCTCCAGTTCACTGAAATAATTTCTACCGAAGCGATGGCAACTAATTAAATATCTTTTTTCGTAAATGCATTTTAATTCCAAGAATGATGTTTTAGTTAAAACAAATCTACTTTAAAATAATAAAATCTGAAGGTTTTATCCTTCTTCATGAACAATATTATAAATATGTTTTCATCACTGCATTGAATCAGTTACTTTATACATAAGTGTTCAATTAAATAGATTAAGTTGAAATTTTAATCGCATTTCACCCCATATATAAATAATTTTATTTTGGACAGTTTTTCTTATGAATACTTTTATAATCATACGCATTGCAATCTGAGTTAGTTGTCGACATAGTATGGAATAAATTTTTATCGATTTTTGTAAAAAAAAATTTCGATTTCTTCTGTAAATTTGTCTTTTTTTCTTTACTCATAAAAACAAATTAAAAATAATTCGAAATTTGACCTGCAAAGCTCAAATTTACACATTTTCCTTCAGAATTTTTTTTAGATTCTGCTAAATACACGAAGTTAGGCAGCTTACGTTCTAAGATGAATATCAATTCAGTCCACCAACAGTTAGCCCTTCTGATTGGAATTTCTGAATGATGTCATACTCTACAAGCTGCTTCAAAATTATTATAGATTTAATTTTGAAATTGAGTCAGGCCCAGGACCTACATGGTCTGTTGGCCACCTAAGTAAGTAAGTTAATTTTGAAATAACAATTATTTCACACTATTTAACTCTTATGTGACCTACGAGACACCCGGTTACCTCTTGCATTCTCAAACCACAAAAAAAAAGGTTCTGGAACACCTACGTAGCACAAACTCCGCGACAACTCCTAAAAAGATGTAAATTTACTAATTTTAAAGTATTTGTATTTTTATAAGCAATGAGAATCAAGATTTACCCCCTTGTTTTGAAAAACCACCTTCACGAGGGTGACGAGGTACCTGTGTACCTCTATACATTTTGTATGGAATTCTATAGATATAGCCATTTTTCTTTTACTTACTTAGACAATATTTTATTTTTAAAACTATTTTTACTTTTATTTACATATAAAATTTATTTACATTTTTCAAAGTAGATAATCTTTACATAGAATATTTAGAGAAAAAAATTAAAATTACACTAAAGCCAAAATTGGTTCCTCCCAGTGACTTCAAAACTATTATTACATTTTGCTAATGTTGTACTATGTTCACCATACAAATTGGTTTTGTTGCCTTCAACCCAGGCTTTTCTAGTTTGTCTTTGCTTGGGGTTCGGTTTTCCACGTAAGTAGCAACTGCCAATCACTTCAAGTACACCAGTATAGTCTCTCTTTTTTTGTTTGCTTGTTATTAAAGGCTTGGAATTTTTCTTCCAAGAACATCTTGCATTGCTGAAAGTATAAATAGTTTGCCAACAACTATGGGATTTAATACAAGAGCTTGGATATTTAATTTGCTCATTTCAAATGTTTCCACGAATCTTCTGCGGCGATCAGTGGTGGAAAATATTGGATAATAATTCATATACATAATATATGCTGCCAGTCCAGCAATACCGACCATATTGTAAAACAATGTCAGTGGTCAACGATTTGCTCTTCATTTTACAGAATATTCATCCAATAATTTGTCTATGTATCCAACACCACATTTCGTTTGGTTGTAACATGTGATGTTCTTGGGCTTAGCCTCAGTTCCTACTTCTACCTCTGATGGTTTGCGGTGCATCGTATATATCATAGTAACGGCTTTTTTTTAGTTGGTACATAAAAGCACAATGTTGTGTCCTTTCTAAATGCGCAATCTGTTGAAAAATGAAAAACTGCTCTGTCTTTATGTTATTTTATATTTGCCGTTAAAAATCCCTTGTTTTACGAACGGTTCCAACCAATGTCATATTCCATGACTTAAACACATGGGCCAATTTTAATGATGTATGTAAATTGTACATTGTCTATTTCTTCAAGATCCTTTATATTTTTCCACCAGATCCAATACTGTTTTTCACCAATATTAGTTTGATGCTCTCCATCTGCTGACTTTCTTGTATAAATCAATCGTCTTAATGGGTAAGAAGTATCAGCATCACAAACCCAGAAAATCTTTATACCATATTTCTCAGGTTTTGTTGGCATATACTGTGTAAAATGGGTTTATCCTCTATAGCCATATAATTGTTCATCAACTGTTGTATAATCATGTGGCTTATATAATCTTTCTCCAAATTTGCATTTAGCAATATATACAATATATATTTTTTACAATATATACACTATTTATGTACCTACCACAGTAGAAAAGGATGAAATTTCTCAACCGGAAACTAAAATACCATTTCTTCAAATTAAGTAACTTAATAACTTTATTCTAAAATAAAAACATTCCTACTTTGAACTCATTTAAACCTTACTTTTTTTTCTTTTATTTTTTAATGTGGCAGACATATTAGCCATTTAAATCATGATCGACAAATGCTGATAATGCAGAATCAGTTTTATTTCTAAATTAAAATAAAAAGAGATGTTTTGCTTTTCAAAAACTAATATCTTTATTATACTTTAGGTGGCCCAAATGCCCATGTCGGTCCTGGGCATTTACGATATATAGAAACAAAAAAAGATTTTTTGATACAAAATATATGGAGGTACACGGGTACTCGTCATTCTGATGAAGTTGTTTGAATTGTCACTGACATAAGGGTTAATGACATTAAAGCGTGTTATTTCGACATTAATTTAAACGGACGAACAAATATAGTGAATTTTCAATATAAATGAATAGAATGTGCTTCTGACAGATTGCTTTAGATTAGTTCCACAATATGCGAATATACAAAATAGGTATACAATAACAGTTACTACATTCCAACATGTTATAAACTAAAATTAAACAAAAAAAAATGTGGGAGTAACTTTGTTTTTTTGACAGAAATTGTAAAACTTTTCTTTTTCCATGTCAAAAAAAAATTTGATATATTATTTTTATAGTTCTTAATGGTAGCGCAAGGATCATTGTATAACACTAAAAAATAAAATAAAACAAAAAAAAAAGTAAAAATGGAAACTGTTATAACTCCTTCAATATTCTTTTAGCTTTTATTTTTTTTATTTTCTATGATCTATGATAATATTATTAAGGACATTACCGTAAACATTTTTGGTTGATAACAGTACGCGCAAGTGGTTTGAAACATTGATAAGGAAAGAAAAAAAATCAGGTAAATACAAAATAATGTTAAAAAAAGTTAAAATATTAAAAAGTATTGCTTGAAAAGCTTCATCTTTAAACCCACTAAAATTTCTTTAAGGTTATTTAATTTTAATGTTTTTTTTTCAATTTTGTCATATTCGCTTTCAAAGAAAATTCGAAAAATACATATGAATGTATAGAACCAATTTGTAAAAAAATTTAAAATGAAAATAATGACCGGCAATCAATTTGACTTCATATATTATTTAAACCCCTGGTAAACAAGTTTATGCATGTAAACACCTCATTTAATAGCATACAAACTTAAATAAAAATATTAATAATAAATGAGTACTGCTCTTTAATTTCTTTGTTAATCGAGCAGTCAACAACTAAAGATGTATTTTTTATATACTACACTTGTATAATAGCCATGACAAGTCATGACCACAATCTTCTCGTTTCCGAAATTGGTTCGGACATGCACAAATAATTTTAATATTACAATGGGTTCGCAAAAATCGTTCAATCATGCATGTCTCAAGTTGTTTTTTTTTATTATAGCCAAAACTTAGATTGTGAACCTTTAAGTACTTGCGTACCGTTAACTATTTGCAAAAGAAAAGGAAAGTTAAAGGAAATGAAAGAAAAGTCATAATTAATTTAAGGTCATAAATAAAAAAAAATATAAAAAAATAAACTAGGCTAAAATCAAAATTATAAACTTAAAGAGGAAAAAAAATTAATGTGAAATTAAAAAAACAAAAAAAGAAACAAAAAAAAAGTAAATCAGAAATCTAAATTTAAAACAACATTATGTAAAAAAAATAATAAAAATAAACTAAAGATAATTATGTAAAAAACTTTAAAGTATGAGAGCTTGACAAAACCCATGTGGTTGATAAGCCCATAATAAAGATCTTACAAATACATAATAAATAATAAATAAAAAATCCTTCTCTCATTGGGAATGCTTCGATTAGGACGCGAATCCACAATCGGGATGTTCTAACTTGAAAAGAATTTCCATAACCGGATTTAAACCATATCGGAATTTCCACTGTGGTGGGTACCTGATGCTTCTCGTGTTATGCAATGGAATTGCTTGAGAGGAAGAAGAAATGATTTTAATTCCTCGGAACAAGTGGCAACACCAAATAGATATCTATAAAATAGAGAAAGTGCTCCAACAATAGGACGATAACCAAGTGGTATATGATATAAGGGATCAGGTAACATTTTTTTCGCATATAAGACGAATGGTGCGGTTTTGAACTTTGTCCAAAAAATTTCAAGCAATTTTCGATGCACATGTCAATAAAATGTGAGTTAGACTCGAGCTTCGTCCGTCTATATGTTTTATAGATTTGTAATAGGTTTCGAAATGAAAAATAAGTTTTGCAGCGACTCAAAAATCCAAAATATTTGGCCATTTTCACAATATGTCGTAATAGTGATGAAATAGTTTTTACAACTTCGTTTGATTATCATTTGAGCTATTCGGATATTAACATCTTCATTGTATGCCTAAAAATATACAGAGCTATTTATCTACTCTTTCAACCCACCTCTTAATTCATCGTTTTTATCTTATAATTTTGTTTTTCTAAGACGACACTTTTCTCGAAAATAATCTTCTTCTATACAGCGAAAAAATATATCCTTGAATATACTTACCTATTTTATTATCTTTAAATATCGAATGTGATTGTTTTGGATGATGATGACAATGGTCTTCAAATCAAATTTTTTTAATAAAATTGTTCTCAAATTATTATTTTTATTCTATTCTTTAGTTTTTAAGAAAAATCGATGAACTTCAGTGATTTAAAAAATAATTCTAGTTTTAAATTTATACTTATTTTGTTCAGTTAAAAATTTTTAATTACTAACAAAAACTATATTAGAAAAAGATAAAAAAAAAAACAAAATTCTATGAAAATTGTATTAAAGATTGTTTTAAATCGAGTGAAGCCTACTGATTTGTAACGAACCGTGCAATATATCAATTTGTTTTTTGTTCTCAACACTGAACTAAAAAAAAATTATTATGTTAGTTCAATGCAAAAAGTCTAGTTTTTTATACTAAAAACTTATTAACTTACCTTTTCAGATTTTGTTAATATTTAAACACAAATAAATTTTTTTTAATACTGACAAATTGAGTTTTGTGGACAATGCAATTATTTTGAGCATTATCCACATAAATAAATTTCACAGCTTCTCACCTTTTCTCTTCCAAATACAACCAAAAATTAAAATCTGTAAACATATTTGAGAGCGCGTACACATTTTTTATCAACTACGAATTTCAAGTTTACACAAGCTTATAAAAACGGGCTTGCATGCGCATATAATTTGCGCTCGAAGTATGACCACAACCTAAAGCATTTATTTCATTTATTTATTCATTTACAATCTACTGGGATCAATCTACTTGAAATAAGTACTTAAAACAGAAAATCAATATTAAAAATAAACTATTATGAGTTTGTTTAACACTTACAACAAACTGACATTAGATTTCAGTTATAATAACCATCTACATAGATGTATTGTTCTGAGTAATTGGATTATAGCTATGTGTGATCGTTGATGATGTTGATTCTGAACAAAGTAATTACGCATTTTTTCCATTTATTATATTCAAGTATTTTGTCCGGTGGGAAAAAAAAACATTCAAATTGTGAATTATATCGCCGCCGCAACATTAAGAGAAGTATACTTTGTAGACGGAAAATTCATATTGATTGTATTGAATATAGGAGTCGCAGCACGTAACTTGTTAACGTTCGTCAAAAAGACGTATTAGCACTTTTGGTAGCATGTAAGCAACATTGACGTTGATTTAATTCCGAAAACGTAAAGTACACATATTTTCGGTAGCATGTAAGCAACGTCAAGTACATTTTTTTTTAACATGAACGTTGGTTTTTAAACGTCTGTAATTTTCTTACCGTGGACTAAAATTTATGCAGGAAAGTTAGTTTTTTTAATAGTTTTGAATTATTTTAATAATAAAAATATAAAATTTAAATATTTATAATAAAATTTGGAATCTTAAGAACATTAAATTTTATACTTTTTAATAATTATAGTAATATAATTTTTAATTTCTTTTGATAACATTTTATTTCTGGAATAATTGAAGTATTTTTGTTTGCAATAAAAAAATTTTCAACTAGATTAGACAACTTTATTAGAACCATTACGAATTACGATAGTGTGCAAAATTGAATTTAAAGACATAAACCACAAAACAATAAAACCAAATAAAACCAAAAACAAATTAAAATAAATCTAAAAACAATTCACCTATTGAGCAATAGCATTGACTGTCTGATTATATGAATTAATTTAAAAAAAAAAAAACAAAAATAGCAAAGACAAAAACCAAATTTTCAGAATATTATTATTATATTGATAAAATAGCTTTGTTAAAATATTACGATATTACTATATTACAGCAAAAAAACTTACCGGTAAAACAAATAGTAAAGTTAGAAAATATATTATTTTTTACCTTATGTTCAGAAATTCCAATAATTGAAATTTATTTATTTTATTAACAAATAATTCAATAGTATAAATTCAAATGCGCAGTAGCATTGAAAAAATATTATATTGTGCATGGAGAATCATAAACCGAAATTTACGATCTGCTAAGAACAAGAAAAACAAAATATGTTATGATATTATTATCAAGTTCCAATTTCCAATTCAATACACAGCAAATTTAGTACACATAAAAATTAAAAAAACTTTAAAAATAAAAATCACAGACTACCCTCACCTACATCAGAGACCCTATCGGGATAACAATATAACAATAAAAACTGAACAATAAGAGAAAAAGCATAATTATTGGCTTTACCCCTAACTAAAATAGTCATAAGGCGTCATATGATGTCATTATGATACTTCGTTAAATGGCCTATATGATTTGATATGATTTACCAAAGTCGTAACCAATCATAACCTTTACTATAACAGTCATACCTCATCATACCAAAACGTCAAAATCAAAATTTAAAAGAAGTGAAATAAAAATATAAATTCTATAAATAAATGTTTTGTTTTTTATTTTGGGTTTTGAAATAGTTAGGGCTATTATGATAATAAAAAAACACAAACAACGTATCTGTGGCTATTTGAACGTGTTTTTAATGTGGGTGTGATATTTTTTTTTAAATGCATTTAATTTCATATCTATACTGCCAGCGACATCTCTGTTCGCCACATTTTGTTGAAATGTACGTCTCTAATTAATAGTATTTGTTAGCGAGCGTTTAGACATCAGATTTTGTTTCATGAAAGTTTTGTTTTACTTATTTTTATTACATTTACAAATTTTATTGCAATTACATCAAATTTTATTTCAAAAGTTTTAATTACATATCTCAAAGATAATCAAAAATAGTTGCAAAGTATACTATATTTCTTCATGCAAAATCCACTTTCTAAACTTGCAAAATACGAAGATACGAATATGCGTGACGAGTACTAATAATAAATACTTATAAACAAATATAAATATTCAGTGTAATTTCAGAACATTTATGAAATATAAATATTTAAATAGTAAATCAATTATTCTAAGTATTTGTATTGATAAATAATAATAATATTTAATGCACATTTTTTGTATTTTTTAATGTATATCTTTCAATATATTGGCATAACACAATTAGAAGTTTATAAATACCTTTTCTAGCAAAATTCACTTTTTAAACTTGCGAAATACAAAAAGGCGTGTGGAGCATTATTATTTAAAAAAAAAAAATAATGATATTCTATAACAAAGTCGGATGTCAAGCTTTAATGAGCATCATTTATACGTTATAAACACAATTCAAAAACGTATAAACGCTGCCTTATATAAAAGTTTTCTTCAAAACTATTAGCGGTCAAAATTAATTTATAATAAATAAGTAAATACCTAAATAAAAATTTAAAGAAAAATAGTTATAGATAGATCAAACAATATTGTAAATTACTAGCTATTCCCAGCGTAACATTCTCCGGTTTAGCATTAGCATTATAAATGAAACAATTTATTTTATTTATTGATTTTCTTTATTTTCTTAAAAAAAATCAATGTTTTACAATTATTATAGTTTTAAGTTTTTCAATTTAACTTATTTATTATGTAATAAAAAAATATGTAAGGCATTGATTTGTTTTAAGAAAATAAAATAAATTGTTTCATTATAATGCTAGACCGGCGAATGTTACGCCGGGAATAGCTAGTTTTTTTTTAAATTTCTTAATAATTGAGTGTTTTAATTTATTTAAATAAAAAACTATATTTAGTAGTTCAATGTAAATATTCTAATTCATTGAAAATGTCATATAAAATATCAACTGAATTGGTTTGTTTACATTTATTTTATTTATTTTTTTTTTTATTTTAGCCTATTATAAATTCTATATCTATTGAAACGGGCACATAATTTTTATTATTTTTGCGATTTTTATATAACAATTTTGTTCTTCAAAACTGAAAAAAATAAGGCGAAATAGAGGAATTCAAAAAAAAAAATTCTAAAAAATTTAAATTCATTTCTTTTTATTTCAAACCAAAAACATATGTTTTTTGAAGTTTTAAATAGGTTAATTTGATTGTCAAAATTTGATTTTCGAACATTCGGAATATTTTTTCGAGTTTTCGGAATAAATTTTCAACGTGATGTTTTGCATGCTACCAAAAAAAATCTTTGACGTTAAAATACTTCACGTAACGTTTTACGTGCTGCCACTCCAGAATATACTGAGAATATTTTATATTTATTTATTCATTTACTCAAATAACCTAAAAAAGTCTAATGGCTCGTACAAGGTGTACATAATTATTATGTTTTACAATTGATGCAAACAATAACGGAAAAAAATTTAACAATAAATCGAAATATAAAAGTAAAAATAAAGTTAGTTCTGATTATATGATACATTTCATTTTATAATATACAAAAAGAAAGAAAGAGAATAAAAAGAACCAATAAAAGAAAAAAATAAGTTGACATAATATGATTGACCTAATATGATTGATATTGATATTTAATATTGAATTTACTCATTATTATACTTAGACAATAACCTATTTTTGACTGAATTTTTAAATTTGTTGTACGATAAAGCTTTAATGCCATCTGGAACTGCATTATAAAGTTCAATTGACTGGTTTATTATTGAGTTATGATCATACGCAGATTATTTGCCGATCTAGTGTTGTACTTATACATTTCATTGTTAGTAATTAGTTTTGTGCTCGATTTTATATTTTTTATTTGCATGTTATGTATTTGTAATGTTTGATCCAAGTTCCTGCTGTCTTCCACTTTAAGGATTTTGTCTTGCTGATGTATACGATTGGTAGCTGTTCTATGACCAAGTTCATAAAGATTTTTTATTACCTTATTTTGAATCTTTTGTAATTTAATTATATTCTTAGCGTATGTGTTTCCCCAGATAGCTACACCGTAGGATATTACACTGTGAAATAGACTAAAAAACATAGCTCGTTTTAGCTTTCCTGGAACCCTTTTTCCAATTTTTTTTAAATATCCCAGCTAACCTTTGTGTTTTCTTGATTAATTCATCCATATGACAGTTCCAATTTGAATTCTCATGAACAACAGTACCTAGGTATTTATACTGCTTTACTTTTTCAATTTGACAATTTATGTAGAATACAGATAAATTTATATTTGTTTCTTTAATCACCATAAATTTAGTTCACTGTTAATTTGTGTAGTGACATCCAGTTATGAATAGTTAGCATATCCTGGTTTATTTTTATTTCCAATTCATCTAAATTATTCTCAGTATTTATTACAACTAAGTCATCAGCGTACATAAACTGCCTAGATGCCATAATGTACTAGACTGAGATTTGATAGTGCACACACATAACATTATTATTGTCCCAATGAGCTTCCTGGTATTACGCCGTAGTTAATATTTTTGGTAGTGCTTTTGATATCATCACACTCTGCGTACTGTTTTCTGTCCTTGAATGTTAAAGCTTAGAATAAAATGTATCCATTTTGTGTCATTAAAATTTATTCTATTAATTTTTTTAAGTAAGTGTCTCAAATTATTGTTATCCTATATTTTGGTCATTTGCAGTAATCATATTATAGTTTTGGTTAAAAATATTATGTATATATATATATATATATCTCTTCAATCACAAAAATATTTTATTTATAGTAATTTTATCCATTAAATACCACTGACTATAGGGAATATATCGGAAACGAATCAGTATAGATGGTCAAAAATAAAACTGACTAACCTCCCAGCATTTTATTAAACAAGAGTTTCTACTTTATTGTGAGAGGTTTACTTATTACTGTTCATTTCAAAACTTTAAATTTGGTATCAACTTGAATTATAATTACTCAACAAGGGGCCAAGGTAAATTGCGATTATTATATTATATTAAAAATTAAACAAGTTAATCGAAAATGAGCTATTTATTAAGTTACAGATCAGTTTCATAATGTTTGATTTTACCATTAGAAAATTCAGGTTTCAATAACCTATTTCATTTTACTATAGAAAGTATTAATTGGGATCAAAACATCTTTAGAACCTTTTATAAGTCCTTCGATTCTTCAAGTTGTCCTGATCAACTATACATTTTTTTGTTTAAATTTTTTTTTTTTTTTTATAATAATATTCGTAATACCCATTTATGTATCTCCATAAATTTAATTTTTTTTTTATATTTTTATTTTTATTAAACTAAATGGTGTTCTCATACAACTCGCATATCTTAATATGACATTTTTACTTGGCATTATATGATGTAAATCAACAAACTTTGAATAATAATAATCAGACATTTTTTTTCTTTTCTTTATTTTCTCTTTTATTATTTTTCTTCCATTTTGTATTAGTATTAATTTAATACATTTACATTATGTAAAATATTTTATGAGTTGTTATTTTGTTGAGATTTTAAATTATATTTTAATGTAATGAAATTGTTATAAAAGAAAACAAATTTAAAGTTGCACATTCATGTGTGTGAATCGATTATAGTGTTGGGAGATACAAAGGTGTACCTACACAGTGGTGATGTTTGATGTACGAATAATATAAAGGATAACTATACAGTATTCGCCCGCTCCTCGAAATTCGAGGAGTATGATAAAAAATGGTACCCAATTTCTTTATGAATTAATCTATAATTATAATTGATAAGCATTTAAGAACCTGCGCAGTAGACACCTTTTCATTTTATTTCGCTTCTCTTTAATTAACTCCTAATATATAAATAAGTTGTATAAAAAATATTAATGCGTTGCAAATTTTTTACTCATATATGGTTTTATTTATTACATTATGCATATGAGAGTTCTTATTAAAATAAAAAACAGAAGCAAACAAATCAGTTTTTTGCATAAGTAATTATAATTACTTGCAGTGAACATAATGTATGTCAAATAAAAAATATAAAAACAACAAAAACAAAAAAAAAATCAGTTGAATTGTTATTCATATGATTGACAAATTTATTTTTATATAGTAGAGTTATAGTATCTATAAATATAATAGCCAAGCATTTAAGGACATGCGCAGTAAGCACCTTCTCATTTTATCTCGCTTATTCTTAATGAACCCTTAATATGTAAATAAGGTGTATATACGACCGAATACGGGTTAAAAAAATGTCTATCTGGTTTTATAATATTCAAACTTTTAAATAAAATATAGCCATTTTGTGTCATTCAACAACTTATTATTTTTATACATAATTAAAGGAAACTTATTCTATTAATTTTTTTCAGTAACTGTCTAGAATTATTGTTTTACATATTTTGCTCATTTGTAGTAATCATATGGTTTTGGTTAATAATATCTATAATGTTTAGATCTTTTTTTTTTTTAGTAATTTTATCCATTAAATGCCACTGACTATAGGGAATATATCGAAAATGAATCAGTATATTATGAGAGAGGTGTATTTATGTATCCAAAATAAAACTTACTAACCTCAAAAGTTTTCATTAAACATGAGTGGTTTGTCCTTTATCGTGAGAAGTCTATGTCAGTACGTAAATTACTGTTTTTTTAAAAACTTTAAATTTGGTTTCAACTGTAATTATAATTACTCAACAAGGGCCCCTAGTAATATTAAAATTTCATTAAAAATTTTAAATTATTCTTGATGGTGCTACATATAATTTTTTTTCATTGATTTATCTCAGACAACAATTAATTTTAGAAAAAAATTAAATTTAAATTGAATTCTGGTAAGAAAAAACAGAAACTCTGTTTCTATATGGGTGAGTTGCGACAATTTGATAAATTAAAATTTTTGTATGTTAAGATGCATGTGTACATGAGGTGAAATTTAAACTAAAATTTTTAATTCCAAATTAATAAAGTTTGAAAAAATATTTGAATTTGTTACGTCTCCTTTTAAATATCTATCATTTAAAAAAAAAGTTATAAAAATCGGTTAAGAAATGGCTCTGTTAATTTACAGATTGAAATATTATAATGGTTAGGGTGGACATTTTAAAAGGGATTTTATTTAATTAGTTCACAGCTACCATAACTACATACATATTAAAGCGTACCACTTCGTGAAGCTAACGAATTAATTAAAACTTATAACGTTAACAATTATTATTATACAGAAAGTAAAATTTTTTACCCACAAATAATTTTAAATATTATTTTAAATGACTAAATATGAAATGTCACCATCGGAAAAGTATATAAATATTAAATATTTAACTTTGGCAATTATACAGTGATCCTGAGTAAATGACGAAAACAATACAATAAATACTTATAACGAATCATAATATTAAGTAGTTGGTTGAAATTTACAATTATTGGAATTTGAAATCTCTTTTTTATTCTCGCTATAATATTTAATCTTTTGATTTGCTAGAACTTCACTATGATTCAAATAATATGTAAATAAATGCATTTTGAGTGATCACATATCACTATCCCTAATCTCGTTTAAACTAGACAAGAAGGCTATTAAATTAGAAACAAATTAATGTAATTTTTACGACAAAATACTTAACATTAACACAACTGAATCAATATTTTTGTTATTAGACAGAAATCTGTTCCTAAATTCAACAACATAGTATTAGCAATTCGTTGCACATTTTTTAAATTGCACATTAATATTAAAAAGGAAAATAATATTATGAACCTTAAAATATAGAAATAATAATAAAAATACATTTTTTTTTATAATAATATTTTGTATACGTTTTAGTTGACCTGACACTTTGTTTACTACTTACCGTTACAGTTGAGATTTTAGTACTTTGTTTAATACAACATTCATACACTCATACACATTTACATTATTCTATAAATTACCTTTAAATATTATTATAGCTATATTCCGAAATTACAATTCTATATGGATGATAATATGTGCAACAAGGATAATATTAAAAGGTGAATATGCAAAAATTTTACGTTATCTTAAAGTATTAAAATTTATATTATAAATTATTGCATATTATTTTGTATGCTATATGTGTTTGTTATTTATATAAAAATAATTTTGAGTATATGTATCTATATAATAATAATATATATACTTATATATTATATAAAATAATGTTATGTTAATAAATCCATAACGTTAGGTGGGAATGGTAAGAACTTAAATATAACGGCATTATACATACACTTAACTTTTTTACACATACACATGTAGCAGAAAAGAAGTGATGCATAAACATTTTTATAATGCATAAAGTGACATGAAAGTTATGAATTATCTTGTGCAACAATAACAGAAAGTTGAAATCAAGATGGTAGTAGCACTGTATAATACTAAACCAAAAAAAAAATTAAAAACAAAAAAAAAACACAAATAAAAATAAAAAATAAAAAAACAAAATAAAAAAAAAAGCGAAATTTATTTTCGTTTAAATACTGAAAAAAAAAACAGAACAACAAAAATAAAAAATACTGCCATATAAGAGAAAATAAGAAAAAGTTAAAAAAAAATAAAAAAAAAAAGTAAAAACTCTTTTCTTAAGATGACGGATGCGTTTTTTATTTGAAAGGAAACAAAAAGGAAATTGCAAATAAATAGTAGTAAACATTCTTTATATTCACAGCGCTGAGGGCAATCCAAGTTTGATACAATCTCAAACTAGTTTAATTTTTTTTTTTCATTATAAAATTCTATCAAATCATGTGCATGTCTTATATAATTAGTCTTATTGCCAAAAACATACAAGCAATTTATTTATAATGCATATATATGTGAGTATTATTATTTTGAACAAAATAAAACCATTTCATCCCTACAAAAGAAACTAGCCACTCTAAAAGGACATTCCCATCGTTACGAAATATTTTCTGCATTCGATTTTATTATTGAAAATCAAATAAAATTTAAATTAGGTTTCAGTGTGGATGAATATGTTTCTAATGTGTGTTTAGCCATAATGAATTCAATAATGTTTTATTAATTAAGCACTTAACATTAAAATCTAAAGTCAGAAGCCTGGGTGAGTGAATTGGAATTGAAATTTTATTTCGTTCTCTACCTGTGATTAGTGATTTTTATTTGATTATTAGAATGCTTTTAATTACCATATAAACAGAATATTTGTAGTAAGGTGCAAAATTTTCAATTCCCTAAGGATTATTTACTCGATCATTTTAACGACATCTTATTTGCCATCATTGGAAATTTAAACATATTATATTATCCTAAGACTCTAATAATTCTAAATAATCAATATTCTTAAATATTCTGTTGTATTCAATTAATTATAATATAAGTTAGTCAAAAAGATATTTCAATTTAAATTAATATAGAAATATGTACTAAATTCAAATAATATTTTTAATGAAAACAAAATCTAACTATATAATATAAACTTTCACTAATTTTATATTTTTACAGTCATAGCAGCGTTCTACTGTAAAATTCAAATTGTAAAATGAAATTAATTAAGACATAATAAAAGTGAAAAGTTCTATGTCGTCATCTAAATTTAACACTTGAATGACATGACAATCATTATGAAATGATGGGCAAATGACACATATAACAGATGACAGATGACAAATGACAAATGACAGATGACAGATGGCATATATAAGCAATAAAAAACAGATACTATGTTTATGACAATTACATAATGTTACAATTTGTATATATATTGTAATTTGTATATATGTTGGAGTATTCCGTCGAACTTACAAACATCCAGATAAATGAAAAAAATTATATAAATAATTAATTGGTTTATTATAGTGATACTCTAACAATCAGTAGAAATATTATAATAAGACATTTATGGTGCATAGTGTATTTCAGGATCTATTATTTCAGTAATATTTTATAACATAGTTTAAAAAATAATCGAGTTCATGGAGATTTGATCATTGACCGTTTAATTCCGCAAATATCGTAATCGTAATAACTGATTTGCATCACATATTTGTACTTTTTATATTCGATAATATTTAATACAAGTACAAGATTGCGGTTATGAAATATACATTAAAAATTAAAAAAGCTAAATTACATATCCGAAAGTGGAACTATATAAAGTTACAGAACAATTCCACATAATGCTGAGATTTTACCTTTATAATAATCTACATATAGTTTTTGATTATACGGAAAACAAGCATATCAGAATTCGGAATACAGATCACACTAATGAAACTATAATATATGAGTTCGGTTTATATAACGTAATCTGTAGGCCATTGGATTTAAGTTAGTGTCTATGCTAGATATTATAGATAGCTTAAATATTTCAAAGTATTCTACTCAACTATGAAAACTATGAAACTGTCAATTTTGAATTGAAGAAAAATTAATTTTTATGAAGATATGCGAATCTTTTATGCCATTACATGAATCATCAAAATATTGATTGCCCATCTTAAAAATTAAAAAAAAACAAAAACAAGCTATCTAGACAATTTTAATAATTTCTTTTAAAAAAAAATAAATTCTGTATCAAAAATATTTTTAAAATGATGTGAAATAATGTTGATGTCTGCAATTTTAGTTGAAAATAATGTAAAATTTAACAGTTTTACTATAAGATATTTCTTTTTTTATTTTATTATATTCATTTTTCAAAAATTATTCACCGTTTATATATCCTTGCTCTTACCTTCAACGTCAAATACTGATGCAAGAACAGTTATAGAAGAGAAATGATTTGATTTAATTACTTTAATTTTTTATTTAGTCATTTTTTTCCTATTGTTAAAATATTTTTGTTTGCAATAAAATACATAGAAGAGAAATTCGTTGTTTTTATATTTAATTTTTTTTTTTTTTTTTAATTTTGTAATATATTTTATTTGTCAAATGAAAAAAGTAAATTTTAAAGTGCCTTTTTAAATAATATTATACTTTATGATGGATATACAGTCTATTATAAATTTAATAAATACATGATTATTAAAAAGTTAATATTACCAGAAATGATTAGATTATTGAAGTAAGAATTTAAGTATATCTAGGTTATTTTTTCACCTATCAAAGAAAAATTATTTAAAGTAAAACTTCATGAACAGCTATTTTAATTTAGTTTAAATAAAGTTAATAGCTATGCATTGTAGTTCAAAGTACATCGTATCGCTAATACCTATTAAATGGAAATTGAATAGTTTTTAAATAAAAAAATAATAATTTTTAGTAGTAGTAGAGAAGTTTGCGTTAACGCAAAAAAAAAGTATCAGTGTGCAAAAATCAAATGCAGTCACAAAATATTAACACTGATAAATGAAGGAATATTATTAACTCCATTTATTCTTATAATTTGTTAAAACATGAATATTAGGTACACAAAATGAAAAATAATGTTTCTAATATCTTAAAATTTAAAATAATACTTAGGTTTTTCTTTAACCATAATTTACGGGTTAATGCTCATTTCAATGGTTGTGGTTCCTTTTTTCAATACGATATTTTACAAAAATTTTTATGATTTTGTTGCACCAAAATTGTTTAACATAGCTTCCTGGTGCTCTTAGAAATGTAATATTGTTGTCTCTATTTGTGAAAAATATAAAAAATTGAATTTTGGGCTTTGATTATGTTCATGTTGAAAACCTGCTAAATGTTATAGCTTAGGATTTTGTTATTATTAATTTTTTACAGTAGTCTAAGGTGTGTTTTTGAACTTCTGATAATATGCTACATTATTTCTTTTTTAGTTTTTTATTTTTTTTATTTTTTTGAATAAATATCTATCTTATGTTAAACTTTTATCAATGAGCTCTGTAGATAATTAATTTTTGATTTCTTGTAATTGTTTTTTTTTTCTCATATGGTTTCTTTTAAATTATTTAGGTACATAATTATTTATACATTGTATATATTTTATTTTTTGTTTTCTTTTTGAGTTATATATTGTTTTAGTTTAAAATGTTTAAAACTTAATTAAAAACTATTAAGCCGAATAAAGAAAAATAAAAATAAAAAAGTACGTAAGTACGTAAGTAGTACAGCTACTTGAATTTCGAGGAAGTTTGATAAAGAATATACAGGATGGTTTGGTTTGAGCAAAAATATTTTAAGGGGTGATTCATCGAAGTATTTTAAGAAAAAACTTGTTCCAGACGAGGGTCTATCTTTCAATTTAACCTGGGCTACAGAGGGTAAAAAAAAATCGGATTAGGAAAATTATATATAAAAAATATATTAACTACACAGAGCTGGGTCGTATTCGAGTAAAAGTATTTAAAATACTATAAAAAAAACTTTTTTTGAGCAAAGTATTTACTTGGCGTTCCCAAGTACAAATAGATTTTTTGAAAAAAGTATTTCAAATACTATTTTTGAATAAAGGATTTGACTTGATTTTTTTTCAAATACAAGTAAAGTATTTAAAAATTATTTAAATTTCTCTATTAAATTACTCAAATACTTTTATTTAATATTTTCCACAGAAAAACCACAGAGAACTTAAATTGGAAATGTGATTGGAAACACATGTCCAAAATGTTGGTTTAATATGCAAATTAATATTGAACCGAGTAGAGTTAATGTGTGTGTATTCAACGGGATTGTGTCATATGAACTACATCTTCTACGTAATGACTGGTGGAATGTACCAAGTTTAAGAAATTGAGCAGCGTCCAGCAAAAATAGATCCGGATCCCATCCCACAAAGCCCTCGAAATTTTTTTCGGTTTTTTGTTTTTTTTTAACTTGTCTTTAGTACAATGACTCATAAGCACGATGCAAACAAGAAGTCCGGCGTCCCAAGTGTGTGATGAAGGCAACAGGTCCGGAGTCCAAGGATTTGGCGAAACTTTATATCACCTGTTTAAATTGTAATTGTCTGGAAAAATGTTATTAATAATTATTATAATCTAGCTTGGTAACCCGCCATAAATGACGGAAACAAAATAAATTCCAGCATTTCTTTCCTTCATTAGAGTTTTCATTTCAAGTTTAAGAAAAAAAAGTATTTGCTTACTAATTTATCATACCTTTATTATTGTTAAACAGAATATTTGTAATAAGGTGCAAAATTTTCTATTCCCTAAGGGTCATTTACTCAATCATTTTAGCGACATCCTTTTTGCCAACATTGAAAATTTATCGTATAAGTCAGAATTAAGTTAATCCTGTTAATATTCAATAACATTCGCTGCATAAGCTTACCGTCAAAGTTTATAGCGAACAAATAATATTTTATAATGAGCCACAACTTTGAACGAAAACAATTTTAAAAACAAAAATAAATAAAATTGTAAATATGAAAAAACAATAATATTGTAAGTACACATAATATTTATTTTGATGAATAAAATAAAAACTCGTGTTGGAGAAAAAATTAAAATAAAAAAATTTACTGCAAATAAATAGGTATTTACAAAACTGTTCATAACTTGTGTGTGAACAATTGATCGGTTATTTAAAATTTCATTTCATTTCAAAAAATTCATTATCGAACTGTTCATGCTACAATTCATACATAATTATTATTTATAACATACATTAAATAGAAGAACAACAATCAATATGGTTTAACGGATACCTATATATCAATTTCTCTCTACACATACATTTCTACACACTTGAAGAAAACAAATATACCTTAAAATTATAAATTTACAAAGTTAAGAAATAAAAAATAATAGTACAAAATTTCATTTAATTTCTTTAAAAATGTAAAGGTTGTTATTGTTTTTATGTGTATATCAGCAGAACCAAAACCTAACTCCATAATATATACTAAATATTATATACGATCATAAATTTATATATCATATAGATATATATACATATATATATTAAAAAAAAACAATAAACAAAAAAAATAAAAATAAATAACAATTTTAACTCATCATCGCATCACATTTGTGGCTAGAGTATATATATATACCTATAGTACTATACAGGCTATGCATACGGTATGGCAAAACTATGATTCTATGATTATTATCATAACAACAAAAAAAAATGACAACAAAATATGCGTCAAAAGTTTTAAATTGTCTTCCATAATGGAAAAATATTACAGCAAATTTTTTACTATGTAGAAAGTAAGTTTTAAAAATTAAAATTAACAGTTTAAATGTGGTTTAAGAAATGTTTTTTTTACAATATGGAAGACATGGTACATTTCTTGCTAAACGAAAATGTTGTTTAAACTGGTTATTGGAGTACTTTTCAATAACTTCTATATAATTTTCAATTTTTGGTATTTTGTTACATCGTTCTTCGATTGATGAATCGGACGAAGATGATGAGGAAGATGAAGAAGAATTTAGTAGTGAACATTCATCAAAGCTGCTTTCATCTGATAAATTCTGTATAAATATCTCAGAAATAAGTTAACTCCGTATTTATTAATTTCATAATTTACTTACATCGTACCATTCCATTCCATAATTATATTATATAATATTTTTTTCGTTAAACAACAGATGAATTAAATTTTGTAAATTTTTTTTAATTAACCCTCAGTTTATTTTTATTACTTTTAATTAAATTTTAATTTTCTTAACAAAACGAAGAATCTTACACATAAAAAATTAAACGTCAAACCAGTATAAATTCTGAGGTTATGTTCTACTCAAAATCTAACTTTTTTCGTTTTATTTACAAACTGCTCAAAAGCGCTTCTGAATAGTTTGCTTAGCTAAAAAAAAATGCAACTAGTAAGTCGGAGTGATAACATCAGTATGCAATTATAAATAAAATAGAAAGGAAGAAAACGTAAAATTTGCAAATAAGGTGTTGTAATGTAAAATACTGTCACGACGACGAGACAGTTTCTAATAATATATAAAACCACAGTTATACGATCATAATACTCATAACATTATGGATGTGAGTTTTGGTTATTGACGGTAAATCATTACTTGACTGAGAAAAGACATCTAAAGTCGAGTACAAAACACTGAAGAAGTCTGCAAGTAGTAGACGAAATACGCGTATGATAAGCCTATTGTAAAATAAAAGGAAAATATTCGATAAATACTAATCAAATACTTTGTCAAAATAATAATTACTGAACCTGTATGAAAATCACAATATCCGAGTTATTTTGAAGACAAATTGAATTTAAGTGATACATAATGACTATTTGTATAATAGTTTTTTATGGTGGCGTGACAATGATTTAATAATTTTCTTTTAGTAATGTTGTGTGTTATTTTGTCGATATTTTGATCAACAATTGTTAATCGACACTGTTGTTCTATGTTTTTTTTTACGTTCTTGACAGTAACTTAGGTAGAATCACCTTTTCGTGCTTAATTAAGTACGGTACTGCAATTTTACACTACAATATCTACAATATTTCGAGTATGTATTTAACAAATTACTGACTCTACTCATTAAATGTGGAAAACTACTGCAATTGCCAGGAACCAAGCCTTTTTAAATAGAATAGTTATTATAATCTCAATTATTTTTTGTCATTTATTATATGTACATATGTACCCAATGACAAAGGGTGCTAGACCAGGTCGAAAAACCAATAAAGCCTTTTTTTTTGCTTCATCGGGAATCGAACCTGGAACCTTTCGGTTGAAAGGCAGGCGCTCTACCTACTTTGCCACCTAGCGTGTGAAAATAACTCTAATTTTGTAAAATTTTATGATTTCAGAATTATAAAAATTATTAATGATAGAAATCGTACTCAACTTCTAACATTTTTATCTAATTTAGAAACAGCGACTTTATATTTTTAGAAATATCTGTTGAGTAACTTATGTGGCACATTATCTAGTTAAAAGTGTATCAATTCCAACGCATTCTTAAAATATCACATACAATTTAGCTTTGAAGCATTTGTAACATGTATTTGTCGAAAATTTGTTACATGAGTCTTCAAGAGAAAGTCAAAAATATCTACCCTGGACAGGGTGAATTTAGAATGTAGAAGTTCTGCGAATAAAATAACTTTACATTTTTAATGTAAAGTTATTCGTTTCGTTAAAATATTTCGTTCACACAAGGACGAAAATTAAAATTTGATTGTGTTACATTAAAAATTATTAGAAATATTGACGAATTGATCTAAGTTGCATTAAACTGAATACAATACGAAAATAATGCTAGTTAACCGTCTTCAATAAACAACTGACTGCAAACATCCAGTACTGGAAAAGCAGTAGTGAGAGAAGGAGAGAGAGAGAGATCAAAGACGTAGGCTTTAAATTGCCTCTTCAGTATATTGCTGACCTTATTATTTTGTAGTATAATTCTTTAACTTAAAAAAATTCAAAATTTCATGTTATATTTCTTAAAAGAGTACCTATAATTTTTTTTATATTTTAAGTTTTAAATAATAATTATATAAAATAGTAATTAAGTTCTTGAAACTATATGGACTACCATTGTTATTATATTATTTGTTTCTTTTCTCCCACATAATTACTATTTTGAAGTTTATACTTTTTAACTTGGTTTATAATAAATAATAATAATAATTATGATAATTATTATCCACCATGTAATTAAAATTAGATTTCTAAATGAAATTATAATAATTAAAGGTAAAGTTAAAATTACAGCTGCAGCATTTTATAAACTAAAATGAAGGTTAAAAGTTTTGACGGATTAAAGTGAATCTTTTAACAAATTATTTAATTTAAAGAACTATTTTTTTTTTTTTTTTTGTAAATAAGTATTTAACTCATTCAGAGTAGTTTTGGATAATTTTGCTCACAAAAAACAATATTACTAAAAATATAATATAAAATATTGTTCGAAAGGTAATTTATATGATCATTGATGTTCTGGAAAATACCTGAAAAAATCTTTTTATTTTTCCACAAGCAGATTGCACTTTATTAGTAAAAACTGATACTATTTTAGAACAAATACAAAAAACAGCACCTACCTTTTTTGAAAGCTGTTACAATTCGGAAAATCCACTTATAAGAGCGATAGTAGATTAAGGTTTAGTGTAAAGATCGTTTTAGTATAAATAGACGTTAGTTAAACTTTAGTTTAGGTTTAAATTAGGTTTTATATTAGCATAAAAATATTTAATTAAAGGTTTTTATTTGCCATTTTGTTCTTTACAAATTAAATTTATTCTAAATAATTAAGTCATGTTGATGTTGGTCTAAATAATGTACAAATCAAAGTTGTAAATATTTTTAATATAAGTTTTTAAAAAATATAAAATTAAAATATATGAAATTAAACATATTGTACAAATACATTATGTTAATAAAAATAAAATAAATAATAATAAAATTACACTTCAAAAATAATTGTACTTTTCTTCGGCAAGTCACTTGCATCTTGTACGATATAAATTCATTTCTTCTTGTGCGAATTTGAGCTCCTAATTCGTTAGTTGATAAACTGAGGCCTATTAATTTAGTGCTTAATGTTTCGTTACCCTGACATTTGTATACGAACGCTATAATTGAAAATAAACTGTATTATTCTAACTAAAATAACAACAGATATTGATTTTAAATTATTGTAAGGAGGTAATAAAAACGTCTTTATTTTCGACGGACTTATATGGCAATTCGATTGTGTTATCAATTTTGTTGTAAGTGAAACTTACTATTAACACGTTTGGTGGAGGAAAATGTTATAAACTCGCGTCACGCTAAATTGTGAGTCACTAATGGTATTAATATGTATGTAACATACATCATACACGTAGAGGATAATAAGAAGAATAAGTAAAATAAGATGTGGATTTTGTTGTTGTAGATTATTATTCGGCAAGTAATTATTTATTGCTATGATCAGAAATAAAATAAAGCAAAACACAATTTTTTTCTCATTTAAATACAAAGAACAAAACAAATTTTTAAGTTCTCTTCTCATAGCTCTCATCAAAGATTATCAATCACACCATCCCAATTAGAATATGCAGTATACGTATACTTATGCCCAAGTAACACAAATAGGTTGTAACAACGTCGTACTATCGTTGGCTAAATAATTACTGGTCGGATACATGACGTTGAAATAACTTTCAGACAATGTCATTGTTACGTTATTGTGGAATGATTTTTGAGTCGTAGAGTAGTGAAAATAACTATTATCCGACTACTCAACCGACTTTGAAACGACCAAATTAGAATAAAAGAGATCGATAGCTTATTATACACAGTGTATGTATTTATTTTTTAACTAAAAAAAAACTTTTATTTCTAAAATATTTAACAATAATGTTGTCCTTTTTTCTCTCATTATAATTAGATTATAAATATGCTAATGTATTATAATTTTATAAATATGAATTTATTATTTTAAATTATAATTATTGTAAATATTTTCACGAAAATTGTGCAATATATGACATCTTTTTGTAAACGATTAAAAATTTTTCGAGAAAATAAACATTTTATTAAACCAAAAATTTATGGGCCTTGAAATTTGTTTAAATTTAAAAAAATATATAATTTCTTATTATTATTTATTATTTGCTCAGATTCATTTAAACATTTTTTTAAAACACCCCCATATTAAAGTAATGATAGCAATTAAATTTAATTTTGGAATTAAAAGCTAAAAAATTTTTTTTTATTTTTTCATACAAAATATATTTTGCAATAACAATTTTCGCTATATATAAAATGGTGAAGTTATAAATATCCTAAAAATAACCAAAAAATAACCAAAAAGTTATCAAAAGCAAACGTCATTATATAAAAACGGATCTCAAATACAGAGATGTAAACTGGTTCCTTTAGATGGAATGAAAAATTTCTTGACAGTTTGAGAAATGAAACCTAAATTACTTTTTTTTTATGTATATGTAACTCTAAGTCTGTGCACTGAAATATAGTATAAACGAGAAATTTAACGTCTCTTTTAATTTGGGACTATTCAATTTATTTAACTTAGTGTACTCCACACCACAAAGTAAAGTAGTTCTAGTTTTCTATTATTTCATAAAATTGATTATATTAGCCGGTATTAGAGGTATTTTGTCCTAATAATAAAAGTTCATTGCCGAAATTTTTGGCGTCTGCAAATTGTCTCCGGCAACTCTCGTTAAGAAATATTCATGGAAAATTAGAAGAACTTTCTCATGAACAAGCTGACATAATTTATTAGTTCTATAGTGGCAGGATGGCATAGCTTGTGGTGGATGTCAAATTTTTAATGTCAATTGTTTTTAACACGATAATAAATAACCAAAAAGTTATGAAGAGAAAACGTAATTATATAAAAAGAATCTCAAATACAGAAATGTAAACTGGTTCCTTAAATCGAATTAGAAATTTCTTGACAGTTTTAGAAATGAAAACTAACTTATGTTTTTTTTTTATATAATTCCAAGTCTGTGCTCAGAAATATTATAAAACTTTTACAATAATTTTTGCGAGTAAATTGCTTTCATTACTTTAATATGGGGTTGTTTTAAAAAAATGTTTAAATGAATCTGAGCAAATAATAAATAATAATAAGAAATTATATATTTTTTTAAATTTAAACAAATTTCAAGGCCCATAAATTTTTGGTTTAATAAAATGTTTATTTTCTCGAAAAATTTTTAATCGTTTACAAAAAGATGTCATATATTGCACAATTTTCGTGAAAATATTTCCAATAATTATAATTTATAATAATAAGCTGGTTATGCTGAAGTCCGAAGCGGAATTTCTCCGAAAAAAAATTCCGATCCGAATACGAAAAAATCGGAATGCTGAAATCCGTTCGACTGCAAAGCCTGTACAGAAATCAAAATCAATTGTTTCGGAAGATTTTTTTTTTCATATTCATTTCAAACATTTTTATTTTAAATTTTTTTTTATTTATTTTGAAAAAAAATTTTAATAGATAATGTATATGACAAAATGTATATATGCAATATGTATATATAAATTAAAAGTAAAAGTTATAACTTTCTTAATTACATATGTAGTATGTATATATATACAAATTAAAATAATAGTAATTTTTTGTTACATCAGAGAAAATTTAAAATTCTTTAAAGAATGTAAAATATATATGTATCGTTTTTAATATATATACATATTATGTTATAATATTAAAAACAATAAAATATATTATTCTTTTGAAGCGCTTTTTTATTCCTAAATAAAAAAAATATTTTTCATAAATGAAAAAAAAATTGAAAAAAAAAAACTATTATTATATTTTCTAATTCTCCTAATATTCTAAATACAAAAATTGTATGCTTTATAATTCCGAACCATTCTAATACTTCCGAATGGGAAATTCTGTCGTACAATTTTCAAATTATTTTCCGTTCCGACGAACTTCAGCATACATAAATAAATTCATATTTATAAAATTATAATACATTAGCATATTTATAACTTAATTATAGTGAGAGCAAAAAGGACAACATTATTGTTAAAATATAATCTATCTATCTCTTTTATTCTAATTTGGTCGATTCATAGTCGGTTGAGTAGAGTAGTCGGATAATGGTTATAAGATGTAAGATATTACGACGTTATAAGCAAGTCGTCGGTATAACGTTATTTCGTACACTTTTAAGTTTTAATAGTTGCATCATTGTTATAAAATGTAAAAAAAGTTGTGAAGTAGATATAAAATAACTTTGTGACAACTGATAAAATAAAACGTCGTGTTGTAATAGTAATGACGGATAAATTATAACTTTTACATGTTCCACTATAAAGTTATTTTTTTTTCAATTTACGACGTTATAACGACGTTGGTATGGAGATATTTAACTTAATAGTTATTTGGTGTTACTTGGGTGCATTCATGTATGTATTCATTTGTTTGCAAACAAATCAATGTGCAAATTTGCTAAAACTTGTAAGAAATAGACGATAATAAGAATTTAACGTGCAAGAAAAAGAAAAAATATGGTAAACAAAAGAGAGTAACAAAAAAAGTTGCCTGAAATTTAAGGAAAAAAAAATTTTTCGATAAAAATTTCGTTGAAATATTTAACAAAATTATTTTCTAAACTATATCAATTATGCATAACATTTTTAGGAGACCTAAATAAAACAGCGTTATCATATTCCTTAAATTCTGTGATTTGTAAATAGATGTTGTTCTCAGGATTAATCATCTGCATTTAAATGTTGTTTCACTTACTACCGCCAGTCCCATGACTGGATTTTATTTTTTTTTTATTTAATTCATTCTCAAAATATTCATTCTTTACATTAAAATATATAATGTGAATCATATTTAGGTATTAAAAATTAAAAATTACAAAATAATTATAATATTAGTAAAACAAAATGAAAATTAAGAGAATAGTGGCTTTAGTATTTAAATTTAAAAAAAATTTAAAAACTACTTCCCTTAAAAATTACTCAAAAAACAAAATTATAACACATAGTCACAAAGATGATCAGTACATTATTATAAAACTATTAAATCCAGAAATAATATAAAAAGTTAAACTAATATGTAGTAAAAAGAAATTAAAAAGAAATCATGTTAAATGAAGTAAGAAAAAAAAACAACAAAATATATTTCAATTAAATAAATAAAAAAAAATAAAAGAAATACAATAAAAGTCATGAAAAAAAATTGTGATTAAATTAAACAAAGAATCCAAATCAAAAGAACAAATACTTCCAAGAAACATGTAGCATTAGTTCAAATATACATTTAGATGTATTTCAATATAATGTAATAAAGGTAAATAATAGTAAATGATTATAACATAAGCTAAATAATAATATTAAATAAATTATTCTATAATATAGTCGAATATTTAGCAAATATTTGACTGTTGAACATTAAAATTTACTTACCGAAAATCAGAAAATAATTTATTTACTTACAAATATTCAAAACCATTGTTCGACTTCAATGAATCCAATTCAATACAGTTCAAAGAAAACAAAACATAATTTAGGTGCCTATTATGTATTTCGATCGAAATTAATCGAATCGTTCTTCGTTATCGTTAAAGTTATTCGATTGTGATCGTTAGTGTCATTATGTATTTCGATGAAAATTTGATCGAAAGTGTTTAAAAATGCTGCCATTGTAAAATTCAAATGTACGATGAAAATGACATATGTTTCATTCTTTAACTGTCAAATTCAAATTATTATACGAAAAAAAAACAAAACAATAATGTTATATTTAAAACTTTTAAGTTGAAAATAAGTTGAAGTGTTTAAATAAAATATAATTATAAAATTATAAGTTTTTATAAATAAAATGATTTGAGCAGAGTTAAATTTTTCAATTTCTGATAGTGCTGAAAAACGCTATCAAATTGCAGAATTAAAAAACAAGCGAACATATATTCGGGATTATTCTAATCCACTAGATTTGGAAGATTATACGTATGTTATTTAAACATAAATTTGATGAGTTATTATCTACATTATTAAAATTATTAAATTAGGACAAAAATTGAAATAGCCAATAAGTAATACGTCGATTCCAAATATAATTAAATTGGTTAGTGTATTAAGATTCTGTGGAGCACTAGATGGAAAGCTTATTCAAATTAAATCACCGAAGCAAAACGTACAACATTTATGTTATAGTAGAAAGGGATTTTTTAGCATTAATGCAATTCTGATAAGTTTATACTTTATTGTAATTAGTTTACATTATTATAACAGTTTTTGTTTTTAGATATGTGATCATAATCAGGTAATTGGTTTTGTGAGTGCAAGATATCCTGGTACCTCTTTGGAAAATTTATAATGGTGTCTCATTATTTACACTATAACTTTTCATATTGCAGTCTATTTGTAACAGGCCTTTCATTCCTATTAAAATTTATTTCAATAAAAAATTATTATGTAGAATAAAGTAAAATACCTACTTTCATTTCAACTTTTAAATTTATTTTTATTTCAAAAAATATCATAAATATAAAACAAAACACCAAGTGTCCAATATAAATAAAATAATATAATGTCCAATATAAATAAAATATATTTGTATCTCTTTTATTTTATCCTTTCAATTCAAAATTGAAATAATTTGTACAAAATCTCTCTTTCGATGTCTCTTTCGTGGTAAAATTTTACATCGATAAACTTTATCGATTTCGTCGACAATTTCTGAACGATATCGTAATACATAATGACAATTTTACATTTTGACATTTCGTTCGATCAAATCGTAATCGTTATCGAAATACATAATAGGCACCTTAGTTTTCAGACTTATTAATGTGTCGAAAAGTTATTGTAAATATTTAGGTTTTTTTTTTTTTTTTTTTTTTTTTTTTTTTTTTTTTTTTTTTTTTTTTTTTATAAACAGTCAAAGCGTTAAATTAAAATTTTTAACCAAATGTCTGAGTTATATTCCATCTTGGGACGTATAAATGATTTATAGATATTAAGGAGTTCCAAAGGTGAAAGGATTTTGAATTTTCGATGTTTTTTTAATTTTTCAACATTACTAAACAAAAATATTTGACATAAATTTTTATTTTAAAATCGTTTTTAAATAAATTATCAAAAGTAAATTAAAAAGTTGAACATTCTTTTTTTTTTTATTTTATTTACATTTAGATTCAGAGGCATTATAATGGAAATTACTAAAAAATGAACTTCTGGTTAAAATTTGTGGTTGTAATTATCCTCTTCACTATTATATTTTACGAGTATATTCTTGTAATATTTGTAAAATATTATTTTTTAATGCGTAATAAAATTGTATTTAAGTTTTAACCTTGTTAAGTTTTAAGTTTCAAATAGCTACTCAACGAGTTATTATTTTTGCCAAATAACCCTTCTTTTAAAAATAAGTCTTAGCCTTGTCTGAAGTTTTCGTTTTCTATACTAAAACTAATTCTTTCAATCTTCAGATTAAAATTAAATTTTTTTTGTATTAAGTTCTTAATAGTTTAATCCTATATAATAATAGTTTTTATATATAATAATAGTTACTATACAATAGTGTGCTCTGTTTGAACAGAATGTAGATAAAATGGAAATTTATTGTGCAATTTTTTTAATAATATCATCATCATGACGTGTAACTTGACAAATTAAGGAAATCTTGCTCATCTGCACAATATTTCTCTATTCAGACATTTTGTCGTCTGCAGTAATCCAATTTTGAGCGTTAAGTACAGCGCTATCACTTTCTGTAGCGTCTATAATTCTATTTTTTTTTTTCACTAAAACATTTTGTTTTTAATATTTAGAGCATCAATAAAAACATTTTTGGTAAATTATGTCCTCATAACTATTTATGTAAATTTTGAATAATCATCTCAAAGATTTAAGTGTAGTGATTGAATTATAGTAATTGTGGACACCAAACAATTTCATTTCCAATAATTATGTAAATGTTTTCTTATTACAAAAAAAAAATATATAAATATAAACCAAACCACTTTTTGTTATTAGATTATTATAATAATTAAAAAATTTAATAAAATTTTATTTATTTTTAATATTCTTTGTTGCTGAATTGTAAAGAAATTCTAAAAAAGGAAAACAAACAACATTCAGAATATCACTTCTAATTGAATAAGTAAGTTTTCTAATTATAATGCTACTATTAAAATTTAAATAATATGAGTTCCTACATACTCTACATACTATAATATGCATGTAGGTAGATACATATACTTGTCCTGTTGTTTTTTAGAATAATACTTTAATTAGAATTTTTGCTACCAACCAATATTCTGAGGTTTTCCAATTATAAAATTTTAATATTAAAACCAATTGTAAACGAACTCATATTTAAATGAAAATATTAATATAAAATTTAAAAAAGTTAGAAAACAAATTAGCTAGCTAAATTTATTAAAAATAAAATATTATTCAAATATTTTACTTGCCTCGAAGCAACCAATTTGGTTGAATTAAAAATAAAGTATTTTATTATGAAATTACCTAGAATAGGTTTTCTCGAATCGATATAATTTCGTACAAAAACCTATCTATTTTTGTGAATGTAAATAAATTTGAAACTTATTTTTAGATTCTAATTGTTACGGATCTAGAATTTAAATAACTTTAGGTAAGACCAAATAAAAATACAATAACTTGATACACTCAGTACTTATAACGAGGTATGTATAATAAAAATATGTTTAGCTTCTAGTAGTGATTTGCGATATGTATCGAGTTCTCGATATTATCGATATTTTGCTTACATTATATCGATGTTTTAACTCGATATTTTTGTTAGTGATATTTGAGTACATTGATATTATTTGATTGAGTCGATATTTTAATATAACAAATTTCTTTTGCGCTTTAAAAAACTTTGACAGCAAATGAACATTGTGTTGTAGTTTGTTTATGGTTGCGTTTGTTATCAAATCATTTTGGTTATGTTTTATATATCATGGTTGACAACTCGGCCATCCTGAAAATTGGAATCGTCCTCGATTTCATCGTCTGGTTCCGGGATGCACCACCTCTTGATTTTGTCTGGAGAATAAACTCCAGCATATCGACGTATTTTCCTTGGAGCTCCGGGAATATCTTCAACTAAATAACGATCATTTTCCAGAACCTTTGTTATTACATATGGTCCTTTAAACTTCGGTTGTATTTTCCGTGGCTGTCCCGTACTATTTGGTTCATTCTCCACTACTATTAAATCGTCCACTTCGTATTTTGTTGGTTGCCTATGTTTCTTATCAAATCGTTTTTTCCACATTTGTCGTGCGGCCATGATCTTTTCAGCGGCCTGCTGCCTGACAACTACTAATGGTTGACGATCTTCGTCGGTTATTTCATCATGTAACGCCAATATAATTTTATTTTTCAAGATGTCGCGGGGTTTAAAATCGAATATTATTTCCTGTGGGGTACGACCTGTTGTGGAAGATATCATAGAATTCAGAGACCATTGGATATTTCGTAGTTCTTGATCCCATTTACGTTCATTAATTGTTGAAGAAGCTATAGCTGTCGAGATCGTTCGGTTGACTCGTTCAATTTGGCCATTGGCCCTAGGTGTTCGTACGGCGGTCTTAATATGTTTCATGGAATGCTCTTTACAATATGTTTCAAACGATTTTGCAGTGAATGCCGTTCCTCGGTCAGTGATGATCCGTGCTGGTGTACCGAAATATTCTGTTACTTCGTCTAACACCTTTAATACTGAAGCCGTATTTGTAGACTTAACAGCTCGCAATATTACAAATTTACTAAATGGGTCTGAAATTCCCAACACGTGCATATTCCCCTTACTACTTTTAGGGAACGGTCCCAAGTGATCCAAGTGTATAGTATGAAAAGGTATTGGTTCAATTTCATCGAAATGCATCTCCCCTTCCGTTTTTCCACCCGGCTTCTTATTATAACAGCATTCGACGCAAGCCCTTAAGTATTTTGACACATAATTCCTCATGCGTGGAAACCAATACCATCGTTGAATACGTTCAAGTGTTTTTTCTAAAGCAAGGTGTCCGACGAGATCATGACATTCACGAACTATTCTCCAACGTACCATTTTTGGCACCACCCACCTTTTATTTTGATTGATTTTTTTAAATAAACGTTCATTGTCAATACAATACTCGTTAGCAAGATGTTTATCTACTTTATCTGAACGTAGATTGTCAATTATATTTTTCAAATCAGGATCTTGTATTTGCATAGTTAACAGCCAGTCGAGTCGGGTAACTTCGACTCCCATTATTTTCAGAGAAGCGGTTTCAGGTTCATTAACCACTTTTTCGTTAGGTGCACGGCTCAAGGCATCAACATGAGTCATGCGGCTGCCACTACGATGCTCCAAATTGAAATCAAACTCCTGAAGTCTTAGCCACCACCGTGCAATCCTTGGGATTAATTCTTTTTTTGACATAGTTGTTCTCAAAGATGCGCAATCGGTGACTACAGTAAAACGTTTTCCTAATAAATAGTATTTAAAACGCTCCAACGATTCAACTATCGCTAGAGCCTCCAGTTCGTAGCTATGAAATTTATTTTCACATTCGCTTGTTGTTCGACTAAAGTATGCGACTGGTTTTAAGTATTTCCCGTCTTGTTGTAATAAAATTCCAGCAAGACCGTCTGAACTTGCATCGGTGTGAACTTCATGAATCATTCTTACATCATATGAGGTTAATAATGGTTTACTACACAGAATTTGTTTCAACGTATTGAAAGCTATCTCTTGTTGTTGAGACCAAATAAACTGGCTATCTTTTTTTAATAATTCGTTAATTGGTTTTGAAATTTTAGCAAAATTTTGTACAAATTTTCTAAAATAACTGCATAGTCCTAGAAATTGACGTACTTCTTTGACATTCGTTGGTTGTTTAAATTCTTGTACTGCTTTTACTTTTATCGAGCCAGGTGATATTCCGCTAGGTGAAATATGATGACCCAAGTACTCTATTGTTTGTTGTAAGAAACTGCATTTCGTTAAATTTAATGTTAATTTAAATTCTCTAATTTTATTTAATACTATTTTTAATTTTTGTAACCCTTCTTCCACTGTTGTACTTCCGATTAAAATATCATCCATATAAATTTGGATATCTATATCTATTTCCTTTTTTAATTTATACATAAGTGTTTGAAAGACAGTTGGGGCATTTTTGAGCCCAAACGGCATTCGTTTAAATTCAAACAAACCCTTTGATGTTATAAAGGCTGTGTACTTACGAGATTCTTCTTCTATTGGTATTTGGTAATACCCACTATTTAAGTCAAGACTGGTGAAATAGTTATAAGAACTGGCCACTTGTAATTCTTCCTCGATATTTGGTGTGGGGCAAATTTCTTTTTCAATTTTTAAATTTAATTGTCGATAGTCGATACATAGACGTTCTTCTCCATTTTTTTTCTTTACTAATAATACAGGACTCGAATAATTTGAAGTTGAATGGGTTACTATGTTGTTCTCCATTAATTCGTTTACCTTATCATCGATAATTTCTTTTTTTGCATATGGCACTCGGAATGGTTTTTGTTGTACTGGTTTCTGATCAGTTAATTTGATACTCATCTCGATTTCTTTAGTTAATCCTAGTTGTTTCATATTTTTAGGGAACAATTCATTAAAATTGTTTAATAGTTTGATTAACGATTCTCGTTCTTTTGCGTTCGACGTTCCTTGATTTATTTCATCCTCTTTCACTACACGTTTGACTTCACAGTTAACTTCTTTTTCAGAACATTTATTTTCTATAATTATTTCTCCGTTCTCTTTATAAAATTTTACATCTGGGCGATCTAGCACATCGCGTCCTATTAACAATGGTACGGGCATATATTTACTGTTTACTACATAGACATCTATTCTTAATTTTACGTTATTGATGATTAGTTCGACATTTGACTTTTCAGTTGAGCAATATTCTCCTCCTAGGAATCCAGCGAAGTTGACTTTACAGTTTTTTCGATCAGTTAAACATTTATCAGCATATTCTTTTGCAATCAGCGTAAGAGGACTGCCACAATCTATTTGTCCTACCATTTCGTTATTATTAACCATTACAATCTTATGATAGGGTGTTGATTTTGAATATTCGATAACTCCTACTCGTGAAACATCTGGACATTCACTGGGTTCACCTCGTTTATGCACTCGATTACATTTGGTGCAACGAGATCGACGTTGTGGTGCAGGACAATTTCTGGCGAAATGACCTGACTGGTAACAATTAAAACACTGCGTTGACGTTTTAAATTTTTCTTCCTTCAGTGTTCTTTGTTCGTTGTTGGCATTTTCAGATGTAATCGATTTGAAAGTCGGCTTTTGCTGAAATGTATTCTGTTTTTGTTTTACTTCCCTTATATTTGTGGTTCTAAAACTTTCACACCAAGAGATTCTATCACGCAATTCTGCTATCGTGTCAATACGTTGTCCTTGAAAAGCTGCATATAATTGCTCATCACGCATGCCTAAAATAAAATATTTAACAATGGCATTCTCCTTTAAATTACCCTTATTTCCGAGTCGTGACATCTCCGCGACATATTCCATTAGCGTTTCGTCATTTTTACGTTTTCTTCCTAGCATACCCATATGTATGTCGGCATCGTTTACAATTGGCATATATTTATCTTTAAACTGCTTTACAAAATCACTCCATGATGTACAAAAATCATCTGTACGATCATACCACGCTCTAGCTAATCCTTTGAACTTTGGTCCAATTGAAATTAGGACTAATGGATCTTCCCAACTATAAAATGTTTTAAGTTTTTCTACTCGCTTTAACCATTCTTCTGCCGTTAAACTTTTTTTATCCTCCGGATTGAACTCAGGGAGAATTTCCATTAATTCTCTTGGTCCGAAGGTTAAAAAATTTCCTTGTCCGTTCCAATTCATTACAGGCGTTGATGTATTTATTACTGGTGAGTTGAAGGTGACATTACGTGCCGAATCACTTCCAACATTCTCTACGATCGTTCGTGCTTCACTTCTTATTGACGTAACTGATTCATTTCTACTATTATTATCATCAATATTTAATAACCGATTAATTAATGATGACTTATTTCCATTTTGTGATAACTTTAAATTTTTTAGTAGATTTTTTAATTCTTTAACCGTTCGTTTATTTAATTCCTCACGTTCCATTTTTTTTAAGGTATCAATAATATTTCTGTCTTTTACGTTCTCGATAAATTTAGGTTATCTCGTTTAGCAATTCCCAATTATACGTACACTTTAATACTACCACCATGTGCTTCAATTTTTCATAACCTCAACCTTTTAGTTATGATTTTCGCTTTTGCTTGGATTTATTTATCCCACTTCTGAATTGTAAAATGATTGAAAAACAATTATTAAACATAAATATAATACTTCTTTATTTTACATTCTTTTATTAGTTAAACTATATTTCTTATTAATTAGGCAAAATGCAAAATGAACCAATCACAATTATAATCAATGATCGACTGCAGAATTTCTTCTATCTCCCGTTCAACTGTCAGTTTCTTTATGGTTGCGTTTGTTATCAAATCATTTTGGTTATGTTTTATATATCATGGTTGACAGTATGTTGAGTAAAACCGTTTCCTTAAATTTATTCTAAACTAAAGTTTTCGAGTGTGTTGAAATAATTGAGAAGAGAATAATAATTAAAAACTAATTTTTTTTGTTATTATATTATATTATAAAAATAAATATTATAAATTTTAAAATATAATAACAAAAAAAAATAAAAAAAAAAAAAAGATAATATGACTGACTCAAAGGAGAATCGAACTCACAAACATTCTGATATTAACATGACGCCTTAACCAACTCAGCTAACAACCGCTTAAAGTTATTTCGCCAAAATACAGACATGAGAAAAATATTAGTTATTAGGAGCATCGAATTTCCAATTATGAAATCACTTATCAAACAAGATCTTGAAGCTTTGTTTTAATTTTTATATTACAGCCAAAACTTAGTTTCTGAACCTTTGAGTGCTCACGTACCGTGGTTGACTATTTGAAAAGGGAAAAAGAAAAGTTTTGTGGGAAAAAGCGAACAATGTTGTTAATATTCGTCTTAAGTCTCTGTAAATCTGAAATAAAAAATATTTATCGTTAAAATAGCTTAAGTCAATTTAAGCGAATTTTAAGTTAAAAAATAACTGTTACATACATTACTAAATTAAGTCATTTTGTTTGTCACATATTTTTGAATAAAATAGTTAATCTTATGACATATGAGTGTCTCAGAACCATAGTGGCCTAACCAACATTAACATCATATTGAATAAAATGCATTTTAAAAAAAATACACAATTTTAAAATGCTTATAAAATCTCTATTTTTAAGGTACCGACTTTAAAAAAAAATGTTTGGGTTTATTTTTTTAAGTACTTTAGTGGACATACTGTTATTGGGCTCTAGCTTTAAAAAAACGACAATTTTTGTGGATTAGGCCACTTTGGCATTATATATAAATAATGAAAATAAAAAAAACTAATGGCTTAGGCCAAGATATTTTTTAGTAAATTTTTTTATTTCATTGTTCAAATAATAAATAATAATGTAATAGATAAATTCAAATCTTGTATTTTTTACTACTCTCCCCTAGTTAACAATTATTATAATTTCATACAAAAACTATACCTTGGCTGGAGTTTAGCTGATACTGGTAGTCAAATAACGACACTTTTGAAATCTGATTAGATTGAAAATAATCAGACTCAGAATTTGCAAAAATACCTATAACGATAATAAACGCTTTCAAATAAACAATATTTTTTGTGTATAAATACCTGGACAAGTTGAAAAAGTAGGATCCATTTTCAATCACTAAAATTAACTATAATAATTACACTTTCAAATTGAACTTGAATTTAAAATAAATTATTTACACTCTTAAACTGGAAGAAAAATTACTTTAAAATTACTCAGAAGAATAACATCAGACCCAATTAAGAAATAATTGATGACTTACTAAATTAATGAAATTGGTACATAAAATTTGCGAGTGTGGGTCGATTTGTTGAAAAGCAAAATGGCAAATTAAAAATGTTGAATAACAAAGTGTGAATGCATTTTGAATGCAAAAATGTGGAAAAAAAATAGTTTTGAATAAGAGAAAATTTTGAAAAAAAAAATGCTGAAATAAAAATATACTAGTACGTAAATTTAAAATAATGTTTGTTTTAATTGTACTTGTATACTTTAATACGATCATAACCATTATTAATTCGGACATTGAAATTTTTAAAAAAAATTTTGTCTTGAAAAAAAAACCATTTTATTTTCATAGTGAAATAATTCCGCAAATATATAAATATTCTGTAAAAGACGAATAACCCTGATTTTTCAACCAACAATAAAATCCCTTCAAATTGAGTATCTTGCATATACATTTTCTGGAAATAGGGAATACCCTGTAATATTTTGATTGGCTTATTTTGAATCCTACTCTTAAATTCCCTCTAATTATTTTTATTAAAAATACATTTCCACAAAAAATCACTTATAACAGTAGGGTTTGTCGTCCCAAACCTCCGCTAAACATTATTATTGAATTTCTTATATTGTTTAAGTACATATTTCGTTAATGATAAAAGTTGATTTGTGTAATTAGATCTAAAATATACTACTTTAAAAAAAATGTCGAAAATTTTTTTTCAACATTGAAATTCGAGATTTTGTTTTCAACATTTTTTGTTTCGACATTTCTTTTCCGACATTTTTTTTTCAACATTTTTTTTTTCAACAAAAGGACCGCCTCATTATAATAACGGTGTTTTATATGTTTTAATTATACCTATTTATAATAACGGTGTATTATTTTAAAAGTTAAGTGTACATTAGCATTTTTAAATAATATCGAAATTATAGAAATTTAATTATAACAATAACATTCAAGAAGTGATTATTGAGTTAATTTACTTCTACCATAGTTAATTTAAAAAAAAAAATGTATTATCATTGTTAATTCAATTGTTTGATAAAAATATTATTTGTTTAACCTATAAGACCTATAAGACTTTCTGTTAAAAGAATAGTTACCCGGCTACACTAAATATTAATAAGATACGATACATGTAACATTTCAAGTAAAAAAATTTAGGTTTTTCTATTTTCAATTCTGAAATAATATATATTAAAGTAGACAGGTATCTATATGAATTGTGGGTTTTAAATGAACGACTTTCGGAACTACAAACACTCTTATTTTGAAACTTTCAAACAAATATCTTGCTACTGACACAAAGGTTAAAAACTGATGCACATTGCTAAGGACTCTTGTACAAGTGCAAAACTTTTTGTTTATTTAAATTTGAAAGCAATTAAAATTTAATTAAAAGGTCAATTATAGGTTATTCAGGTCCATCAAAAATTATCAAATTCTGTAATAGCTATTATCATTCCGATTTTCTATTAATTCTTTTTTCATTATTTTTTTCATTATTTTGAAAATTCGAACATAGTTTATTTTTTTTACAAAATGTTTTAATTTTTTTAAGACCAAAGTGGCCTAACCAACAATGTGGGTTACGCCACTTTGGTTTTTAAAAAAATTGTAAATTATAAAAAGCCAAAACAAATTTTGTGATAAACAATAAGGAAAAAACTATTTCTGAAACTGGAAATTCAAATCACTGATTCTAGGAGACAAACATTACCGATTAAAACTATGGTTCTGAGACACTCATATTAAGTGTTTATATTGAATTTTTGTTTTATATAAATTGTATAATAAAAATTGTAACGGGTAAATTAAATCGTTTATGTTTTATTTTCTTAAATAATTTAAAGTGTATTATAATTTTAATAACGGAGTGTATGTAATTTGATAAAATATAATACAATGAAATTAAAAAACCAAAATTACATTTTTTTCTCTACATATATTTTTTAGAAATTCATTTAAAACTTTGAAGATTTTATTTCCGGTTCTATATTCGATTAAACAATTTTATATATTTAGTCAAAGTGTTTTAATTAGAACAAATTTTTCATTATGTTGTTCACTGTGAAACAATACAGCATTAAAAACAGCAACAATTGAAAACCAGAACCATTTTTAATGTTAACAGTGTTAGCTTGTTGACATTTTTGTCAATTTTGTCGATTGGAAAAAAAGTAATATGTTAATTATTATCACTTGAACGTGTACTCTTATGATGCAGCAGTGTTTAAATAATATGAAATTTTAGGAATCATCCAAATTTTCCAATATCAAAAATGTCAACTAGAATAGGTACTATTAACATTTTGAAGTAAGTTTAACTTATTTAAATTAAGCTATTAAACTGAATTTCAATATTCAATATACCTATATGTAATATTCAAATTAAATTATATATATGTAATTTTCAATATTCGCTGTCCTCATTCATATGACAACATTTTGATTTTATACCATTAAAACTTAGTTACGCTATCTTACTTTTAGTAATCCTCTTTTTTTTTTTTTAATAAAATAACCTTGTCATATTTTCAGAAATTTTTTAGAACCATATAACATCTTAATCCTCTAGAATAACGCCATTAATAATTATTTATAATCGAATATCGATCATAAAATTTTTCCAATTATAAACACTTGAATTTCGAAATTTAAAAATAACATAATTAAATACCATTACGTAAAGAAAATTAATCAGTTGTGTTGGCACAATATATTATTTTCATTCGTATTAGGTTTCATAATTTAAACAATATTTCTAAATAAGAAATCATAAGCCATCGTTTATAACAATGGCAATAATGCCAATAATAATGTCTATGTCGAAATATATGATATTAAATTATTAATAAATAATTTCAAAATACAAAAAAAAAATATTTTTATGTTAGAAATAAATGAAAAATAAAAATGCGAAATTTCCATAAAAATATCGTCTTAGATGTCAAATGTTATGCCAAATGGTCATAAAGTCGATTATTAATAGGCAGTTCAAAGTATCATAAAGAAATAAAAATTTTCTATTCCATTTAAATGTTGTAATAATAATATTATACATATACATATTTTAATGTACCTATTTACAACTGTTAAGATTTATATATTGTATACATATATCTAATATGAAGAAGTTAATATTAGGTAGGAAAATATTTGGGAAATTATGTTTATTGTACGTGCAAGTTATTATTTTTCAGTATGTAATAATATTTAGCTATTAAGCTACAGTAACATTAATAAATAAAATGTATTTATCTATATCTATATGTATTAAAATATAAAATTAAATCTTATAAATATTATTATAATATGTATAGTTAATTTTGATACAGAATGGCATCAAAATAAATTTCCATTCGCGTAGACTAATTTTTATTTTATATTTTATATATACCTACTGGAATAATTGTTGACGCAATGACTGCTCTGACTAAAATTATTCAAGTATGGAATTTAGATTATCAATGACGACTCTGACTAAAATTATTCGAGTATATGATTTAGATTACTGAAAAGCCGTATCAAATAAAACGTTTTAAGCCATGTTAAATTGAAAGCAAATATCGATCGCTTGATATTAATTGTATGATAATTGATTCTATATCGGATTAAAATACGTGAAAATCAATTTCTTCAAAAATTAAAGAATCAGGACACTATATAGATATCTCACTGCGTTGGTGGTGGGTGTCTTTACAAAAAATAACCAATAGGTTATAGAAACAAATAGCATTAACGGGTGAATTGGTATGATAAACTACTTATTTGATGATTATTCACAAGTTCACATATCTATATACAATAAGGGAATTTTATATTTATATCATACAATAAATGCAGTTACTCTTTGGTATTGCATACATGTCAAGAAATATATTATGAAAAAAATATATTTTTATTTTTAGTTAAGTTGCAGTTTTAAGATTGTAAAACGAAAAAGCAGGTAACTCTTGAATTCTTTTAGTTTTTCGTTTTTAAAAATTTGATTAAATAAAATTTAATTAAACTCAAGTTTATTTTGATAATTAAAAACTAAATTATTATTGTAAAAAGAAATATTCTTACATTCATATTAATTTTTAATTGAAATAAATACCCGTCATAGAACTACATTGTATAAAATGGTCCAAAAAATATAATTATAAACAAATATGGACGCTTATACCTTTTACAATAAAATTTTTTAATAACTTATTTATATTAATCGAATCATTGAGTAGTATAACATTAAGAATTGAAAAAATAAAACATGTAACTAAGCTAAGTAGACAATCGAATAGTTTTTTTTTTTTTTTTTTTTTAAATTACACACTGTGGTATTTTGCGTACTATTACAATTTTCGTGACAAAATATTTAAAAAATTTTCACCTTAAATTTTTTATTGAGTATAATTTTACATTAGCTCGCTAACATATTTGAAAATTGCAAAATGGAAAATTAGTTTTGTATGATCTGTATTTTATATTATACAATACAATTCAATATAATATGCATGTGTGAATTATTATCGTCACATACACCTACATTTTATTTATTTTTGTTTTTTAATTTATTATCAGGGAAATAACAAAATTTGTATTCAATAAAGAAAAATAAGATTTGCGCTTCTTAACATAAATTTTTATAACTACACATAAGGATTAATGAAAACAGGATATCAAAATGATAAATGACAATATATTTCAGTTAGTAAACACCTAGATATTAATGTAGGTTTGATACAAATAGATATTGCTAGATATAATAGTGTTATATAGATATAAACTTTTTGTTTTTTATTAATCATAACGTATCTACTATACGTGCATCTATATGAAATTTTATTTTTAAATGCTCCTATTTATGTAAGCCACAAGCAATAAATTAATTTCATTATCAATAATTATTATTATTTCATATTATATATTATGTATATGCACAATATTGTATCATGCATAACATACGTGGATATAAAATCAAATTGTGATGAAGTTAAGTATTTTTTTTTAATTCTAATAAATTCGGTTGAAACATTATAGTCTGTGGAATTAGAAAAAATTATTAACCTTATATTATAGTACAAAATGAAATAACTATGTCATTTTTGCAAACTTGGGATAAAATATTTCGTTATTTCGTTTTTAGTATCCCAAAATGCATAGTATTTGTATTATGAATAGTGTTTTCGTTGAACAGAAAAAAAAAAAAAAATAAAGCAATTAAAAAAACTTTTATTCCACAACAAAAGGTAAACCAAAGTTGCTCTCTAATAAAAAAAAGTAGTTAAATACGTAGGAGTACAATTACATCGTAACTTAAACTATATTGAGCAAATCAAATAAAGTATATCAAAAAACTTTTTTACAATAAAATCATCAGTAAAAGAGTTAAAATCAGTAAAAGAGTTACCAAACACTAATAAGACTATATGACTTCTATATGGTGTACCAATATGGTACAACATCAATGCGAGCTTAATGCAAACTCTCCGAAAATTTGAAAAAAAGTGCATAATAGTTTGTGCGCCCGAACTCCGAATACAAGCATTAATAAATACTTGAGCATTTTATCTATTTAGATAAAAATGATTATATTCGAAACCATATAAAATCATATCCCTGTATTATACCATTATAATAAACGGGCTACATGTAAAGCTATTGTTTGTAACCCGGGCAGTATTAACGGAGAAAATTAAAAATTTCAAATGTCCATACCATCTTAATACCATTATAATTAGAGTTTTCCAACCATCAATAGTTTGCTTTAATTTGTCCTAATATCTTTACGACAAATTAAAGCAAACTATTGATGGTTGGAAAACTCTAATTACAATTAGCACAAAGTATAATAGGGTAGCTTCTCCTAATTTCGAACACCTCCATTTGTCGAATATTTTTAAGAACAAACGGCTGTAATTAGTGTACCCAGCAAAACTTTTAAATTATTCTTTTTTTTTTATAATGTGTCTAAATTTCTCTTAAGAAAGCTTTTTTGAACAATATTAAAGCTTTCACGTAATACAAAAATATTCGTTAGCTTGTGGAAGCAAGTTCGAGCGTGTAGTTAAAATATCGAATCAGAAAAAAAGAATTAGTGGCGGTTGGTTTACAAATTAGTGAATAAATCATAAATAAATAGAAGTAGGTGTTCAAAGTAATGTTCTATTGTAGTTTATATATTATTTTTCAGTTTAGCTTATGAAATTCAATAAAAAAATAATTTTAATTACATATTTTTGGGTGTTCGGAAAAGGGATGTAAATATTTCAAGTTTTCCTAATTTCGAACACCTGTATTCGAATTTAGGAAATGATAAAAAAGCGATGTTCCTAAATTCGAACGTGGTGTTTTCGAAGGTGTTCGAATAAAAGACATTATAAATTCTTTAATAATCCTTTATTCGAGCAGTTAAGAATTAAATCTTTTTAAACTTAACTAAATAACTAAATAATTAAAAAGTTAAGGTAAGTTAAGGTGCAAATAACGGTTAAGGTAAAAACATTTAATTTTGCAGAAAAATGAATCGGAAACGTTATCAACTATACAGTGAAGAATCCCTGACTGCTGCCGTACACAATATTAGGAGCAACTCTATGAGCTTGAGGCAAGTAAGTTAACAATTTGGTGTGGCAGTGACTTCTCTTCATGATAGAATTCGGAACAAAGTACCGGATGGTGTCGCAAAAATGGATCCTAAGACCATTCTCACCGAAATTGAAGAAAAAAAACTAGCCGATTAGCTTATCGCTTTATCTAAATGTGGTTTTCCACAAAAACTAAATGAATTATTAGATCTGATTCAAAAAATTATCAAAGAAGAATAATTGGCTTTCAAAAACCAAAGACCAGGGAAGAAATGGTATCAGAATTTTTTGAACCGTCACAAGGAGTTATCTCTGAGAACTGCGGAAACAGTTACTAAGGCAAGAGCAGCTGTAACAGAAGGTAGCATTAGAAATTGGTTCCTTGATCTAGAGCATTTTTTGAAAGAGAAAAACTATGAAGACATTTTTAAAGATCATACCCGAATATTCAATGGAGACGAAACATCTTTTAGTTTCGCTCCTCAAACTGGATCAGTTATTGCGCCCAGAGGATATCGTAATGTCTTTCAAGTTAAATTCTCAAACGAAAAAGAAAATTTGACAGTTCTTTTGGTGTTTGCTGCTGATGGAAGAATTTTACCTTCACTTGTAGTGTTTCATTATTTGCGACCACCGAAAAAAGTTATAGACACAATGACCAATGATTGGGTAGTCGAATGCTCTGAGACTGGTTGAATGAGATCAGAGACGTTTTACGAATACGTTGCCAACGATTATAATAATTGGCTCAACACAAACAAAATTTAAAACCCTGTCTTACTATTAGTAGATGGTCATTAATCTCATCTGTCCATGGAAGTTAGCGAATTTTGCTCAGAAAATGATATAATACTATACGCGCTTCCTCCTAACACCACTCACATAATGTAACCAGCCGATGTAGGCGCGTTTAAGGGTAATGTAAAGAGCTTTTTTGATAACTTTACTTTTCCATTTCCAGAATTTACATATTAAATTTTGCTAGATAAATATCCTCCAAACACCTATTTAAGAACTACTGATGCATTACTACTATTTATTTTCTCCTCATATATTTTTATGCAAAAAGTTTTTAAAATTCGGAAAGTCAACAAAACTTGACATAAAAATTCGTTAAAATAATTTAGTTTTACTCATTGGACTATTTTTGATCGTTAATCCTTTTTGAATTTGCCACTAATTGTTCGACTATAAGAGAACTTACCCCGTTATTTTTTTTTTAATTAGGTTAAGCAGTTTTAGTTAGATTAAGATAGATTAAGTTAGGCTAGGTTTTTAATAAATAACTATTGATTTTTACTCCCTATACTTTTCCAATAATATAATTCGAAGGCAAAAAAACTTTGTAAGGTTTGTACATATTATAATAAATTATTGTTAACGTGTGCGTAAAATGAACATAAAAACGAAAAAGTTGCTTAGATGTTAATAAAATTAGAAATAAATAGCTGTTTTTGTAAATTTTTGTAGGCTAGACTAGTGTAAGAATGTAAAAATAGTGGGAAAAATTAAATTTATATTAAAAAAAAAAAATTCTAAAACCCTTTAGTCTGCAACTGAAAAAAGATTGTTCCTCTCAAGGACAACCATATATATCGCGGGTTTGAACAGCAAGGAACATGTTATTTTTACTTCATCATGAAAAACTCGAAATAGTGTTTAAACGCTGTAGTTCAAGTTGTGGTATTGTTGACTTTGTTATCGTAGTGAAAGAAATATATTAGAATATTTATGATTAATATATTTTTTTTTAATTTGGTCTATAAATCAAATTTTATTGAATTCTATACATTTTGTGTTCGCCAGTCGGTTAACTTTGCTAGTACGAGCCCAACGTCATTGAAGTTCGTACGGCTGATTAAATTTAAAAATTTTTTACTAAAGTTAATAAATAAACAAAGTTTATGAATTTATTCAGGTTTTTGGTATTTGGTATAAAAGGTACAACATTAAGGATTTCAAATCATGTTAAAACAAAAATTTATTCATAATATTAATTAACAAAATACTAATTTATAAAAAAAAACGTCAATTCATTTATGTTCGTACGATTTAATTTTGATTCATTTAACTTCGTACGATGTATACATTAGTACTATGTAACATCACGTTTATTAATAACGCACTCCATTCTTTTTTTGTAAAGATTGGTACAACTTTTGGCAATCCTCTGGTGTTATTTCAGGCCAAATTTGCGCCAGTCTTTGCTTCAATTCATCTTTTGTCCGAGGACGAGAGCATCATAATTTTTTTTTTCATTATGTTCCACAGATTTTCTATTGGATTAAGGTCCGGGCTTGATGATGGCCATTCCATTACATTAATTTTGTTTTCAGAAATCCATTTTTGAGTACTTTTAGCAGTATGACTGTTTGCACCGTCTTGTTTTAACATGATTTGAAATCCTTAATGTTGTACCTTTTATACCAAATACCAAAAACCTGAATAAATATTCAATAAAATTCATAAACTTTGTTTATATATTAACTCTAATAAATTTTTTTTAGATTTAATCAGCCGTACGAACTTCAATGACGTTGGGCTCGTATAACATAATAATACTCTATAATATATATAATATATAATAATATATTATTATAGAGCCCGTCTCAAGACGATGTTGTACTTAGAAAGAAAAGAACTTCTTTTGAAACTGCACAAAAAAGTGAATCTTAGGAAATGTAATCAAATATTAGGTGTATTACGCTAAGTCAGGTGCAAAAATCTTTTTTTTTTTTTGCTATAAAGATTGAAATAATTCGATAAATTGAAAAATTGTTTTTTACAAAAACAAATTTAGTTAAACAACAAACATTTTTTTATTGAAAATCTATTTTCTTTTTTCCGCACCACCCAGGAGGCGAAGAAAAAGGTGCGTTTTTTTGTGGTATCTCGACAAACACAACATTTTTTGTATATATAGTTTATTGGAATTGGAATTAATTTGCCTTGCTCCGTTCCCTCAGTAAGTTTTATTTGAATATCATCAGACCGACGTGCTCTGGGAATGCAGCATACAGTTGCCCATGTCTAAATACTATTTCAGGCAAATAAACTCCGTATTTTTCCAATGTTTGACCTTGCGATTTATTTAAGGAAATAGAAAATGCTATTTTAATAGGGATTAATTGTCAACGTCTAAAGAATAAATGGCAGTTCTGTGATCTATTCTAGGAATATATACAGTTTTACCTATAGCTATGCCAAGGACTTCCGCGTTTATTAAATTTAATTTTAGAGCTTCTACAGCTAATCGAGTCCCAGTGCAGGGGTAGCGTTTGGTATTTGGGTTTCTCAGTAGTATTATTATACTATCAACTTTCAAATTAAGTTTATGTGGAGGCATTCCATTTGGACAGCAGCCGTTTAAGAGCTCTTGAGGAATTCACTGCATCATTTTCACAACAACCATTAGTGGAATATGTACTAATATAAGTTATTACATTTCCCCTCAAAATGTTTAAAATTCGTTCGTTAATTTTATCAACACCAGAATTTTTTGGGCAAAATATTGCCTTTTTTGAATAGTTAGCAAAACTATCCACATTTATCTCCAAAAATTCCTTGTACCTTACAATTGCTGCAAATCATATTCGAAGGAACTTCGATTAGATTTGGCAAACTTTGGTGATTCGTTAGATCACCATCTACCACAGCTAAATGCTGGATCTATAGATCTAACATTTTGGATTGACTTGGTTGCTAAATTTTATGCAAGAGCTTATAACATCTGATTAGCTTTATGGGGTAAAATGGGTAATGTTTGGCGGAAATATCCACCTAGAATTCTGAGTTTTCCATCAAAAGATATAGATTGAGGCATAAAGTTCATAGCATAAAAATTGAGTTATTAGTAAAGAAATATTTCAAATAAATTTTATTCCATTGTCAGCTAGTTATATTTTTTATTCTAGAATGAATTATAAGCGAAACGAAGTTTCATAACATAATTATTATTTTTATTAAAAACCTTCAAAAAAATAAAATTGAAATTCAAAATTATTATCCATACTATTCATAACTTCATACAGCATTTATAATAACAACAACTTATTCATATGAAATAAATAAAATGTAATGAATTTTCACTAATATACATGTAGTTTACAATATTCATATTAAACATCATTAGCTATATTTTCACCTGACGCTGACTGAAAGCTGAAAAAGATTAAAATTATAATATCACATATATTTTATGTACAATAATAACTTCTTTATATGAAATAAAAATAAAATACAGAGTTTTCCTTCTTTTGATCTTACGTTTTTATTAATTTCTTCTACTTGAATATTCTTTATTTTTATTTTATTTCATTGGTAATTATAATCCTACATAATTTCAAAATCAATTCTAGAATATACATATCTACATACATATATCACAATTAGAAGTCTTTTTTTATTAGAAGTCTTCTTTTCAACAGAGTACACACTAAGTACAGATATGATTTCGAAGCAGCTGAAAAGAAAAAATTTTAATTTAGGTTTTAATTTTTTTTATTTTATGTTGTGGTTTTTTTTATATAATAAGGTAGGGTACACCAACAACGCAGCAGAGAAGAAAAATTCTTTGTTTACTTTACTTTTGTTTAGCTTACTCCCAACAAATAATTTTCATTTTGTGCCTGTAAATGCTACCGCTCGCGTCCGCTCAGTCGCAACACAATAGTCAAACATGTGCCGTCGCATTTCCGTATAAATTGTGGCTAAGAGTCAGAAAATACCGCTACATGGGTCCGCTACATGGGTCCGGCAATATTTTGAAGGATTATATGGACTCATGAGTTAGCAATGCGATGTACTAATGCGGTGGATAAGAATCTATAAAATAGCATTGCCTGCGTCGGTTTGAGTCAAGCACAACTAATGCTCTTGTGATTCAGATTCACTAAATTTTGAGGGATTATATGGGCTCATGAGTTAGCAATGCGATGCACTCATGCGATGGACAAGAGTCCAGCAAATAGCGTTTCGTGCGTTTGGATTGGCGCTCTATAGCTTCTAGGGGTTAATTAAAGTAATACTAAGTATTTGTTAATTCTTTACATAAGTTTTTTTTTATTTTAAAGTATAGTTTAACAAAAAATATTGAATTAGATTAATTTTTGCTTGTTACTCTGTTTTATTTTATTTAAAGTTTATATAAATTGAAATAAAAAATAGTTATATCTGAAATAATTATTGCAATCAAATACAAATAAAATATTACTGAAAAGAAAGAACATTAATTGAAATATAATTAATTATTTATAAAAACAAAATCTGATAAATAATCAAAAACACAAGTATTTATTGCACATAAACACAAATAACTAAATGATGAATCGTTTTCATCAGTAGTATCTTCTGCTGCCCACAATGTTGTCGATGACGGTTCTTCGGGTCGTTCTTTGGTTTCCATTCTTATTTTGTTTCGATAGTTTCTTTTCAGCACTTCTACCAGCACTTCTATGGGCAAATGGGTCCATGGTCTATGTCTCATGAGTAGGTACAATAAAATTTATAAACTAAAATTACTACAATTTTATATTATAAATTTATTGTACTCATGGGACATAGCGCGTGGACCCATTTACTCCTGGATTTCCATATCTACATTAAAATATTTTAGAAAACACCCATTAAAACTTATATCAATGTATTAAACTCTTCTTTCTAAATAATTTTGAATAAAGTGATTTCTAGGGGGTAAATGGGTCCATGGTCTATGTCTTATGATCAGGTACAATAAAGTTAATGAACTAAATTTATTATCATTTTAGATTATAATTTTATTGTACTCATGGGACATAGCGCGTGGACCTATTAGCCCGTGGCCATTTTAATCCATATTTATATTAAAATAATTATATTTACCCGTAGGTACATATAATATTATTTTAGTTGACAAAACACTTTTATTACAATTTATATTACATTTACATACCTCAAATATTCAAATATTTTTCTCGCTTCTCTTCTCTAAATCACTCTTTAAATTACGTTAACTGAATTCACTGACCGAATAATTGTGACTGGCATGGCATATAATAATGACTAAATAAATAACTTACACTCACATCAGTCATCCATGCGCTGGTATTCAATTCATATTTATTTGTATTCATATATATTCTCGCTCGCGGTTGCATGTTTAATATATTACATAAATAGTAAAATGTGAGATCAAAATTATATAAAAAAAAAAACAAAAAAAATTGAAATTGATGAAAAGAATTTAAGTAATTTATTGTTATAAGTTTTAAAAGTCAATTTTAAACATTACGCATGTGAACGCATAAGACTAAAAAAAACTTGTGCGACTTTAAAAAAAAATGTATATTCTTAAATTTCGGTCGCATGCGGTCTCATGTGTCCCATCGGTCGCAAATTATTTGTTGGGACTATTTTGTTTTTGTTATTTTGTTTTGTTGTAGCAACGGTTGCTACTGCACGTTGGCAGCAGGATTGTTACGTTTTATTATATAAGATAATATTATTATATTAGGATAAGTTGTAATGATTAAATTCAATTTATAATGAAATTGAGTACGGTTTTTTGTGAGACTTCTTCGATGAATAATTGCATTTTTATTAATCACTGAACTATAAAAGCCTAAAAACAATTTGTACCGGTATAACTTTTAAGATTTAACCTTAGTTTATACAATTTGACTTATTCTGGTAATTATTAACAACAACCAAAATAACCATCTGACATTCAGAAAATCCAATTTACGAAAATGCTCAATCGATATCAGTGTTGGGAAAACTCATTAATTATATCCAGAAGGATAATCCAAGCCTTGTTGTAATTATATTGATCAATTAGTTTCATAAGATTACATACAGTAACTAAATAAAATATTAATTAAAAATTGCAATGGAAGTTTCTGAAAAATTATTCAAAATGCACGTACCGTTATAACAGAAATCCGAAATAAAATAATAAAATTATTACAACCTGTTAGTTGTTACAGTTGGTAATAATACAAAAAAAGTAAGTTGTTTGTGTGTTCATTTTTTTTTTTTTTTGTATTCAACATAATTTAATAAACTTACCACAGTTTTCTGCTAGTTTCCTAATTAAGTTAGGCACACAATCGTCAACCACTTGGTATAGAAATGTTTTTTTTCCTGTTAGTTATTTACTTGTGTTTGCCATAATTTTTACTTTCGTCGTGATATTTTACTCATAATTTATAACTTATTTTTTAGGAAAACTTAACTTTTAACGTTTTGAATTTCATTTTCTCATTTTTTTTTTTTTTTTTTTAACTGAATTATTTTTTATTATTAGCCATTGGATGTAATAAACTGAAAAATTTAATTCAAAAAAAAAGGAATAAAAGAAAATTGCAGAACAAAATAGAAAGTTTTCTTCAGATTTTATTTTTTTTGTGTTTATTTTGTCTTCCTCAATTTGCTATTCGGAAAGTTTTCTACAAGAAACTATTTTTATTCTTTTTTTTTTATCTTAATTTTTGTTGTTCCTTTGTTATCATAAACACCTTCGCAAACAATTTTTTCAAGAATTTTCTAAAGTTAAAATCTTAGAAGTAAGAGAACAAAAACTGAGTACTTAAAAGGTATGAATAAAGTGTTGAAGTATAGGTGAAAATAAAATTATTATGTTACAGAAACACCCCCACAACCCATTTGACTATAATTGAACCTATTTTCGTCTAAATATGTAGAAAATCGTAATATCAAAACAACAACAAAAATTTGCAAACATCACAATAGATGAAACCTACTAATAAATTTAAAAAGAAAAAATTCGCTTACCAATGATAACAGAAGTCTGAGTTGTGGCAAATTCGAAAGCCGGAAAAAAATTTAAAATGCATCGAAACCAAATACTAAGTTGCTTTACATACAATTCCCGATGAAGTAAAATAATACTTTATGGCTTTTTCGACCTGGTCTTATACCCTTTTTCATTGGGATAAAATAAAAATGACAAAAAATAATTGAGAGTATAATCTGGTAACAACTTAAATAAAATGGAACTACAACGCTATTTAAGAAGGCTTAGTTCCTGACAATAGTAGTAATTTCCTACATTTAATAAGTTGAAAAACCAGTAATTTGATAAAAAAATACTAGAAAAACTTTGTAGTTAAATATGTAGTAAGGAACTGCAGCACCGTACTTAATTTAAGCACATTCTACTTAAGCTACTGTTAAGAATATAAAAAAAAAAAAGATGTTTGCTAGGGTATTTGATTGAGAAGCTAATCTTGTTTAGTATTTGCAGCTTGAACTTTAGATTTCCACCTTAATAGTCTGGTAGGTCTTGATGTAAATTATCGTTTTTTATGAATAATGGTACGCGTACTTTTAGTTTTAATTTTTATAATATATTTTTTCTAATGTATGGAAATCGCGGTTGGCTTTCGTAAGTCCATTTCGGTTTTATGACAGTTCGATAAGTTAAGAATTGTTTTTAAATTGTCCAGTGGCATATGATGTGAGGTATTCAATAACCCAATAACATTTACTTAGCTTCAATAGCAGTTGTTTTATCGCAGTTGCCTGCCTTTACTATGGATATAATTTTTTCTACGGTTTTCAGATTAATAATAAAATTTTAGGATTCCAAAGTATTCCAATGTAGATGGTACTCATGATGTTTGAGGTAGGAAATTAAAAATAAAATTATGGTTTTTAGGTTCAAAATTTCAATTCAACAGTAAAAGTTCATCAAAAATGTTTTATTTAAAAATGAAGCTTCCACTCGGCTTCTTCAAATTAACACTGAAATGATTTCGATTTTTATATATTTTCCTGATCGACTTCTTAGTGACAATATTAAAAAAAATTTCCCGGGGTCTGACGATGTTCACCAACTTATCTAAGATTAGTTATTCTAGATTAATTTCTGATGTTTCACAGTCATCTGCATCAGCTGATTTGCACTTACATACCGCTTACCATTAATTTTTCTCCCAATAATAAGTTGGAGCAAATTGTAAATCCCAAAATAAGTTGTATTTCCTTATGCATAATATGCTCAGTTGTTTTTCATATTTTATTAAAGGTGCTCTATGTTCGTTAGAGCTCTGATATTATTGTCTCTTACTTAACTCTAAAAATTTTTTCATTCATTGCTGCAATATTAAACTTTGAATTTATCTCTAACTTATATAGAAAAGCTACTTCAATATTAACCATAACAGAATATTCAAACTTGAAATGAAATTTACAATTAAATTAACTTACTGAAAAGTTATCTTATACATCTTAAATATAAGTTTCAATCATAAATTGTTATTTATTTACAATGTAAGGCAAGCCCTTAGAAACTTATAATCTATACTTATAAAAGTGAAAGTTTGTTTGTTTGTTTGTTCGCTATACACGCCCACAGTTTTAAAGATAGAGTTCTGAAATTTTGCACAGTAATGCATGGTCAAATAAGGTACCGGACGCGGTACCTTACCATCAGCTGACAGGTTCGGGTTGCTGCCGTACAACTCCTAGCAATACTCAGGAATATTTTAAAAACCAATTGTGTTACAGGCATGAAAACTTACACTTAGATAATCTTTCACAAATATAGAAATTCGACTGTTACCGATTTCAAAAATTTAGACTGGTTCGGGTTGCTGTCGTACAACTCCTAGCACGTACGTTTCAGGAATATTTCAAAAACCAATTTGTGTTACAGGCATAAAAACTTACCCTTAGATACTCTTGCACAAATACAGAAATTCGACTGTTACCGATTTCAAAAATTTGGACTGGTTCGGGTTGCTGCCGTAAAACTCTTAGCATGTATGTCTCAGGAATAAAAACCAATAGTGTTACAGGCATGAAAATTTACACTTACAAACTCTATCAGAAATGTTTCAAAAAAAAAATTGTGTTACAGACTTGAAAATTTATTCATAGGTATTCTATGAAAAATAAAAAAAAACATGTATTGTCCTGAAAAAGTATTTTCGAATTTAGGAGTCAGTGTAAAATTTTTACATGACTATGTGAAGTGGCTATGTGAATTAGTCACAAAAATGTGAGGATTCGTTTTATTAATCAGAAAATACTGCAGTGTTCCATGGGGTCCATGTGTACAAATCGATAGGTACAGTTATCGATGAAAATGAAGTTGTTCCTCCTTATCAATTGGAATTAAAAGTAGTAGCTTCAATATTGCTTCTACGAAACTTGAAGAAGCCAAAACTACGGTACGAGATTAAGAACTTGTCATCCTCATTTCATTTAAGTACAAATTCCAGTTGATTGTGGAAAAGGCGAACATATCTTTCTTTCAAGAATACCTCAACAGCAAGGAACGTATTTGCTTATACTTCATCAGAAAAGACCTCCGAAATATTGTTTACAAAGAAATAATTTTAATATAAGTATAGTTTAAGTTGAAGTATTGTTGATATTTTGTTATCGTAGTGAAAAAAATATTAAAAAGTGAAAAAAACTCGATACATTTTGTGGTCGACCCGGACAACGTCGGATATCTTTGCTAGTATCAAATAAAATAGAAAATAATTTTTGTTTGTGGCACTGACAGTAAGTGATTTTCCTTCGATTGTCTGGTTTTATTTAAAAAGTTTTAGTTCCACTGGTCTAATATAACAAGAAAGTGAGAATATTTGAATACAAAAAAAATTTTGATTTTTTTTTTATAAACTATTTATAGTTTTTTTCAGTGTGTCTTGTAGCTACATTCAGTGATACATAAATAATTTACCACCCACCTTTATAATACAGGTATATTGTATACCAGAATAGTGCAATTCGCGATAGAGTAAGTTTATAAACAAATAAACATCTCCAAAGAATAAAATAAAGTTTTTTTTTTCTTGCAGTATAGCTGTTGTTAGATGGATATCTAGGTAGATAGGACCCGATAGATATAATAAGAAAATTTGGTAAAAAATTTTCGCACTTAATTTAGTCGTCATTTTTTTTTAAACTTTTTTATTTATTTATTTTTATTATTTTTCTCCTTTTTTGTTTTCTATTTTTGAATAAAGGTTTTTTTTTAATATCTTCCTAAATTTTATTAAAGCCGAATTAATTTTTTGTTTCTGTAGCTTTTGAAGAAAATTTTAGGTTATCAGTAAACTTCGACACAACATTTTAAAATTTTTAGGTGTATTTCGTAAGAAAATTTGCAAAAAAAAAATATATATATATAACGGGTGTTCTATCGACTGGTGATATTTTCAACTTGCGAGAAGGACCAGAAAAGAGTGTTTAAACCGAAATCGAGATTTTCAAATTGGAATATGTACTTTTTATGCAAATTCGGATTCTTTACAAAAGTTTTTTATTTTTTGACTTTTGCATAAAAAAGTACATTTTCCAATTTGAAAATTTCGACTTCGGCCAACTTCGGAAAAATTTAAGCTTCAAAACCCTTTGCGGGTTTTTCCCTCCCGAAATATCATCAATCGATAGAGCACCCTCTACTTAGTTAATAAATTTGTTTTTTATTTTGAAATAACGGGTCCTTCCCCTCTTAAAAAACTGATAAGAATTCTCTGGACATTTGATTTTTGTCATGTGTGTTTGATATCATTGTCAGAACCTTAAATGTCGTTATTGTAACAATAGATTTGCTTTTATCAATTTATTTCATCAGTCTTATTTACATTAGTTTTTAATGCTTACGATATTTATTAACTAATACCAAAGAACATCAACAAAATATTATAATATATAAATAGAATAAATAATATTTTCCAACTTTGAACGAAAACCATTTTAGTAATTCACGTGTAATAGAAAAAAACAAAAATAAATCAAATTGTAAATATAAAAAACAAATACATATAATATGTTGGTACGTATGTATTGTTAGATTCAAGTTTTTTTTTTTGAATAAAATAAAAAGCCGTGCTGCAGGTGTATTGACAAAACAATTCATAGCTTCCAAATCACTGATCGGTGTATAGCCTTCCGCGAATTTTTTTTAAAGAGATCAAATTTTCTTTAATTATGTATAAAAAAAATATTTTAGAGCTTTCGCTAGTGATATTATTTTTGTTTTCGCTAGTTGACGCTGGTTGTCGGTAGTTGATAAATTTAAAAAGAAATAAAAAAAAGATAAAATTTTATTTAATTTCTTAAAAACGTCATCTCATCGTTCACTCTAAAAAATGGTGTGGATTTAACTACAATCAATGTAGTTTTTTGTAGAGAATTCCGATCAAGCGAGTGAAAACACGCTTTCAAAGTGTATTTCTTAAAATAACTCAAAAAAATTTATAATACCTAATGTTAAAATTATCGTTACAGGTGTAAATGAAACAAACTATTGAAACAAACTAAAAAATCCCTATTTATCATTTATTCTTCCTACATCTTATCTAAGATGATGTACTTAAATCCAATTTGTAGCGGTTCACCCTTAATATATTTTAATACGATAAACATCTTGAATAAAAAAGCAATTAAAGAAATAGACCGTCTTACGGTAAGATTTCCAGCTGAGCAACTCTACTATCAAAGATATCTTATTTTGAAAATATTTGTAAAAAAAACTTTAATTAATGGCTTTCAAAATAGTAAACAATAAAATCAAACATAATTTCATCCTCAACCGTATATACGACATTCATAATCGCAATACTACAAAAAAAAATGGGTTAAATCGTCTGGAAGTACACAACACAATGAATTGAACATTTTTAACCAGCTTCTGCTACGTTAGTAAGTCTTTGTTTTTGCATTAACTTTATAATAGTTTTATTTTTATTTATTTTAATTCTTCTCTTAATAATATCAAATTTTTAATAGTCAAACTGAGTACGATTTGAAACTTGGTTATGCAAAAAGATAAAATATATAAAAAGAAATAAAAGTAATAACTTTAAGTAAAATCATAAGGCCCAACCAGCTTGTGCAAGGGTCGTAAAAATTTATATTATATTTACTTACAACAAAATTGTATTATTACAAAATTTGTGTAAAATTATTATATACTTGTATTTCAAACTTTAATTGAATTTCCGTTATTTTTGTAAGTAATCTTGTTATGATTACTTCTTTTTAAAAATTTTTATTTATTTATTTATTTATTTATTTTAACAGTTGATCCTACAAATAAATCTGTAGGTCAACTTTATAGGTCCTTTTCCCTTTCGAAATATGGGCCTTTTTAATTAAACTATATTAATTATTTGGTATATATTTTGTATATTATATATTTATATTATTTTTTTTTTTTATTAGTTATATTATATCTTTATTAATTATTAAATTATATTTGAACCGATTATTTTGAATATGTTTAATTTTTTATTAAAATAAAGAAAAACAAAACTATATGTGTATAATAAACAAATAGTACATACACATTTATTGTATATGTATATAATTAGTAATAAGAATAACCTAAAAGTAAATAATGTTTTTTTTTTTGTTTATACTCTTTAGTTTTTGGTAAATTATACCTGATTAAATTATAGATCACATTTTTATTTATACTTTTTATTTTAAATCAAAAAAATCAATAAAATTGTTTATTATATTTATACTAGAGGCCCCTGTTCTGTAATTGTAATTTAAGTTGAAGCCAAATTTAAAGTTTTTAACAGAACGTAATAATAACATTATACAGAATAGTATAAAAATAATAAGATGTTGAATGACACAAAAGGGCTCTATTTTACTTAAAAGTTTGAATATTATAAAACCAAATAGAAATTTGTTTAACCCGTATGTGCATATCGGCCATATATAAAACTTATTTACATATTAAGAGTTCATTAAGAAGATGCGAGATAAAATGAGAAGGTGCTTACTGCGCATGTCCTTAAATCCATGGCTATTATAATTATAGATACTCTTTTTTTTGTTTTTGTTTTTTTTATATTTTTTTATTATACATAGATGAAATTGTTTTTTTGTTTTTATTTGGCGTATTATTCAAATAGATTTATTGCAAGCAAAGAATTTCTAAACAATAAGAAGTCAAACTCGGATATGTATTTTTCCTAACACACCCATACTTTTAAAAAAAAAATTGTTAGAAATAGACGGTAATAAGAAATGTGTGTTCACGAATGAAGTGAAATATAGGAAACAAAAACGTGTAGCGAAATTAATAAGATAAAATTCAAATAGAATGGGTGTAAATAATAATTTGTTCGTATCAAAATGAAACCATTTATCGTGGTGTCTATTAATTTTAACATAAAAAAAATTTACTTTTTGTTGTCTGTGGGAATTTACTTTTTGTTGTCTTTGTTTAAAATTTTAATATAAAATCTTTAATTATTAGTAATTTTTTTCACTATGTACTTAAAAACAATCCCGCATATAAAAATTTCATAAGCGTTTTCAAATCTTTTGTCAGCCCAGTAAAAATTTGTATATAAAAATTTAGGCAAGCCTGTGTTCTCTTTCTTTCTCATTTATACGGCAATGCTAAAGTAGGTATAGTATGATAGTTTTTACTTGTTTCAACTAATCAGAAAATATTCTGTTGTGGTTTATTGTAAAAAATTTCATTAGGTTTATGTAAGTGAAGAGTTTTCCTTCTAATATGAGTTGAGTTCAGTAAGGAGAAGCGAGATAAAATGAAAAGGTGTCTACTGCGCAGGTTCTTCAATGCTTGTCTATTATAATATTATAGATAGATCTACTATATAAAAATGAAATTACCCGTCATATGAACAATTCAACTGATTTTTTTTGTTTTTGTTTTTTTTATATTTTCTATTTAAGATGAATTTGTTTTTTTGTTTTTTTTGTCATATATACATAGATTCATTTGCAAGTACATAAGTAAATTATAACAACTGATTTGTTTGCTTTTTTTTTTATTTTATTAAGAACTCCCATATGCATAATTTAGCTATTTGCTGAATAATAAAATCATACGAGTAAAAAAAAATTCAACTGTGTGCGCATTATTGTTTTATATACAACTTATTTATTATATTAGAAGTTCATTAAAGAGAACGAAATAAAATGAAAAGGTGTCTACTGCGCAGGTCCTTAAATGCTTGTCTATTATAATTATAGATTATTTTTCTTTTATTATTATTTTTCCTTACTTTTATATCTATAATCTATAAAGTATGTATAATGATTCCTATGTTAGTATGATATCCTTCATATTTTCCAAATGTCTTACAACTATATTGTACCCTAAAAGGATTCTGTGGAAATACTCCAATTAAATATCATATTTCGTGATAAATATAGTTAAAAGGTTTTTTTTTTTTTTTTCTCCTATTACTCCGCGTGGTAGCATAGGGCTTCGATAGTGAACCTCCATTCCTCTCTGTTGAGTACTACTTCCTTAATATCGTCCCAGGTATAATTGTTGACTGTTAATTCTTGATCGATTGTGCGTCTCCATGTGTTGTATTGTCTGCCGGGTCTCCTTTGTCCTTGTGGATTCCACTCTAGAGCTCTTCTTGCTATATCACTTTGTGATTTCCTTAGTGTATGACCTATCCATTTCCATTTTTTCCTATTTATCTGTCTGTTGATAGGTTCTTCTCCTGTTATCATCCATAAATCCTCGTTGCTAATTCTTTCCGGCCAGAATATTCTGCATATAATTCTCAAGCACTTGTTGATGAATACTTGTAGCTTCTGTTTGATTCTGACCGAAGTGAGCCATGTTTCACTGCCATATATTAATGTTGACTTAACACATGCTCTGAATATTGTTAGCTTTGTTGTTCTCGATATTTGGTTGCTCCGCCATATCTTCATTAGGCTCCCAAATGTTCTTCTTGCCTTATTTATACGGCTGTTGACATCTTCTGTTGCACCTCCTCTTGATGTTATAATACTCCCCAGGTTGTTGAATTCTTCTACGTATCCTATCTATTAATTCCAGTCCCGATTTCTTTGCTTCTTCCTGTAATCTGTTGACTTTGTTCTGTAGGTCCCTTTGATTTTTTGATATGAGGCATACATCATCTGCGTAATCTAAGTCTTCTAAGTTTCAGAAGAGATCCCATTCTATTCCGTTTATTCCAGTGCAAACTTCTCTTAGAATGTCGTCTAGTATTGTGTTGAAGAGAAGTGGAGATAGTGGACATCCTTGTCTAACTCCTATATTGGTGTAGAATGGATCACTAATCTTACCTCTGTGTTGAACTGTTGTCTTTGCATCTTCATACATCGCTTTGATGATGTTGATGATTTTTTCAGGAACTCCCTTCTTTGTAAGTGTTCTCCATATTACGCATCTCTTGACTGTGTCGAATGCTTTCTTAAAATCTATGAATAGTAGATATAGTGGGGCATTCCATTCTACTGATTGTTCAACTATGACCCGTAAAGTATTTGCCTGGTCTACACAGCTTCGGTTTGGTCTGAAACCTGCCTGCTCTTTCCGTAGTATTGGTTCTAGTACTTCTTCTAATCTTTTCTTTATAATAATTGCTATTATCTTATGAATAGTATTTAGAACCGTGATTCCTCTCCAGTTGCTGCAATTTGCCAAGTCTCCTTTCTTAGGTATCTTGACAATCATTCCTTTCTTCCATCCTTTCTTCTTGATGTGGGGTTCAATTGTTTTTGCGAATAAGTCAGGGTCCAGTTTGGCTATTTCTGCTGGAATTCCATCTTCACCTGTTGCTTTGTTGTGCTTCAGGATATTGATTGTAGCTTTGATTTCTTCTATATTTGGAGCTTGAGTAGATATTGGCAGTCCCTCAGTTGGGTAGATATTTGCATTGTCTCTGTTTCTTAGTTAAAAGGTTAATTCAGTAAAAACTATTTTTTTTAAAAATTAAGTTAAATTTTTTTTTCAGGTATCATATCCAGTGAAGTGAAATGCAGGCAAATGAAAAAACAGACAAATGAAATACAGGCAAATGAAATGCAGGCAAATGAAATACAGGCATGTGATAGTAACCAGCAAAATCATTATCATTACTATTAGTTGTTGTACCTTTATATAAGTTTTAAATCAAAAAATTAAAACGCTCTTAATTTTAATGTTAACATTGTGAAAATGAAAGGCCAGTATATTAGGGTCATCATTTTAAAAAAAAAAAATTTTTTTTAATATACTTAAATCAAATTATTCGCTTTGACGATGTATTGAACAGAAGATAACACTCTAATTTACTTCATTATTATTAAATAACCATCATAACTGCGTCATATTTAATGAGCTGTGGTTTGTTTTTACATGACGATTTTGCCATTGAAATCAATAAAGGATCTCATATCGCCTGATTCAATATATACTTGCAATACTTAGAAAAAGCAATTATGGTGTAAATCCGTGTGGGAAAAAGCAAGTTTAAGGGATTATGTACTAGTTTTTATTGATTACTGATTTGAAATATTATACAATTCCATCGAAATTAAAAGAGAAAGTTAGATTTTCTCCGGTATGTTGAAATTATATTTATATTTTTTTCCATTGATTTTAATTTTAAGTCATATATTTCAAAATTTTGATAACATATTGGTAATATGCATGGCCTGAAATTGGATATAACTATCGATACCTTTTTGGAAAAATGTACTAAGCGACATTTTGAAAAATGTTCACAAAACGAAAAAAATTTCTCACTCATTTGTTATTTGTACAAATACAAGTTATTATACTGACTAGGGGCCCCTGTTGAGTAATTATATTTCAAGTTGAATATATTTAATCAAGTTGAATTAATTACCAAAAATAAAAAGTTTTGTCATTAAAGAGGTGTGATATATATACCTACATAATACATAATTTTAATAAAAACTATGTTATTACTACAAATAACCAAAATTTAGAAACAGTTACTTAAAAAGATAAAAATGAAGAATTCAAGTGATTCGTTTTTTGGTTGTTTTTATTTTTTATTTTAGATGAATTTGTTCTTTTGTTTTTTTTTTTGCCATATATACATAGATTCATGTGCAAGTGTATAATGTAAATTATAATAACTGTCAACTGATTTGTTTGCTTTTGTTTATTATTTTAATAAGATCTCACATATGCATAATGTATTTAAAGTAAAAAATTTTCAACTGTGTACGCATTTTTGTTTTATATACAATCTTATATATTATATATATTATAAGTTCATTAAGAAGTAGGAGAATCGAAATAAAATAAAAAGGTGTCTATTGCGCAGGACCTTAAATGCTTGACAATTATAATTATAGATTTGAAAAGGATTTTGAGTTACAAATATATCTAGTTTGTTCACAAAACTATACTATGAAAGGGAGCTGAATTTCTGTCGCTTAGTTTATTTTTCTTATGACGATTTTGTCACTTAGTACAATGCAAAATGTCGCATAGGACATTTCTTCTTTAAAAAAAAAAATAAAAAAATTTTGTCGCTTAATTCATTAGTTTATTTAAAACAAAAATCTCATTGACCCTTTACCGCCGGCTACCAGTTCCCGTTGTACGATCGTGATGAATTTTTAAGAGTAGTCTATTTTTGGGCCAAGAATTACAAATTTTGTGGTGATAGTCCGGCCGGATCCGGAATTGTGGCCTGTACTATATATAGTACAACCGGCGGATATGGATGCAAAAATCAATATGAAAAAATATTTAAGAATGAAAAAATAAAAATTTAATATTTGTGTTAACTTTATTTATTTTTATTGAGAGAACATAACCATCATAAAACATAAACATAAATTCTTTAAAAATTTTACATATGATACTATGCAAAGCATTTTCTTTTTATACATAATGTTTTTCTACATATTTTACAAGAGTATATACTTCTTAAATGACACACGACACATCTAAGTTGACTGTACATTTTATGAGGAACATGTTGAGTTTTTTTCTTTTTTACTGATGAAGAAGAGTTCCTTTTTTTGCTTATAGAAGTGTCTGCTCTAGCTTCTTGTAATATTTTGCGTACTATAGACATCCGAAAATTAAGCTGAGATGAAAATTCGTCATTGCTATTTTCTGATTTTGAATGTACAATTTCCATGCGTTTACCATTGTTAAATCGATGAGATATGTGAAAATGACCCACCACCATTTTTTCCCTTTGATAGCAATTCTATACGCATTTATATTTTGATCAGCGTTGTCAACACCTCCCATGTTTGCATTATATGTTGCATAGACTTTTGGTTGACCAATTTGCACTTTTTTACGGTCTACTTTGGACCAACGTTGTACGTGATGCAACGGGATAACGTTATCAAAATCTGTTAAAATTGAGCATACGCTATTATCTATCCATTGCACAGCAAGTAACTCGTTTGTACTAATATATCTATAATTAAATCTGCCCGAGGTTTTTCTGGTAATGTATGATACCCTAAAAATAACAAAATTGCAATAAAAACTCTCATTTCTGAAATACCAATGTTCATTTTGTAGTATTCTTGTCAACTTTTGCATATCTCATAGTTTCATCACACATGTGTTGTAAAATTTCATCTGTCAATTTCAAAAGTCATATTTGGGGTGCATACTGATAACTTTTCGCGAACATTGTTATGCTTTTCTGTAAACAAAAGTTCGTTAATAATAATTGAAAAATCAGGATATTTTTTCAACCATCTAGATTTTTGTTTTTCTACCATAAGCGAAGAAAAAATAAAAAAACGAAGTCGAAAAGAGAAAAAAATTAAGAAGTTTAAAATAAAATAACTTTATATACATTACAGAATTACTGCATTATAGTAATAACTAATTATTATAAATATAGTACCCAAGTAACAATTTTAGCATTATAGAAGCATTAATGCTGCATTAATGCTAATTTACTATGCTTAAAGCATGCAAAATTAGTCATATAACTGCTAAATGCATTTATACTACATTTATATCTACAAACTGGCGACTTTATAATGCTTCATTGTTGATGTATGTGTCGAGTAAATGCACAATTACAGCACGGCGTGCTATTAAACGACTTTTACTATGCATTTATAAAGCATTTTCAGAAGCATTATATTAGCACGGTAAAAGCATTTTCATAAATTTTACCTATAATGCTACCGTAAAACAGGAAAAAAAATTATTTATTTTATTTTTTCGGATTTTTATTAAATGTTTAAATATTATTTTTTTAAGATTTTTTTTTTTTTTATCATCGCTTCTATTTATGAAATTTTCGTAGAAGTCAATATTTCAATTAAATTTTTTTAATATTTTAAAATTACCTCGCTGAGATTTGAACCACATACCAGTTGATTTTCAGTACAACACGCTAACCACTGAGCTATCGCACTTGTTCTCTTGAGTATTAAAAAAGTGGTACATTATATTATAACGCATTACAATTCATTTCATAGATATAGTTGTAGGTGTAGTGTATAGAGAAACCTTAGCGACAGTGCTGTTATTCGACTAATAAGTCGAGTAATAGCATTCATGCAATTATATTACATTATAGTGCTGTTATTCGACTAATGAATAATAGTTTTTTTAAATGCTTGCTTTTGTTCTATTGAAATAATTTAAAGGAAAAACAAATTTATTTGCATATAGATATCTTTCAAAATAATCCAGAAAAACAAAACTGTAGGGATAATGAATCCAAAAAAGATTTATTCCCTTACAGTTATTCCAGAAGCAGGGCACTCTTGAAATAATTTGTTTCTCGAAGTGGTCAACCGAAGCTGGCATTTATATCACTTAAAAACATTTTAGACTTCATGTTCGAACTAATGTTGATGAAAGGTATATTTTTTTTTACTTAAGTATATTTTATTTCATTTATTTATATTCAAGATCCAAATTACACACAAAATCATTTAAAATTTTGGCTCAGTATTCAACTAAGAAATAACAAAACAAGAACGAAAGAAATTCTAAGAGAGCCACCAACTAAACGGACTTCAATACTAAGCCTTCTTTTAACCTTGAAGATGTTGCAGCTTATGTCGAAGAAACGGAATTTCCTTTAAGCTCCGACACCGAAATACATATAGCTTTTAATAACATTTAAACGTCAAACTTAATTATGTACGAAATACCTGAAATAAAAACAATGTTAACCTGAAATAAAAACACTTACTTTTAGATAAAATTAAAATTAAAATAAAAATATTTTTAAGTTTAGAAATTAAAGGAATTTTTATTTATTAATTACATATTATAATTGCATTTCTTCATAAATTAAATTAATAAAAAAAGTTTAATGCTCACACGAATGTATTAAAGGGAAAAAAACAATGTTCGTTTTATATTTAATCGGTACAAGCTTAAATTTAATGTCATGTATCATATACAAATCTGGTGAATTTTCTTCTCTACAGTTAGATACGAATATATTCAAAATAGAAGATCTCATTGGTATTTCAAATAAATTATTTGCGCTTTTCAAAGAAACACCAAAAATTTCTTTTTCATTTTTATAAGAAATGGCTCTGATTATTTTTACTATTTGATTTGTTTTTGTCAAAAACCATTGATTTTCGAAATTATCCCCAATTAAAATAAAATCTAAATTGTGTAGATTACTTGAAACATATTGAATTCCATTACATGCTGATAAAACTTTCGACAAAGTACATTATTTTCAATGATGTTATTGAAAATTTCATATTCACCATCTTCAATGTTTTCATCATTAATATCAGATAATTCCAAATCCCAGTTACTGGTACATTCATCAACGTTTTCTGTTATAAAATTTGTTTCTACTAAACTAGACTGCAGATCAGTAATTACATCACTTGATAAATTTGAAAATTGCGGAATATTATTGTTTTTAACATACATATATACAATTGTATTCTTTTCGGTGAATCTAAAAGCTAACTTTTTGTCAATTGTTTTTGCACGCCTGTATAAAGTGCCACTTTTGTTGAATTTTTTCCAGATCGAAGTAAATTTATCCATTTTGTAAATAAATTTTAGTTTAACTATAAATTAGAAAAAACTCTTTTTTGAAATATTGCGTCTTTATGAAATTTATGCGAGAAAGCACCTTTCGGGTTAAGCGCAATAAAAACTCCATATAAAATATAGAAAATAATGTAGTATTGTCCTGAAATCTAGCTTATTATGCTACTAGCACTATAAAAGAAGCATTATAGCAGTTATAATTCACATGCTATTAACATGCTTAAAACATTATAAGTTATTATGCTACAAGCACAATAAAATAAGCATTATAGCAGTTATAATGCATCTTATATTGGCTTTAAACCATAACATGAAATAAATGCTTATATACTGTTATTCGACACTTATAATGCTTGTACAATGATTTTCATGCCTTTATCATGCTACTTGTTGCTTATACGACAGTTATAATGCTTATTTTGAATTTTGCGTGCTATAAGCATTATTGGTGTTACTTGGGTAATTACCAATTGATATATTATATTCTGATATATCAACAAAGGAACTTCAAGGTTGGAAGTAGTAGATGTGCTTGGCAAAGGTTTATTTGAAATATATTCATTTTCAGGGTCATATTCATTTTCATTCCCAAAATCCAATTCGACTGAACCAGGTACATCTGCTGGCATGTTATTTTCAAACAGATTTTGTTCATCAGTTTCCTCACAATCAGTCAATTGATCAACTTCTGGTGGTATGATATTTAAAAATATTTCGTCGGCGTCATTTAATATATCTTAGTTAACACTTTTCAATTTAATTTATAAAATAATTTAAAATTTTAATAACATTTTTTAATAATCTTATGGTCAAAGGTATATTATTTTGCAATTTCTAAAGAACACACTCTTTCTAATGAATAAAATTGACACTTAATCAAACTTGCTTTCTGAAGCGTTTTTCTTACTTTTTTTTTCTGTACACACAGAGTACATATACATACCTTTCTCCTTTTTTCTGTACTTTCTCTCCTTTCTCCTTGAAACGGCTGTGGTAGTCTATTGTAAGGTAAGAGCGATTTGTTTTAGATCGACAATAATGTAAGTGAACTTTCGGCAAGCTTTTTATAAAACTATGAACTGATGTTGTCAATTCTTGAGAAATAACTTTTTCCGTAGTACCTGAACCTCTATTATTTTTGAAATATTCAGATTAACTGAAAATAAATAAAGAAAAATAAGTAAAAAATTGTGGACCCAGAAGGTACCACCATCAATCGATCAAATAACACAAAAGAATATTATATCCGAACTCAAATTTTTTTTTTCATTCCGGATGTTAAAGATTTAAAATTTGGGGTACATAAGACCCATACGATGGATTTTATTTGCTCTTTTTGTTCAGTTTTCAAATTACTAATGTATCCTTATCTCTTCAATCTTCTGCAACCATGAAAATTGAGCGTAAAAACTTAAATATGTAATGTAATTTTTAACCAAAAAAATACATGCTAAGCGCTAATAAGTGTATGAAATTTTTAATCGGCTATGTACTAAGCGAAAAATTTAAATATACTAAGCGACATGTGTTAGTATATTAGTGCATAAAAGTGTACTAAGACATATTTTTTTTTTTGTTTATCGCTTATCACATTTTTGTTATTATAAAAATGTCGCTTAGTATACATTTATTTTGCTTATAACTTTTTTTGTTATTTAAATAGAATAATTGGAATCAGACGAAACTGTATGGGGCTTGGTTTAAGCTTTCAGAATAAAGTAAAAAAATTAATTTTGAAAATTTTGTCACTTAGTACACTCTTGCGAAAAGGTATCGAATTATGTTAGAAATATTACAGCTTATAGAAAAAAATTGTTATAATTCTTTTTATTGCTTTACGATTTTATCTAACATAATATTTTTAAGCATTAACTATCTAGTTTTTAAAATAAAAATAAATAAAAAGAATACCTTTAAAACCTTGCATTTGTTAAAATTGTAAAGCTTTTGGACTGTTTTAGGTTTTTCAATAAATATTTAAAAAAAAAACTAATAAGAAAAATAGAGAAAATTAGAATAGAAATTCAAAAAATCGAAATTTTATTATTTTTTGTCATATAGTCAGTCATATTACTGTAAAGCTATAAAGTAATCTGTTAAGCTAAAAATTAAAACAAATTTTTTTTTTTAGCTTTTTCTAAATTTTAATGTTTGCATATTTGTCAGAATTTCATAAAAAACGTAAGACTAGTATTAACATAATATCAATTTTAAATTGTTGTTTAATACATTTTTAATCCATACAAATTGATATCAATTTTGTTTTTGTAGCCTTGGTAAAGGTAAAGTTATCCTTAATATTATGATTTAATTTCTTTTTTTAACTTGGTTGTTATTTTATTGTAATAATAATAGCCAATTATAATGAATTTTTATATTGAATTTTATTTTTTTTCCATAACTAGAGTAAAGTATAATATAAGAAAAAAAAAATTATTGATATTATTAGAGCATATTTTATTTATAATTTACTAAAAGTTTAAGTAGAGTTTGTAACAAGTCTTATGCTGTCTAAATATTGAATATGTCATTTACCTTTACATAACATATTTGACGATAAAAATGCATACTATTAATGTTAAATAGATATTAAACATTGATTTTCTTTCTAACTAGAGGCATATTTGTTTCAATACTCTTAATATATGTTGAGTTCTCGATTATATAGGTATTAGGTAAATGATTTCAACAAAAATACTAATGCATGCAAAGCATGATAAAAAAAAAAACGCATATAATATAGATTTTCGATATTAATTTTTTCTTAAACTTAAATTTGAATTTACATAACTATATACATTATGAAAATAATTATATACAACTCCTTAGAAAAAATAAGGATGGATACAAAATATTTTTAATTTTTTATTCTTCTTTTTATCTTTAAGATAAAGATCCGATTGCAGTGTATACCTACTGTGTATATTTTATGCATTCAATAGAACTTCCTTAGAATAATTTTTTGTTTTGTTTTTTTTTTTTCATTTTCAGTCATTGAAACGTTTATTAGGTTCCTTGCGATATCAGACTATACTGTCATTTATTTTCTTTTTGTCATTTTCCTTATAATTTGTTTTTCTTTTTTTTTTGTGTGTTTGTAATATGATACCTATACTTGAATAATAACGATAACTAAAATTCAATAAGGATATTGCAAAAAGTTTTTAAAAATAAAAAAAACTCGATGCAAACAATATTAAAAACAGAAAAATAAGGAGTAATTTGTTAAAAATCAATGGTGAAGCAATTTTAATACTCTCATTGCCATGTCACTCTTTTACTTCCTAAAAATTTTCTTCATATTTTTGTAGGTAGGTAGTGCTAACGTTTTTGACCTTGTTTACATTTGATATTCCTTGCAGGTTCTATTCGTACCACAACTGTAACAACAAATACCCAACACAAACTGCAATCGTAGTACAAAAAATACTTTAATATAAGGTTTTTAAATGATTTTAGCATTACATCTATGCTAATTTCGCAATACAGAATACGAAATGTTAAGATACGAAAATAATTCTACGAAGCTAGCAATACGCAGTTAGGTAGTAGATCCCATATATTTATTTAATGTCAGAACACTGAAATGGTTTATCACAGGTCATGATCTGTTTGAATTTAACTATTTGAATTATGTTGCTGTTCCAATGGCCAGAACAATACAATTTTCGCATTGCTTTATTAATATATTATGGGCACGATGAATTTTTAATAGACTACCAATTTTCATCAGAAGTGAACGTAATCTCTCTTCATTTCTTATAGACAATTGAAATACCGGTCATTTCAGTTCGATAACTTTCAAATTGAATCACTATTTGATGGTAGAAATTTATATTAAATAAGTGTTGTGTGTATTTATCATGATTAAATGTGGTCTTCTCTTCACACTTCAATTATATAATAATCTTTAATTTTACTTGGAACTTACAATATAACTACTTGTAAATTTTTTACTTCAATTTATTAAGCTTTTCATGCATTTTTTATTTCTTAATTCTTTTTTATTCACATGTTTTGATACAACTCTTTTTAATTTTATTTTTTTTTTTTTTAAGTTTTTGCCGAATTTTAATTTGTAATTGCTTTTGGTTTTAGTACCCCTTCTAAAACAATTAGGTATTTCTTGTAATTTATATTTTTTCTCATGTATGTTAGTTTCATTCAACACCATTATATTCTTTTGTTAATGATGCTACTTTTTTTCTACATAATATATTTGTTATTTTAACTAAATTATATCTTATTGAATTTTATATTACTATTATTGTTCCTATTCATTTCGTATTCGAATAAGCTATTATAGTTTAGATTTTTTTTAGTGTTGTTAATTTTATTGAATTAATTGTATTAATTTATTAGAATTAAGAGCTTTATATTTTAATAATATTCAGTTTCATCTAATTTGTAAAAATTTCACTTGACAAACATCGCTGTTCCGATTGGTAAGTCCAACACAAGCAGATGCAAATTCTGCTTAGTGAAATAGAGATCCTCTCATATTCTATTTGTTTGCGACGCCACAGCTCGCAATAGACATAAATATTTCCAGTAAAATACTTCGCTTGAATTTGACATTAAAGCATAAACCTGCAATTTTAAGATAACAACCCATTTATAACAATCTCATTGCTAAAGACTCTTGCGCACTCTTATAACACTATTGTAAACACTCTAATAGAAGTATGAGTGTTAATTTAAGAGCTCCGCAACTGTTGCATCCTAATAAGGCAAATGAGCAATTAATGTAAATAATTTTATTTTGAAATGAAATTCTCTTGAAATAATTTATGTTATGCGAGAGTGAGATAGGTATTATTTTTTATTTATATAAATATTAAATTTTCCGGTTAAGAATAATTGTTTTAATGTTTATGATTAGATATTCCATGACCAAAAGCCAAAGTTTGGTTGGGAAAGAAATATCATTGACATTTATTATAAAAATACTTCGAAAAATATATTGCCCTTCAAAAATAACCAATTTTTAAATGAATAAAAGAAAATATCTTTTTAACTTTCATCCGTCTCTCGGGTCTATTTCGACCCAAAGGAAAATGTACTCTCAAATATCTCGTTAAATATTATAGTTACAAATATATAACTCAATGACTTTATCAAATATGTTGTAAACAAATATTACACAAAATTTGAATAAATTACGATTAACCGTTATACCTTTTTTTAATAAGTAGCACTAAAGCTCCGTGGGTCTTAAATGACCCATGCTAATTCCTAGTACTAGATATGCATTTATTCATAGCATTGTGGATGTAAAATATTTGTGTACAAGCATCTAATTAGGGAAATCCCCGAATTGTAATTTTAGTTTTCAATTCGTTGTATAATCGTAGTAATTATAAAGTAAATATACATATATATGTTAGTTCTAACGAAAAACTGGTCAGTGTTGCTTGTGAAAGTTTTATGTGCTACGTTTAGAGTTTAGTAAATTTTAGAGTATCGATATTATTTTTGAAAATTGTTTTACCAAAAATAATATAAAAATATATATTTATAAATATGAACTTGATTTTATAAATATAAATATATATATTTTACGAAAGGGTAAGTGCTTTTTTCGTAATTTTGGTTTTTGCTACAACAAATAAAAAATTTGTAAGCCTTTGCAAGATGTTGCGGAACGAAGATGACATATGTGCTGCATTATTATCTGAAAACGATACCTGCTCAGAAACTTCAGATCATGTGAAATTTGATAAAAGTTCGTATGATACCGACGATGATGTTTATTCACCACTGGCATCATACTTATCCAAGGATAAAAATATTCAATGGTTCTCTGAGCCCTTCACTCAAGGTGGTCGAGCTTCCTCTACAAATATAATACATCTTACTCCAGGGATTACAAGATACGCAGCTAATCGTATATCTGATGAAATTTCAGCTTTTCAATTGCTTATTACAAAGAGTATTGAAAAAATTATAATTGACAATACAAATTTTGAAGGACAACGAGTATATCAAGAAAACTGGAAAGCTTTAGATACCATAGAACTGGAAGCCTTCATTGGTCTTTTGATATTAGGTGGTGTGTTCAAATCACACAATGAAGCACTTGAAAATTTGTGGGACGAGAAAAAAGGCCGAGATATTTTCCGTGCCAATATCTCCCTCAAGGGATTCAAAATTATTTCAAGAGTCATAAGATTTAATGATCGCAGCGCACGAGCTGCTCGCAGAAATACGGATAAAATGGCTCCAATTCGGGATTTGTGGGATAAATGGTGGAAATATTGCCAAAACTATTCAATCCAGCTGAAAATGTAACGATTGACGAGCAATTGGTTGGGTTTCGAGGTAGGTGTCCGTTTCGCCAATATATGCCGCATAAACCGGCAAAATACGGAATTAAATTTTGGATACTTTGCGACAGTATAAATACATACGTTTGGAATATTCAAGTGCATACAGGAAAGGCAGCTGGCGCAGTATCTGAGAAAAAGCAAGGCTTACGCGTAGTACTTGATTTATGTCAAAGATAGTTAAATGGCAGAAATGTTACATTTGATAATTTTTTCACATCAACTTGGACAAATGTTATTGAAACGCAAAATGACTATGATTGGAACCGTAAGGAAAAATAAAACATCAATTCCACCTGTGCTTTTGAACGTAAAAAGTAAGCCTGTATTTTCGTCAACGTTTGCGTTTACTCGGGATACTACTATGGTGTCTTATATACCAAACAAAAAACAAATGTGTTATTCTTCAAAGCACTTTACACAAGAGTATACAATTTGCAAACGACACCGAAAAAAACCACAGATAATTTTAGACTATAATCGGACCAAAGGCGGCGTAGACACAGTAGATAAAAAGATAGCTAGTTATACTTGTGAAAGGAAAAAAAACTGGTGGCCAGTTGTTATTTTCACCAACATATTAGACGTGTCAGTAAACAATGCATTTGCGCTTTTCATTAGTGTTTTTCCAGATTGGAACAACAGAAAACATCATAGACGGCGACTCTTTATCGAAATACTGGGGGAATCTTCGATCAAAGAACATATGGCTAGAAGAGCTTGTCCCTACGATCTTTAAACTGTCAAAATTTGATAGCTAACTTTACAACAGCTAACGCAACAAACTTTTCACCAACGACATATTCAAATAAGCAAACTGAAAAGAAAAGAGGCCGTTGCAATTTTTGCGAAAAATTTGACAACAAGCACACATCAAAGTGCACCATTTGTAATAAATTTATCTGTAGAACTCATACCAATACCATGTGTCACCAGTGTATGAAATGAGATATAGTTATGTAGCATAGCAAGTTTTTTTCTTCAATTTATGTATTTTAATCGGATTGAATTTATGGGGAATATTTTGTTTTCTTTTATTTAAAATTATTTGCAATAAATTAACAAAAAAAAATATATTGCTTTTTAGTATAAAACCATATATGGGTCTATTTTGACCCAAGGACCTTTAGCGTTACTTTTTTTTAGGGATGGATGAAGGTTAAATTGCATCTCATTTCGTAAAATATTTATTCTAAATATTTATTCAAAAGTTACGGTAATTATATATGAAAAGGTTGAGCTTACATAGAACTTCACATCGTAAGAAAAAAGTTAACATAGGGTTTTGTCTGGCAAAGAAGAGTTCCATTGCTTTTCTGAAGCAAATGATAATAATAATTATAGAAAACAATTTTTAAAAATATGTCATAAAACCGAACTTTCGGGAGTGTGAATGAAGCCTTTAAAAAAGGTAATGCTTAACTTGATAGGTACCTAAATAACACGGGTTAAACATATTTTTTTTTTGAAATTTTGGAAACCTTCAATTCCGGCCAATACCGCGGACTTGAACATTAATTGATCAAATAATTACTTACTAATAAAAGTGATGAAACGTAATGAGATGTGTGATGTGATGAATTTATGTGACAAAAATAATAGGTGACGAATACAAGATGACAATCAAAGAAAAAAATACATTTTTCAAGGTTTTGATGTATTCTTTTGGAGAGTCGGATCTATTTGATCTCTAATTTAGTTTGAAATAAATACCGTATTTATTTTTGTAAGTTCGAGGTTTTAGTAAAATAAAAAATGATTACTCCTAATACACAAAAGCAAAAATGGCCTATGCTGAACCTGAAGCGTTTCCTTACCCTACTATCTTTGAAAAAATATTACATCAGAACTATGATAGGGGCCATTACTGGTCATTGTCTTATTGGAAAAAATGTCTGAGGGTTTGTACTACTACGAACGACTTTTTCAGAACGTCTAAATAGGAGCAGGAAAGTAAAACTGTCCTCTGTACTCTGTACCTGATGTCTTGGTCTTTATCAAAAAAGAAAAAACCATCTAAGAGCCTTCCTTCTGGAGTCGTTGGGTGACCTTGAAGACACTAAACAGATATTAGGGTCACCTTCGTATGTAAAAAAAGAATCTTATGCGAGGAAGGTATCCGTGGTATCACAATGGATCTTACTGTTCTGAGTGCGTCGGCATACTGTCGACAGCCACTAATATCTACATTCATAATACAACAACAAAAAAATAGTTACTTATTAAGAACGAAAAATTTGAAAACAATGTTATTCTGTTCTTTGACGTTGACCAATTAAGACTTATTATTTTAAAGTTCTATGCCACATCAACAATAATGATATTGTATAGGGAGGCATAATTAATTTTGATCCAAATAATATGACTGAAAAATTATAAATATATGAGATTTTTGTTGTGTACGTACCATGATCCATTAATGCTTTATTTTGAAATTTTTTTAGTAATTCGATGTTGATTTTCTTATCACAACCCAATAATTGGATATCGTACGTCCACTGCTTATATATCAGTTTTTTTTTTTTTTTTTTTTTTTTTTTTATATTATAGCCAAAACTTAGGTTTTGAACCTTTAAGTACTTGCGTACCTTTGACTATTTGAAAAAGGAAAGGATAGTTAGAGGAAAGGAAAGAAAAAGGAAGAAGAAAAGTTTTGTGGGAAAGAGCGAACAATGTTGTTAATATTCGTCTTAAACCTCTGTAAGTCATAAATAAAAAATCCTTCTCTCATTGGGAATGCTTCGATTGGGACGCGGTTCCACAATCGGGATGTTCTTACTATAAAAGAATTTCCATAGCCGGACTTAAACCATCTCGGAATTTCCACTGTGAAAGGGTGGGCACTTGATGCCTCTCGTGTTGTGCGATTGAATTGCTTAAGAGGAGGAAGAAGTGATTTTAATTCCTCGGAACAAGTGCCAACACCAAGCAGATATCTATAAAATAGAGTAAGTGCTCCAACAATACGACGATGACCAAGTGGTATAAGGGATGAGGTCACATTTATGTCGCCTATAAGACGAATGGCGCGGTTTTGAACTTTGTCCAAAAAATTTAAAGCGGTTTTTGGTGCACCTGCCCATAAATGTGAGTTATACTCGAGCTTGGGTCGTATATATGCTTTATAGATTTTTAAAAGGTCTCGAGATGAAAAATAAGTTTTGCAGCGGCTCAAAAATCCTAAACATTTTGCGGCGCTTTTCGCAATATCGAAAATATGCTCATTCCAGTGCATATTTTGATTCACTCGCATTCCGAGAATGTTCAGATCTTTGAGTCGCTGGATACCTTCATTTTGAAGCCGGAGAATTGGTTCGAATGTTGTTAGCTTGTTACTAACAAAACAGCTTTGAGTTTTTGAAGTGTTAAACTCGACTCTGTTAGCTTTACCCCAGTCGACAATTTTGGCAAGGTCGTGATTGAGCGCGCCGGCCATCATTGTTCTTTTGGAGGTGACTGCGGAAGCTGTAGCATTAGTTTGTTTTAGAAAATCATATGATGCTACTAGAGTGCTGTCATCAGCAAAACTATGGATTGGATTGAAAGTTAATTTGAGAAGGTCATTAATGAAAATGAGAAATAGGGTGGGGGAAAGGACAGAGCCTTGTGGAACACCAGCATTGATTTGAAGTTGGTCGGAAAAAGAACCGTCAACTGAAACTATGATAGATCGATTTAAAAGAAAACTTTCAATCCATTTAGAAAAGGTTGAACCAAGGCCTATAGCGTTGCATTTTGCTATAAGAGCAGAATGCCAAACTCGATCAAAAGCCTTAGATATATCCAGAGCTACAACAGTAGCTTCACCAGATTGATGCAGGCTGGTGTTGAGCTTCTCGCAGAGGCATGTCATGAGATCACCGGTGGAACGTTGGGCTCGAAAGCCGTATTGGCTATCATGAATTATACCTCTACTGTCAAGATATTTCTTCAGCTTATGATTAATTAAGATTTCCATCGTTTTTGAAATAATGGAAGTAATAGCTATGGGCCTATAGTTTGAAGGATTGCTTTTGTCACCTTTTTTAGGAATAGGATAAACTTGGGCAACTTTCCAATAGGAGGGGTAAGTTCCTGACGAAAAGGACAAGTGGAATAAGTTGCGCAGAGGTTTAGAAATGTTCCTTCCATCTTAGTTTATCATCGAACATCATTCCCAAATACTTTTCTGTGCTGTGTTGGCATAATGGTACTTTTTTATTGCTGATTGAGACAGGAGTGATTGCAATCTTTATTTACGTAAAATTTATGTGAGTTGATTTGCTTGCCTTAAGTTTTATAAGTCATAGTTGAGTGCACATTTTTATTTTATTCACTGGATTTTGCAGTTTTGCTATAGATTTTTCGATAGATATGGCAACCACAAGAATCTTAGTATCATCTGCAAAGATAGCCATGAAAATGTTTATAATTTAACGAATATCTCTCGTATATTAGCAGGTACAGTATTGGACCAAGAACACTTCCCTGTGTAATTTCAGCAGATATTACTTTTGTTTCTGAATATTCTTTGCCATAACGTATACACGAAAGCATCTACTGGCCATGTATGATTTTAGTATTTTATAACTTTACCACCATGGTAAATCACAATGTAATGTGCCATTCCTTGTCGAATGCGTGAGCAACACCTAAGAAGTTTGCTAAGCAGACATTTTTTTCTAGGAATAAGAGGTAAACAATTGTTTTCTTCAAATAAGAGGTTTATTCAATTAAATAGAAAATAATACGTCCCTGATTGATGATTGAAACAAAAATATAAAAATCTATTTTTAAGAAAGTAATTTGAAAAATTTACAAAGCATGGAATAAAAAACACAAGAACTGATGAACATCAAAAGTAAACAACTTTTGAGAATGAAAACGATGATGCAAAAGTGTACAAGATTATTATTTTGTCAAGTCAATTTATATACATAGCTATACCATATTATAGACTACTATAATAAATAGTAGTTACACAAGATTTATTATTCATCTTATAAGTTTTTCTTTGTGTATCGTATCTACCTAGTTTTAAATAAATCTTTATTTATAAAAATTCAATATCCTAATGTTTTTGTCTTTATTTAGTAAACAAAATAGTTTTAATAAAAACACAAAATTAAAATTACCTATCAAAGTGTAGATATAGACTTGAAGATATATATATATATTTTTTTTTTGGTTTAAATAAATTTGAATCAAAATGAGATGACAGACAAGTTGTTGTGTAATAGTTAAAAAAAAAAAAAAAAATTAAAATAATATTGAAATGTAATATTATTTGATGTGAATGCAAGTAAAAAAATAAAATAGGTTAATATCGGAACGTAATAGAAATGATTTAAGACGGAAAAATTTACAGTATTTAAAATTAGGTATAGACCTAAATTTTTTGTAATATCAACTGCGATTTTTTTTCTTTTGTAATCTATTTAAAATTCGTATATCGAAACAATTTGGAACTTCAGAACTGAACGAATTTAAAATTATTTTAAATAGCTACCTAGAAAATAAATTAGCAAAAACTTGCACGACACTTGTATGGATTTATGAAAAAAAAACAGACAAAAAATATATTGCAGAATATTTGGAATTTTGGGAATTAGATTATTTAGCCATTTTACGATAAAGCAAACTAAAATAATGTAAAAAATAAAATTACGTTTAGAGAGTAAAGCAAAGTAATTTTACAAAAAGCACTACATTTTGCTGCCAGTTAATCTGTTATCATCGTTGTCATTTTGAATTAAGTACTAAAAACCATTTATGGAATGCTTTACCATGAGTCAGGATTTAATAAACAGATGATTTAGTTATTATTTTTATGGAATATAATCACAAAGAGCTAAAAGAAAAAGTTAACGAAGATTATACAAATAACAAGTAATTGGATGTTAAAACATAAGTCAACCGTGAACATAAAAGCTAAGTACATGCTAATAAAAAACTATGCAAATATTTCATTAAATATTACATTTAAAGGCACTAAAATTCATCAACTTAAAGTATTTAAATACCCTTGACATCGTAAATATCTCAACTCAAAGTTAAATACCACGTCCACATGATCTTAAATGTCTACGAGAACTCACAAAAGCTTGAGACATTGTCTGTATGGTCACAGTTGTTGTTGACGATGTCTACACGACCGGTTTGACATGTATTTGGGCTTACAAGAAACTTTTAAAACCCAATGTTGTACAGTGTGAATAAAAGCTATCTCTTCATTTTGCTTGATCACAAATGAATTAAAACACAATGTCTAAGAAAGCAATCATTACACAATGTTGCCAACTTATTACGGATAAAATTGACAACTTAGTTTTTTTTACAATGTATCAATTTAAGATTTTTTTTGAAGACATTAACGATGTCACCGTACAGCTCGGATTGGTAATAGACCAGAAAGTGGAATCGAATATCAAACGAGATTTCAAAAAAAGGTAGAGCAGTAATAGATGGTATGTTTAGACTGACTAAAAATAGAATTCCATTAGAATTTCAATTTGAGGACATATTTAAATTATACCAAAACAAATATGAACATGCTACAAAAAATACAGAATAATGTCATCAAAAATGTATATGGAATGGAAAGACGCACATCTATATCAGAATTGCATTATAAATTGAAGATTCTGCCTGTTGAGTTATATAATAAAATGTCACAAGCAATCCAAATTTTCAATATTAAAAATAATTTTATTATCTCGAAAACAATTTATAACACATATAATAATAAAATACATGCATATAATACCAGATTTACAAATCTAGTACATACATTGAATCACATCAGGACTAAATTTTATGGTTTAAGTGGAATTTTTAATTCATCGATCACAGTTTTAATCTGCTGCCATCTACTAGTTTAAATTAGGACTTTTGAAATTAAAGATAAAATAAAAACATATTTTCTAACATTAATAAACCCAAATAAAATGTAATCAAATATATAATATAGATAGATATGTAATATGGATTAGATTACTTTAAATATTAGTTAATAAAGTTTAATATTACTTAACTAGCTTTTTAACCCGCCATAAATGACGGAAGCAAAATAAATTCTAGCATTTCTTTCCTTCATTAGAGTTTTCATTTCAAGTTACCTTTATTTTTGTATTATAACGCTTTTAATTTCCATATAAACAGAATATTTGTAGTAAGGTGCAAAATTTTCTATTCCCTAAGGGTCATTTACTCGATCATATTAGCGACATCCTTTTTGCCAACATTGAAAATTTATCGTATAATTCAGAATTAAGTTAATCCTGTTAACATTCAATAACATTTGCTGCCTAAGCTTAGCGTCAAAGTTTATAGCGAACAAATAATATTTTATAACGAGTCACAACTTTGAACAAAAACAATTTTAAAAACAAAAATAAATAAAATTGTAAGTGTAAAAAAATAATAATATTGTAGGTACACATAATATTTATTTTGATGAATAAAATAAAAACACATGTTGGAGAAAAAATTAAAATAAAAAAATTTACTGCAAATAAATAGGTATTTACAAAACTGTTCATAACATGTGTGTGAACAATTGATCGGTTATTTAAAATTTCATTTCATTTCAAAAAATTCATTTTCGAACTGTTCATGTTAAAATTCATACATAATTATTATTTATAACATATATAATTATTATTTATACATGTGTAATAAAAAACTTGATATTAATAATACAAAATAATATATTGTGTGAATGTTAGTGGAATTAATGTAAAATAAAAATGAAAGTGGAAAATAAAAAATACAAAAATATGATATTATGTTTGATTGTGAACAAAACTATGTACATAATGCTAAAGATGGCATTAACTTTGATAATGTCATTATATCCCTGGATATTGAAAATTCTGCTGGTATTGCTTTCTCGTAATTTAATAGTGTTGTTTTTGATCCATAAAAATTGAAAGTTTTTTTCGCCTTTAGTTATTTCGTTTCAAAATATAACTTTTTCTCAAGTGGATACAAGTGGGGGTGAAAGAATATCTCTTTGTTTCCTTCTTTCAATAAATCTAACTCTGAAGTGTAATCGTTTTAACACTTTCCTTTTTTCGCCATTAATATTATTCATCTTTAACTTTTTCTGTTTTCAAATGGACAACATAGAGATTATTTTTATTTTCATTTCCTTTGAATGTTTTATTAAAATGGCGACAAAATTGGAGGTTAAAATGTGTGAAACCGCCGATATAACGAACATATCAAACATTATATTTTCGTTATATCGGCTCCTTCACACATTTTAACCCCCAATTTTGTCGCCATTTTAATAAACACATCCATAACTACATAAAATAAATAGATAGATAGTTCGTTTATCCAAAATTTGTTAATACATATAATTTATTATGGCACAGTCTTCGTATACTTAAGTTAGAGTTTAGTTTATTAGTATCTTAACAGCTGCGACATACATTTTGTTGTTTTACTTACTATTTATTTTAATTGATACAAGGAAAAATTGTGGTAAATTACGAAAACAAATAAACTAAATAAATTTAGTGGAAATCATAAGAAAGGTTAAATTATGTAAAAATATTGTAAAATAGTTTTAATGGTGAACTGTTAGTTTTTTTTTAATCGTATTTTAATGTTATTTTCGCCAACAGGTAGATATTTATAAGGATCCCGCAATAAATGAAACTACTTTCATTTAATATTTTAAAATCATTTCAATAAATTTTGGCTAATTTGATTAAAAAGTTATTATGCTATCATCATCATCATCTTATAGCGCTACAGCTCTGGGTGAGCTTTGGCCTTCATCACTATGCTCCTCCAAAAAGGTCGATCTTGTGCCGCTTTTCTCCAATTTGGGATTTGTAGCATTTGAGCATCGTTTTTCACGTTGTCTGCCCATCTGCTTCTTGGTCTTCCTCTACCACGGCTGCTATCAGGCTTTCTGTTCAGCACCACTGCTTGCTTTCGGCTTTCGCTCATTCGACTTACGTGGCCAGCCCACCTTAGTCTTTGGGCCTTTGCAAACCGTACAATGTCCTCACTATCAATCATACTATTGAGCTCGCTGTTGCTTCTGATTACATATTCTCCATTCTGTAATATATTTGGGCCGAGTATTTTTCGGAGAATTTTTCTTTCAAATATGCGCAGGCTATTCTCCTCGGCCACGTTCATAGTCCATACCTCACATCCATACGTCACTATGGGTCGTATGAGAGTTTTATATATTGTCATTTTGGCCTTTCTTGATATTAATTTTCATTGAAGCAACTTTCTGTTTGCACAGTAGCATCTATTTCCGGCCCGAATTCTATTATGAATACAGCATTGCATACTATTATCACTTCTTATTGTTGCTCCGAGATATGTAAAGGTTGTAACCCCTTGAAAGTTGTACTCTCCAATTGTTATATTCTGAGTATTTCTTATTTGTTCATTTCTTGACATTTTTAGATATTTTGTATTGTCTTGTATTTTTAAGCCTACTTTTTGTGTCTCCGCTTCTAGTTGTACAAATACTTCTGCCATATATCTGTAATTTTTTGCCATGATTACTATGTCATCCGCATATGCCACTATTTGTGTTGTCATTTGGTTTTGTATTATAAATTTAGTTTTGATTCATGCATTGTCATTATGATGAGGTTTTATAATTTCTGAGGTATTCCCAAATGTCTTAGAGCTGTTGAAATTATGTCTCTATTTATGCTGTCAAATGCTTGCTTGAAATCTATGAAAAGCATGTGAAGATCTATGCCGTGTTCATAACATTTCTCCATGCTTTGTTTCATGACGAATATCTGGTCAATTGTTGATCTTTGGCTCCGGAATCCTCATTGGTACTCTCCCAGTATTTCTTCAGCAAAGTAAGCTAATCTGGAGTATATGACATTGGATAATATTTTGTAAGCACAGCTTAATAACGTTATCCCCCTGTAGTTGCTGCATCTCATTTTGTCTCCTTTTTTGTGAATTGGACAGATTAGCCCCACCTTGCACCCATATTGTACATATTAAGCTATGTATCTTTTTATGCAGAAATTCTCCACTTTTTTTTTGGAAGCTAAGCTGTTAACTTATCTTCTCCAGGAGCTCTTCCATTCTTTAATTTATATATAGCTTGTTTAACTTCTTCGTATGAAAGTGTCATAATTAATGGCTCTGCTGTATGCATTGTAATCTGCTGCCGTTGCTGTTCCTCGTATCTTATATTTAATAGTTCATTGAAATATTCATACCGTCTATTCATAATGTCGTCATTTTCTGAGAGCGTATTACCTTGTCTATCTTTGCATGCATTTACTCTTGGTTGGAAGCCTGTTGTCTGTTTTTTAATACTATTGTAGAATTTTTTCATGTCACCTTGATAATGTTCGTTTTGTATTTGTTCTATTTTTCTTTTTAGCATTTGTTTTTTCTTAGTTCTACATATTTTATTTTCACATTTTCTTTTTTGTCTATAATTTTCTCTATTTGTTCTTGTATTTCTTTGTAGCATTTTTAGTCTAGCATTGTTTTAAATATTTATCGCTGTTTCGCATTCGCTGTCGAACCATTCTATGTTTCTTTGCTGAAGTATAACACCTATAGTATTTCTGGCCGTTGAACACATAGCTTCTTCAATTTTGCCCCATTCGCTATTCACATTATATGATTGCTCTTCATTATTTTCTTGTACCGATTCAAGTTTCCTTTGTATGTCGCATTGATATGGCATAACATTCGATTCAGTGTTTATTACCACTAGCTTTCCATGTAGCTTTGTGTATATTTTTTCTCTCGAATGCCGTGCTTTTTATTTTCATTGATGATGCGCTTGCGAAATTGCATAATCTTTGTCCATTTTGATTTGTTGTTTCATGTAAGGAGAATTTGCCTGCAATTTCATGTATATGTTGTTTTCTGCCTACTTTGGCATTAAAATCTCCTAACAATATTAGTGCATCGTAGGAGCTGATTTTTTCGCATATTTCTCCAAGTTCGTTATAAAAAGCGTCCTTATCTTCATCATCAGCATCTTCTGGGCGCGTATGCTGATATTACTGTAATATTATAAAATTTTGCACGGATTCTAATACTACATATTCTATCGCTAATTGGTGTGAATCCTAATATTAACTTCTTCAGATTTTTGCTTTCTATGAAACCCGTTCCATACCTCCATCATTATGCTATAAATATAAAAAATATACACTGTCAACAAAAAGTGATATTCACCACATTATATTGTAAGAATATTATTATAGCCACTTAGAATTTTGAAGAATGTATACTTTAAAATTGTATTTACCTTGGAATGAACGTTAACGGGAGGTTAAAGCTAAGAATAATTTATTTAATATTCAATGCTTATTCAAATTATTTAAACAATTAATTTAAAAATTCATATCTCGAATGACTAACAGAGTTACTTTACATTCGTGTCGATTAATGAATATTAGATAATAGAAAGAAATTAAAGAATTTCATATACAATTCCATAGAAGTTGTAAAATGCATTAATTTAGAAATTCGTTATTTAATTATGCACAGATCTTCGATATTCTTATTACAATTTGTTTGGATAAATAGATTTAAAACTAAGCTATACATCGAGTATTACGTTACCTAACTAGAATGGTTAAACAAATTTTATTTTAATAATTTAAATAATAGTTAATCAGTAAATAACTTTTAGTGAATGACAGATTGTAGTTTAAAATATCTTTGAATCTAAAATCTTTACAATACATTATTGAATGAGACTACACTTTATTGTGAAGGTTAGGGTGGTATTCAATTCAATTGAAAAAAAAAAATTTCCTGAATTTGACTCATTATGAAAATAATTGATGAATAAAAGTGTTAAATTTTCATAATGTATCTAGACTTTACCTAAAAGGTTTATAAGATTTCAGTAAATTATAAAATTCACTAACATGCTCAGTGCTTAAATTACACTCTGTAAATATATTATGTTTCAATATGAATTATATCTTATTTCAAATTTATATTTACCAGACTTTCAACGGAAAATATTTTCAATTAATCAATGAATTTTTTACAATATTCAGAATTAATTTCCTATTGATTTTAAAAATTATTTTCAGTAGCTAAATTCTGGCACAATAATAATATGTTCTAATTTTTTCTAGAGCATTATTATTAATGTTATTATATTGAGTTATTGAACACAAGGCCATATTTAGATCGTTTCTCCTTGTAGATTACATATCATTTTTTTTCACGTACCTTGGTATACAACACTCCTGGTATAATTTCTCAATTACTTCCATTTACATCCATGCATATTTATAATGATATTTTAATATGTAATTGCTGGTTTTTTTCCCCGATTTTGAATAGATTTTTCCGTTCCAAATTGAAATCCATTTTCTTTTTTCAATATTAATAATATATAAAAAAAAAAAAATTTTATTCCTTTTTTTTTCTTTTCTTATCCTTGGAGATGTATCGAAAAAAAATATCAATATTAAATGTAGGACAAAATATAGTCCCGGCTGTTAAAAAAAACTTATTAAAAAGAAGGTCATAACACATAAAAAACACAACAAAATATTGATTCTTTTTTATCATAAATTTGAGCTGTAGTTAAAATATCAGAGATTGAGGTAAGAAAAGAAATACAATATTGAAATAGAAATTAATAAAATTGGAAAATTTTTTGAGATTACGTTAAAGAATTTCAAAATTAAAAAACAAAATGCATTTAATCTACAAGTTCAAGAGCTTCAAGTTCTACATATAAAAATAGATATTAGCTCTTTTAAATTTTATCACTATATACCACCTAGTTTTTGTAAAAGCTGATTGAATAATGTACACTAAGCTATTTGAATTTTCTCTTTATATAAAACCTTTCAATTTGCGTCAGTCTGCCATATAATAAATAAGTAGCGAGAGTTTAGCGGTGACAACCCCCACTTTAATAATAAAATTTATTTTTCCTTATATTTTAAATTATTCAACCCCGTTACATCTTAGATATGATAGTTTTGAATATTGCTAAAAATTTAAATATATATACAACGAAATAGATGATCAATTTTGATATTGAGGTCAACCGCAAAATTCTATTTTGATAGCCTTTTTTCTACAGTGGATTGAGCGTAATCAAGGAAGTCTATTGGATAGAATTATTTTTTTATTAATAGACTTTTAAAATTTTAAACTACATCTTCTTGATGGACTTTGGTGGAAATTTTTAAGCTTTTATTTTATTTTGAATTTACTTTTACTAATGTTTTATAAAGTTTGCTTCGCTTTTATTTTAAGAAAAATTTTTAGTAATAGAAGACAATTGTAGAAAATTGTGAGTGTGGTGGAAAATAATATAGAAAAGGTTCGTTTAGTAAGGCTTGCAGTCAGCAAAGTTCAGAATTAGTATAACTGAAAAAGTAATTACCAGTATTCAGTGTCATAATTCTCAACTCAAATTAGAAACTTGATTCGACATAAAGAATCACTCAATTACTACACTCTAAAAAATGAAGGTGGAGTGGTTTAAATTTACAATGATAATAATTAGTAATTTTCAACGCAAATTTACAGGCAAGATGTTTTATTTTTTTGTTTTTTTTTTTTTAAAACACCTAATGGTGAATTTATTGATAGTAATCTAGTAAAATACATACTAACTAGGGGCCCCTGTTGAGTAATTATATTTTAAGTTGAAGTCAAATTTAAAGTTTTTAAAAAAACAGTAATATACGTACTGACGTAGACTTCGCACGATATAGCAGAAACCACTCGTGTTTATCAAAAATTATTTACTACACTCGTGGTTAGTAAGTTTTATTTAGGACACATAAATACACGTCCATCATATACGGCTTTGTTTCCGATATATTCCCTATAGTAAGTGGCATTTAGTGATCAAATTACCAAAAATAAAAAGTTTTGTCATTAAGAGGTACGTATATATATATATACATAATACATAATTTTAATAAAAACTGTATTATTACTACAAATAACCAAAATTTAGAAACAGTTACTTAAAAAGATAAAAATGAAGAATTCAAGTGATATGTTTTTTTGTTGTTCTTATATTTTTTATTTGAGATGAATTAGTTTCTTTGTTTTTATTTGGCATATGTACATAGATTAATTTGCAAGTATATAATGTAAATTATAATAACTGATTTGTTTGCTTTGGTTTTTTATTTTATTAAGAACTTCCATATGCATAATGTAGCTATTTGCTGAATAATAAAATCATATGAGTACAAATTTTTCAACTGTGTGCGCATTTTTGTTTTATGTATACATTTGATATATTATATCAGAAGTTCATTAAGGAGTAGAAGAATCGAAATAATATAAAAAGGTGTCTACTGCACAAGTCCCTAAATGCTTGTCAATTATAATTATAGATAAACTATTTTTCTTTAAATCTTAATTGGCTACGTTTTTAGAATACGTTTTTGAATAAACGTATTCAATTTCCAGTTCGTTTAGCATTTGCAATGAAAATAAATAAATCGCAAGGGCCGTCAACATGAATGCTTTGATATATAATATAAATAATAATTATTGTGAATTTCTTAATAGGTTATTATAATAGTTATTTATAGATATTTTGAAAGGTTAATTATTAATTGTTATAGTTTTTTATTTCATTTGGTAGACTGTTGTAAACTTTTACGACTTTGTTCTAAACAGAGTCGTATCTGAATCCCGTTGGTACTATGTATGTGTCTATTAGATTTGCTGATCTCGTATTATATTGGTGTATTTCGTGATTTGTAGTTATTACAGTATTGATTGACTGATTGAGTGTTCTATGTATTTGTGTTGCTAGAATTTTATCTATGTAAAGGTTTAAAGGGAGAATTTTGTTATTTTTGTGAATTTCATTTGTTAGTGTTCTAATATTTAAACCAAATAAATTTTTAATTGCTTTGTTTTGTACTCTTTGCATTGTTGTAAGATTTTACTTAGTATTATTTCCCAAATCATAATGAAATACGTAAATATGCTATGGAATAAACTAAAATAAATAGTTTGTTTTAGCTCATAGAGTATAGTTAAAATTTATTCTTCTAAACATTACTGAAATTCTACAACCTTTGGTTATCTGACTTGAAATTTGTTTCTTCCAGTTGAGTTTTAAATCCAGTATAATTCCAAGATATTTGTAGGTCAGAATTTCACTTATAACACAATTGCTATGTATATACACATAATATATTATGTATATTCATATTCGTATACTGTAAAATATAATTATTTCATAGAAAAACAGATACAAATGAAAATGAGAATTTTGTTTTGCTATTTTCTTCACCCCTTTTTCTATTCCTCTATATATGGGGATTCTCATATGAGGCGCGTAGTACAAATATTTTTCTTTAAAAATTTATATCAGATAAGACTTCTTATTAATTTATATATTCTTTGGTACAACGTACCCAACAATATTTTATATTTTATATGCTGATATATACGCTGGGTGGCGTAGTAAGTAGAGCGTCTGGCTTTCAACCGAAAGATTCCAGGGTCTAGTCCCGACTAAGGCAAAAAATGCCTTCTGAATTTTTCAACCTGGTTCAGTACCCTTTATCATTGGGATATAAGAAATAACAAATAGTTGAAATTTTTGGTCCCTAAAAATAAAAAAAAATATGAATTATGCTATTATGAAGGCCAAGTATTCAGATATAATGTTCCACATTTGCATTAGTAGATATACCATAAAAATAAGAAAAGCTATTGTGTGTGATTGTGTATTACGAATCTCTCTGTAAAAGCAGTTAGAAGGTTCATCCCATATACTTGGAACAAAAAAAAATATGTTCTTCTGAACATCTGAAAAATTATTCTATATTAATTCTTCCTATTTTTTGTATATATTTTTTTTTTTTGAGAATTGAGAATATGAACAAATGAATTATAAATCTAATCTAATCTCTTAGTTATAATATTCAAATGTTGCCGTTGGCTTCATATTTTTTTAAAACAAAAAAAAATAGCTAATTTCTTAAAATTACTTTAATTCTTAAAAAATAAAAAGTCTATTTAAATATTTTCTTAAATTAAATTATTTCGAGATGATATTCCCGAAAATTGTATTTTTTCAACAAAATAGATTCTCTGTAGTTGATATGGAATTTTTTTTTTTGAAGTTTTAGATATTTTAAAATTCAAATTGATTGCCTCTAGCATTCCCATTATAAAAATTCATGCATACAAAATGTTTATAAAATTTTCAATTTGAAAAATTTTCATTTATAAAATGCGTTATTGAAAATTTCAACATGAGCAGTGACAAAAAGAAATTAATTTTCTGGATTAGGATTTTTGTCGCTTTTTTGTTATCATTCTTTCACTACAAAGTTAAAAATTTAAAAATTCATTCTGTGCTGTAGAAATATTCTTTTTGATTTTTAGTTGAATTTAGAATAATTTAATTATTTATTAAACATAGTATACCTATTTAGATGTCGATGTCAAAGACCATTTCAGTAATCGCAATTTGTAATAAAATAGATTTAATGTCCAAAATATAGAAAGAAGTAAATTAGTGAAAAACTGGTTCTAGCGGCATTAGGAAAACTTTTCAAATAAACAATTAAAGCTCATTATTTTTGTAAAATTAAAAGTTGATATTGTGAGAAGATCTGAATATATTCATGTAAAAAATATAAATACTAAAAGGTTAACAAAATATCTGTGATAAATTGGTTGGCTAATATTAATTAAGTGTGGTGAAAACTACATTAATATTATTGCATTTTATTTAGCGTACTTAATTACATCTTTTAGATCCCAAAACAAGCTCGTTGTAAAGTCATTATTAAAAACTTTTTATATACTATTTACCACGTCGATATAATAGATCAATTTTTATGATGGTTTTGTCTAATGAACATTCTCATGTCATGAATTGTGATTTTCAAGTATGTTATTTGTTATTTATTATTTTTGCTTTTCTAAAACAAAATTTGTATTCTACCAAATTTTTTCATTATTATAAAATAACTACTATAATGCCTCTGCTAACCAACTGTAGTAAATTTTGTGTGCAGTTTAAAAATAATACATCGCTGTATTGTAGAGGTACTAATTAAAAATGTTTCAATCCTACTTCAGACATATTTTTCAAAGAAGTAAAAACAAAAATAAAAATAAATTTATATAAAGAAGTTTAACTTATTGAGAATAAGTACCTTGAGAACGTTAAATAAGATATCAACCAAACTTCATGTAATTTCGAGAAAGAGGGTATTATACCTAGTGTTATATTATGTAACAAAAAGTTAGATTCTTTAATCTAAGAGTAACTTTGCGTTATCTCTTAATTACGCAATATGTTTCACACATTACTACTTTAATTATTGACTCAAAGCACCAAAACAATGTAAAGTGAATATGTCATCATAATGCTACATCATACACCCACTACAAAATTTGAAATTATTAAATATTAACAGACTCTAGGTCTGTTTCACAACTTTATTAAATATTGTTAAAGGATTTCGGTTATTACACAATCATAAATTTTTATAATGTTTCACCTACAGCCTACAGTATATTTTATAAATTAAATAAAATTTGGTTTATTTTCTCAATTTTCAATCTTTCATTCATTTATAATATAATGGACGTTTCGCCACGTCGTTAAAACACCGTTAGTGTGTTCTTCCATTAAGAAATATATACTAATTACTATTTACTTACTGTATATACTAAAAACTATATTTTTCTCCACTTAAAATTTTTCTTGGGTAAAATTAGTAATAAAATAAACAACACCAGCCCAGTAGTGAATTTATTTGGTTTTTTTTTCAAACTATGTATTTACCTATATTTTTATATATTTGTCCATTTGGTTTTAAAAATTTGAGAATCAAATTAAGGAGCTTCATAGCTTAGTTAACAAAATATTTTGAAAATATAAATAAATAGTATATAATATGCATAGCAAAAAAAATAAAATCAGAAAAAACAACAAAATAAGCAAAAACAAAATACGGGATGTTTATTTTCATTATTATTTTTGTTGTTATAATTGAGTGAGTGTTATAGAAATTGGTGTACTTTTTTATACAGTTTATAATAATGTCAGATAATCATTAACTCAAAATTTCAACTTTGATTTATTTAGATTAGGGGCCGATAAAATTTAAGAGCGGATTCTCCCTTATTACTTTTACATTGCACAAAGGTGCATTTTAAATTAGGTTAAGTTACTAACAATGAAAATTAAAAAGGTGAAAATACTGATAATATTAATAACTATTCAGGTATAGGTTTTTAATTTGTTGATCACTATATTATTATTGGGAAAGCATTGTTCTTGGATTACGTACATTCAATAATTATAAAATTTCAAGAAAATTCAAAAGACAAATTTTATTAAATCATTGTTTTTTTAATTAATACTACTTAATATTGGTAGATATTATTATATAAAAGTTGTTTTTGATAATCAGATTTGTTTTTAGTGATAGGTTAATGATTAGTGATAGATTAGTGATAGATTAGTGAAAGGAAACTCGACTTTTATTCCATAAATCTATATAAAAGTTATTTATTTTATTTTATAAGGTAAAAAAAGAACAAAATTAAAACTCTCAGTTATAACTCTTCTAACAGGTAGAAAAAAATTCAGTTTCACTTTTGCAAGTTCGTAAGAAAAAAACACAAATCCATATTATGTGATAAAAAAGAAAAAAAACAAATCATACATATATGATTGACTATACATAATATATATATTTAAGCAATACTCATATATAGATAATATATAAATTGCCAAAAGTAAAGAAAAATAATTAAAAAAAAGCTATCTTTATAATAAGATGCTTCTAATCTGCCTATTAATAAATTTTTTTTTTTGAATATAATAAAAATTCTTGTATTAAAAATTAATGAAAATAAAAAAATTTATATATTGTATATTTATATTTTATTTTAGACAAAATAGCTCATAACTTCTGAAGCACTGGTCTCAGTATAGCCGTTCGAGGATTTTTTTTGAAGATAATTAAATTTTCTTTAATCATATGAAACAAAAATTATCTTAGGACTTTCCCTATTGAATTTTAAATTTAAAAAGAAATAAAAAAATAGTAGCATAAAATTTAATTTAATTTCTTACAAAACGCATTAGTTTGGTTGCTTGTTCAAAATTTTAAATGTACCTACATTTCGTCAAAAAAAAAAAAAATAAAAAATAAAAAAAACATACGTTTGATGAGGATTTATAAAAAATATTTTTTTGTTTGGTAAATAGAATACTTGAAATAAAGCCGGAAGAAATAAAACCGAAATCATATAATTTTTGTTTTCGTCTTTATTTTATTTTCAAAAAACCAATAAAGCTATTTCAAATATTTACATAAGTATTCAAATATTTATAAAAACAAATGCTGTGTGTAACACATATACGTGCATATGAATATTCTATAAAGGTGGTATACCCTGATTTTGAATACTGCACATAATTGGTTTTATTATTAAAAAGCTAAAGTGCACTGGCGGGATGGATATACGGCGGCAAGTCTAGCGCGTGAGTTGTTATCGCATATACAGTATAAATATTATAAATATGCTGCAAAATGAAGTTCCCTGATTTAAATCAAAAATATATAATTAAAATTCAAATTTATCATTATCATATGTTAATAATATTTTTTATTTTAAATGGTAAAAAGTTCATGATTTCCGCTTTATTTTAAACGTGGTATTGAAATAAAGCCAAAAAGTATATAAACTGACTGAATTTTGACTTTATTTCAACATCCATATAAAATAAAGTTAGAAAATGTCATTTAGCTTTATTTCTTTCGGATTTACTTCAGGTAACAGTTTCATATACTATACAATAATTTATTTGATGATACGGTTGGTATAAATTTACATGAAAACTCTGCGGTAAGTACGGTAGGTAACTAAGTAAATATGTACGGTATCAATGTCCTCAGCCCAAAAACAAAATTAGTATATATAAGATATGAAATTTGCTGAAATCCTACGAACCCTATTAAATCATCCCAATTTTGCATTATTTCGTCTTAAAACAAGAAAATGAACACAAAAATAATGTCTTCCCTCGCATTACTCGAAAACGAACACAGACATACAAATTTTTAATTTTCAATTTTACTTTCTTATAGATATATACAAAATATTCCCCTAAAGTATATTTGTCGGAAGTGGGTAGTGTAGTGATGTCATGCTGAACATCATTTTGTTCTAGCGCTTAATGTATGTTTATAGGTCGTGTAGTTTAGTTGATATGGACTAATTATTGGACTAAATTTATTTTTAGCTCAGTTAAATTATTATAATATAGTCAATAACAAATGGACCACTATTGACATGGTAAACTACATAAATAAGAAAACATTTTCTATATGCCAATATTTTTTTGACAACATATCAGGATTATTTCTACTAAAAGACTTGCGTGTCATGAGGTAACTAAAGTAGTTAAAACATTACTTATTTTGATCACAGCAACAATCCTGGATTTACTATCTATTTATCTATTCTTGATAAAGACTGCATGAACAACAACTAGGTATTTAGCAAATAACCACAAACACAAAAAACCAAGACACAGTATGATTCGAAAAAACTTAAATTAGAATTCGAAGCAATTATGATGTCGAACTAAATGACAAAAACAAATTGATTGACGCAGAATTTCAATGCACTAATACCGAAGAAAAAGAATTCAATATGGGTTTTACTTCCAAGAGCTTGATTATGGTATGGTTGATAGTTGAAAACTTAGAGACAAATATGGTGACGGCATATTTCGGTCTAGGTTAAAATTCAGCGGTATGGTTTGCAATCTATGAAGCTGAAATTTATGTCATCGTCATGGAAATGCATTAAAAACCCCGGATTATTCCGTTTTTGAATCAAAGCTCACTTAAAATTCTTACAAAAGCCTAATAAAGCTATAAAAAAACAATAATAGTATGTACTATGTGGGAATGGAAGAATTCAATGTGATGAAAAAACAGTTTCGATTTGTTATTTCTTGAAACTAGGTTTAAACGTTTACATCTACAAAGAATTATTATAGGCTGGGTAAAGCAAGAGGTAGAGCGCATGCATTTCAATCAAAATGTCTTGGATTCGATTCCCAGTGAAATCACAATTCAAAATTTATGGGTTTTTCGATCCGGCTGAGTAATTTGTCATTGGTATATAATGTTCATTGCAAAAAGACTGATCGTCTGTTGTATAATTTAGGAAAAAAAGCAAAATTGTTTTAAATTGAAAAATTAAAATAAATAATACCATATGATGAAATAGCTGACAAAGACTTTGGCAGTCTAAATCATTTTTCCAATTAAATATGAATTATGCTTAAATCAGGCTATCAAGAAGAGAAGATGCAATGTCAGAATATTGACTTGGTTTATCATAAGACACGACCCATTTCGTAAACATCTGTTCAATATTGGTAAGTCCAGTACAATTAGATCCCGAATCTGCTTACATGAAGAGGAGTCCTCATTTCGTTTTCTATTTGAATCTGGTCTTATAATAATATATTCATATAAATACGTTCATACGTACTTTTGAATGAGCCAATAACTTATTTGGATTGTACCCCCTGAAAATAAAATTGACAATATAAGTGTACAGGTAGTTACAATAATAATTGTTTTTTATACTCAAGCACTTAAATTTTTATGGTGTTGAAATAATAAATTTACCCGGATTGAAAAATATTTCAAAAATGCAAATAATTCTTTAGTAAATATAAACAAATATTTTTTCCTTCTGTTGTTTTTGTTTTGTTTTCTTTATTAATAAAACCAACACCAACAAAGTCGTATTTTGTTTTTCATTGTAAAATTAAATGTTTGCAGATTGTGTTTGATAAACATTGACATTAGGTAAGGAGAAAAAATTTAAAAATCAAATAAAAAATTAAGTAGAAATTATTTTCGGATTTTACAATAATTATTATAAACCTGTAAACTGGGAGTTGTTCGAAACAGTTTCAAGGTGAACTTGGTACCCAACAGAGTCAAACAGACGATTTCCAGAACCCAATAATAACCTAAAATGTGCACTGGCCTGGACATTTGCATGGATTGCGTATTCTAAAAAAATTTAAAAAAAAAATCAAATCAAATTTTATGTGTATGTGCCGCAAAACAGAAAGCTCAACTTTGTTTTGGGACATTTGGATTTTTTGTTGTGTATAGTTGTTTAGCACAACCCTATATTTGAATAATTTTATCTGCTGAATCACGTGATTGTTGCCTTCTAGCTGTTCGGTTTACTTTACCCATTTCAGTTGCTTATGCCTAGCTTCTCCGAAATTGCTGATTTTAGTACTTTTTCATGCAGCGTTCTGTAAAGCTTTGGTCAATTTTTCTGCAGCAACTTCACGTTCTTCTTTCGTATTTATTTAGGTATTTCCGTATATACTTTTTTTCAGGTTTGATTTAAAACTGCCCCCGTTTTGTATGTGCATTGCATTTTTTCAGCTTTTCTCACAACAAATTCATAGAAGTTTAAAATTAACACTGAATAAACAGAGTCTAAATCATTGATTTTCTTCGAAATAACATAATTAGGTGATATATTTTTTGTTATGAAGAAATCTATTAGATCAGGAGTTATGTAAATATCTGTCGGTCATTATGTTGGTATAACAGTAGAACGAAATTAGCATTTTGATTCTTTAATTGCCTGCCTGACCTATCTTTCTCTCGTTAGTGTTATTTTGGATCCCCAATCAATATGTATTGCATTTCAGGTATCTCATAGATAATCTAAATGCTAAACATATAAATCTATCTCCGAATTGTTGAAATATTTCTTTAAAAAGTTGTTTCTTAATAATTGGGCGGATGGTATAATGCTCCTACTTATTGGTCTTGTTTTGTATGACGTTTTTTTATCACACTAAATTGCATTTATTTGTTTATTATTTTACAAAGCTCATAATGTTTAATTTCGCTTTTAACTATAATTGCACTGGTATCTTGTGCTGGATTATTCGGATGCATAGTATAATAAATTTTGTAACCCCGAATCTTCATTTGTTTGCAGTTGTGGTATTTTCTTTATCAAATAAATTTGAGTACTACTGTTAAAATATACAAAAGCCATTTTCCTTGTTACTAATTGTACCTAGTTGAAAATCAAAAATGTAGGTAATCAGTAGTAAATTACAAATATTCAATTTGTTCCTGTATTATTGCATTCGCCATTAGAAATTACATTCTAGCCTGCCGAATTACTTACCACTTCGTCTTCATTTCTGATAACCATATTTATGGTTTTAGCCTGAAGAAATATTTTATTCAATCTATTTTTACTCATGATCGCAAGCTTTTATACTCATTACGTGCAAACTAACGGTTAGATTTCAAGATCAAGACTTACAAAACAGCTCACACTTTAAACATTTTCGGAAATCGAGTAAATCAAAATATGCTCTGGAATGATTTTGTTTACAATATTGTGAAAAGTGCCGCAGAATGTTTGTGTTTTTAAGTATAAGGATGAGGCAAATTTTTTATTTCATCTAAAGATCTGATTAATATCTATAAAGCCTACATACGACACAAGATGAAATATTATTCATAGATGATGTTAACGTCTCATTTACACACTTGCTCCACTTGGCCATCGTCTTATCGCTGGAGCAATAACTCTATATTATATAGATATCTTAGTAGGCATATGTTTCGCTTATCTGCTTAAGTAATTTTGTCGAGTAAGATGAGCGGTTTCAAATGCCTATCCCTCTACCATTGGGATACCGAGATTGTATAAGACTAGTTATTGCCATTACTTAATTATCTAAATATCACGTGAGCCGTATAACCTCTGAACAGTTTTGTACTCCTCTACCATACGAATATATTATGTGTATTATGATTTCTTTAATTGAGTATTTCCTACGTATCCACATTTTTAAGGTACTCTTTCTGAAATTGAAATCTAATATAATATTAAAGTTCAATTTTTTTGAATTTATCAAGTTTTTAAATTTACCACTAATAAATCTCGGATCGGTCCAATTCAAAGAAAAAAAAAATCTAATAAAAAACGAAATGTTTTTGCAGTACCACACAACGAATTGAAATTGAATTATTATTCCAGATTTAATTTCTGAAATTAAATTTATTTTAATATTCCAGAATTTTGATTTAACTTTTTCGAAAAATTGTAATTTTTCAATATATTATTACAATTACAATGGATGGCCATATGAATGAATAGTATACATATAGTAATGTGCACAAATATTATTGCGTTTTTCTGTTTCCATTTGTTTTTTTTTTTTGTTCTTATTCACATATGCATGCTGATACATCACTATCTTTCATATGCACAATATCTAGACTTCATATTACACAAAACAACTTTTGAACGAATATGGTAAGCACTTTAGTTCCTATTTTGGCTATACAGTAGTTTGTTATTATATTATAATATAATATGTTATATATATCTATTATAAATATTGTTTGTATATAAAATTAATATAATTCAAATAAACGATATAAGTTTTCTTTTCAATTTTAAATATATATATATACATATATTATAACATACATATTACATGTTATACATACATATAGCTATAGATGCTTAAATGTATGACCTAGTTTTTCATATTTCACTGTATTTTTTTGTTTTTTTTTAAATGTCCTTAGGGTAGTCGTCAGTTCAATTCCAATTTATTATTGTTATTTTATTTTAATATCTTTTTTTTTCAATTTTTACATGAATAAAATGCAACCCCAGGTGTTTGAGACGAACAAAAAAAAGATAGAGGAAAAATGCAAAAACAAAAAAAAAAAAAACAAAAAAAAAACGGGAAATTTCATTGCTTCAGAATACTGCTGTGAAAAATAACAAAGTTTTATCACTTCGACTATCAACAAATTGAATCCATTTCTTTTTTTTTCCTTTTTATATTTTTTTATTCTTTTTTTTATAAAAGTAAAAACTACTAAAATGAATCCATTTTGTAAAAATAAAATTTTAAGTAAAATAAAAAAGTCAAAATCTTTACTTTTTTTTTTTGCCCTGCAAATAATCAATTCCCAATTTCAATTTCTATGAATCGAAAACTTCAATATTTTTAAATGTCATTCCGTACTTTACTATATCGTAGTACTGCACAGTTACAAAGAACTTTACGTATTTTATTCAATTTGTCTTATTTGTATTTTTTTTTTTGTTTTTTCACACTCGTAACTTCAATTTTCTGTACTAACGTACGTAAACGTTCAAATTTGGATATTTGAAGATTTCTCTGTGATTCACTCAAAAAAATTCTATTTACATACAAAAATACAAATTATCTGTTATTTGTATTTGTTTTTTTTTTTTGTCATTGTTGAATGACTGAGGCATAATTCACAAAGAAAACTATTTTGTAAATAAAAACCGATTTTAAATAAACTTTTGTAATGCATGAAAAATGTATGAAAAATTAGAAAAAAAATAAAATATACAAAAGTGAAACCAAAAAAAATTGCGTATCAATTTTTCTTTGTTTTTTTTTAATATCCATCTAAAATTTCCATTATTATTTGTTTGCTGAGTATAGTTCAAAATACAAACATGTTTTTTTTTTTCAAAACAACAAAACAAAAAAAAGTCAAAATTAGACCTAAGCTAACAAGAAAAAACAAAACTGAACTAAATATGAATCAACCATTTATTTTATTTGGCATTTTTAGTTCATGCCTTATGGTCATCCTTAAACACACAATATATACCTACAACCACACATTAAGCTATAAATTATTCCAGTTGATTAGTTGACAAAAAGTACTTTGAACTTCAGTCTTCTATTAAAATAGCCTCAATCATTTAACTTAGATATTAGTAGATGTGTATATGTATATTTTATCTATGTAGAAATAGGTAATGTACATGTTTTGTAGTATATTTAAATAGATACATTTTTCCGCATTACATATTATTATTATCTAGAGATAATTGCAATTCAAGTTAAGAAATTTTCTTTTTGAAAAGTAATAGTCTTATAAATTTTTAAAAAAGTGTTTCTTAAAATTAATTTTTATAATGTCTTGCAAAATTTATACAACTTTTGTGTTATTCAAGATAATTGTTCAGTTAGATGATAATATCATCATAATATTAGAATATTATGAGAAATATCAAAATAGAAGTTATTTTACATTGTGTGAATTTGCACACATTAAATATGAACATAAACAAAGCAAAGTTTATGTTAATCAAGGCTAATAACTCTAATAATATTTGTATCAAATATAATAACCAAATAATAGAAAGAGTAAATAGTTATAAATATCTTGGAATAATTATTGGTGAATATCTACGCTGGAATTTGCATACAACTGTAGTAAAAACTAGAAGAACTACAGAGATTTTCAAGAAGATTAGCTGGCGAACTCCTGATAAAATTAAACTATAATTTTTTTATAATCTATTCCATAGTGCTAAGCTTTATGGAATTGACAATAACTCTTAAGCTAAAAATATGGAAATTATACAATTGATACAAAATAAAGCTATTAAAAACCTATTTCTTTGGGTTACCCACGATATTTTGAAAAAAAAAAATCTCAAACTAACAAAAATCTCGAAAAAAATAAACCTCGAAAAAAAAAATCTCCAATAAAAAAATCTCGAATTAACTAAAATCTCAAAAAAAACAAATCTCAAATAAAAAATATTGGGTATACATAGGGTATACATACGAAGAAGAAGAATTATCTTAACAGAATTTTTTGAAATTTTGTAAAAAGGCACGTCATGATGTCGAATTAAGTTCTGCAAAGTATCGGTTAGCGATTATGGCATTAAGGATTATTTTATTTTTTTTTTTTTATTTATTTATTCATTTTATTTCGTACATATACATGAGACGGTAAGTCTCTATAGGAGTATATAAAGTATAATCTGTAGCAAATTCATAACAATTCTTCAATTAAATTAAATTAAACCTTAACCTAAAGAAATTAAACATAATGAAAATAAATTTATAAAGAAAAGAAATTTATAAAAGAAAATTTATAAAGCGAAAGAAAGAAGAAAAAAAAAGAAAAAAGAAAAAAAACAAGAACAAATTAAAGTTAAAACTATAAAATACGGAGATAAAGTAATAAAATAACAAAAGTCCAAAAACAAAAAAAAAACAAAAAAAAAACAAAAAAAAAAAAAATCTCTCCTTCAAACAAAACTATCTTTCAGACGTCTCACACCTAACAAGCATTATTCTACAAATTTTTTATTCTTCTTAATTAATGACTACACTTTTTCCTTAAAATATACCCAACAAAGCTCAAACAATTTAGAAATAGAGAACTCACACCTGACTGCGTTCGGCAAAGAATTCCACAACCCGACAGTCCTTACAAAAAAGGATAGATGTCTTAATCTACCAGAGTGTCTAGAAATAGTTAAATTTGCACTTCTTAATGATCGTCCAGGGGTTATTTTCTGAAAAAGATATACCGGCGTATTTTTAGATAGGATTTTTTTCATAAAACAGATGTACTTATAGTTTAGATAGTTTTCGAAAATACAGTCAAGCAAAACTTTAGAAACATCTCTGATGCTATCGAATAATCGACGACGGTTAGTTACAAATCGAGTGCAAGCATTGAAAATAACCTTGAGCCTGGAAAACTCGCCCAGCATAAACAACTTCACAATAAGTGAAATGTGGAAAGATTAAAGATATAACTAATTTCTTTTTTACCCACTCGTTAATATTGTAAGAGAACTTCCAGAGTTTTCGTAACTTACAAAAAACATTTCTAGAAATAAAGTTAATGTGATCATTCCAGGTTAGAGTTTTATTGAATACAACACCCAAGTTTTTAGCTTTACTTACAAATTTTACCACAGAATTATTTAATTTGATATTAGGGAGATTAGTTGTATCAATATTACGAACATAAATTAACATAACCTGGGATTTTGACGGATTTAATCGAAGACCATTGTTTAGAGACCAGAAAGCAACAGCATCAAGATCATCATTCAATTTAGCAATAGAGCGGTTAATATCAACTATAGGACCACTGATGTAGAGTTGAGCATCGTCTACATACAACCGGCAATGAGATTCAGACAAACAACGGGGTAAGTCATTAATAAATAGACTAAAGAGTAAGGGACCCAGTATGGATCCTTGGGGTACCCCGCATTCAACCGGTAGATTATTAGACTTAACACCATTTAGAAACACAAATTAACTTCTATTATCTAAGTAACTTTGAATGAGAGTAGTAGCAGAAGATTCCAAATTAAAAGCTGCGCTAAGTTTTAAACATAATAAGTTATGATTAACACAATCAAAAGCTTTTGTGAAATCAAGAAGAAGCAATAATACAGCATGTTTCTTATCGATTTCACAGTATATGTTATCTGTTAATTCTAGGAGTGCTGAGGTAGTGCTGTGCTGCTTTCTGAAACCTGATTGGAATTCGTATAAGAGATTATTAGCACTTACGTACTGACTCATTTGTGCATGCAATAACCGTTCAAAAGATTTCGAAATACCGGACAGTACGCTAATGGGTCTAAGGTCATCAATCGTTGGATTATTTTTTTTAGGAACGTGAACAACTTTGGCACAATTCCAAATTAGCGGGTATTGACCAGTAGTCAAGATGAAATTAAATATGTGTGTAATATAAAGTACCACAGAAGGGATAAACAATTTAATAAATTTCAAAGGAATTAAATCTGGTCCTATAGCATTGGATTTAACCTTAAAAATAGCATCATAGACTTCATCATTTGAGACATTTCTAAAAAAGAAAGTACTAGACGAATCAACGTTTTCAATATTGGATAGTAATGAAGTAAAGTTAAAAGATGGAGTTATAAATTTATTGTTTAATTCGTTAACATCAAAGCTATCCATATTGTCCATTTTGTTTTCTTTACTGAACCTTAGTGGTATTAGACCAGAAAGATTTTGAAGGCAGCCGAGGATCGAGTATCTTAGAATAGTATTGCTTTTTAGCTTGCCTAATCTTCAAGTTTACCACGTTCCTAAGCTTCTTAAATGAATTTCTGTCATTTGAATTTCTTGTTCTCTTCCAAATTTCATAAGCCTTTTAAGTAAATAATTATTAATATTGAAAAACAAATTGTTGAAGAAAAAAATGTCGAATAAGGTAAAATATACTCGTATGTTAATTTAAAATAATTTTTGTTTTGTTTCAAAAATTATACAAAGCTACTTTCCGTTATTACTAAGACAGAAATTATGAAATTTCTAGATCTGTATGAAAAGCCAAATTTTAAAATCCAATTTTCAAAATCCAAATATTAAAATACAAACTTCCCAAATAAATATATGGTAGATATTCTGGAAAAAGGGATATATCCCCTGTTTTGCATCCAACAGCGGCTACGCATAAAAATAATTAAGATAAATAATCTGGAAATAGAGAATATCCTTATTTTGAGTCCCACTCTAAAGTCTTTTGTAGTTCAGGATCTAGCATATACACTTGCATAAATATTCTAGTGAAAGAAATACGCTGTAATATTTTGATTGGCTTATTTTGAATCCTACTCCTTACTTCCCTCTAATTATTTTTATATTTAACTTGTAAATAATTACTCTTTCCAATATATTTATTTGGATTTTCTTTTCAATTTGCTAATAATATAATTGGAAAACGATTTTATTATGTTAATAAATGTTATTAAAAAATCTCGAATTCGAGATTTGAAATTCGTGATTTTTTTTTTCAATTTTTTTGCTTTCCAGATTTTTTTTGTTCGAGAATTTTTTTTCGAGATAATTTTTTTCCAGATTTTTGTTCTTTCGAGATTTTTTTTTTCCAGATAATGGAGTGATCCCATTTGTTTTACATTACAGAACCCTTACAAATAGAATACATAAAAAATGGAAAATATTGAAGCTAGTTGATATGAGTACATCAAATCAAATATCAATTTGATCCATAATCATCACATCCATTCATAGATGCAATACAAGATATTATGCTTATAATAAATTGCGCAACATAATAATGAACTATAACTAATAACATGTTGACAAGAACAATATGCATTTTGTTTAATAATTTTGCAAATATTAATGATGGTCTTGATATGGTTTATGTCATCCTGTTTCTTTTTTTTTTGTTTAATTTGATAAATACTCATTTTTCCTCTTAAACTTTCAATTAAAAAACTTAATATTATTTGTAATAAAGAACAGAAAAAGACATAATTCAGTTTTTTAATAAAATAATTTCAAATAAAATCACTTTTGATTTATTTTTTTGTTTTATTGAAAAAAATTGCCGTTATATTTTAATGTGACTACAAACGACATCGATTGTATGAACCTACGAAGTTTATTACTTTCTTTCAAAAAAACTGTTGACTAAAACAGAATTGTGACTACAAGCGTTTCTGACTATAAACGAATTAAAATACTTAAAAAATATTAAAAAAGATGTTGACAGTAAAATTGTTGACTAAAAGCGAATTGTGCCTGTAACCAGTAGTGATTATAACCGATTTTTACTGTAATTGATGTCAAATTGATAGAGATAAGATTTATTTTTTCATGGTACATGTTAAGATTAAAGAGATATAAGTATACTAAAAATAGAAAAATACATTAATTTTTTACACTTTTATATTTTATTTCATTTTAAAATCACTTTTTTAAAGCTTTTAATTAGTTTTAATTTAAATTTACTTTAATATTTTTTACAAAAAAAAAAATTTTTAATTAATAATATAGAAACATAACCACAATTTAAATAATGTAAAAAAACATATAATTTTTTTTTTTCTGAGAGTAAGAACTCATTAGTCGATCTATCATGGATTTGATATGTATGAAAGGCAAAAAAGAGGGGGTTTTAGTGGGTTTAAGGCCCCCCATACCATTGTTGAAATGCGCGCGCGTAACTGATTTCAATTAGTATCTTTCGAGGATTCCTACCTATCTACAAAAAAAAAATAAATAAGATTCCTATAAATTGATAAGAATCAATGATCATAATGTTGTTATCCAGGTTTTTTTAAATAAAGTTACTAATATGCAGGGGCCTTATACAAAATAAGTATGACCATAAAATAAATAAATATTGAGATTCACTGTTTTCAGTATATATTGCATACATTTATTTATTATTTCCTTTTTGCGTAACAATTTCCTTTACAATTTTCCTATTTTTTTTTTTTTTTTGTCTGTTGATATCTACAAAAAAATGTTTGCTAAAAAAAAACAATGTGGTTATGTGACTGCAGTAATGATTTCATTGCCCAAATAACTGTTATACAAGTATAAAAGAAAATTTATTTCAACAAAAATTCTTATACACATACCTACCTACATTTACAACATATCGAAAACATTCTACAAAGCTTAGGCCTTTTTTTATCAATTGCTTTAAATATCAGTTCGTTATGTCCTTTTCAATAACAATAAGTTTTTCTATTTCTTTTATTTTATTTCATTTTTTTTCCGTTATGGTTAATGGTCAGTACATTTTGATAGAACACACACTATTGTTTCCTATTTGGTGGTCTTACATTAATTTTTCTTTTATTTTTTATGATTTTTAGTTTTTCTCTTTTTGTTTGTTTTTTTTTTTTTCATTTCTTGTTTTGACGTAGGCCTAAAGTGAGTATTTGTTTTGGTATTTTAGTATTACAATGTATATTATTATTATGTTTACAGTACATAACAAAATTGAAGGTGCTCTGTACAAATTTAATTATTTTATCATCATTTTATAATTAAAAAAAATTGTTTGTACTAATGCCTTACAGGTCGAGAAAAAAGGTTTCAACACATACAAATACACAGTATCAGAACTGGTTGAACTCGCAACATTCCGATGCAGATAAATTGAATGGCAGTTTTTTTTTTTAAAGTTTGTTTTATGAACTATTCTATGCTTGGGTTTATATTAGGTAAAATTTTTTTGCAATTATTTTATTTTGAAACTTACATTTTTTTTTGTTAGGGTTCAACAATAAATAGTCAGAGCTCATAATCTTATATATTAATACGCTTAAACTTCTATTAAACTTTAAACAAAGCTTTTACAACACAAAGCTTTTTTCAACTAGATTAGACAACTTTATTAGAAATATTACGAATTATGATAGTGTACAAAATTTGATTTAAAGACATAAACCACAAAACAATAAAACCAAATAAAATCAAAAACAAATTAAAATTAATCTAAAAACAATTAACCTATTGAGCAATAGCATTGACTATCTGATTATATGAATTATATTTAAAAAAAAAAAAGTAGCAAAGACAAAAACCGAATTATCAGAATATAATTATTATATCGATAAAATAGCTTTGTTAAAATATTACGATATTACGATATTACAAAAAAACTTACCGGTAAAACAAATAGTAAATTTAGAAAATATATTTTTCACCTCACCCATGTTCAGAAATTCCAATAATTGAAATTTATTTTATGAACAAATAATTCAAAAGTATAAATTCAAATGCGCAGTAGCATAGCAAATATTATATTGTACATGGAGAATCATAAGCCGAAACTTACGATCTGCTAAGAACAAGAAAAACAAAATATGTTATGACATTATTATCAAGTTCCAATTCAATACACGGCAAATTTAGTACACATAAAAATTAAAAAAACTTTAAAAAGCTAAATCACAGACTACCCTTATCTACATCAGAGACCCTAGCGGGATAACAATATAACAATAAAAGCTGAAAAATAAGAGAAAAAGCATAATTATTGGCTTTACCCCTAACTATAATAGTCATAAGGCATCAATAAAAACTGAACAATAAGAGAAAAAGCATAATTATTGGCTTTACCCCTAACTATAATAGTCATAAGGCGTCATATGATGTCATATGATACTACGTTAAATGGCCTATATGATTGAAAGCCATAACCAATCATAACCTTCACTATAATGGTCATATCTAAATCTAATCATACCAAAACGTCAAAACCAAAATTTAAAAGAAATGAAATAAAAATATAAATTCTATAAATAAATGTTTTTGTTTTTTTATTTTGAGTTTTGAAATAGTTAGGGCTATTATGATACTAAAAAAAACACAAAAAACATGTCTATGACTATTTTAATGTGTTTTTAATGTGAGTGTGGTATGTATTTAGTTTAAATGCATTTGATTTCATATCTGTACTGCCAGCGACATCTCTGTTCGCCACATTTTGTTGAAATGTACGTCTCTAATTAATAGTATTTGTTAGCGAGCGTTTAAATATCAGATTTTGTTTCATGAAAGTTTTGTTTTATTTATTTTTATTACATTTGCAAATTTCATTGCAATTACATCAAATTTTATTTCAAAAGTTTAAATTACATATGTCAAAGATAAACAAAAATAGTTGCAAAGTATACTATATTTCTTCATGCAAAATCCACTTTCTAAACTTGCAAAATACGAAGATACGAATATGCGTTACGAGTACTAATAATAAATACTTATAAACAAATATAAATATACTGTGTAATTTCAGAACATTTATGAAATATAAATATTTAAATAGTAAATCAATTATTCTAAGTATTTGAATTGATAAATAATAATAATATTTAATACACATTTTTTATATTTTTTAATGCATATCTTTCAATATATTGGCATAACACAATTAGGAGTTTATAAATACCTTTTCTCGCAAAATTCACTTTTTCAACTTGCGAAATACAAAAATGCGTGTCGAGCACTATTATTTAAAAAAAAAAATAATGATATTCTATAACAAAGTCGGATGTCAAACTTTAATGAACATCATTTATACGTTATAATATAAATACAAATCAAAAACGTATAAACGCTGCTTTATATAAAAGTTTTCTTCAAAACTATGAGCGGTAAAAATTAATTTATAATAAATAAATAAATACCTAAATAAAAAATATAAAAAAAAAGTAATAGATAGATAAAACAATATTGTAAGTTATAGCTATTCCCGGCATAACTTTCGCCGGTCTAGCATTAGCATTATAAATGAAACAATTTATTTTATTTATTTATTTTCTTAAAAAAAAATCAATGTTTTACAATTATAGTTTTAAGTTTTTCAATTTAACTTATTTATTATGTAATAAAAAAATATGTAAAACATTGATTCTTTTTAAGAAAATAAAGAAAATAAACAAATAAAATAAATTGTTTCATTTATAATGTTAATGTTAGACCAGCGAATGTTACGCCGGAAATAGCTATTAAGACTTTAATGCTTAATTGCTTTTTTTTTTGTTTTAAATTATGCTCTAAAGATATTTTTAAATTTTCTGCACCATTTCATAATATTTTATTTTGCTCTTTTGAAACAATTTCATTATGATATACTCACTATTTAAGGTATTTCAATATTCATGTAAATTTGTTAGCTGAATTTAATACTGGTGTACGATTTTAGTTTAAAATAATTCTGTCCTGGAGTCTTGGTCAAATGAAAAGCGGGTGGTAATAATTGAGAGATCCAATCAGACAATTCCAAGAACCTAAACAGTACATTTTACTCTTTAATATTCTATTGTTTACCTAATAATTATAAAATGTGTGTATCAATTTTCGTAAGTCTTGAAACAAAAAACAGTATTAATGAAAACACGTTTTTTTCTTATATTATTTGGTTCCTAATTTATCATAAGTTTATTTTTTTCAACATAAGTAAATTAAATTCAGTTTACGAAGTACGAAGATTATTGTTATGTACATTTAAATGGATTTGCGTGTTTAAACGTGAATATGTATACCATATACATGTTTCTAAAAGGATTCAATTATCAAAACAAATGAAACAAAATATTTATAAATATTTGTTAATATTTTTTTGGTTAAAAATAAAGAAATTGTATAATAAATCATTAGTGATCAGGATCAGGATCAGAAACAAATAAAAGAAATAATGTTTTAGGTAGGTTAAAAGCTCAAAAAATTATACATAACATAATATAAATATTTAAAATGTTGAAAACAAAATGTACAATATAAGGAAACCGAAATGCGTAACACAACTTTCTTAAATAAATAATAAAAGAAAATAAAAAACTAAACTTAAAAGGAAAAAAAATATATGAATAAAAAAATGATTTTCAGAAATATTTGCTTCAAGCATACTGAAATCATGAAAATAAAGTATAGAATCGTAGCTTAATGTGAAATTTTTAAAACAAGAATTACTGAAAAAGGAGGGGATTAGGAAAAAAGATTTTGACAGGATTTCAGTAAAGACTTCACAAAAATCCAGCTAATCCCTCGAATTTGAAGATTTGTACGACTATAATGCGTTTGATGTGATTTGGATGCAAAATTACGTGATCCAAAAAATACACAGAAGTCTATTTAATCAATGATTTAATCAATGACCTAAAATCTCTAACTTGCGATTTTTAATAATTAATTTTGCAAGAGATTGGAGAAACTCAAATATTTGTGTGTAATTAAATTAGGATAAAAAATATGTATGATATTACTTTGATAATGAATTCGTGTGTAGCTAACGGGTTGAAAACACTCTATACGTATAATATAACGTATTTATCAATTTAGCTTTTTCTATAAGATAATAAATCCAATAATTAAAACAAAATTTAGACATTTAGGTGATCGTAGCTCTCCAACAAAAGTTCATTATATTCATCAATAGATTTTTTATGTTAAATCTAATAAAACATCGATCGGTTGATATTAAATTTAAAATCTTAATACATAATTTATTCAAATATTAATTGTCGAAAATAGTCGAATATTTTCTTTTTAATTTTACTGATATGCTTATCATACAGATACGCGTATTTCGGTCTACTATACTTGCAGACTTCTTCAGTGTTCAGTGTACTCGACTGAGGAAAGAAATCAATGAACACATGAGAGAAGCAGAACTAGCTAAGAAGAAGAATTCAACAGGATTCGGATCCAAAGTAGCAGAACACATCATCCAAGAGAATCACTGTATTTCAAAAGAACACATAGTAATGGTAAATTACATTAGAGGTTCTAGGAAACTAGATTCAGCTATACAAGCATCGAAATCCACAAAACTAAAAATAACTCACACCTAAATAAAGACCAAGGCAACGAATATTCTTCTTTATTTAAATTTTTAGTGAAATATAATAGAACGAATAACACTACTACACCTACCTGCCACTCAAACGTCGAAAATATTATTTCAAATATAAACAATGAAATAAGTAATAATATTATTATTCAACCCTCTACCTGTGCCATTTTATTGGATAATAAACAACCATTCAGCTGCGAAAAACTTCAAATTGCTACCTGTGCAAAATCAATAAATAAAACTTATAAGATAAATAAAATGTCTTTCCTTAGTCGAGTACAAAAAAATGAAGAAGGCAACCATATCAGTAAAATCAAAAAGGGAAATATTCGACTATTTTCAACAATTGTACAAACATTTTTCCCTAATGCTAGAAAACAAGTTTTTATAAAAATTCAAATATATTCAAATTAATAATATTAAAAATTATATATTCATTATTATCAAAATATTAAATTGAATCCTATATCAGATACAGTAATTTGAATGGAATAAAGTCAATTCAAAAATAATCAGACACATAATAATAAATATCGAAAAAATATTATTCTATTATAGAAATTAAAGAAACCAAAATAACAAAACCAAAACAAAAATGGCCTCTGTTTAAAATTCATTTAAAATGCCAAATAAATATTTCCTCTTTAAGTAGATAACAATCACAACAAATCAAGGATAACCTCTTATTGAATTACAGAATCGTAGCATCAAAAAATAAAAAAATAAAATAAAAACAATTCAAAATATGCCGAAGAGAAGAACATTTATTTACTAAATATGGAAAATTATTGTCTCCTTCAGGCATTTCATATAAATACTGACAGCATTAATTTTAATAAAATGTCCTTGAATTTTTTTTTAAATAATAACAACAACAAAATAAAAGTACAAATCAAATCTATATATAGGTGTACCCATTCCCATATTTATGTACTTAACAAAAATAAAAAAAATTTAATTTTACCATGAAAATATTTTTCGCTGATGTCTATTTTGCTAAAAGCAAGCCAGTTTAATGTTTTTAAAACAAAGTGGAATTTTTATGCTTTAGGTAAGTAAGTATCTAAGTTTTTGTTATTTTATTTTACTTTATATTTTGTTATCTTCAACCATATTGGTTTACGCTGTTTTCTTTTTTTCTGTCGCAATTTGAATTGTTGTAATATTTTATGTTATGCGTTATTTAAACAAGCATTGAACAACTGATTTCAGAAACAAACAATTAGATAGAAACTATGTATATGTATTTTTTCTGTCATATTGATTATGGAGTAATCCTATTATGGTAAGCGACATATCGGTATAACAGTAAAATTCATTGAATAACAGATCATTTTCTAATAATAGTAATGCTGTATGGCCAAACATTCAATATCCCACGTAACATTTTATTGTTATAAAAACAAAATTAATGCTATAAGACCCCTATATGACTCTCGATAAACACTAAAGGTGTCACAATGATGTTTTTATGGGAATAATGTGATTAATTTTGATATAAGAATGTTTTCAGCAAGTGTTACAGCAATGCTGTTATTAGTCTAAAAGTGTGTAACACCATTAATAAAACTGTGTATACCAGGAGTTAAAGTGTTGTTATAAGAATAGAATTACTATAACAGCTAGTAGTAGTTTAGCTATAATAGCTATAGCTATACTAGTAGTGTTATTATTTTACTGTATTCCTATGATGTTACTAATAAACTTACTGTTGCTTTTAATAAATACTTGAAATAATATTTTGTGACGGCCATTATTTTAAAAAAAAATTTTATAAATGAAATAAAAAGTTTTATTTTGTATCCTTTTCGCAAAAATATAATTTTTACTTAAAATAATAATTATTTAAGTACATATCAAATTTGATGTTATGCCTTAATTAACGTACAATTATTAATACTTTAAAGACACAATTTAAAAAAATATTTTTTTTTTATATTTTTAAATTGGTTTTTTTTGAAGAGCAATGCATTTTTTCGAAGTATTATTATAATCAATGAAATTTCTATCGCAGTCAAATTTTGCCATTTGGTCACAATAATTATAAATTTTAAAACCTATTATAAAATCTCTTATTATCTTTAACCGCAAAATATATTATTTATTAGTAAAACATTTTTATTTATTTATTTATTTAATTATAACAGTGGGCAACAATTGCGGAGCACTCAAATTAACACTAATACTTCTATAAGAGTGTTGATAATAGTGTTATAAGAGTTCGCAAGAGTTTTATAGCAATAAAATTGTAACTTGGGATATAGGTATATTTTTTTACAAGAATATGGAATAAACTATCACATACGAAATAGCTTTCTCTTTTCAATTTCTGAAACAGCGAAACTATACATCTGTTATAGTGAGTAGCCTTGTAATAGTGAAAGCATTGTTTTTTAAATGATAATTAAATCATATTCTAAATTAATTCGAATCGATTCGAATATTCTGGTTATTAGTGAGATACTTATAGAATATATCGGTTGTCAAAGTAACTAATTTACCTATGTATGTAAGAGATTTGAGGGTCTGCAAAGAAATAGTTTATAAATTATAAACATTGATATGCTATTAAGTAAGATTGATATTATAATTAAGATATTATATAACCACTTCTTAATTACCGAAGTGATAATTTAACCAAATTCGTCAATATTGAGAGTTTAACTATTGCAATTTCGAATTAAGTACAAAATTATTTAAAAGTGAAAGTCTTCAATTTTCTAATTAAATTTTATTGTTTTTTGCAAAATCAAACAAAATTTTTGTTATAAATAAAATTTACGATTATTAGTCTCTTTAATATTAAAAAAAATATCTAGTAGACCTTGATAAAATTTTCTGGATGATAAAATTGTATACATTTCTGTGTGAATTAACAAATTCACACACCTTTCTTTTATTTGTCTGCGAAAATAATGATCAGTACGAAATTAACCAAAATGAATTCAAGAATTACATTAAATACCGTTTCAATGTATTTTATTGAAAAATATTCACCTAGTCAGACTTAATTTACATTCAAGGATACAATTTTCTATTTTCGAAAGTTCAACTAATAATCAAATAAAATTAATAACGGTACCTTAATTTTTACTTTTCTATGATAAATATTATTTTTTTTTTTTTTTCATCTGAATTTTCCTTAATAATGTTTTTTCTTTTAAGAATGTTCCCTTTTAAATTATTCACACTTTTTGTTTTTGGTTTTGTTTTTATATTTTTTTTTTTTTCAGATTCGTCTTTCAATGAAAAATCATTTTCGTTATAATGACATGAACATCATTAGGTTCACTTTCAACGAACTTGTGTACAAATAATAATGTAGCTATAGTTAACATGGGTATATAATTGTACAATACCGGCTACATGGAATGTTCGTAATAAATATGGTGGTCATGATGCGAAAATTGCGAAAATCCATGAAATGATGATAAAAGATATCGTTTGTTATTTTTATTTTTGTTTTATTTTTTTTTAAAATGATACAAAATTCGTTTCAATTTAAAATTTTAGAGTTACCAGATCTTATTTTGGTAAAAAAAAGAACTGAATTTAAATTATGTATACAAAATTAAAAATAAATTAATTTGGAAAACGTCCTGAAGCTTAACAGCGTAAGTAAGTAATTCGGATCGCATTTAATAATTTGAGATGCGATGCAAAAAATAAAGAACGAAGTCGGAAAAAAAGGGGAAGTAGTAGCATGCGGTACCACAGTTGCAACTGTTGCTTTCAGATTATTATTATTTAATATGCTCCATTTTTTCATAGGAGAACATTAAATTTTAAAATACAAAAATCGCTTACAACAGTTGAAATATAGACGCATGTAGACGGAAGGGTGATATTAATGATCTTATGAGAGACTAGACTAATAAAAAAATAAACTATAAAAGAAAAATTTCCAAATAACATCCATTATTATAAAATGTGGGTATGTAATAGGGCTAATAGGTAACCGAATTTGAAATCAAACATTGGTATGCTATTGTAAAAATTTATGATGGATATTTATGATTGAGGTAAGGGGATGCTGTTAGAGAATAAACTGATAATAAGATTTTGAATTTATTTTAGGTACGTATATAATATAGGACTTACAATACAATAATGATGAAATGGTATACATTAATTGTATGAAGGGTTTTGAATTAGATTGTAAATAAAAGTAAACGGAAATTCTAAATAAAGTCACAAAAGAACAAATAAACAAATTATTGCAGGATGTTGTCAAAACACGCTTATGATGCATGAAAACTTGGAGACCACTTTTATTGTTGACGAATGAAACGACTATACAATTGGTTTACAATCAACAAATTTTTTTAATGACTTAAGACAATCAAAAACTTGAAAGACTTATAATTAGGTAACTCCCTTTTTGCACTTTTTACACTCATTATACAAATATTTTTACAATGTAATATAATTTTAAAATGTTTTTGTAATTGTAGTATGATTCATCTGATATGCGATTTTAATAATTTAATTTGTTAAAATAAACAAAAATCAAAGTTATTTTTGTGAAAGAATCCAATTCTAGTTAATTATGAGACGAAAAACTCATCTAGACACTTTATTATTTCTAAACATATTATTAGATAACAATATTATAATCGTTTTTTCAAAAGTTTTTAAATAGCTTATTGTTTAGAATATAATGCATCTCCCAACCCTAGCATCCATCAGTCTTTTATAGTTTACTTTCTAATTTATTCAATGAAATATTTTAAAGCTGACTACCCTTTTTAAAATTTTCATATTATAAACAATAGTTATTCTTTAACTATAGTCACTAAAATATTTCTAATGACTTTGGTTGCGCAATCTAGTACAATAAACTAAGATATATGAGAAAACATTATGAAAAAAACATTATAGCAGCTACTTCTATTTTTCCTAAAAAAAAAAAACAAAAAAAAAATTTACTAAAGAGTAAAAAACTAAAAAAAAAAATTAACCAAAAAAAAATAGAGTAAACCATCAACAAAACAAGAACCAAACAATGAAGAAATAACAGTAAAAAAAAAAGAAATGAAAATAAAATAAGAAACCAACAAACAAAGTACCTAATAAAAAAGAAAAATTTTCAGGACTGTAAATTAAGCCATTTTACAAATACCGTTACATTTAGATGGGATTAAGTTTACACTACATAAATTTTGTTGGCGTATAATAAAATTAGCTTCGGTTAATCGCCCACGAAATGTCAGCATCGCTAAAATCTGTAAAAATAAAATATTATATATATATAGCTATAATAATATAAAGAAACAAAATGAAAAGAAATGAAAATAAAAACAAACACCATATTGTGAAATAGTAAAATATTGAAAGGACAGATTCTTTGTTGTTTAAAAACAAAAACAAAAAACAAGAAAGAAAAGGACGTAAGATTTTAAATATAAATAGTAGCCATCACATACCGCCCGCTATCTTCAGAGAGACAAATGAACATTGAAAACGCAAACATTGAAATTATTTTCTTCATTGAAAATGTACGCAAAAAAAAAAGAAAAATAATGTAAAAAACAAAAACAATAGTCTGTCCTTTTCTGTTGATTTTTCCACTTTTTTTTTGTCTTTTTAATTTTATTATTTTGTACTTCGTATCTAATAATATCCTGGGACGAATTCTTAATACAGTACTATTTGTTTTATTTTCATTTTCTTATACAACATTTTTTTTTTTGTTGGTCTTCTCTTTTTCTTTTTTTCTATTTTGGTTCCCTATTGTCTCTCATTGTAACTAATTCTGTCTCTATCTCTCTTTAATTTTTGTCTTTCACAAATATTTAAAATTAAAGAATTTCTTAATAAGAAGTGAAATGTAAAGAAATTGAAGGAATAAAATTTAGAAGAAACAAATATTATATAGTAGATAGATACAATTATTATAGCATAGGGTATGTTGTAAAGATGTACGTGTACAAAGAAAAGCGAAATAAGTGTACAATAATTGCTTGAGTAAAAATTTTGATTAGTCCATAGGCATTTTTGTTTCGTTGTTTTTATTCCTTCTTTTTTGTTCTTTAGGGATTTTTATTATAAAGCTACATAGTAAATTTCAAGATACATTAATAATGTTTTTGATTTTTCTTAATGAAGAAATTCGATTATAGTGCGATTTAAAAATAACAAAAAAACTAAAACATAAAATAGTAAATGGTACTTTTTACGTCACTGCGTCCACGTAGATGATTGAAAAAAAAAAACTTTATATTACGATTTTTTTTATATATTTGAAATACATTTTTAAAATGTTTAATTGTACACTTAATATGTATTAAATGGTTGGATTTAATATAAAATTGTAATATCAATAAATTACACTATTTTTAGTTAATAATAGTTATTAATAATAGTTATTAAATTTAGTTACTGAGAATAAAGACTTTTAAGTTTAAGCTTAAAAAAAAACTTTTATTTTAAATTCTTGATTTTAAATTTTATTTAAATTTTATTTAATTCGCTTCAATTCCTTCTTCCTTTAAATGTAACAGCGGAATGGAAAAAGATTTTAAATTAAACGCTAATTCTAATAAAGGCAAACCGATTTAATATGTATGTGAAAATATAACATTCATATAAAGATATAACGTTCATATGGAATATTGTATGGTCATTGACCTTGACGGAACATTAAAACCTTTACATATGGATTTAGTTTAATTTTATTAATATAAAACTTGACGAACATGATTTATTACAGAAAAGTATCTATCCTCTGTAGCTGAATATCTTGCTGAATTAAGATAGATACAATACAAATTATAAATGTTCTAAATTCTGATAATGCCCCTTTCTCTTTCTTATACATTGTTTGATCATTCATTTTAAGTGTGAGGAGTATAGACAGTACTTTTAGTGAAGTAATGTCAAAATAATAAATAAATAAAGTTAACAAGAAAATTCACCTACACCGAATGCAGCATATTAATTAATAATGATTATTAATTAAAATCATTAGTTATATATAATTAATAATTAATTGTATACAACTAAATGATTATAAAAGGAAAGGGATAAGAATAAACCAATAGGAGGACTATGAGCGATGGGAGAAAAGGAATTAAAATAAAAAGGTAAATTTTGGAACTTTGTTATACTAATGGAATTTTTGTTTGTTTATTTTAGGACATGCAGATTGGTGTTTGAAAAACTAACAATTTAATTTTTCCGAAACACTATAGTTATTAGAAAAACACGATATCCTGCTACAACATTGCACATGTATTAGAAATATTGTAGGTATGGTGGTATAAAATTACGACGATGATCAAGAAAAGTAAATGTTCATGAAAAATTATATAACATATCTATAAACAGAATAGTTTATACTATACTTCAAAACTGCGACGATGACGAAAAAAGCGAGTGTAAATAAGATGTTGAATAAATAGTTATAATAGGTTTTAAGTTAAAATTTGGATTATTTTTTATAACTCACAGATTACTTATGAAAAGTTATAAAATCAATCGAAGTAAAAACTAGAAGTTGTATAGATGTAGTCTAACACTAAAAATATCTAATGAGTTCAACTACTCACTCCTTTAGAATCAAATCAATCTGTTTTACCATTAATGCAACAGCTTCGATTAAATACTGGCATAGGATAATTTTTTTCTAAAATCTTTAGGCATCCTACGAGTGGTTGAAGTTAATCTCTAAGTTTTTTTTTTGTTTTATTACTATATTAAGATTTCAGCACTTTTTATATATTATAATGTTAATTGGTACGAAAAAAAAAAAAATAAATAAAAATTAAATTAGAATTTGTGTTGGTTCTTAATTTCTTTTCCTTTTCGCCTTTATATTTTGTTTTATTGTTGTTGTAATTTTATTCCTTAGGTAATTTTCTAAACTAATATTTATAAGGGAAATGTTTGGAAATTAATTAAAAAAGCAGTGAAAAAATTGTTTGATGAAAAAATAACTACACCCTATTATACATTAATATTATGGTTGGCAGACTGCTCATTAGTTTTTAATATAAAATTAAATATTTTGTTTTAATTTTTTTTTTTTTAGTTCAAATAATACAATTAAATTGAATTTACAAATACTCTGTAACGGAACAGATAGATTTATTTGAAGTGGTGCAAAAAAAAAATTAGAGAATCAGAAATATTTTTGTATGCTAATTAACTAATGTTACATGAAATACAATTTCTCTATAACCTAATTGGTAGAATTCCAGAAAAATTGCAGAATTTGTATAAGCTAATACAGCTTCCATTTCGTAAAGGAACTTTGTAATTTTAGGTGTCATTCGAAAGCAGATTTCTACTAAATATAATTATAATTTTGAGTGCCAAATAAGTTTTAACACTCATGTTACAATAGTTATACTGCTTGTGAATTTTTCATTATCGCCTTGTGTATGGTGTTATTATTATAACATAAATTCTATTCTATTTTAATATTTTTCTGATTTTGGGAATTAATTTGCTTGTTTTCTGCTGCTTTCCTATTAGTATTGTTTCATGAACCAACAACGCAATCTCAAACTATCTTTTTGCGTGTTAATGTTGTTTTTTTTTGCAAGATTTTTTTTTGATATAATATAATTGTATTAAAAATTTTTTTTTTGTTTTGTTTTTTCTGAGATCCTAGTAATTTCTTGTTTCGCGAACGAACTACACAATCGAACTACAAAAACGATCATCACAATCATATATTTCTATTAAGATATGATTTCAACTCATGCATTTTATCTATGCATATCATACAATAATATTATTGGAAACAAAGGCAAAAAATAGTTTGAATTGATTATTTGATTGTTCCCGTATCTGATTCTCCTCAAAATTTTATACAATATGTATTATTAAAACGTGGGAAGGTTCTTGGTAAGTGTATTTGACATTAACGGTCAAAATACACTTTTCAAATTAAAACAAAATTATGCTAAATGCTAGTAACATATAAACTAAGTTAAAATAAAATATTAAACTTTATAAATTAAATTAAAAATTAATTCAAATGTAAATTTAATTCAGCAGTGAATTTCGACATTAGTGACAGCGATGAAATCAAGAAAAATGCAGTAAATTATTAGCAGCGACTGCAAATCGATGTAAACTCAGAAATAATAACAGTTCTTGAAGTTGACAGCAATGTGCGATGATACAAGAGAGGGAAACCTCACGAGCTTAAATAATTAAAACAAAGAAAAATTAATTTATAAGTTTAAATAATTAAAACAGTTTTTTTTCAATTTTATAAACTTTATTAATTTTGGCTTAAACCTGCGGCTTAAAGGTCTTACCTGTACTACTTCTAATTATTTTTTTAACTATTTTTAATCTAAAAATCAGTTCACAAACAATTGGGGACCGTTTTTTCAAATTAAAACAAGTGAACAAAAATAAAATTTTATATAATTTAGATATTTATAAAAACATATAAAGCTACAAGACGTATATAAAGTGTTGTATGCAGATAATTTAATGCTTTGATACATATTTATAGATTTTGATCAATAAGAGTTAGAAATTATGTTGACTATGTTAATTTATTTAAACTTTATACGCGCAAAATATTGTTATGACTATTTCCTTTGCGAAAAATAGTATAGTGATAAAATTCGTAAATGATGTAAATTATTATGTTGATAGCATTCCTCCCCAGTGACTATTGCGATAATGTGTAAACATGTGATCCAAAAAATCTACGGAAAAACATAGATTGGTTATTTCGAAAAAAAATAAAACCCTTTAGTAGGTTCCAATACTATCAAGAGGCCCGCGCTTCATGGCTCTTCATTTCTTACGGTGCCTACGTCCTATCGAAAACCAAAAACAACTACTTAATTTTTTACTGCTATTTAGGTAACCCAATTTTTTATTTATGACTGTGATAGACTTGATTTGCTGTTTTCCTGAGGAAATGTTGAAAGGTGTTGTAAATAGCAGCATAATAGTCTGTAAAACTTACTCATATTTTTTGCTTTTTTTTTTTTACTTTAGTTTTTAGGATAAATTAATTGTGTGTAACTTAAAGTTCTGTTTGTTTCAACAAATTGTGTAATTAAGTTGAAATTTTAAAAAAAAATTTTTTTTTTTTTTTTCCAGGTATTTCGAAAATTCTATTTCTAGCTATATGCCACAATAATTGCATAAATCATATTCCATATTTTGTACCCTCTCTCAATATTCGTGCTTCTTCAACTACCGTAAATATTCTCTTTAACATATTACTGTATTTGAAAAATCGCTATTGCACTTTTTGTACCATTGCACCATTGGAGAATTAAAGGATAAAAAAAAAAAAATAAAAAAACGGAAAAATTAAGTAAAACCATAAGGTAAAAAGTTGATGCTTCTAGGTAACTTAAAAAAAAATAAAAAGAAACAAAAAAATTTCTCTGTTAGTGATAGCATCATTATGGTAGCTTTTTTTCTGTCTCTCTCCCTTGTCATTTCGATGTCACGTACTAAACCAAAGCTTACAGTGTTGTATATTTAATGCATCCTTCGTGAAGTTGACAATGCACGTACATAGTTTTTGACAAACTGGAAAAAATTCAATATAGGTACCGTTGCCTAATGACGCAAGATAATGAAAAAAATTTTATTATTATAATTTTCATTTCTTTTTATATTAAAACAACATAATGTTTGAAAATGGTGTGTGATCGATTTAGAGTTGTAGAGGGTGGAAAAAAACTATGACTTTTTAAATAAGATTTTGTAAAAAAACAATTCCAAAACGAAAGAATCATTCCCGATCATGACTTTTTCACAGTAATAGCTGTTCTGGTTGGAATATTATGCTGGATATTATTTAGTTGTATGTTGGCTTCAATAATATTTATTACGTTGTTGTTGTTATTTTCTTACATTAACAGTATATTTAATCAATTTATTATGTCTTTTGGGAATCTTCATAATCTGAATAAAAATTATATATTGTGTAAAACAGTTTTTATTTTTTTGCAGATTTTTACAAAAAAATGTTTTCAGATTAGTGAACTGATTTGAATATGAAAACGAATATGAATATCCGGAAGGACGATTTAAACTACCTATTAATGTATTCTTAATGATAGCAAGTCATTCTGGTGACAGCTTTCTATTTTTCATCTTATCGTCGTCTGAATATTGTTTTTCCAAATACACCAAATTTTTGTTTCGAGATAATCGCAACTTAAAGTTTACTTGAAATATGAATTTTAGAATTTAGTTATTTTTTGTACCTTACCGGATTTTTTCCTACAACAAATTAAGGAATACAAGTTTCATTTTGCACGTAGAGCAAAGCAATATTAACGAAGTTGATCGATCACGTTTTGAATTATTTTTAGTTACATAACGCAAACGATTATTGAAAAAAAAGAACAAATAAATTAGAAATTTGTACTAAATTTTATTAATTAGTAAAAAAAACATAACTGTTAACTTTGGTGGGGCCCGGGCCCTCCAAATTTTTACAAAAGATGTTATCATCATACACCAAGATGTGTACCATAATAGTCAAGTAGGAAAAAGGTTCATCACAATTAAAATTCGTTTTATTTTTTTAATATGTCTTTAATTTAATTTGTCATCAGTTTAAAGACCAAATTAATTGCCAAATGCATATCAAATAAGCACAATAGTTTTAGAAATATGAATTTTGAGCTTAGGCGGAGACCAGGTCCCCCAAATTTTCTTAAAACTTCATGCTAATCGCGAAGTTGGTCTAAAATCGATTGCACCAGACAAATAAACAAACAAACTACCAAAGACAAATGTTAAAAACGTATTAAATAAGAAAACGCGAAATTTTAAAATAAAAATTCAAGCAATGATCAAAAACCAAAATAACAAAACGAATATATTATGTATAAATTTACATTATAATACTATCCAACAAACTTGGTGGCGGTGACAACATGACACTTTCAAAGTTCACAAGCAACTGATCATTTAATCACAAATTTCTCTAAATAAACACACAAATAAAATTGTATATCCATAGAGCATACAGTATTTATGTGGGTTCATATTTTTGTTGTATATGTACACGTTGTATATGTCCGCAGCCCTATACACCAAAATTTTGTTGTATAGAGCAATAGAAACAATATTTAAGAAACAAAATTTTAAAACTACGTAAGGCAAAACAATACGAATAAAATTGTAACCAATGATTTGTATGAATATTTTGCCCTATACGTTAAAAATTGTCGTATAGGGCAAAACAATACTTACATTTTGATAAAAAATTGGATATGGAACGAAAATCTATCTGGATATCTCTGAAAGTACTACAGATAGGAGAAAGCGGATAAGTGCAATGGACGCAGCACACTTTAAAACCCCAGGAACAACTCTTAACTCCAAATCGACGATTTGGCGTATGGAGCAAACCAATATTCAGACGACGTTATGTTGTCAATTTAGATATTTGATGACTTATTTCGCAATTTAATAAAAGTAAAAACTTATAAGGAATTCCGCAATTAATTAGCATTAACAAAATTTTATTTTATCATTTTCAATTGCTGTGAATGTGTTGAAAAGACGACTGGATTAAAAATGACATTGAAAATGACATTGATCTTGAAAAAATTAGGTAAAATTTATTATTATAGACTGATAGATAAAAAAACAACTAAATTAAGAGATTAACGCCTCTCACACGACCTGATTCCGATATCAACATTTTCTTAAAATTACTAGTATGCCATTAATATGCTAATCTTAAGTATACCTGATTTAATAATCATACTCACGATTTTCTTCAGTGGTATACTGGTTGGCTTCCATTGTTCGAAGAACTGTATACCCAGATGACAAAGTCTGCTGCGAGTGGGCTCTTCAGTTTCTTAGACCAATTAATGTTCAGTCATTTTTCCTCTTCTTCTAATATTCTGCACAAGTTGCTTTCTGTTATATACCAATTTGATAAATGCTTTTGAAATTTATTATAAAAATATAATATTGAACTTCCGATCACATTTTTCTCGAAGGCAAATTGTTAAATGCAAATAAGTATGTTATATTTATTAGAACTTTGTGCTTACATTTTTTTGTTTTTAATGTTCAGTGTACATATCGAATGTTCTTTAGTAAATTAATTTTGAAAATAATATTAGTTGTATTAGTTATACAATTTTCACCATTAGAATTGCAAAGTAAGACGTCCCCTACTCAAAAAATAGATAGAAAACCTCTTTTAAATATACTAAAAATGTTTAAGTTTAAAAATATAAAAACATAGATATGTGAATTTGAGTTAAAACGGCAATATTTGAATCTAAATAATATGTATTTTCAAAAGTAGTAATTTAACAAATTATTTAAAATAAATGAAAAAAAAAATTATATTGTAATACGTTGAATTTGTTAGGGTGCGAAATTTGATTTAATTACATGCCTTTAGATGAAAACTATCATCATTATTATTCATTGTTTCAAACACATTATTAAATTCAATTCAAATGTATAGGTACAACCCAGATTCGTAATAATTGGTATAAAATTATTTTTGACTAGATCTATTTGAAAAGAAAATAATGTTAATATTATTATATTATTATTTTATCATTAAAAAATAATATAATATTCAAATTATATTCTGATTTAACGCGGCTGAACAGCTGCTGTACGTTTGATAATTGAGAAAATATTTCGGATAAATAGCAGCAGTTAATGTTAAATATAGGTACCACTTTCTTGCAGATTAACTGCCTAGCTAATTACTTAAAGTTTCACACTTTTTCCTTCAATAATAACTAGACCTATTTCAACATTCTTGCACAACCTTCGAATATGGTTCTTTCAATGGATACTAATTTTCAAAGAATTGAAGTAATTGTATGGGTTGAAAAAATCAGAATCCCATATGAAATAGTTTTTTGTTCGTTATTTAAGAATTAGTTGTTGTCTTGCTGTTGTTCAGCAACGAGCTCTATCCACATAATTTAGTTAAGCAAAATTAATAACATAATGAATTTTAATTATATATTGGATATTTAATATAGTGATTTTATTATATTTAACAAACAAACGAATTTAAAACTGAGCAAAAGAGAGATTGTTCTACGTATAAATCTAAAATATCACTTGAGTTACCCTCATATTATATGAAATTCTAATGATGTAACATATGTAAATGTATGTGTTAAGATGTAATTACGTCTTAAAAAAAATTTAAATTGAAACAATTTCTTTACAATTAAACACAATGATAAAAAATAATTACTTTATGTAACTCTTTAATTTATAACTGAACATTTTAAAGCTAGCTTATATTGTATTATTATTTATTATCCATTATTATTATTACTCTTATATGGTACCATTTATTATGTTCTTTACAATTTTTAAAGGAATTTATTAGGATTCTAATAATATACTATGTATGGATGTACGTTTTAATTAAAATCATTTAAAATTTTTGATTTTTTTTTTCTTATTTTTTTATTTTTTTTTTTTTTATTTTATTCTCTTGGCGCCTAAAAATATAATTCATCAATTTATGAATTTCAAAGCAGTTTTTATATAATTTGCAAAAGTGTATGTGTATGTAAATTGAAAATAATTTGAAATTTATGGAAAATAGTTAAAAGTTTTTGTTTTTCTACACCTAAATAGATATAGCTAGTTAGTTAAAATATTTATTATGGTTATTATTTAGATATCTAGCTAGCTATAGAAATATAGCTAACTTAAAAATATAAAATTTTCAATTTTATTATTCAAATTCTGAAAATTATGTAATTATAAATTTTGATTTAAGTTTCTTGATTTAAAAATAATAGAAATAGAAATGAAAATGAAAACGGATTATGAAAATTAAGGGTGGGGGGAAGTGCGATTAATAGTTTAGAAAAGAGGGATTATAAAAATGAATAGAAAAATAATTAGCGACAATGCGATCGTACTAGTTTATCAAAATATTCCTGCGACTTAAGGTGGATTTTCTCTTAATGGACGAACGTACGGGCAAATTTTTTAACCAATCAAAAAAATTTATTTTACCAACACATATATAAAATATCCTCTCCGGGCAATTTTCTTCATCCAATTTCTTAGATAAAATATTTTTAACTTTTGGCTGAAGGACGAAGTAAAAAAAAGGGTAGATATATAATTATTTGATAAATATTTATTGATATCTCGATTTATGTATGAACGCATTAACATATAGAATTTCAAATGTTTCTTAATGCCTGATTCACTGATTCAGAACGTATGTTCCGAACCCATGCGCCCGCATTTTTTTGGTATGAAAATTTGAATTCTCTCAATTTTCAAAAATGTTCGGAACATTTTTTTCTCTCCGGAACAAAAGTTGAGTTAACTTTAATTTTGTGTTGGGAACAACTTTTTTCGCTGTCATTTTAATTTTTTTGACATTTCTCACATTACAATTTACAAAGCATAAACAAAAAAAAAAACAATTAATTTATATTAAAAATTATTTTATATTAGCAATATTAAATATTATTTATTATTTTATAATTTTATATATTTGAATAACAATGATTTGATATATTGAAATTGAAATATTATTTCAAATCAAATTAATTTATTCAAATAAATTAATTCAAATCAAATTCAAATGTTAATGTCTGCTGTCTAAATTTTTTTTGTTCGGAACACAATGTTCTAAAGCAATGAATCGCAATCATAAGAACTCTCTTTTAACAAAATTGTTCGGAACAAATTATTCTGAATCAGTGAACTAAGCATAAGAAAAAGACATGAAGTGTATTTTTTTTTTGTTTTTTAATATAAAATTATTTTGTTTCTAACAAATTACATTTTAAGAATAAGCAAAGCGCTATATTTTATTTTTTCGAATATGTTATCAATTTTTACTTTTTAAAACAAATAGGGTTGTGTAGTTCGTTGGTGAAACGATGAATTACTAGGCTCTCAGAAAAGAAGAATAGGAAACATTTATTTTTTTGAATACAATTATAACAATATTAATATAACATATAAAAAAAGAATCTTGCAAGAAAAAAACAACAACAACAACACCAAACAAAATTTGAAATTCTCATTCCACAATCCACACTTGCAGCAAATATTATATTGATGGGTGGTTTCTATATACTAGGACTGGGTAGGGTATTGCACACACATATGTATTGAAAGAAATAAAATTAAACTGTAAAAATACTGGTACTGGTCATCACCAGTATTTTCCCAGTACTACCAGTAAAAACCAGTACCACCAGTAAAAACCAGTACTACCAGTAAAAACCAGTAAATTAGTAAATTTTAGTGCAATATTCTCATTACAGAAAGTATCTTCACCGAATCACTAAATATTAAAGTATTCTAATATGTAAAGTATCTTAGCACCGAAATGAATAATTTTTAATGGTACATATTATATTAGATTTTCTAACTAGCATTTTTTATTAAAAATATAATTTTTAGAATATTTTTGTGATCTACTTCAGTCAATATTTCAATTAAAGATTAAAAATTTATCATTCTTTCTATAGTTTTATATTTTTCCACATTTTATGAAAACTAGAATTTGGTTGAATACTTCTATTTATTTAACTCTGATTAAATAAATGAATAACATGAGTATACTTAAAAATAAAATTTCAAATAAATTGTCCTCTACCATTCAAAAAGCCATAAAAATTTAAAAATGTAAGAAATAAACTTAAATAATAATTTATCAATTTAACATCAATAAAAAGAATTACATTATTTAAAGTATATCGTCTATTGCATCGTCCTCATAATCTGTTTCATAATTTTCATCACCTTCATCTAAAACTTCTAAATAATATTCTAGCTCAGAAATCAAATAAACTGGTATTTATAAGTTTAACAAATGCCTCATGTCTCATATCCAAAAAAAATTCTTTGTGAATAGTTAAACTACCATATAGGTAGATCACATTCGATTTTTTCTTGATATAAAAATATTTTTCTAAAAGTTACTGTATATGGATCAAAGCACATATAATATTCGTTAAAATACTCTAAGCTTTTGTAAATATTCATTAAAAGGTTAAATACATATATATCCATTGTTCTACGTCTGCATCAGATTAAACAAAAATATTAATCAGTTATTTTTATATTGAAATTTAATTATTTACCAAAAATTTAATTATTTACCAAATTGCAAATAACAGAATTAGTATTTTCAAACAAATGAGTTTTTTTATCTTTTATCAATTTTTAATATTATGTATTTCTCAAAATATTAACGCTCTCAAAAGTTAAATCGCCAAATTTCCAAAACGAATATATTTTATCAACCTCAAGTCTTATATGAATGATCTAGTAAATAATAAAATAAAATTAAAAAAACAAGCAAACACATTTTGTATCAAATAAACTTTTTTGCTATCATTTCATTTATCAGGTTTAGTCTATAAATCAAGTATAGGCTATTCTTTGATATTAATTGCTCTTGATAATTGCAATACTTGATATTTTAAAAAAATATTTGTTTTATTGAGTTTAAGAAAATATGTTAAGGTTTTGATTTAGTTATTGCAACAAATTTGGATTTTTTATAATTTATTATTTTCATAATTTATATTTTAATTTAAATTAAGTATGTATTATTATAAATTTGATTATTATTAAAAACAAAATACAATAAGCTGCGACTCCAAAAGACTTTTTAAAATTAAAATAAAATTTGGAGTTTATTGTTTTACTGGTTTTTACTGGTGGTACTGGTTTTTACTGGTAGTACTGGAAAAATACTAGTGATGACCAGTACCAGTATTTTTACTGGTTACTGGTAACTTTAAGTACCAGTAAATTATACTGGTACTGGTACTTGAAAAATTTTCCAGTAAAAAATATTTTACTGGTACTGGTACTGGAGGGTGAAATACTGGAATATGAACAACTCTGCTTAAATATAACAAAAAATGTCAACTTGGCAATATTTTTTGAAATATTTTTTATATTTTCAAGTTCAGTTTCACTACTTAAATATAAAAAAAAAATGTCAACTTTAGAATCTTTTTTGAACAAAAATTATTTTCTTTAATTTTTTTAGAATATTGAAAAAACATTGATTTTAATATTATATTTATTAAAATATAAATTTAAAAAAAAGTATATCGCTGTATAAAAAATAGCGTATTCGGTAGGTATTATTGGACCTAAGTGGCAACTGGACACCCTATAATAAATTATAATATAATAATTGAAATAATGAAAGGAAGAGTAGGCATAGACCAAACTTAATTAAAAAAAAATTGTTTACATGTGTGGACTACATAGGTATATGGTCATTTTTGCTTTTGGCCAATGAATAAAATATAATAAAAAATAAGGAAAAAAAATTTTTTTTTTAGAAATATTTGCCATTAATTTAAGCGTACTAAAACTACAAAAATAAACTTTAGAATCGCAACTTGATATAATATTTTCATAGCAAGTTATGATTGTAATTACGGAAAAAGCAAATTAGCCGAAATTCTAGGAAGTCTTGAGATTAAGAGATTTGGTAAAAAGTTCGGCAAATTTGCTTTTTCCGTAATTACAATCATAACTTGGTATGAAAACATTATATATAGCTACGATTCTAAAGTTTATTTTTGTAGTTTTAGTACGCTTAAATTATAGGCAAATATTTCTAAAAAAAAATTTTTTTTTCCTTATTTTATTTTCGACTTTTTAGTGAAAATATTTAATGAAAAATAATATATTTTCAAAAAACAACACATATAATCAAATGACACTAAAATTCACTCTAACGCAATTTGGTTATTATTGCTCATACTTCAAATGTATAATTATATTTTATATTATTGTAACAAAGTTTATAAAAATATGTAGGTAGGTATATTTTAAAAAAATTTTTGGAGATTTTTGATTAGATACCTTTGAACTTTTTAATTTACGTATTAAAAAATTTTCACCAATAAAAAATTACGCGCTTTATAAAAAGAAACCATGTTAAATACAAAAAATATTTGACGTAAAATCGTAGATTAAATCTGAGAAAAAGTCTGAAATGTAAACAGTCATCCGACTTTATCTACGATAAAATTCGATTTTGTCCGACGTGTAAACGCTGCCTAAGCATAAATTGGCATATAAAAGTATAATATATACATGCATAAATCGAAATTGAACTTTTTTACATGCGAGAATAATTTGTAACTGAGTGATAGATAACTGATACTTGATTGGCTCAAATTTTGTTTTCTTCCATAAATAATGTTTGCACATTATTTTCAATTAAACTAAGCTATATGATTATGTATGTAACAAATGCAAGCCCTATATGACACATTTACGTACATTTACATATACTTAGTCAGAGAAAGAGAAATAATAAAAGAAAGAGATTAATAAAAGAAACCAAATTAAAAACACAAAAAAAAATAATGAAAATGATGATTGAAAATAATTGAAATTGAATAAAAAATAAGGAAAAAAAAATTTTTTTTAGAAATATTTGCCTTCAATTTAAGCGTACTAAAACTAAAAAAATAAACTTTAGAATCGCAGCTTGATATAATGTTTTCATAGCAAGTTATGATTGTAATTACGGAAAAAGCAAATTAGCCGAAATTCTAGGAAGTCTTGAGATGAGATTAAGAGATTTGGTAAAAAGTCTAAAAAAGTCAGCTAATTTGCTTTTTCCGTAATTACAATCATAACTTGCTATGAAAACCTTATATCAAGCTACGATTCTAAAGTTTATTTTTTTAGTTTTAGTACGCTTAAATTGAAGGCAAATATTTCTAAAAAAAATTTTTTTTTCCTTATTTTATTTTCGACTTTTTAGTGAAAATATTTTTTTAATGAAAAATAATATATTTTCAAAGAGCCACACATCTAATCAAATGGCACTAAAATTCACTCTAACGCAATTTGGTTATTATTGCTCATACTTCAAATGTGTAATTATATTTTATATTACTGTAACAAATTTTATAAAAATATGTATATTTGAACTGAGTGATGGATAACTGATAGGTTCAAATTTCGTTTTCTTCCATAAATAGTGTTTGCATATACCATATGATTATGTATGTAACAAATGCAAGCCCTATATGACACATGTACGTACATTTACATATACTTAGTGAAAGAAAGAGAAATAATAAAAGAAAGAGATTAATAAAAGAAACCAAATTAAAAACACAAAAAAAAATAATGAAAATGATGATTGAAAATAATTGAAATTGAATAATAATAGAAAATGATTGAAATATAATGATAATGATTTGTATTGCACACTATTTTGTACATATTCCATTTTTGTTTTTCTTTTTTTGCTTCTTTACACCATAGAAATGTCAATAAATATAGTGAATTTAAAGAGAAACCAAATTTTAACTTTATCAAATATCCATATTCCATTATTAGTACACACACATATGTAAATTTCACCTTTGTTGAATGCAAATAATATCTATAATCTATATTAACAAGAATATACGTAAACCTAATTTTTAAGAAATACCAAACCGAGCAAAATATCATTAGTTAAAAGAGGTAAACTTTACATTTACTTATCGTATACCAAATTTATTATGAGAGAGAAAAGGTACAAAACAGATGTTTGCTTTTTGCTTTATACTGTAAAATAATTTTGCGTTCTCATTATTCTCCTTTGGATTTGTTTACGTTTCCTCCCATTATTTATATCAGGCAGGGTGGCAAAAAATGTTAGTTCTAATTTAGTTTGTTCCCTTATGCGAGGATTAATTCTGATCTTTTATTATTTTAATATTTCCGTTTTAAACATTATTATTTTCATATATACCTATTAAAAATATTAAATTATAATTACATTACAATAATGTAAAATATTATTAATATTTTTGTCAGTAATAATTTGGAGTTACAAACATTATTATTTTTTATTAATTATATTAGTAAACCTAAATATTTATTATTTTGGTATACGATTATAAAATAATACTGAGGATTACTATTCACAAATCACAGAATTTAAAGAATATGATAACGCTGTTTTAGTTAGGTCTCCTAAAAATCTTATGCATAGTTGATACAATTTAGAAAATATTGTTAAATATTTCAACGAAATTTTTGTCGAAAAATTCAATAATTTTTCAAAGTTATAAACTTTATTTATTTTATTTCAGCCAACTTTTTTTGTTACTCTCTTTTGTTTACTATATTTTTTCTTTTTCTTACACGTAAAATTCTTATTATCGTCTATTTCTGACAATGTTTATCAAATTTGTATATGAATTTGTGTGCAAACAAATGAATACATACATGAGTTCTTACTCTTTTCATGGATATACTTTGGTTAAATGGTTATTGAAATGGGTATTTTGTTGAATTGAAGCAAATTGAAACAAACATATAAAGTCCAAGGCAAGTTAATTAAGGCAAATATAATAATGAAAAAATTTGGAAAAAATTAAAAGATTAAAATAAAAAAAAAAGATTTCAGATGATTGCGTCGTTGGTTCATAAACAATAGTAATAGGAGAACAGAAGAAAACAAGCAAACTAATTAACAAAATCAGAAAAATTTAACAAAGAAATATTTATATATGCATATATAAATATAAATATCATATTAGGCTTTTATATCTTTCTTTTGTTTGCTTACGTTTTTTTTTTTGCAACCGTATACCAGACCGAGAAAGGTGATGCGTTGAATGGGATAAAAAAAAATTTTTCAGTGTTTTTGTTTATTGTTATTTTTTTTATTTACACAAGAAATAAAAGGAAACCTCTTTTTTATTTTAATTTTTTTTAAAACACGTCTAACTAAAATTGAGATGGAATTTTTTTCTACGAGTTAGAAGAGTCCAACTATTCCAATTTGGTCAGTTTTAGAATTTGATTTGTTTTTGTTTTTTTGTAAAATGTACATGATGAAAAAAAATTTGAAAATAGAAATATCTATCCATATGAGTACATTCATGTGTAATATAATAATTGGTAATAAATGATAATAAATGATAATAAATGATAGGCATAGATAGGTACACCAAAAATATGAATTAAAGAAACATCAATACTATTAAATATTATATTATGCAATTATAATTAAGCCAATTATATGTAGGTATATAATATTATAATATGATATATTATTCATATTACATCCATTGAACCAATCTTCTGGCCTGGAATGTAAAACAAAAATGAAATACTTATTTGATTTGATAAGTTCTCAAATATTTTTTGTTTTATTTTTCTTTCAAAACAGATTTTTTATTGATTATATGATTATAGCTACAAGGGCATATTATTCTTTTCTCGGCGAAATCATCAAAATAAAAATTAAAAATAAAAAAGGAAGAAAAATTATTGAAAATTAAGAAAAGAAAACAAAAATTTGATGTAAACACATATTGCGAATTAATACGTTTTTTTTTAGTTTTTGTGGTACAGTTTTAATAAAAACTAAAAATAAAATAAACAGAAAAAATTCAAAAATATTTTTTTACATATTTAAATAAAATATTTGCTAATTTATATAATGTTCGATGTTACCAAGTTCAGAATCAAACTCTTACAGTAATACGTAGAAAACATTTAAAGTGTTAACTACTGGACGCATTAATCACTGAATTGTTGCGCTGTCATTTGTCAACATAAATATACAACAACGTCTAAATAAATATCTATTTAAGTTGAGCACTTACATAAAGAGAGCGAGTTTTACTATTGTGAAATTTTTTTTGTATATAAAATTGAAGGGTAACTAAATTATTTCAAATAAACGTAGGAATATAGGATTAAATTAATAAAACAATGAATAGTTTTTTTCAAAATTCACAAAATTGTCAAAATGTCTATATATGTAGGTATTAAATTTAAATATGTAGCAATGATTTATGAAAATAAATAATTTTTTTTTGCTATACACTTTAATATAAATAAATATTTGCTACAAATAAATTTTTTAAATTGTCAAAATAGAAATTTTCAAAATTACAGAATAGAAAATTCAAAAATGTTGATGATAAGCTGAATAAACTGATAAAAAAATTGGAATGATAACATTTACGCGCACATAATTATGAAGATGCAATTGCAATTCAATGTAAACACACCCAATTGCCGCGTGATCTATTATCTCTTTTTTCTCTGTAATAATTCTATTATTCCTTTTATGAAAGACAGTTGGTTTAGATAAGTTAAGATATAATTTTGTGATAAAGTTTATTTAAATGATTAAACCGTGCGTGAGCATGGGCCGTTCCTACTAGTTTTTTTAATAAAAATAATATCAACGCATGTAAACAATTTTTCAAACGTCAACCTTTTTTGACTACTTAACAAAATGTCAATCCTTCGCGCATTGAGAGGAAATCATAAAATTTTCTTTAATGGTATTTGTGTTTCAATTATAGCGTAAAATAAAGTTGTCCGGATGTTCGTCCATGAAGAGGAAATCCACCATTAATTAACATAACTGAGCTTACACAATGTATTTTGACTATAAAATTTAATCTTACAATTTTACAAAAAAATGTTTGCTAAGGAAATCCAAACATTCCCTTTTTCACGTAGTAAAATTTATTCTTTTTTATTGTTGTTATTTGTACTTTTAGATTACCTATCAAAGTGTTTAGATTTAGACAATAATATTACAGTTTTAGTTTTTTTTTAACCACAACCCGAGTACCCAGGTACACCGTACATCTCTATCTAGGTCTCGATTTAGATCCGTTACATCCGTGATATTACCTACTATACTATTACTTTCAATTTGTTAAAAAATTAATTTATTTTTTTTTTTACATTTAACCCTTTGTTGCATACCATTGTACATATGCAAATATAAATTTATTAGTGCTCAATTCAGTTACATTTTTCCAAATTCTTTCCAAAAAAAGTTAGAAATTAATATTTTCTCTATTTCAAAAAAAATTCAGCTGTTTTTTTTCAATTAGGTACATTACTTAAATAGAGAAAATATGTCAACATTAGATTAACAGTGACTAAGTGCGTAATACTTTTACATAATACGAGTTTATTTTTCTTTAATTAAAACTGTTTATTTAAATAACCAAAAATGTAATTAAATTTTCATTTAAAAAACTTCAATTCATTTAAATTTGTATTATTTTTTTACATTTTTTATTGTAAATATTGCTTAAATTCGCTTCTACAAAGTTATTATTGCAAATATGCAAGAACATGTCACAACCGATTTTGTAAAATTTATATCATATTTGCAAGAGTTGCATATGTGCAAGATTGTGTATTAACCCTTTATTACATACCATATCATATATGATAGCACCAAACAAACGAATTTTTTTTATGATTTACTTTTATTTAAATTTAAATATTTAGTTTAAAATAAGTTTAAGTAAACTTTTAGTTTTTAAATCAGTAATTGGTAAATTACATTTATGTCATAATAATTGGCGGGAAAAAATTTTTGTTTCAGTGGTCGTTGAATAATAATTTGTTCTAAAGACTGTATTATTTTTTTTGTGATTTTAATTGAGAGAATTGGATAAGAAATAATCAGTATATATTTTTATATTCTCTAAAATGTAATTTTTGATATTTAAAAATATTAGTTAGAAAAGTATTTTAAAACATCTAAAAATACATTTTAATATGATGGTATCATATATCGTCCCCTCAATGGCAAACTCGCGAATGTGTAAATTTTACAATTTTCAGGAGGACAAAAACAAACTTTAACCTTTCGTGTAAAATCAGGTTTTATACTTTTCGCTTTGATTTTTTTTGCATAGGCTTCATTATTAATAATTGTTTAATAATTTATTTTTAAAGTGTGAAAAATATTTGGGCAAAGCAAAGATTTGCGAAAAAGACGAAAAGCAATTGCAGTTTCGTTAGTTTGCTGTAGTTAGTTTGTCAAAGTTCCTAAAAATTTCGTGTTAAATTTTTTGCATAAAGTAGCGAATCTGCATATAATTTTTGAAAAACTTGAAATTAATATTTAAAAAATTAATAAAAAGTATATAAGTAATAGAATGTAATAGAATTTATTTTGTATTGGAATAGAAAATACAAAATAAATTTTATTCCAAAACATTTTGTATAAAAATAAATGAAAACAACAATTAAAATTTTCTATCTATAATAACGAATAATAAACAAAACATAACAATTCATTTTATTAAGTATAAAAGTTAAATAAGTTTATTTATGAAAGGGCTTCAATCTTAAAGCTGTTCATAATCGGATTCTTCAGAAATATCTGTTATTGCAAAAGCATCTCTTACTAAACCAGAGGGCGTAAAATTCTCATAAAATACGTTATAGACTGGAATTTGCAATTCATCGCACAGTTTTTCTAAATCCCATTGATATTGAAAATCTTATCGAATAGGCTCGTATTTGTTGTAAGTTCGAAGGGTAACCTCTCCTTTGCTTTAAACTGTATTGTATAAAAACTTGCTCATAATCAGTTTTTATATGCAATTTAGTCGGGGGTGACCTTCGAATACCAAACAAAAATTTTGAAAGGAATGTGTTGTTTTCGTCTCCTATAAAAAAACTTTCTCTGAATTATACATAGTCTATAAAATCTGTTTGTTATAGCGAAGAAACGCTATACGGAGATGGATTTTTCCGTGAATTTCTTATTTGCTGAACCCATTCTTCTGGAGTACACACCGGAAGTCATTTTCCGTCATAAATTTTTTTTGATGTATTGAATCGCATTGTATGAAGCTTTTTCTTGATTCAAAATATATGTGATTTATTATTTTAACGTAACGTGTGTGTCTCTTAACTAACTCTAAACACATACACACAAATTAAGTATTTTTCTGTTGTATACTCCACAATTATCAGACATCATAAATACAGTTTCTACTTCAGGATACTGCATAATATATTTATATATGCTGGTAGAAACTTCAATGCTTCCACTTTTTCCTTCGGTCTCATCCCAGAAGAAGCATCCTACTGAAGCATCCCCTAAATTATATACTGTTAAAACATATACTGCTAGCTTTACGTAGAAAAATGGACTAGTGGCTCTCTTAGGGGTAATCAAAACGGCTTGTAAATCGAATTCAAACGCCAAAAGTGTATTATCTTTTTGAGTCTTTTCCTTTTGAATATTTTTTAAGTTACGAGCAGCTTCTTTTCATTTTATGTGAATGTCAAGTTGGTATTTTTCTATAACTGACATATCACCTGTTTTTTGTTTTTCATTATATATGTTACATATCATTTATTGTAACCTTACATTATAACCTTACAGGGCTTTCAATTTTTAATTAATAATAATTTTTTCGTTACCTGAATTTGGTAAACTTAATGAATGAAAATTTCTAAAAATTTTAATCGGAATAAATTTCACTCAAACGTTTAAAATTTATAAATTTTCACTTGACATTTAATTATAACTCGATCACAATCGATCACAATTCAATTTTATAAACTGAATACCGAAAGAACACCCACAACATCTATTTATAATGTTCATTATTCCTTGCAAATCACAATTTTTAACGTGACATTTTTCATGCTGTAACAAAAAATATTTTCATTCTGGTTCTCTATTTAAAATCAACTAAACATTTAAAACAATTTTTAAATACATAAATAAGATCAAAGAAATAATAATAGCTATTTATTATGCATAAATAGGGATTATTGTAGAAATATTATAATAATTAAAAGATTCGTCACTTTACTGAGTGTAGATTAAGTAAATTTTAAGCTTAAATTAAAAATTCACAACGACAAAGACACTAATCTGACACTTTCGCTGCTTTTTCAAAGTGAAAATTAGCATTTTAAAAAATAATAACAAAAGTAAATTAACCCAAAAGCACATTCGACAGTTTGTTGTAGTGATAAATGTTAGATATGTACTTTCGCCAAATTACAACAGGCAATTACATCGATTTAGAGACAAGATAGAGATTCGGGACTTTGTCACAGTAAAGTACTTAAAAAAACATGTAAAACTACGATGTCAGCTCAAATTCGCTGATTTTGCAGATTCGATAGTTTGTCATTGCGGGGACGATATGATATACTGCGCGATTAAAGAATTTTTCTTCGGTAATATCATATATGATATAATATGCATTAAGGCTCATTTTATTATGGCAGGATTTATGACACTTTCTGATAAAAATATTGAAGCAATTGTGGATGTCTAGGATCAAGGTGAAGACGAATTTGGGAAATCAGATGATGAAGAATTATATGACGATATAGAACTAAACAGAATTCATAATAACAAAATATATAATGACTATGACTTATTTGAAAGCAATGAAAATAAAGTAAATCTTGATATTGATTCTATACCAATTGATTTGGAATGTGATTTTGTATGTGAAGAACCATTAGCAGCAGTGGAGTGGAAAAAATATTACGAAAAAATTATTGGGAAAAAAAACCGTTTGAAACAATTGATGATGGTCTTGATTTCACAGGAAATTCTTCATTGCCTAGCAACATTATGGAACTTGATACACCATATTCTTTTTTTAAATTCCTTTTTGATGACGATATCATCACCAATATCGTATTAGAGACGAATTTATATTATAATCAAAAAAATATACCTGTATCGTTTTTTGTAGGAAAACCCGATATCCAAAAATATATAGGAATTTGTTTGCTAAGTTCGGTTATTCAAATACCATATATTCGAAGATATTGAAACAGCCCTAAAGTTCCTCCCAAAAGTTTCACTTCAAGCACTCCCTAAAGTTGGACGCCCTTCAACAGACTTGAACAAGAAATTAGAAATAAAAAGAAAAAGACCAAATGTTCAAATTATACCACCCAAAGATGCGAGAATTGACAATCAAAGCCATTGGCCGGTTTGGATGCTGGCCATGATCCACGTGTAAATTTCCTGGATGCAGCAAACTAGGATTTATTAAATGCGTAAAATGTAATGTAACACTTTGCCTCAATAAGGATCGCAACTGTTTTGTTGCATTTTATAAATAATTCATTTAAAAAATGTTTTAAATATATAATTGCTTTTTAATACTTATTGTGATGAATTGTTTTTAAATTTTAGTTCCTTTTCAAAACTTATCTCAATGAAAAAAATTTGGCTGGAAAAACAATGGCTGTAAAATTTTAGTTACTTTTTTTTATTTGTTTTTTTTTTTTATTTAAAAAACTTAATCTAAAAGACTGTTATAAGTTTTGAAATATTATTTGATTAAGTTATATTAATTCGTGATTATTGAAGATTAAATGTGATAAATTAATTCTTTTATTTTTTTATTTTTAATAATAATAATAATTCAAAAGATATTAATAATTAATATTAAAATTAAAATATAATATTTTTATTCCTTATTTTTTAATAAAAAAATCTGTTATAAATTGAAGTACAAATGAAATTATAAATTTGTTATTATTCCTTTCCTTAAATGCACAATATATCATATATGATATCACTAGAAAACTCGATTTTTCGGGAAAACCTAAGAAATTTTACCCAGAACAAATTTTGATCTATAAGTCACACCCTAATCAAAAATAATTTTTTAATGTAAAAAAAAAGTGGTGAAATAAAGGGTTAATAATCGTTAAAACTTCTAGGTTTAGAGCTATTAGTGATGAAGAATTGAAAAAAATTATAAAAGGTTCGAGTTTAAGAGAAAATTATGTTTTACAGTGAAGTAAAAAACAAAATACAAAATGAAGTTGTAGAAGAAAGTGTGTTAGTGGAACATAAATTGATTATACGAATAACGATGATATAGAAAACTTACAAAACGTACCTACCCCTGAACCTTTATTGGTGGTAAGAGATGACAATAAATAATAATCCGCGAACAATATGAAACAAAAATTGAATTGTAAATGAAAAATCTCTATTCCAATGTTTTTTGGAAAATAACAGATTTTTCAATAGATTTGCAACAGCAAATTCCCAGTCGTGTTTATGGAGTTACAGACCGCTTATAGTTTCTTTATATACTTTTCGATCGATGAAATAATATGTAAGTGAATTATTAGTCAATCAAATTTGTCCAGTTGTCAGAAAAGGCCTGATAAACCAAAAAATCTTACGAAAACTGAACTGAATAAATATATTGGCGTACTTATCTGAGGTCAGTTATTTAAATACCAAATTTGAACCGATACTGGTCTCCAACTGTATACGAGAAACTATTTAATACGAAAAACAAATGTCTTACATATTACAAATGTCAAACACTGTTGAAAGAATATGTCAATTTGAATAATAACGTTTTACATGTATAAAGATAAAACCCAAGCCATGACAGATTATTTAAAATTCGTTCATTAATAAATGCTCTTTAAAAATATTTCAACCAGTTACTTGGGAGCAGTGCTTATCAGTCGATGAACAGTTATCCTTACCAAAAGCTAAAAGTTAATTAAAGCAATATCTCCCAATGAAAGTACATAAATAGGGATTTAAATTATATCTACTCTGGATGCTATCTCAGGACTTTGTTATACCTACCTTTGAAATGCACATTGGGATGAAAATAAAATACATAACAGACTTGCAAACCAGAAAAAATTAGGGAGTAGGACAAACGTTGTTATAGGATTATAAATGTGAAAACTATATACATTCGTTAAATGTGTTAAATGTATAAACTAGAAATTGTTTTAAGTTATTTCATAATAATTAAGTTATCTTTTATCACTTTGATACCAATTTGATACCAATTATGTTTTGTATTATTATTTTTGTTGTTTTTAACCTGAATTGTTAATTTATTTTTTATTTTTTCTAAATGCTTATTTTTGTTAAAGAATGATTAAAAGTCTTTAAGAAATACATTTTGTTTTTGGTAAATATTTTCATAATTCTTGATTTTTTAGTTTTATTGCCATAATGTAAGAAAACTACCAAATACTCGGACCAGAACTATTTTTTTTGAAAAAAATTACTGTTCCCATTTAATTTTATTATTTTAAAGGAAAAAAAATTTTTTCCTTCGAAGGAAAAAACATTCATACAATAAAGAATTAATATAAAATTATTATTCAATTCTAATTTGGGAAAACGATGAAAAACGTTTTTGCTCATTTTGATAGAATACCAATGTTCAAACTTTCAGATCTGCACTAACGCCTTTGATTTTTTAAATATTCTTGACGAATGCTAGAAATTGTATATCAGCTACCTAATCCAGTCCCAAATTTCGAAAACTGTATCCGATGGAAACAAATAAAAAGATATATTTATTTGTTTCCATCGGATTTTTCAGATTTGTATCACCATTGTAATGTCGGAATTTATTAAATAAGTCGGAATTTATTAAATCAAAATATCACGTTGAATAAGATGTATTTTGTTACATAGAACTGAACCCGAAATATTTTGATTTAATAAATTTCAACATTATGTAACTCTATTTACCTACCTATAAAATTTGACTGAAATTTCTCGACACGATTCTGAGAAGCACTACAACAAACATACATACAAACATTTATTTTATATATATATATAGATTTATAATATTTTCCTAAATTTATATTTTTTACAATTAATATAATATTGATATATGTAATATTAAATATGAATAAATTTTAATTTAATAACGATTATTAATAATAATTCCCTAGAAATTAATTTCAATCGAATCCAATGTATAGTAAATTTTTACTTTATATTATTATTGTCAAAAGTCTCTTAATAACTTGAACAGTATAATTCGCTAAATAAAATTATACATAGCTATACATTTTTTCTTTTCATTTTGTTGTTATTTTCTGATTGAATTAAAATAATTATATTCAACATACATATATATTCAAATTCAAGTGTCATTAATCAATAGAAACTCAGAGAATCACTACGTCATCCATTTAAATATAGGAATTTGAATTAAATATATTCATAATAAATTATGCGCTCTTATTCTTGTACTGCAAAAGGCGGTTGGTTTTAGAAAAATAAAACAATTCTAATTTTATTCGTCTGTAAATGAAAAAAAACCTATGATAAAAAAGCCATCCTCCATTACTGATAAACAAGTGTAATAAAAACCAAAACAAAAGCAATTCATTTATACATATCATTATGACAATACTATGCAAGTAAACAAAGAATTTCATTCTGTAAATAAAAAAAAAAAAAATAAAAGATACAAAGATTTCATAACCAAAAGTTTATGAAGAGAAATTTTACAAGGAGAGAGTAATTTTTTAATCCTATAGTTATTCGTAAGCAAATTTGAATTATTTTAAAAACAAAATTGAAAGTACTTTCTTCCAGGCATTTCAAATTTCATTCTTTCTTTTACAATATCACTACAAGCACAAGCTATCGCAAGGTAAAGATATAACAACACTGTGATGTCAATTTACCCTTAAAAACATATGACGAAGGATTGATTCGTCTAATATTTTTTATATGCAAATTTATGAGAATTTTATGCAGATTTTTTTATAAAATAACTAAAAAAATAAAATAAAATAAATCAGTAAAATGAAAAACACTTCAATAAAATGTAGTAGAAGGAAATATGAGAATAATTATATGTTGTGAAAGAAGGAACAATATGATAAATGGTTGAAAACATTCAGTTCAAATTGAGAAAACAAATGAAATAATGGCAAGTAGTTTGAGAGTACTTCTAAGAAATGAAAAAATTTTCTTGCAGTTTCAAACAATAATTGTATCGTCACTAGAATACAAAATATTTTACCAACTTGCTTCTATTTCGAAATGATAATAATATTACTGGTAGAATTTTATTCCGATATTCTTATATAGAAATTTTTTTAACTGAATAGGTCTAAAATTAAATAAAAATATGACGTCGCAAATAGTTCAAGAGCAAGAGTGGAATTAAGTACCTAAATCACTACTGCATAGAAATAAGTATTTGGGTAAAAAATATGCTATAGTAGAAAATCATTTATGAAAAAGTTTAATTTGTACTCAACGTCAGCTCATATCGTCATTGATCAACTATTAAGTTTAGATTTGGTTAAAATAAATAAATATCAAATCTTTTTATGTAGACTATTAGATTTAGTATTATTGAGTAACGATTTATTGTTTAATATTTATGAAAATAATTGTCCAATTTTAAGTATCGATGTGCATCACATTGCACTAGAAATTGAAGTTAAAATTGTAAACTTTTGCAAGAATGTAATTTCTAATAATTTTCAATATGATTACGATAATGTTAATTACAATTCATTAAATATATTTTTGGAAAGTGTAAACTGGGACATTATCTTAAAACCGGTTGGCCTACTCGATAAATATAATGCCTTTAATAATGTGATAAACAATTCGATAGAAATGTTTGTTCCGAAAAAAAAACTGTATTGTCAAATCATCCTAAATGGTTCAACCGTAATATTTGTTAAGACTAAAAATTGCTAGAAATAAAGCTCATACAATGTACTGAAAAACAGATCTTTTTGCAGACAAGAAACATTTTGAAAGATTACGAAGGGAATTTGAGTTTTTAAACCCCTTCCATGTAACAGGATCGAAGGTACCCTGGTTCGAACCTGGTTGGTGGCGATTTATAAAAAAAATCCATCATTAAATTTGTTAATTGGAAATTCGAGATTAATCGAATGAAAAACATTAATTGAGATCGAATCGGTAATAAGGTAGCGCCACGTTGTTTCTAGGCAGCGTTAGATGGTTACTCCATCTCCTAGGACCGGTTACTGTAGGCCAATATCCTGCATAATCGGTAAATCAATGGAATCGAAATAATAGAAGAAGGAGCCTCGGATACACAAATGACTAGTTGATAACGACCTCTGACACACAAAAAAGGGCCCGAATTGCACAATGGAATGTAAGAACACTTAGAGAAGCTTCAAGACTCTCGCAATTGGAAGCTCAAATGGCTACTTACAACATAGACATCCTAGGTATAAGTGAAATGCGATAGAAGAACACCGGAGAAATCAACACGGAGAATGGAAACATGGTAATTTACAGTGGAAGGGAAACAGGGGGTGAAAGTGGAGTCGGAATACTAATATCAAAGAAATTGAGACAAACATTGGTTTCTTGGAAGGCAGTCTCGGATAGAATTGTTATAGGGCGATTTCAAAATATGGCAAGACATGTAACAATAATTCAATGCTATGTACCAACAGATTTCGCTGAGGACCATATTAAGGATGACTTCTACGAACAAATAGAAACAACGTTAACGTAGAAACGACGAGTCATAAATAGGGGAGATATCATAATATTAATGAGTGACTGGAATGCGAAAATAGGACCTAACAACAATGGACTTGAGGAGATAATGGGCAAACACGGGTTAGGGAGAGAAAGAAACAACAACGGAGAAAGATTGATAGAGTTGTGTCAGACTTTCGACCTAGCAATCGGAGGGAGTCTATTCCCACAAAAAGATATCCACAAATATACATGGACGACACCAAACGGGATCTCAAGAAATCAGATAGATCACATATGCATCAGCAAGAAATGGAAACAATCAATGTTAGATGTGAGAAATAGAAGGGGAGCAGATATACACAGCGATCATGAATTACTAACTGGGGACTTCAGAATGAAACTAAGTCAACAAGGAAGAGGCAGAAGAAATAGAAAGAAGAAAATAAATATAAACAACTTAAAATCTGCAAGTAAGAGCTGACATAGTTACGGCGTTACGAGAAAATATTAGAAATAATAGAGAACACACTTGAGAAGAGATTCTGAAAATTTACAAGCGAACAAAATCTTGGAATTTCACAACCACAAAGAAAAACCTGGATAACCGATAACACATGGGCCTTGATTAAAAGAAGAGGTGAAATGAAGAAAATGATAAACAACAGGACGGCATCAAGAAGAGAATATGAAGAAATAGCGAAAACAGTGAAAAGAACAGCAAGAAGAGATAAAAGGAAATTTCTGCAAAATTTAGCCGGAGAAGCAGAAAGAGCAGCACAGCAACATAACCTGAGATAATTGCATCGCATAGTCAAGAACTTAACAAACCAGTCGGAACAACAAAACAAACCAATTAAAGATAAAAATGGTGCGCTCATCACAAACTTAGAGGATCAATTAAAGAGATGGAGAGAACATTTCCAAGAACTGAGCAACGAAGAAAGTACAAATAATGCAGCAGACATAAGAAACAGAGACAATGCAAATATCCACCCAACTGAGGGACTGCCAATATCTGCTCAAGCTCCAAATATAGAAGAAATCAAAACTACAATCAATATCCTGAAGCACAACAAAGCAACAGGTGAAGATGGAATTCCAGCAGAAATAGCCAAACTGGACCCCGACCTATTCGCAAAAACAATTGAACCCCACATCAGAAAAGCATGGATAGAAGAGAATATACCACCATCATGGAAGAAAGGAATGATTGTCAAGATACCTAAGAAAGGAGACTTGGCAAATTGCAGCAACTGGAGAGGAATCACGGTTCTAAATACTATTCATAAGATAATAGCAATTATTATAAAGAAAAGATTAGAAGAAGTACTAGAACCAATACTACGAAAAGAGCAGGCAGGTTTCAGACCAAACCGAAGCTGTGTTGACCAGGCAAATACTTTACGGGTCATAGTTGAACAATCAGTAGAATGGAATGCCCTACTATATCTACTATTCATAGATTTTAAGAAAGCATTCGACACAGTCAAGAGATGCGCAATATGGAGAACACTTACAAAGAAGGGAGTTCCTGAAAAAATCCATGAAAGCGATGTATAAAGATGCAGAGACAACAGTTCAACACAGAGTTAACATCAGTGATCCATTCTACACCAATATAGGAGTTAGACAAGGATGTCCACTATCTTCACTTCTCTTCAACACAATACTAGACGACATTCTAAGAAAAGTTTGCACTGGAATAAACGGAATAGAATGGGATCTCTTCGGCAACTTAGAAGACTTAGATTACGCAGATGATGTATGCCTCATATCAAGGAATCAAAGGGACTTATAAAAGAAAGTCAACAGTTTACAGGAAGAAGCAAAGAAATCGGGACTGGAATTAAATATCGAGAAAACCAAGGAAATGAGGACAAACAACAGTGATAGTGAGCCAATAACAGTGAGTGGACAACAGATAGAATACGTAGAAGAATTCAACTACCTGGGGAGCATCATAACATAAAGAGGAGGTACAACAGAAGATGTCAACAGCCGTATAAATAAGGCAAGAAGACATTTGGCAGCCTAATGAAGATATGGCGGAGCAACCAAATATCGAGAACAACAAAGCTAACAATATTCAGAGCATGTGTTAAGTCAACATTAATATATGGCAGTGAAACATGGCTCACTTCGGTCAGAATCAAACAGAAGCTACAAGTATTCATCAACAAGTGCTTGAGAAATATATGCAGAATATTCTGGCCGGCAAGAATTAGCAACGAGGATTTATGGATGATAACTGGAGAAGAACCTATCAACAGACAGATAAATAGGAAAAAATGGAAATGGACAATCGATCAAGAATTAACAATCACCAATTATACCTGGGACGATATTAAGGAAGTAGTACTCAACAGAGAGGAATGGAGGTTCACTATCGAAGCCCTATGCTACCACGCGGAGTAATAGGAGAAAAAAAAACCCCTTCCTTTATATCCGTAATTATATGTGGAAGAAATGATAGCAATAGTTTTTGGTCAGTAATAAACAAAAAGAGGAATATAAGTGGTTTTTCTCGCGACATGGAATTCGAAAATAAAGTTTCAAGTGATCTGCTTACAAGTTGCTCTCTATTTGCCGATTTTTTTAGGTAAAATTTTGTTACACCTCAACAAACCGATGTAAGGAATAGTTTTGCTAATGTTAGTCCAATTTTTGACTTAGGTAATATAATGCTTGAGAAAGACGAAATTTTAGTAGCTCTTAGTAAACTCGATGGGAACAAAAGCAGTGGTCCCGATTGCACACCATCTATTTTAGGGAAAAACTGTCCTGCATTAGCTGTTCTGTTAACAATAATATTTAACTACTCCCTCAACAGTGGTAACTTTCTCGACTGCTGAAAATTATCCAGCGTCACACCAATTCACAAATCCGGCCCTATAAATAATATAAAAAATTATATGCCGATATCTAAAATAACTTGTTTTCCAAAAATATTTGAAGCATTGATTAATGACAGATTAAAATTTTTAATTATAAATAAAATTCCGAATAATCAAGACGGTTTAACCACAAAAAGATCTACCACTACCAATCTTGCTTCTTTTGTAAACTATTCGTTAAATCACATGGAATTAGGTAATCAAGTGGATGTTGTCTATACTGATTTTGTAAGAGCATTTGACCACTCACTTATGATTTCAAAATTGGAGAGCTTAGGATTTTACTCTAATATTCTTTCTTGGTTTGAATCATATCTAAGAAACAGAGTGCAATCTGTAATAAAGATCAGCAATTTTTCCTCGTACAATTTTTCTGTAGAATCGGAAGTACCCCAGGGATCTCATTTGGGACCCACACTATTCATTCTTTTTATAAGTGATATATTACTAAGATTTGCTCATATCTCATTTTTTGCAGATGATGCTAAAATTTTCACAAAAATATCATCTTTACATGCATATACAGCTCTGCAAGATGACTTGAATACATTTTATGACTGGTGTCTAATTATTGGTTTAGACCTAAACTATAACAAGTGTACCGTGAAGTCGTATTTTAGAAAATTATCACCCATAACGTTTGACTATTCTATAAATTGCAACATTTTAAATAGATCAAATAATATAAAAGATCTGGGGGTTTGTTTCGATCAAAAATTTTCCTTCAAAGACCATGTAGATTACATAATCGCAAAGGCTAATAAAATGCTGGGTTTTACTGGATTTTACTGAGTAAACTCTATCAATGATTTAAAGATCAATATACGCTTAAAGCGTTATATGTATCTCTGATAAGACCAATTTTAGAATACGGTGTAATTATTTGGAATCCTTATTACAATATCCACGTATTAAGAATTGAAAAAATTCAAAAAAAATTTACTCGTTTCGCCCTGAGAAGATTTCAACTCACAACAGGAAACCCCTGATATGATGCAAGATGTAAGTTGTTAGGTGTAACAAAGTTGTCTAATAGAAGATCTGTTTTCTGTGTTATGTTTTCTCGCGATATTTGGACATCGCATATTGATTCATCAAATTTATAATTAATTAATTTTAATTTTAAGTACTCTTTTTTTTTGTTTTTTCCTTATTTTTATATATAGTTTTTTTTTTTTTTTGTTGTTTTGTTGCTAGTCTGTAAGATCTAACTTTGTAGACGAATTAAAAAAAATAAATAAAAAAAAAAAATAAACAAAATTGAACTCTTCCATTTAAGAAGGCTTAGCTCCGACAATAGCAGTATTTTTCCTCATTTAATGAATTGATAAGCCAGTAAATAAATTTTCGAAATATTATAGTCGGGACTACAATATCTACAATATTTCGAGTATTTATTTATTATTTTACTATTATAGTACCGTACTTAATTAAGTACACAGTTACTGTCAAGAACATAAAAAACAACAACTTTTGTTTGAATTTTCGTTATTAAAATTATTTTTATCGATTCGTTTATCGACTTAGTACTACAATAAAAAGTTTCCCATTTACAATCGATCAACTTTATATAACTCTTTTCAAATATTAGTCACAAAAAGCCACAAACCTTTCCGAACAAAATTACAGTTCCGAACAGTAATTTTATATATATATACTAAATTTATAGTAATATAAGCTAAAATATGAACTACAGTAAGTAAGTAATAATAAAAGTAACAGATATCAACTGGACAACTTTAACTTTCAACAAAACATGATAATATTGTGCAGTATAAATTTTTTTGCAGCGTATAAGGTGAATTCCAGAATAATAGGGTAGGTACTATTAAAAAAATGTAAATCAACTTAAACATTTGATTTACGTAAGTTGAGAATCATAATATTTAATCTGTATAAATGGAAAATAATTCGGAATAATTTGCAGAGCCATTTCTAAACCGATTTTCATTATTTTTTTTTAAATGATAGACATTTAACAGGAATCATAGCGAAATTAAATATTTTTTCAAATTTTTTTTTTATTTTCAATTAGAAATTTCAATTTAAAATTTTACCCATATAGGAGTATATATACACGCATCTTCACAAAATGCAAAACAAAAGTAAAGTAGAAATAATTTACATTTTCATAATCTAAAAAGTTCACCGAAATGTAGATGTCACACTATATTATTAAAATATTGAATGATGAAATGAATAATTAATGAAGAAATATGTTAATTGCTTGTTGCCCAAGAATAAAATGGTAAAAAAGAAACAGAAAATGCTTGTTTCAATAATTGTTTCAGAAAAAAAAATACTGATCCGTAAAATAATGGCTGAAATTAGGGTTTCCAGTACCGAAGAGTTTCTTTAAAATCGGTATTTCGGTACTGATGCCAATACCTAAACCGGGAATACTGGTATTTTCGGTAGTCAAAAAAGCTTATTTTATTCAAGTCAGCGATTAAAAAAATATAATTTAAAAAAAAAAAAAAACATTCTTTATTTCATTTTTCGTAAAATTAACTGAAATTATAAGTTAAATAAGGAAATTAAGAATAATAACAATCATTCAAATATCATTTTTGTTTTAAGAAATAGGCTTTTAAAAAGCATAAATTATTTATACTGTCATCCGAAAGCATCGACCGAAATTTGGTTAATATAATTCTACCGAGAACCGTTTAAGCATAAACAAAAGACTACTCCACCTGGTTCTACAATCTGAAATTAACTTCAATTCTTTTCCATATTCTTCTTTGACATGTTTCTTCAATATGCTCGTTTAAAGTTAGGTCAACTTGTTCTTCACAAAAATCGTCTCTTGACAATGCTTTTGATTTGAAAAACTAGGTTGCTGCAAATCAAATTCTTGGTTCGGTGCTTTTTTGATGATCGCTTTTTTTCAGTAGCTGATAATTTTCTACAAAAATATACTATTTTTAGTACTTGTGTATTGTTCTATTAATCATATGGTAATAAACAGGTTTATTATTACGTTTTTTACTGTGCTGTTTAAACTGAATCACATTTGATTAATTTCCTTTTTGCATAATGAAAATTAGAGCTTTTCTAATTTGTCATGCTGGAGCTAAAAAGGTTATTAATATACTTATTGTTATAGACAGGCGCAGGGTTGCCAGATTTTTGCTGAAATGAGTAGTCTAAATTTTTAGACAAAGTAGCCCAAAGTAGCCTTTATCCAAAGATATTGAAAATCTATAAGAGTAAGCTAATTTTTTTAATAACAATTTGATTTTAACAAAAAATAAATAAAAAAGAAAAAATCCTTTTAAAATTAATTAAAAATCGTTAAATTCTATAATTAAATTTGTTAAATTTTCTCTATCAGCAGCATCGATTTCTTCATATAGCTATATTTTTCTTCTTTATTTTCGAATTGCACATCTTAATATTATATTATTTTTATTACTGTATTAGTTATTCTAATTCTTATGAAATCATTTGGAGTTGATTGAGAAAACAAATTAAGTAAAGCCATATCATTTAACAAAGGATTAATCACAAGTAATATCAAATAATAGTAATTACTTTTATGCATTTCCGATAATATCTAAAAAAAAAAGTTTTTAGTTTTAAATAATATTGCTCTGTACAAATGTTCAGTAAAACAAATAAAACTCAATCTAGCCCAAATTGAGGAAGTAGCCATTTTAAGAATTTTAGTAATTAAATCGAGGAAAATGTAGCCCAATCCGGCAGCCTTTTTATATTTAATCTGTAAATGAAAAAAAAATGGAACAATTTCAAGAGCTTTTACCGATTTTAATAATTTTTTTTAAATTATAAATATTTAAAAGGAGACGTAGGAAATTCAAATATTTTTGCAAATCTTATTAATTTTCAATTAGAACTTTTAATTTCAATTTCTTCTCATGTATAAGTATACTCATACATCTTCACAAACAAAAATTTTAATTTATCAAATTGTCCCAACTCACCGATGTACATAGTTTCTGTTTTTGTCAGAATTAAATTCAAACTAGATTTTATTTTTAAAATAAAATATCACAAATATGGTTGTTGTCTAGGATAAGTCAATGAAAAAAATTATAAGGTAGTAGCATCAAGAATAAATTGAGATTATTAATGAGATTATAATATTATTAATTCATAATGAAATTGGGTTCCATTTTTTATGAAACTTTCTCAAAATTCGACTAGCGGGCGAATATACTTTAGTAGTATAATTATTGTGTAAGTAGAATATTATTAGTCGATTGAAATGAAAATAATATTATATATTGTATAGTGTAGCTAGAATTTAACACTATTCTTACTCTCTATACTTAACACTCCTTATAATATTTTCGAAAATTGTAATACAGCTATTCGTAGAAAAAGATAACAATTGAACGAAATTGTATGTAATGTTGATTAGATTACGATGTAGTTCAATTAAATAATTATATAAATTTTTTCAAATTCCATATTAAAGAATTAGATAGATTCTAGATTTTAGAAAAAATTTAAAGAATGATATAAAATTTTACATATAGATCCATCGATAGCACTAATTTTAAATATATAAGTTTATGGGCAATAATAAAGTGTATGAGCAAACATTCAAAAATATACTCTTACTTTGGTTTAATTAATGGTTTTTGAAAAAATCGATGACCCAATGGCAGTAAAAGTCATTGTTCCAAAATATAACCTAAAGCAGTCGAATTGTAAACGAATAAAGCACACGAAAAAGTAGATATATTAGCTTTCAGTGTTCTACCAGTTCTACTATTAAGTTTGGACATTAAAACATGAATTTAAAAAAACGATGTAAATAAAAGATAATCTAACTAACGGAGTAATTTTGTTCTTCTTTGAATCACATGCATGTAATTGAAACTAAGGGAGGATATTTTTTACTTTATGAGTTAAGATATACTTTTTCTTGATTTTAATGGCTTTTTATTGTTTGTAACGACATCTTGTTTGTTTTTATTTATTTTTTTTTTTGAATGGAATAAATATTATATGATATATAAATTGCATGCATTCCAATTTTTTACTCTTTAAATTATTTCGAAATTTTCTTAGAATTAATCTTAATGTACACATCCTAAATTCTATAGTAATGATATTAAATTCTACATTTTGGTATGTATTAAATGATTTAAAGCGCGTATAGTGAGAAAACATTTATTATTAGTTATTTAAATTTATATTTATACTTTATATATATATTTTGGTTGAGTTATTAAATATAAATTTTTCAGTGAATTGTATTTTCATTAATTTTCGTCGATTTTAAATTATTTTATACCGGATGCTGTTGTTGGATTTCGAATTATCGTGATACATTGGAAGTAATTGTTTCCGAAAGGTTATCTACTTAATAAAAAGTGCTTTGGAAACTATGCCTTATTTAATGTGAAAATATTAGGTTGATACCGAAATATAAAAAAAAAAGTTTTTCCTTCCTTGAGTGTAACATATGTTTTTCGAAATTGGCGTACTTAAACTTATTTATAATCTACAATATTTTATTGTAAATGACAGAATCTATTTACTAGTTTCTATTTTAGTTATTTATCCAGACAACTAACCTTAACAAATTAATGTACAATTAACTAAGCTCCTGTTATTTTTAGCAAATTCTTGTACCTGGTGCTTTAATATTTATATTTATTGGTATATATGGTTTTCTTATTTTTATTTTATTATTTTAAATAATTTTAAGGATAAAACTAAAAAAAATGTGTTTGGATTGCCGCTGCTGTATAAATTATAAAAGAATTTTTAACTTGAACCGTGTTCATAATGGTCCCGTCTGTGCAACAAAAAGATATTTGTCCATAGTTGCAGGCGCTATTGTTGGTAGTTGTCAGTGTTGTATCAGCGCCGTGCAGATTAAGAATGCATTATACTGCACCTGTATTAATTATTGATTATCGTATACGCTTGTTTCGAAATAATATCTTTAGAAAACATATAAGAAAATTCAAGTGTTAGTTTAAATTAAATTAATTTGAGATAAAAACTAAATATAGTTATGTACTGTAAAATATAAACATTTTTAAGAAATAATGTTATATGTATAAAGTAATTCTATATTATAATACACAAGAGAACGATTTTGAAGGCACACTTTTCGTGGGTTTTCATGTGATTAGTTTTTTTTTCATTCAATGAATTAGTGATGATGCAGGTCGTGGCGATCAAAATCAATTTTTATTTTATCTATGTTATAATAACCAAGAGCACGATTTTGAAGGCACACTTTTCGTGGGTTTTTATGTGATTCGTTTTTTTTTTCATTCAATCAATCGGCGATGATGCAGGCCGTGGCGATCAAAATCAATTTTTATTTTATGTATATTTTGGGTAAACAATTTTTATAAGATATTAGCTTGGTTGATTAACGTATTAATCATTTAATATGAGAAATTTTTGTCGATTCTCTTTTGAGTCAAATTCTTTTTATTTTTTTTTTATTTATCGCATTTGGTTTTTTGCACTTTTAGTAGGAAAAAAATTAATTAGTAGGATAATATTATTAATATAGGTTTTAAAATCACAAATTTTTGTGAGTTCGATTCTCTATTAATTAAATTTTTTTATTAATTGAGAAGAGAATAATAATTAAAAATTACTTTTTTTTATTAAATAAATATTTTTTTTATTATTATGTATTATAATATTAATTTTTATAATATAATATAACTAATAACAAAAAAAAATATTTTTTTAATAAAAAAAAGTAATTTTTAATTATTATTCTCTTCTAAATTTTTTCAACAAAATAATTTATATTATACCAATTGGCATTTATCCTTCCTATATATATATACTAACAGCTAAAGTATAATATATACAATAAAATATAATATAATTTTTACTGTGTTTTGGTTAGAAAATCTTATTTGTATATTGGTGAAATATTATGTAAATCGAACCTATGTTAAAATTTTATTGTTCAAATTTATTTTACAGATTTTATAATATTTAATTTTAATAAAAAAGAAACATATTTTAGTTTATGATTAAAAAGTGAATAATAAAAAAAAAGTTTTAAATTGGTACCTTTTTTTTATTTGAATAAACAATAAAATAAACTTTTCATTTCGTTTAAATTATATCTTATATACAGCATCGGTCACAACTTAAGCACCCCTATGCAAAAAAAATCAAATAATAATTTCAAATTAAAAATTTTCTATGTTATATTGGTCAAATGGTAAGAAAATATATTTTATTATTTAGTTTTATTATCACTAATTTATTTTAAGTTAACATTTATATCAACAATTCGTAAAATTAAAAAAAAAAAATAGAAACAAAAACAAAAAATAGTACAGGTACAACAATATTAAGTTCAAAACTAAACACCCCTCTGTAAAAATATCATAAAAATATTTAAAATACCGGTATTTTTATATTTGCCTTAATTAACTTGCCTTGGACTTTATATGTTTGTTTCAATTTGCTTCAATTCAACAAAATATCCATTTCAATAACCATTTAACCAAAGTATATCCATGAAAAGAGTAAGAACTCATGTATGTATTCATTTGTTTGCACAGAAATTCATATGCAAATTTGATAAACATTGTCAGAAATAGATATAATAAGAATTTTAGTTGTAAGAAAAAGAAAAAATATAGTAAGCAAAAGAGAGTAACAAAAAAAGTTGGCTGAAATTAAATAAATAAAGTTTATAATTTTGAAAAATATTTTCGACAAAAATTTTCGTTGAAATATTTAACAATATTATTTTCTAAATTGTATCAACTATGCATAAGATTTTTAGGAGACCTAACTAAAACAGCGTTATCATATTCTTTAAATTCTGTGATTTGTAAATAGTAATCCTCAGTATTATTTTATAATCGTATACCAAAATAATAAATATTTAGGTTTACTAATATAATTAATAAAAAATAATAATGTTTGTAACTCCAAATTATTACTGACAAAAATATAAATAATATTTTATATTATTGTAATGTAATTATAATTTAATATTTTTAATAGGTATATATGAAAATAATAATGTTTAAAACGAAAATATTAAAATAATAAAAGATCAGAATTAATCCTCGCATAAGGGAACAAACTAAATTAGAACTAACATTTTTTGCCACCCTGCCTCATATAAATAATGTGAGGAAACGTAAACAAATCCAAAGGAGAATAATGAGAACGCAAAATTATTTTACAGTATAAAGCAAAAAGCAAACATCTGTTTTGTACCTTTTCTCTCTCATAATAAATTTGGTATACGATAATTAAATGTAAATTTTACCTCTTTTAACTAATGATATTTTGCTCGGTTTGGTATTTCTTAAAAATTAAGTTTACGTAAAATGGGAGTGCGTATTCTTGTTAATATAGATTATAGATATTCTTTGCATTGCAAAAATATCATAACATGGTCCGGAATAAGTATAGTGTTGAATTAAAATGGAAAATAATTTCTGATTTTGAAGCAGGATTATCTCGCCATGAACTTAGTAAAAAATATTCTATAAATAGGTCAGTCATATCAAGATTAATTAAAAAATATAAGGAAACCAAAAATGTTGATAGTAAGCATTCTGGTGGCAGACAAAGAAAAACAACTACGAGAGAAGGTAAAATGATTAAGAGAACGATTTTAAAACATCTTTCAATGTCTTCGCGAGATATACGAAAGCATTTGAATTTGGAAATCAGCGACAGCACAATTAAAAGAAGGGCTATTGAATTTAACTTACGCAGTTATCGTGCAGCGAAAAAACCTTTTATTTCTGAAAAAAATCGAAAAGCTAGACTAAAATTTGCTAGAGAGGATCTGAATTGGAATATTTCGAAATGGGACACTGTACTCTTTTCAGATGAATCTTAATATAAGATGAAGTCAGATGGTATAAGGTACGTATGACGACCAAAATGGCAAAGATTAAACCCTAAATATTGCATTCCTACAGTAAAATTTGATGGAGGAAACATTATGGTCTGGGGCTGTTTTTCTGGGTTAGGTTTTGGACCAATTCATCACATAAAACAAATAATGGATCGTTTTGTGTATGTTGATATTTCAAATAATGGAATGCTCCCACATGCTGAATAAGAAATGCCACTGAAATGGTGATACCAGCAGGATAATGATCCTAAAAACACAAGTTGCTTGACGAGAAACTGAAAGAAAAATGGCAAAACATACCACAAACTGTCATTAATAATTTGATTTCTTCAATGCAAAAACGAATGGCTGCTGTAATTAAAAACAAGGGTTACTGGACGAAATATTAATTGAGTTTTAAACTCAAATCTATAAAAATATCGGTATTTTAAATATTTTTATGATATTTTTACAGAGGGATGCTTTAGTTTTGAACTAAATATTGTTGTACTTGTACTATTTTTTGTTTTTGTTTTCTATTTTTTTTTTTTAATTTTACGAATTGTTGATATAAATGTTAACTTAAAATAAATTAGTGATAATAAAACTAAATAATAAAATATATTTTCTTACCATTTGACCAATATAACATAGAAAATTTTTAATTTGAAATTATTATTTGATTTTTTTTGTATGGGGGTGCTAAAGTTTTAAGCGATACTATATATTACATAAGGAAGGCCATGTGATGAATATCTTATATTATAATACACAAGATGAACGACGTGATGAGTAAAAAAGCAAGACTAATTGAATAGTAAATTATTTACACCACAAAAATATTAAAATTTTAGCAAGTTCTTTTTGCTGAATGCTTAAAACATTTAAAATGGTTACACCAAATAGTGACAATTATATAAAAGTTGAAACGCCATCTTAATTACGGGCAATTTTTAAAAAGGCTTCATAAAAATTCTGTCATTTTAAATAAACACACAAAAATTTTATAGAAAAAGGTATAAAAACAGAAACAAAAGTTGAAAACAAAACAAAAAAACAAAAATCAGATCAGATCATACTTTTCAAAAATTATATAATAAATGTTATATCATTTGCTTCTGCTAATCATTAAAAAATATATATGCAGTAAAACACGGTTATAGTGATTCGCTAAATTTTAGTAATATTTCTGACTATAACCGTTTTGTGATTATAGGAGTAATCAAAAAAAAATTGCGTCTTTATAAACAAAATCAAATTCAATAAAATATTTTTCGTATAACAATTTTAAACTTTATTTTATTCATAAATAGCAATTCTGTTATGTAATCACAAAATATACATATTTGTAATAAAGAACAGAAAAAAACTATATATATATATCAGTGTTTTAATAAAATAATTCATTGTTGACCTATTGCTATAACAGAATTATGACTTCAAACGTTTTTAACTATAAACGAATTAAAATACATCGATCTACTACGTTGACAGTAATGGGATTTTAATGTCTTAAGTTATATTGAAATCAGTATTAATTTCGTCATAAAGTTTTAGGTATTATACTTTGATTTCATTATATGTATTCAGGAATCAAGCGATTCAGAAAACAACTACAATTATATCAAAATAAATATTTCTTTTTACATAAAATTGTGTTTGAAAGAACTATTTCTGCGCAATTGCACAGGGGATCCACTAGTAAAATTTATATTTCAGAAAAATTAATAATAGATAGCTCGTTGGTTGCTGTAATAAAATTCCCAAACTAGAATTTTTCAATCTCTTGAAATTAATTCGCAAACTTTTTCCACTTAAAATCACGTTGCTTCCAATTTCATCAAACTTTCAAATTCAATAAAAATAGACAAAGCAAATTTTACATTATACTGCTTCTCTGAACAAAAATTTCTACTCGCCTGCGAAAGTTTTTTGTTCATAGTTGTCAGGTATAAATTATATGCATGATGCTGACGCATTTTTGCCTGGAGCTGTGAACCCACAATAGATTTTCGTCACCTAGCTACTGGATTTTAACACTGAATAAATAAGCAAGTAAGTATTTTAAAAGCTGATAATTTGATTTTCTGTGGTCATATTCAAAGTTACAAAATTCCTAACAATAAAAAAAAAAATTCCAAAAAAAAAAAATCCACAAACAAAAATTTCACACATTTATGAATGCTTTTAGAGTTGGCTTCAAAATCATGGGTTTTAATTGCATTCTTATGCGTAGTCGCTGTTAAATACAAAAAAAGCGATATTTCCTTTTTCCAGAATATCTACCTTCATTATTTTTATGCGTAGCCGCTGTTGGAATCAAAAAGGGGGATATATCCCTTTTACAGAATATACACCTCACTTATTTTTTTTATTTCTAGAAAAAGCAGAGATATCTATTTGGAATTTGTAACTGTGAAATTTTTTTTTTTGGAATTGTGTAAATGCAATTATGGAAATGGAATTTTTTTTTTGGAATAACGTACCCATCAAACCCATATTTTTTTTCAAATAGTAGTAAATAAAATATTACTTTCCATTCACAGGACATAATCTTTTTTAAATAGTGAAGGGAGGGAAGTTGGCTTAAATTTTTTTATAAATCTTATGTACTTGCATGAATATAGATTTAAATCTGGTTTAATTATGTAGGTTAATTATTTTAGGTAGGTACACAAGGAAACTTGTTACTCAGATTATTGTATTAAAGTTCCTAAATTCTGCTTGCGTTATTTTGTTGGACTTCAGTGAAAATTTTTCAGCAATATGATAGTTTGAAAATACAAATTCAATTAAAAATATACTATTAACTTCCATTGAGATTTTCTTGTTAAATTCAACCACAATATTTATTTATTTATTTTTATGTTTTTCTTTTCACATAAATTTATGTCCTTTTAAGCAATTTCCTTTAATACCACTTTGATATGCACGTATATATATTTATAAATAAATAATAAAGTTATTTTCGATAATAGATGATTTTCATTTTCGGTTGATATATATATATATATATATACACGCATAATGGGAGCAATTTACACTTAGCATAAATATTCGCAAAGCAAAAAATACAAAAACAGTAACAAGAAAAATATAAAACACCAAAAGAATGTCATCAGAGAATTTGAATTGGTAAATTCAAAGCCAGAAAATATAGTGTGTGAGAATATTAAGTATAAAATAAAAGATTTCTTATGTAATAGGATTTCGTTATCTCGTTCGGTAAACCTTAAAAATGATTTAGAAAATAAAAATAAGCAACATAACAAAATATTTAAAAATTTAACACGAAAAAAAAGAACGACAAAACAAAGACATTAAAATTTATAAAAAATTTATGTTCCTATTTGAACTCTTGGGTTAAAAACAAAAAGAAAAGATGAATGAATTTTCTTAACGCTATTAAATCACATTTTGATAAATACGTTTGGGACATATTATAATAATACGTATTATAATATACATCAGTTTAAACAATATATAGGGAATTAAACCAGAACCAAGAACAGTTAGCTTTATATAGGTACTAGCTATATTATTTAAAAAAAAAAAAAATCCATTTAAAAAGTGTTTTTGTTATTTTTATTTTCAAAATTCTTTTGTTCAGTTCTGGAAGACTGAAATTCGCGATTTTCTGGAAATTCTTATCTTATGTTTTTTTTTTTTTTTTAACTTTTCAAGAATGAGTTTCATCATGATTACAAGTTGGGATATGGTGAAGTATTTATTTTATAAAAACAAAAATAAAATATAAAGTAAAATGGATCCCAATGAATCCAACCAACAATTTTAATAAAACAATGATTTCCTTTAAAAGCAATTTTAAAGTCATTCCGCCTTTTAACAGACAAATGAAAAGAGTACGCCATCTTATGATTGAAACATCGAACCATTTTGTGTCACATGTAATATTATCTCGTAACGTATAGTATCAAACCATAACAAAAATGGTGTTGGTGTAGAAAATAATAATTTTAGTTCGTTTCTTATTTTTGTTACTTTGTGAACACACTTTTTTATGGGTTCAGCACAGATTTTTTATGTAATGAAGACAAGAACAAAATGGAAAAAAAAAAGAAATTCTCTCCTTTTAAAAAAAAAAAAAAAAACCAGAAATTGTCAATATTAACACGCAAAAAAATGTTTTAAATTTTCTAACGTCAAATTGAAGGTTTAATGCTACATTAAATATTACGCAATTTTTAAAATAGGAAACGGAGCAAATTACTTAAATATATAAATTGACATTATTAATAGTAGAAATGCTTAAATATAAATCTATGTAGTTAGTAATATATCAAGAATTTCTTTTTTTAAATGAGATATCAAATTAGTATGTACATATAGGTAATAATGAGTATAATGGGGTGGGATCCAAATTTTGACATAACAAAAAATTTAATTTAATATTTTTGTATATAATTTTGAAAGGTGGCACAATAAAATTTTTACAGACAAGATTATACACTTAAGATATATGAATATAGACCAGATGTATTAGATGTATGTTAAGCAATGTAAAAAATAATGAAATTGATCAAATAAAAAAAGAAAATAATAAAAAAAAATTATTAAACACCCTAAATGAGTAATTAGTAAATCATAATAATGTAGATATAGAGTTTTGTGGTATTATTAGAGCCTGATAGTAGGTATAGTGCATCATCATAATCAGTATAATGATTAATCATAAGATAACAATAGTATTTTCCTTTGCGGACCTTGTGGAGGCTCAGATGGTTGAAGGAGTATTAATACACGTATGATATCTCAAAGATATTGTTACCTGTATGTATACATTAATTAACACCTTTGATGATTGATAATTTAATGCCCCTAAATTATCTACTTAAAATATCTAGAAATTTATTTATACGTGCATATCTGTTGTTAACTTCCAATTTTATCGTTTCAAATGGTAGATTTAATTATTCTGAACGACTCAAATGGTATCATGATATATTTAAAATAATTCTATATTTATATATATTATTTTGAATATAAGTCGGCTTCGGCTGCTAACAAGAATCAGTAGAACAGAAAAAAGTATTTAAAGTTCAATATAAAATATAAATACATTCTCATGTAGGTACAGATAGTTTTTTTTTTTTCAAATTTATTGATTGATAATATATTTATGTTGTTTATTATTAGAGATTTTACAAATTATAAGATAAATTAAACTTGCTGAATTATTGTTGATGGAAATTTGGAATATTTGAGGCTTAAAAAATCATTAGCGTTAAGTTTAATATGGTTCTTTTAAAATTTATGATTTTTTAAGCCTCAACAATTCCAAATGATATTAACGCTATATTCTTGAAATAAAGATATGTTCGCCTTTTTCGCAATGAATTTGAATTTATGCTTCAATTAAATAATAGTTTTGGGTACTTTTGAAATTTCGTATAGAAGCAATATTGGGGCTGCTACTTTTAATGCCAATTGGTGAGGATGAAATCCTGTCAAATTCAATGAATAGAAATTTAATTGGTAATTGGATAGAAATTTAACTGTATCTATTGATTTGTATACATGGATCCCCTGAAATACTCTACAGTAGTTTCTAATTTATAAAACGAACTGTCATATTTTTATACTCATAGCTCGATAATTCACATATTTTTATACTCATTCCTAGAATTCGGAAATACTTTTTCAATCAATTCGCCAATACTTTGTATATAGTTGTACTGATCGTTGCTATTTCAATTTTGACATTTATGCTTCTGACATTATATTTGCTTTTGAAATTTAGTGCATCACCAAACTGTGTTAAATTCATTACCTTATTGCAAATTTTATTTGTACGAAATAGGTAAGAGTCGTTTTTCTTTTTTTTTGACAGAGTATCTATGTGTAAATTTTCATGACTGTCATACAATAACTCGTTGAAGCATTCCTGATAGGTGCTAGAAGTTGTATAGTAACTACACAACCCTGTCAATTGTTAGCCTTGTAAAGTACCGCGTCCGGTTCCGTTTTTGATTAAGAATTCGTACAAAATTTCAGAACTCTATCTTTAAGACTGTGGGTATGTACAGTGAACAAACAAGTAAACAAACCAACAAATTTTCCCTTTTATAAGTACAGATTGTCACGGAATGAGATATAACTCTCTACTGGCAAAAAAATTTGAAATAAATAAATAAATAAATAAAAAAAATAAAATTCTTAATGTTCATAAGAAAAAAGTGAAAATAATAACAAGAAAATAAAAGCATTAATCAATTTTACAAAAAATTCAAAATCCTACTTCCTTTTAAAGATCCTGTTGGTTAAATAAAATTATTTAACCACTTAGTAAATATTTCTATTAATATAAGACGGATATCCGTTATTATTAAAATTGAATCATTAATTTATTAACTAAATTTCCGTTTCTTAAAACTTAAAGCTACAGAAAAAAAAATTATATTTCTTAAATAGTCATGACGTTTTGAACATTAAATCAAAAGAGAAATAATGCTTAAAACTAAATATCATTGTATATGAAAAAAACAGAAAAAAAATAAAACAAAAATTTGATACTTTCTTCAACTCAAATCAAAGTGAAACAACAAAAAAAAAAAAATTCTCTAAAAAGAAAATACCTACCAAAGCTAAAATCAATTTGAACAGATTTTATTCTCGGAATTTCTTGTATATTTTCTATATTATCGTGCCCCCGTCTTCTTTAATTATTTTTACTTTCTAATATATGGAATTCATCTTTCTACCTCCGTCTCTAAGTTTATACGGAATTTGTCTTTTGACCCCCATCAATCCAACAATAATTATTAATTTTCAACAATGACTACCAGTTTTACAGTTTGCTTTTTTCTTTTCTTTTTTTTTTTTTTTGTGCTGGACTATAATCCAAACCCATCATCTCCAAATCTTAATACATAATATAAGTTATATTACTGTCTATGATAGTAGATATATTGTGATTGTGTATGTTTTGCCATGAAAGAAAATATAAAAATCTCATTTTCAATTGTTTTCGGACGAGAAAAAAACAAACGATAAAAACAAAATACTTAAAAAATCTGTTTAGTACAACAACAATAACAAAAATATTATGTCAACTTTTAATATTTGACCTAAACATTCTGTTGAAAATTGAATCTTAAGAATGTTTTTCTGTTTTATATTTTGTTTTTTTTTTCTCGTTTTATTTTTGTATTATTATAAAAAAAATTCAAAAGAAATAAAAAAATTATTTTAACAGTTAGGAAAATTTAACAAAAATTAAAATGCACAAAAGAGAAAAAAAACTATTTATTGTATACAATGCTTGAGGCCGATCACAATTTTTTCGAAATCATTTTCAAAATTTACTTTGTGCTGTGCATTCATTTTTTTCTTTAATTTGGTAACAAAATTTCATTTCTACACACTTTAATTTTTTGATGCTTTGTAGTCATTTAACTCCTACACCAAAAAGAAAAATTGTAGGGTGTCTGCGATTTTATGTTTGAAAGTTTCCGCGGCTATCTGTTTATATGGCTTTTGTTAACAATTTTTCTGTTTTAATATCTATTTATATACGAGATAATATTAGCTAACCAAATTCATAAACCTAGGTATAGATTCATTTTAGTAATGATCAAAAATGTTTCATTGATGGTTAAACCAAAATGAATGAATGAACGAAAGTTTTTTAGAAAAAACGATTCAACTATATTTGTATTTTCATTGTGAAGATGTTATTCAGAGAAATTCATTTCGTTTTTCAGTTGCTAAGAAAACTTGTGCGATTGTATATTTTTTGGATATCCGTTTGTTCTCGAAATTTCGAATATGTGTCTAGTATCTTTTACTAAACGTTTTTGGGAGTTGGAAAGGGTTAACATTCAATAGATCATGCAGTTGAAAGAGGTCATTTTATGTTGATAGGAGTGTTTGGAGGTATTCGGAATAACCCTGTCAGTATCCGTAAGCTTCCTGTGCTACTGGATATTAAGCAACCATTCAGCTGTGGAAATCGTTAAATTGCTAGCCATATGCAATAAGAATAAATAGGACGATTTTGAAGTTCTTTCCTCAGTCGAGTACAAAACAGTGAAGCAGTCTGCAAGTAGTAGACAAGTGTCATCATCATCATCAATGTCCTGCAACTCCATACGTGGGGCATAGGACGGAAATAAATTTTTTCGATCAGCTCCTATCTGTATCTTATCTCTTCAATTGTGGCCACGTTCTTTGGTGGGTACTTGCTTCGGCTAAAAAAGTTTTTCTCCACGTTTTTCTTGGTCTTCCGACGCGACGTATACTCTGAGGATTCCATTCGAAACATTTTTTCGCGATGTTTTTGTCAGATTTCCTCAAAATATGCCCGACCCAACGCCATTTCCTCTGTCGGATTTCCACGTCTATTTGTGTTTGTTTCGTTTTTTGCCACAGCGCTCTGTTGGAAATATGTGGCCAACGAATGTTTAGAATGCGCCAGAACCGCTTGGAGTTTGTTGATAATGTTTACTAAAACTTTCCATGTTTCGCAAGCGTACAAGAGAACAGATTTTACACTTGCATTGAATATTCTTATTTTTGAGCGCAGAGATATGTTGCTTGCCTGCCATATTTTTGAAAGCATCCCGAAAGCAGTACGGGCTTCACTGACGCGGGCCTCAATATCCAAATTGGTCCCTTCATTAGATGACACGATGGTAATTGAACGTACTCATCACTTCGATTCGCGTTTCTTCAGAGAGGATCGGATGTTGTGATGTGTGAGTTGCGCGCATGATTTTAGTTTTAGCTGAATTGACTTTTAGGCTTGCACATTTTTCAGTGTCATACAGCTTTTGGCACATATCGTTCAAACCTCCATTCGTATCTGACAATAAACACGCATCGTCGGCGTAATCAAAGTGGCTGATACGTTCGAAAGGACGCCACTGGATACCGTAGTAGTTCATCATCATGACAGGCACTACTACTAAAAACAATATGGGTGATAAAATACAGCCCTGCCTTACTCCCTGACACACCTCAAAGCGGTTTGTCAGCTCTTCTCGATGTAAAACGCGACACCTTGCATCTTCGTTGGATTCTTTAATTATACAAAGGCTTTCTCAAAGTCTACAAAAATATGATTCAGCGGTGCTTTAAATTCAGTGGTTTGTTCAAGAATTATTCGTAAAGTGTTTATGTGATCCACACCCGAATGGCCACTGCGAAAACCTGCTTGGTTTCTTTTAAGTTTAGCTTCTATTCTGCCTTTAATCCTTTCGAGTAATATTCTAGCCATTAATTTCGAGAAAACTGAGAGTAGAGTGATACCTCGCCAGTTATTGCAATGATTTAGGTTACCCTTCTTTGGTATTTTGACAATAATTCTTTCCTTCCATTCGCTTGGATATTTTTCTTGTTCCCATGTAGCCTAAAACAAAGGTTACAAAATATCGGCTAATACATCTGGATCAGCTTTTAGGCTGATCTCACCTACTTCTGCTTCTTTGTTGTTTTTTAAAAGAAGAATTGCTGATTTTATCTCGATTTGATCTCGCATTGTTGGCATAGAAGAGGTTGTGGATACATTTTGTTCTACGAATTACTCATTTAACAATCTGCAGAATTGCTCCTGCCATCTTTGCAGCTGATCATCCATAGATACCAATAGTTTTCCACTCTCGTCCAAGATTGTTTGATGCTTTTTATTGTTACGTTAGGCAATTTGGTTCGTAATTTTATAAAGAGTTTTGACATCTCCTCTCTCAGCTTCCTTTGCAAGATCTTCTATTTTTTTCCGTTTGTTACGTCTCACCGTCCTCTGTGCAGTCTTATGTGCTATTGCAAACGTAGTTCTTCTTTTTTTTGCTAATTGGATTCAGCATTGATTTTCCTCTTTAAGGAACTACGTTCAGCAATTTTATTCCATGAGGTTTGATTTATCCATTAATTTATTTGGGTAGATAGCAAAGGTGTTTCGGAACCGGATTGTTTAAATGCTTTTTTTGTATTATCCCACAACATCTGTAGATACATTTTGTTCATTTTAACCATACATATTGTTGCTTTGTCGGTGATGCTGGCTACTAGATTACGACATAGGGTGGGATTTTTTATTGCTTGTACATTGAAATGAGCTCTCATTTCAGGTCCGATTATACGTCGATTAAAAGCTGAGAAAAATAGCAAAAGTGGAAAACCGTATCTACTTTAGAGTATTTCGCCTTCATAATTATAGCATAGTTCCATTTTCTTTTTATTGATAAAAAAAAATCTCAACTACTTACCATATTTATTTTATCCCGATGGTTACGTACGAGGTCGAAAAATGCCAAAAGTATTTTTAGCCTTCGTCAGGAATCGAACCTGCGACCTTTTGGCTGAAAGGCAAGCGTTCTACGTATTGCGCCACGTAGCGTATAAATTAATCTTGCCACTGTGTACTGATACCCTCCAAGTCAGTAAATAAGAATGCGTCATATTTAATTGAATGAATTTATATTTTGGTGTCTAATGAAATCAACTCGGGTCAATTGTTTAACAAATTCAATTTAATCTGTCATCAATCAATTAGAATGTCTTTCGAAAAAAGAGTGCTACTATGTAATTAAGGAAAGCTTAATATTGGTATGTACATTGGAAGTTTAAAAAATTCTACTTAATGATTTTATGCACATTTGTACAATGATTACTTAACACTAAAATATTAGGTAGATATCCATAAGTTTATGGTTGTATAATTTGTGTGTAAGAACTTTTTCCAGTTTCAAGGAGGAATGTTTGACTCTAGAGCTGCTGTTAACGTTTCCAAATGTAACTGTAGTTGTATTCGAGCGACAATTCTAGTTAAGAAACTAAATGTTTTTGTCCTTCCAGTTGGACCTAGCCCAATTTTAAAGGTGGTTTTAATGAATTCCATTGAAATCCATCAGGTTCTTGATTCTTTTCTTGATCTTTACTTCCGGTAATTTATTAGATGGCCCCAAAAATGATTTTATTTATATTGAAAGTAAAAAAATATATAAATTTACTACCTTTGAACAAATGAAAAATAACAGATTTTCATTTTTTGCTTTCAACTACATTTTTATTTATTTAAAATGTATAGATATTATATAAATATATAGTATAATAATATAAAATTTTTCCTTGCCTTGCCTTCCTAAAGAAAGGAGATGATATGATGAAATTATAGTGAAATAAAATATTATATCCTTAAAAAAGGACATATAATTCAAATATTTTTATATTTTATTTGTAATATATACGTTGGATTTCTATAATAAATGCTTATTATGTATAAAGGTATATACATATAATATATTTTGTGCATTTAGATTTTATTTTTGTTTTGTTTCGTTGTTGTTTTTTTTTTTAGAAGTAGATCATATAAATTAGAACCGGCATTTTACATCAATTACATTAGGTATATTGTATACACAAAAAAAAAACAGTATTGGCATAATATACTGTATATAAAAGTACATATATAAATTTCAAAATATATATGATTTGTATATATGTATATATTAAATATGGGAAAGGAAATAGGGAAGAATATTTTTTTATACAGTGTGGTTCGGTTTAGAGCAAAAATATTTTAAAGGGTGATTCTTTGGAGTATTTTAGGAAAAAATTTGCTCTGAACAATTTGATAAAGGACTGAGAAAGGTGTCCATCCTTAAATTTAACCTGGGCTATAGAGGGTGAAAGAAAATCGGATTAGAAAAATTATGTCTAAACAATATTCACTACAACTCCTCCTTGTAGTCGAGTTTAAATTTAAAGATAGACCTCTCGTCCTGAACAATTTTTTTCTTAAAATACTCTGAGGAAACACCCTTAAAATATTTTTGCTCTAAGCCGGACCACCTTGTATATTATAGTTGTATATAATGGTTATTAATTTACAGTATTATAATTTTTTTATTTATTATTTTTTCAAAAACCAATTCTCAAATTGTTTTAAAATAAGTTTCAAGCACTTTCTGAATACTTCAACCTATGATTATTCTTCTAAGTCAAATAAAGGAAAATTAAGTTGCTCTGAAATCAATAACAAACATAACGGCACTCAAGAAATATGCCAGGGTTTCTGTGAAAAGAACAATAACACACGATCAGCAATTAAAAATTCACACCATCACTTAAGGCATTCATGAATTCGAGCTGATGTTCACAAAGAAATGGGTGAGAGATTTGCAGAAAATGGATAAAGGTAATTGAGTAAAGACATTATTATCAAATCAAAATTTCAATTAAAGTTTAGTTTTTAATTTTAGAAGCTGGTTATCAGATTCTATATATATCTATCTTCTTCATATTGCAATCATTCATATAATCTTTTAACGCCTTCCTGTCGTATTATATAAACCCTCTAGCATGATATTATTTAAGTTGACTTCGTGCTACAAAACTTAGTAAAAAGTCGTTTTATTGGTTGCTTCACCTGGTCTAGTATACTTTGTTATTGGGATAAAATAAATGATAAAAAAAAATTTATATTATGAAGGAGAGATTAACCTACAATAATTTAAATAAAGTTTTCCAAATTTAAACTAGAAGAAATATCATGAAAAACATGTAAAGGAAAAACTACTGTATGTAATTGTATTTTTAAATCTTTGTGTAAAAGCAGTTAGACTGTTCATCCTATAGACTGGAAATTATATAAAAACAAAATATATGTTATCCAACTCTGGGGGTATGTTTGATGCCAATTGAATTTCTGAGGTATATTATAAGCGTAATACAGGTTTGAATATTATGAACTGTAAATAAATTCAGCCATTGGATAAGACGTTAAAACTATTGCAGTTATTATTAAAATATACTTACAAAGTGTTAACATTAAAATAACGATGGCAACAACTTACTTTCATTAATTTTATTTTATTTAACGTGATTAAGGGGACTTTGGTAACAGTTGATATTATTTTTCCCCAGAAATGTTATTTGCGATCAAAGCAAGTTAAAAAAAGAAAATTGAATAATATTATTACGAATATACCTTTGTATTCGAGAACATGTAATATACCTAAGTATTCCTGTGTAGTTGTAATTTATTGTAATATAATAAGTAGCATGTAAAATAGTCAGTCAATGTGCGAAGTAAGTAATAAATATAGTAATTATTCTTTGGTTGTGCAATACATTAAGAGCAAGTTAAGCTATAATTTAATAAGTAGATACTTATTATTGAGCCGATAGCACACAACAATACATATTCATGTTTACAAATGTTATAGTTTGTATTCGTATCATTTGGAAAATCCCTGTTATAATTTAATTCTATATTTTACAAATAAATAAATGAATGAATGTCATTTCATTTCCTAAAGACAATCAACCCAGGTAAAATTACGAATATTTTGTAGGTTAAATATGAAAAAGAAAAAAATAAATAATATTTTCCGGGACTTTATTCGTCTTTCGAATATGGTACAGTAGTTCTGACTGTTTTTTAATACATGAAAGTGAAGCGCTTTACTATATATTTTCTTTTCTGTTATATTTTTCTTTCATTTTCTTTTTTAAATAAATTTAATAAACAATTTTTTTTATTTATATATAGGTATATATTTTGTTTTTATCAGATATTATAGAGATACAGAATACATCTATATGTAATTTTATTAGACGCACAACAGGATTTACTTACATACATATATTTTTGTAAGTAGTAATTGGTTTACATAAAAATGTATCTACATTGATTCAACAATCCAAACACATTTTATAATATTACCATTATTTTTTTTTAAGAAAAACAAAAATATTTTTTGTTTTAGGGAGTGGGAAATGAGAAATAAGAAAATTCCTTACTTTAAAGTCCTTACTGTGAAAATGAGGAAATAAAGACTGATGAGTGGAAATAAATTTAACTCAATGAACCTGAATCTGTTTCCTGGCGATGATTTGACAAGGGACATTTATCGTATTTGTTTATAGAAATGACAAGGATTATTTTTATGTGTTCTTTTTTCATATTTTCATTTTGTTGTTATATGCTCTAGAAAGAAAATTTTGTCATTAAAATTTTGTTTATGGATAGAGTTTCATTTATTAACAAAAAACAAAGCGAAAAATAACATATTTTTTATTTACTTTTTTTTGTTTGCTGTCAAAAATTTCATAATTTTTAATATCAATACGAGAAAAAAAAATAAATTAAAAAAATTTTGTGATATGAAGCGAGCCAGCTAATGATCCTTTATGGTTCGTTTTCAGAATATTTATTAAAATTATGTATATGTATATATATACCTATTTATTTATTTAAATAAATTATACTAATATATTTGTAACAGGATGTTATTAAGTAAATTGTTGTGGAAAATTGAACTGGAAATATTACATTTTAAGCTGATTTTTTTCTTATATTTTAATAAGTTTTAGTATTTGTTCGTTCAAATGTCATACAAGTTGTTTGTAATGTTTGTTATTATTGTGTTAAATTTATAAATTACATTATTAAAAATAATAGCTATTTAAAAATTTCATAAAATTTTCAGTCTATCGAAATGAAAAACAAAATTTATATATTTGTTCTTATACTACAGCATGTATAAATTATTATAAAAACTACTAGAGGGCTGAAATAATTTACACAATTTATAAGAATAATAAAAAAAAGAAAACTAATATTAATACTTATTTAACATATATTTGTGGGACCTATAATAATATATAAATGCAATCTCTGATTGAAACCGGAACCATTATATCAAATCATCAATTTGAATTTAGAAAACAACATTCAATTGTCGAACAAGTCCATAGAATAACTGACGTCATCCAAAAAGCATTGGAAGAAAAATGCATCTGCTTTTCAGGTTTTCTTGATGTTGCGCAAGCTTTCCACAAAGTATGTAATGAAGGCTTTAGCTAAAATCTACGTCGCTTACTTCCCGAAACATAATATGTCGAGCTGATCTCGTCATATTTATCGAATCGATTATTTCAAATTAAACAGGCAGAAGATTACTCTGCCCTACAAAATATGCACGGAGGAGTACCACAACCTAGTATACTGATGGGCCCCATTTTAAATTTACTATACACTAGTGATATTCCAGAGGTAGAAAATACGATGGTAGCTACTTTTGATACAAATAAATTGCAACAGGCCAATAACAAAATCTTCATTTGGTGCAAAAGGTGGAGAATTAAACTTAATGAAGCAAAATCCACGCACGTTAACAATACAAATAAAAAAATTGATTCGAACATTCCAGTAAGTTTTAACAATGTCATTATTACAAAATCAAAATTCTGCAAAATATCTTGATATGACGCTTGACGCAAAGCTTAGATAGAAAGAAAACATCAAGAAAGGAAAACCTAGAACTGGACCTGAAATACGAACCTTTCTGTTGGCTAATTGGGGAAACATCTACGCTTTCGACGGATAACAAAATTTTTAATTTATAACTACATATTAAAACTATCCAAACGTTCCAAAACAAAGTATTGTGAAACATTGTTAATGGCACTTTGATGGTTTGTTCGCAATGTATTCATAGAGATCTCAGGGTTCCTCTCATAAAAGATGAAATAAAAAAATTGGCTGTACGCAATAAAAATCCTCTCTCTCAACATGTTGAAGTTTCAATGTCGAAGTTTCAACTTTAACTGACAGTCAAAACTTTGTTAGACCCCTTAATCGGACGAAAGCGTTCGAATTGTGTTAGGATAATATCTTATATCTCACAATAATTATTCCTAATGGTATTTTGTTCGATCCAATATACCACCTGAAGTAAAAGAGCCAAAACTGTATTAATGGTTAGTCTAAAAGACTAGTTTTAATATTAACAAAAGGATGGGAGTTTTTAGTGCGTTAAAGTCGGCCACAGTCCTTCACTTCGTTCTTCGCCGGCACATAGAACAGAAGTTCAGAAAAAGCTCTTTTGACGATTTTCTGCTATCTGAAAAAAAAATATAATATATATTTTTGGAAAAAATATCAGTACACAATATCGTAACACTGTGTAATACACACAAGACGAGATAGGTATTTAAATTAAAAAAAAAAATATTAAAAATGGAAATATATTCTATTAAAGTGTAGAAGATTCGGCTTGTATTTATATTTTCTTTATTTTGATTGTATCAATGATATACTAAAAATATCCTTAATTACAATTATATTTTTATACTTCTTATCCACGGGAGTATAGGTTGTGGCTCTGAGACTATGCTTGCAGTTTTTAATGATCATCATTTTAACAAAATAGTTTATTAGTCAATTGTTGCTATTCAATTTAGTGTTGCTAGTGCCATTTATCGTCTAGTATAGACGAAATTTATCTTGCAAGGGATTTGAGCCCGTGCTTGCTACATCGTTAAATTGTATTTTTATATTATCGTACCGATTAGGCTACATAGAATATTTATTTATTTATTTATTTCTTGTTTAGATCAAATAGATTACAATTAGGTCTTAAACTAAAAAAAAATAAAAATTTAGAAAAAAAAATAAAAGAAAAGTAATTAATATTTAACAAAATTATTCTAAACTAAAGTACTCTACAATTTAAAGGAAAAAAAGAAGGAAATTGGAAAACTAGAACTACGTATTAACAAATGGTTATTAGGTGTGATGGATTTGTGTGTTTTTTTTAAATTTTGTAACAATATATCTGTTCTATTAAAGCTCGAACTCAAATATTCAATTCCAAGAGAATTGTAGCAATAAATCCTTTTTAATTTGACTTCAACTTAATGAAATATCAATGTAGATTTTATATTTATTGCATAACATAAACATCCTATTAATGGGTTCAAATTTCCCGTAATTTGTTCGATGATGAAGGCATTAAAAATGTTCTCTGAGCGAAACTGTGTACTAGTATTGACATTGGAATTCACCATACTTTTAATGTACTGTGAATAGATTTCGTCTTTCATAACTTGTAGTATGAAGAAAATATCTGAAATATCTCTTCTAGATTCCAAAGAGATTAAGTTAAGTACCTTTAGGCGATTTTTATAAGGGGGTAGAATAAGAGGGTCAGCCCATGGCAGTCTACGTAACACATACCTCAAAAAAAATTTCTGAATTGCTTCAATTCTATCAATATGAATATTATAGTGTGGTGACCACACTTGACTAGCATACTCAAGATTGGGACGAACTAGTGACATATACAATGATCTGGTACCATATGGATCGTCGAATTCCCTAACCCATCTCTTAATGAAACCCAACATAGAATTAGCTTTATTAATAATTGTGTTGATGTGCTCATTGAAAGACAGTTTCTCGTCAAACTTTACTCCCAGGTCCTTAAAGTTGGGAACTCTTTTAATAACACTATCGCTGAAGGTGTAGTTAGCACCAATTGGTGCTAAGCGGCGAGTAAAAGAGATGACATTACATTTGTCGATGTTTAGCTTTAAATTATTAATTAAGCACCATTTTATGAAGGTATTCAAGTCCTTTTGAAGCAAAACTGTGTCATTTGATGTGACAACTTCTTTAAATATTTTCATATCATCCGCATAGATTATAACGCTGCTGTTTTTAATTAACGAGGGTAAATCGTTGACGGAAATGATGAAAATTAATGGACCCAGATGACTGCCTAGCGGGACACCAGAATTAGCATGGAACGTACTGGAAATGGCATGTCTAAAGAGAATATTGTAGGACCTATTCGATAGGTAAGATTCTATCAATTTTAATAGGAATGTTGGGAATCCTAGTAATATATATATATATATATATACATCTGGATCAGGATCTATAATACTTCCTGCCTATAATATAAACTTGCATGAATCTATATAATAATATCCTGCCATATTAAAGATAATAGAAATCATTACAGTTTTAATTTTAATATACTATTATTTTGTAAACGGAATATTTTTTTTCCTCCCACGTAATAATAAATTATCAGATATTTTAAAAATAAAATAAAATTTTCATGATAAATAAAGTAATTAACTAGAATTCATGGATTATTATTTCTTTTGCATTTCATTTTACAAATTTTACATTTTACAAGAATTTAAATTAAAAATTAATAGCTATACGAAAAATTATTAATAACAGTTTTTAAACTACAAATATAATTATTATTGAAAAATGTAATTTGTACTTCCAAAGAAAAATTTTTCGAATTAAAAATTTACAAAATTTAATTTTATGTAAAAAAAATTTAAGCAAGGATGTATTTTGTAAATTGTAAATTGAATTCTAGGATTTTGTATTCAGGGGCTTGAATTTCGGGACTTTGTCAAAACAATTTCGGATTCATGATTTCGTTACTAACCCAAAAGTTTTATGTTATTTGTTGTTGTTATATTAAGTTTGAAAAGTAGAAAAACAATAATTTATATTTAAAATATGCATTTAGAGAGAAAAAAAATAACTTTTTAGTTTATTTTTTTTATATAAACAGTGCTAAACAGTGTTATATAACAGTTATATAATCAGCCTATAAACATAAAATATAAACAGTTTAAATTATAAAATAATAATAGTATCCCAACTTTATTATTTAATAATCATTAAAATTAATTAAAATATTTTAATAAAATTAGTCAAATAAATTAAGAGTTTTTATTTAAATATCTTAAAATCCTTCATTCTCAGATCACAGCATATTTGGTAAAATATATTTATAATATATATATATATATATTTTTATATAGGATAATCGGAGATGTTCGATATTATGACTATAGTTTCATGTACAAGCAAAACTTTTTCTTAGTTTTATTTCAATTAATTACACCAATTGAAGCCCTTTAGGATACACACTCTTAGATTACAGCATATAAATGGTAATATTATATTATAATACAACATTCATACCAGTATTTAAAGAAATGCAGTCCTAACCACCTTAAATTTTCATCTTAAACAAAATTATCATATTGTTAAATTGTGATATTATAACTATGTACACTCGTATATATTTATATTAACTTTTCGTGTTTATATTTACCCAAAATTAAAATAAGACATTAAAATATTGTGTTTTCTTACTATAAATGTTATTTTTCTAAACAACAGTTTTCCACACTCTTTCACAATGTTACATTATTTTAACTTTTTATAATACAATCCTTATTTACTATATTAATATTATAGTTGATATTGTGTCATTTATTTATGGTGCGTGAATATAATATTATAATTGTACAATATACTATATACATACAGAATAAAAAATAAGATGATTTTAAAACATAAAAAGACATAAGTCAAAAACACAAAACTAATATGTACAATAAAATATTGTAAGAAAATAAAGATAGACAAGAAAAAAAGAAAAAAATAAGAAAACAAAGATAGCTATAATAATAAAATAGAAAAATAGAGTAAAGAAAATTTGCATAAGTGTCGAGTTTTATGCAAATTACTTTAAAACAGATGGTGACAAATATTTTTGAATTTCATTATAAAAGAAAATTATATTGTAAAAGGATAACAAAATACATATTTTATAATTATTATACATTATGTATATATTATATATGGGTATATTATAATACAGTAAAATGATAGTTTAGAAAGCATAAATTTGATTTTATAATTTAAGATTGTTATTTGTCAAAAAAATACAGTTAGTTTATTTGTTTTTAATAAATAAAAATACATAATACGTTTTCTATAGAAAATAAAAATAACATAAAGTGATTTTTTGCCGCTGTTACCACTTACCAGTCCAAATGACTTCTCTTTTTTTTTTTTGTGTTTTTCCAAAACTTATTTTCTTACCAAAAAAATGTTCATAATCAATGTTCAAATAATCATGTTTTCTATTATATTATAAATACAAAATAATAATTTGACTTAGTGTTATCTCACTCTATTATTTATTTCGAACAAAAAGAGATATCTTTCCAAAATAGCTCTATATTTTAATAAATAGTACTTTTCCAAAAGGAGGTAAAATTTTGATTGCTGTACTTCAATTGGTAGCGAATTTTATGATTGTTTTTATTTAAAGCTTGATCTCATTTAAAAAACTTACATATTATCAAATTGATTGTTATTTAGTCATCTGAATAGTAACGTAAATCTACAACAACAATAATTTTTATTCTAATGATCTTATTTTTACATCAAACAACAATACAAAAATATAATATGTAGTTTTATTAATCCTCTTAACTTAGATTGTATTAAGCAGTGAGTCAGACTTCGTAGTTATCAAACAAATAAACTGGACTTAATATTCATATGAGATCTTGAATTATTTCATAATTTCTTAGTGTCAAGATTTAAATATTGACCTTTAAAATCCTCGTATTAATATTAAATATTTTATTGACTCTGTTTAATATTTTTATCGATAAAACATTTTTGTAATTAACTTTGGTAAAGCTGATTTTTAAAAATTGAATAATTTTTATTATTACTGTAGCTCCCCAGGTTCCATATTATTTATAACAATTTTTACTAGAGAAAGAGTAAACTAATTTTTTATCCTCAACTATACAAAAATATAAAATTAAGGTGGAAATGGTTGTATTTTTTTTTTGTGTTCTTTGTGTTCACTTTAAAAAATTAGTACATATTGGCTTTCTCTGCGGTATTAAAATTTGAATAGTATAGAACTGAATTTAAGTGATCATCTTCTTGCTCAAGCTGTTCAATAAAATTTCAAAAAAAGATTTATTTTTTACATAATAAAGAGTTTTGAAAGTTCTGAAAGTTATTTGATTTAATGTACAAATGATAGTAAAAATGATTTATTATAAAACTAAAAACTATTCAAATTTAGAAAAATTTAAATTTTTAAACAAAATTTAACTGTGGCAGTTTTCACCTTTAAGAAAGCATAAACTAACTAAAATCGTACGGTCATCCGATGTCTTGTGTTATGCATTAGTTTTGTGCATATTTGATAAAAATTCATCAGTTCAGCTGCAAAATGGCATAGGTACTTCTTTTATGTAAAATTGTCTTATTTTGTGATAGTTTTGGAAAAAGTTTTTGAAGACAAGCTCTCCATAGTTTCATTTTATCTAATGTTTGATCATTATAAAAATATATACATTTAGTTTCGAGTTTAGTTTAGATACATACCTAATACGAATCTTTATATAACTTTTTACATTTCCCTCCAAAATGTTTAAAATTCGTTCATTAATTGTATCAACACCAGAATTTTTTGGGCAAAGTATTGCCTTTTTCGAATAGTTAGTAAAATTATCCCACATTTAGACTATTTCCAAAAATTTCTTGTACGGTAAAATTATTGCAAATGATATTCGAAGGAACTTTCGATTAGATTAGGCAAACTTTAGTCATTCGTTAGATCACCGTCTACCACAGCTAATATACAGCTTCACCACATATTTATTTTGATTAAAAATCTTTAAAAAAAATAAAATTCAAATCCAAAATTATTATCCATACTATTCATAACTTCATACAGCATTTAAAATAACAACATTTTATTCATATTAAATAAAACATAACTATATAATATTAATAATATATAACTATATATATCTATATTATATAATACGCAAGAACACGATTAGTGAAGGCACACTTTTCGTGTTTTTTCGTGTGCTTCATTTTTTTTCACTCAATCGATCGGCGATGATGCAGGCTGTGGCGATCAAAATAAGTTTTTATTTTATCTATGTTATAATACACAAGAGCACGATTTTGAAGGCACACTTTTCGTGGGTTTTCGTGTGTTTCGTTTTTTTTTTTCATTCAGTGATGATGAAGGTTGTGGCGTTCAAAATCAATTTTTATTTTATGTGTATATTTGGGGTAAACAATTTTTATAAGCTGGGTTAGCTGATGCTTTAATCATTTAATATCAGAAATTTTTGTCGATTCTCTTTTGTGTCAAATTCTTTTTATTTTTTTTTTATTTATCGCATTTGGTTTCTTGTACTTAGTAGGAAAAATAATTAATTAGTAGGATAATATTATTAATATAGGTTTTAAAATCACAAATTTTTGTGAGTTCGATTCTCTATTAATTCAAATTTTTTTTTTTTTATTAAAAAAATATTTTTTTATTATTATGTATTATAATATTAATTTTTATGATATAATATAATTAATAACAAAAAACAATATATTTTTAATAAAAAAAAAGTAATTTTTAATTATTATTCTCTTCTCAATTATTACAACAAAATACGAAACCGATTAGTTTGAAATAAATCTAAGCATACAAATTATACATATATACTTATTACTTATCCATACATGGAATGTATTCACAGTTGACAGTTTTGACACTATGATGTATCATGTAGATGTATGCATATAATATTATATTATACCAATTAACATTTATACTACCTATTATGTGTACTAAAAAAGTTAAAATGTAGGTACAATAAATATAATATAATTTGTACTATATTTTGGTTAGAAAACCTTATTAGTATATTGGTGAAATGTTATGTAAATCGAACCTATGTTAAAATTTTATTGTTCAAATTTATTTTACAGATTTTATTATAAAACATATTTTAATTTATGATTAAAAAGTAAATAATAAAAAAAAGTTTTAAATTGGTACCTTTTTTTATTTGAATAAACAATAAAATAAACTTTTCATTTCGTTTAAATTATATCTTATATTATATTACACAAGGAAGGCCATGTGGGGAATATCTTATATCATAATAGACTAGATGAATGACGTGGTGAGTAAAAAAAGCAAGAATAATTGAATAATAAGTTAGTTACACCAAGCAAGTTCTTGGTGCTGAATACTTAAAACATTTCAAATATTTACACCAAATAGTGACGGTTATTTCCAAGTTGAGCGCCATCTATACTCTAAGAGAAATTCTAATTACGCAATTTTTAAAAACGCTTCATAAAAATTCTGTCATTTTAAATAAAAACACAAACTTATAGAAAAAAGTACAAAAACAAAAACACAAACAAAAATTGAAAATAGAACCGAAAAACCAAAATCAGAAAAATCAGATCAGATCATACTCTTCAAAAATTATATAATAAAAGTTAGTTCATTTGCTTCTGCTATCATTAAAAAATATATATGCAGTAAAACACGGTTATAGTGATTCGCTAAATTTTAGTAATATTTCTGACTATAACCGTTTTGTGACTATAGGAGTAGTCAAAAAAAAATTGCGTCTTTACAAACAAAATCAAGTTCAATAAAATATTTTTCGTATAACAATTAGAAAAAAACTATAATATATATATATCAGTGTTTTAATAAAATAATTCATTGTTGACCTATTGTTATAACAGAATTATGACTACAAACGTTTTTGACTATAAACGAATTAAAATGCATCGATCTACTACGTTGAGAGTAATAGGATATTAATGTGTGAAATTATATTGAAATCAGTATTAATTTCGTCATAAGGTATTAGGTATTATACTTTAATTTAATTATATATATAAAGTATAATATTCAATAATCAGGGGATTCAGAAAACAACTACAATTATATCAAAACAAATATTTCTTTTTACATAAAACTGTGTTTGAAAGAACTACTTCTGTGCAATTGCACAGGGGATCCACTAGTTATAATATATAACTATACAATTATTCATATTAAACATCATTTTAGCTATACATAATATATATATATATATATATATATATATATATATGTCACAATTAGAAGTCACACATCACAATCTTTTCATTATCCATTCACACTAAGTACAGATACGATTTTGAAGCGGCTGAGAAGAACAAATTTTGGTTTATGTTGTTTTTTTCATTTTATTTTTAATTTTTTTTTATATATTGGGGTGGGTACCTACGTAAACAATCGCAACAGAGTAATGTTTATAGATTTTGCTTTTTTTATTATGTTTTGTTGTAGCAACCTAGCAACGTGCCGTTGGCAGCAGGATTTTTACGTTTTATTATTATAAGATACTCCAAATTAATTTCATTATATTAGGTATACACATCGAACAAACTCACACAAGCAAATCGAACTTTTGTTTTGTAACATGCATATTATTATGTAAAAGTTTATTTATTTATGTACATTATGTACGTATTAATGAGTTAGAAAATATGTTTGTTCTACATCAATTTGAATTCAGTTATATCACAACAAAATTTACTTCAGTCTTTTGTGTTCGACTCTCTTGATATTAGTTAACCATCTACAAATAATTTTCTGTACAGTACATTTTAGTTCGTTTTTGAATTTTGTGTAAAAATACATTGATATTTTCCTTAATATTTTATTAAATTTTTGTTTTTTTAATAGATATTAATTTATTCGAACAATAATCTAATCTTAATATCTATTATTTTTTTTATTTATCATATTATATGTATTAATGGTTGAGTGCAACGTTCATAGTTACACAAAATTATTATGTGGATACCATATTAACTGCATATTTACGGAAATGTTAACTAATAATAAATTATTTAAATTTTGAATTTTAGCGACTGTTACAATTTTGTTGTTGTTGTTATTTTAATATCTTTTTTAATTACATATTTTGTTTATTAAGCAAAATGGGTTAATTTGAATAATTTTATTGACAAAATCTAATATGTAATAATTGAATATTAAGTAAATAAAATTTTAATAATCCTTACAAATTTGTGGTGAATAGGTTAAACAGTTTAACTCAAAAACATGTTGTTAATGTGGCTAAAATAATAGAAAAAAATTATTAGAACAAAAATGGCTATGGACTATGCAGAATTATACATAATTTGTTCCATATGTATGCGTATATAATTATATCGATAGGACAAAATTTCTCTTAACTTAAGAGTACCTCATCGAGGTCCTTTTAAAAATTTTTTAACTTTTAAAAATTAATAAGTACCATTTTGTTTTATGTTTTATGTTTTGTTTTACATTTTAGCGTGGCTCGTACTTTTTTTTAAAATAAATTATACAAAAATATATTTTTTTCTTAAAATAAAATAATTTTAAACTTGTACGAAGTGGTACGAGTAGGAGGCAACACGAAGTCTACCTCAAATACACAAAAGGGTCTGTAGCATCCCTTAGGTATCGAAAATGACTAAAACGAGTGACAATAATAATAATAATAACTATAATTATAATTGTCAAGCATTTAGGGACCTGCGCAGTAGACACCTTTTATACCTGTATATAGAACAATAATGCGCACACAGTTAAAATTTTTTTACTCATATGATTTTATTATTCACCAAATACATTATGCATATGTGAGATCTTATGTATAATAAACGTATTTATTAATAATAAACAAAAGCAAACAAATCAGTTATTATAATTTACATATGGACTTGCAAATGCATCTATGTCCATATGCCAAAGAAAAAACAAAAAAACAAATTCATCTAAAATAAAAAATATAAAAACAACAAAAAAACAAATCACTTGAATTCTTCATTTTTATCTTTTTAAGTAATTGTTTCTAAATTTTGATTATTTGTAGTAATAATATAGTTTTTATTAAAATTATGTATTATGTAGGTATATATATACATACCTTTTAAATGACAACATTTTTATTTTTAGTAATTTTATCCACTAAATGCCACTTAACATAGCGAATATATCGGAAACGAAGCAGTACATGAGGGACTTGTATTTATGTGTCCTAAATAAAACTTACTAACCACAAAACTTTTTATTAAACACGAGTGGTTTCTCCTATATCGAGCGAAGTCTAATTCAGTACGTAAATTACTGTTTTTTTTAAAACTTTAAATTTGACTTCAACTTGAAATATAATTACTCAACAGGAGTCCTTAGTTTATTTTATAATAGATACAATATATTATTTATTTTATAATAGATGGTTTGGTATATTCTATTCCTTATACTAAGGATTTCTAATACTCTTCCGAATTACTGCCAACATAATTTCATTCATTTTATTCTTAATAAAGATAAACAAGATAAGTTAAACTTCATAAACTAAATAATTTGTAAAATTTTTAATAACCTTCTATAATATATAATCTATAAAAAAATTCAATAACAGCGCTCGATTGTAATTGCAATATGTATTTATTTTTATTTATAACTTTAACTATTTGAATGAATTGAATCAAATATTGTTTGATTTTGTATTATGACAACTTCAAATTGTCATTTGACGTTTTGGAGATCTTTTAACTTTCAAAAGCAAAAACTCTACATTTTACTCTTATCTAGAATACGAAAAATCTCTTAAAAGTTAAAAGTTAAGAGGTATCTCTTATCCAGAATAGGGGGGTAAATTTAATTCTTGCAACAAAAACAAACTCTGTACATGAGTTAGTTGGGGCAATTTGATAAATTAAAATTTTTGTATTTTAAGTTGCATTTATGTGTAAACATGGGGGGAAAATTTAAATTAAAATTTCGAATTGAAAATAAAAAATTTTCAAATAATATTTAGTTTCGCTAAATTTTCTTTAAAATATCTATAATTTGTGTATTTATAGTGAATAATGAAAATTATTCCTGAAATAGTTCAGATATTTGTACTGTACTTTTTCAGTTTACAGATTAAATATAATAATTATTTCAGCCCTCTATTGTCTACTAATGAAGAAATATGGTATGAAAGGATAGTGTGTGTAATTCTAAATATGACTCACAATCGTTTTGTTTAATTCTTGTTATCACCCCATCAATTGTTGTCCATTGTGTTACTTTTTCTTTTAGAAACATGATGTCAGGAGTAAGTAAATGTCTGAGGGGTATCTCACAAAGAGTTGTTTGGGTGATACAAATGACGTCCCACGTAACAATTTTATTGCTATAAGACTCTTACGCACTCTTATAACACTATTATAAACACTCTTATAGCAGTATTTGTGTTAATTTGAGTGCTCCGCAATTGCTGCGAAAAGTTATAAATACGTTATAGCACTAAAATGGAGAATCCTATAAGGCACCGAAGCAAGCGTTGTTATATTGTATAGGATTAGTATACATGTATTAGTGTATATGTTTTTATTTTGAAATAACTTTCATTTGAAATAATTTATGTTATGCGAGAGTGAGAAAGGTATTATTTTTTATTTTTAAATAATAATTTTATGGAGTTTATATTTATTTCCTGAGAAAGGGAGATAGATATTAGTTAATAATACAAAAAATGTCTTACTAATAAATAATTTTTTTCGGTCAAAAATTATTGTATTAATATTTATAATTATTGTGACCAAAATGCAAAATTTGGCTGAGAAAGAAATTTCATTGACATTTATTATAATAAGACTTGGAAAAAATACATTGCCCTGCAAAAATAACAAATTTTTAAATAAATAAAAGTAAATATATTTTTAAATTGCATCTTTAAAATGTTAAATAATGTACGTCAATTAATACATAACATCAAATTTGATATTTAAATAATTATTCTTTGAAGTAAAAATGATATTTTTGCGAAAAGAAAGCAAAATAAAACTTTTCATTTTTTGTTTATTTAAAAAAAAATTACTTCGTTTGTAGAAAATAATGGCCGTCGTAAAATATTTATCTAAAAGCTACAGTAAGTTTACTTACATTATAGGAATACAATAAAATAATAACAGCTCTACTACTATTCCAGCAATTCTATTCTTATAACAACACTTTAACTCTTAATATAGGATTACGCACTTTTAGATTTATAAAAATATTGCTGTATCACTTGCGGAAAATCCCATTATAACAACTCGCGCAATTGCTATAAGAACATTCTTATAGCAATATGAATCACATTATTCCCATAAAAACATCATTATAACACCTTTAGGGCTTATCGGGAGTCATGTAGAAGTTTTGTAGTACTAATTTTGTTTTTATAACAATAAAATGTTACGTGGGGTAGGAGATATTTCTATTCGTACTAATCAAAGAATTTGACCTTGCTCAATATAATGTATAATTTCTCACAAACTTAACTTCGTCATAAATCGACTTGGACATTTTACATACTTTGCAGAAGAGATTAAAATAAAACCATTAAAATTAAAAAGAGCAAAGTTGTAAATTTAACAAAAAATAAAAAAACAAACAAAAACAAAAACAAAAAAAATTAATAGTTAAATTTTGCAAAATAATTTTGTTCGATGTAAATACATTTTTGGTTTCGTAATTTCATTATTTTAATATTATTAAACTGAAAATATATTTTACATTTTAAATTTCACCGGAACTATAGCTATAACTAAATTTTATTTATTTTATTTTATATTTTTTTTTTAGAATGAATCCTGTAATTTAATTTTAATTTGCAGATTCTAAACATTAAAATTAACTTAATTCTAGAATATTAGTTTTAACTTTATTTAATAAAAGACATTACCTATTTTAAAATACTGGTTGTGTGGTAATAACTGGAAATTATCTGGGTGTACTATAATAATTATTGCTGTTATTATAATAACATAGATGGTAATAAAATATTTTATTTTAATTCTAAAATTATTCAGGCATTAATTTTTATTAATTTTAAATACTAATTATGACAAATGGTGATAATTTTTTTTATCACATCCCATATTGAATACAAATAGTTTGGTATTAGTGCAAAATATTTTACAACAAATAAGTTTTGAATATTATTTTTTTGATTCAAAAGTTTGAACGCTAGCCAATATTTAAATATTGAAAAAGTAATATGTTAAAATGGTCCATTCAGAAATATCCTTTTTCTAAAAATTTTCATCCAATTAAAATAATTTGTCCGTAATAGTTTTCTAAAAAGATAACAATAATACTTATTAATAAAGTAGGTACCTAAAATAAAAAAGGTATCTACGAAATACTCCAACACTATTATGAAATTCAATTGAAAACATCGAACCGAGTATAATAGTGTATTTTAGATACTATATTTTTATTTATAAGTTCAAGCGTTCAGAAAAATATCACAACAATGGAAAGTTTAAGAATTTAACTAGCAATTTAAGTGTATAAAAATTAGTTTATTGTCGTCAATTTACTTAAAACAAACAGAGGAAAACATTGAAAAATAATTTGAGAACAATTTTAATATTGTTTTGTTTCGGCAGACCTTCGTTTTAAACAAATAATCCAAAGAGAAAAACTGTATAAGCATTTTACGAAATGCCAACCAATTATATGAGTGTTATGCTATGAGTTCCACAATAATGTTAAGATAAAAGAATGAAATGTAGTTTTCTTATTTATAAACTTATAAAATATAAAAATTGTTCTTAGCGTTTTTGGTATATAAAGAAATAAGTTAATTGTGTTCGGGTCCATTCAGGGAATTTTACCCCACATCCATTTTTATTCTATGCTAAATTTTGAAACTTTATGAATGTCTTCGATCTACAGATTATTTTTTTTATTTTTTTTTTTTGTTTAACAATATTTTCCTATTGAAAGACTATACTATTGAGAGTTTTAGCTATTGATAATTCAACCTATAAATCAGAATTAACTAAGATATTATGAGGATATTATTTTGTAATCAGACCAGACCGTACGATCATGGGTTATTTTTTTTTTGTATTCCAATTAAACTATTATTATATATAAACTAACTTAAACTAGACTAAACTTACACTAAAAAAGTAATAATAACTATAAGCTACATATCTAGTTCTAAGTCGTTTTAAACTATTGTCACTAAATACATACTATCGAATGTTTAAATTTAGAATGCATTTTTCATCTCCTTATTTATAAAATCATTGATCACTATACGCTGGATCTTTCCTGAATTCATTTCAATTCAATAAAAATGTCCCAGATTTGATTCCTAGTGAAATTACAATTTTCTATGGCTTTTTTTGATCTGGCTGAGTGCGCTTTGTTGTTGGAATAAAACAAATGTGAAAAAGAATGAATTAAAACAGTTGTTCATGGTAAAAAGACGAATCGTCCCATGTATAATTTATATAAAAAACAAAAACAAATTCCAGTTGATAACAGTGTCAATTAATCTCGTTGATGTGTCCGATGAAATATTTCAAATTGTTCGCTATATTTTATTCTTAGTTATTTTGAGCTTCGATGTATAGATTTGCTGAATTGCAGATTAGCTGAATTGCTGAAAATGTACAGAAGATTATATATTGTTGGTTGAACACAAGTAACACCCCTACTTCTGCTTGTTAATTGTAGGGCTATTATTAAAAAACAGAGGTTGGATTCTAAGTACATGTTGACGGTTGTTCATTTTACGCAGTAACTTTATCCTTTTTCAATATCTTTACTTAAATTTATCTAATCCATTTGATTAGCACATTTTCTGCAAAAAAGAAGAGTATTTTAGGTCTTGATGACAATCTATATGGATTTAAAGGAAGTTAAAAAAAAATCAATAAAAATCAAAATTAATTATACATTTTTAGAAATTTATTTCTAATTTCAACTGAACTAAAGCTAAACAACAAATGAAAATATAAAATAAAGGTGTAAGGTAGTAATATATAGTGAAGATAAAATCTGCAAACCGAAAGCTTTAGAAAAAAATATCCAACAACAAAATACCAATTTTATATTTTTACTAATCAATTTTAGTCTGAATAATACACAATTATTATTACTTACAGAAAACAGCTTTAACAAAACAATTTTTGAAAATGGCTTAAAGAAAAACCTGAACTGTAAAAATTTTTCAAAATTAAATTAGTTTATTCAAATTATTTAATATTTTAATTGAAGACACGAGAAGATGAAGGGGTTATCTAACAAAATCAAAATTCCGAGTAAATTGAAGTCAAAGTGTTTTTGATATCATTTTTTTTAGGCTAGTTTTATTAAAGCCGTAGTATACGAAAATTGTCAATAACGGTAGTAATTTTTTACTCATTACAGGCTGATTAATAAGAAGCATTTTTTCTGTTATTTGTTAAAAGGTGTAAATAGCTCCTTCATCCATTGAAATAAATCAAAAACGAAAACCAATATAAGTGTGAAAGAAAGGTTTATTAAATACAAAATGACGGAATATCTTAACAAAATACAATAATATTAATCAGTAATCACCATTAGTTTTTAGTAAATGGAACTTTAAATACATTTTATTCTTCAATATTTCAAAATTAAGCCTTTTTCGTCGTCACATTTTTTAATTTTTATGAACAGAAATTTAATAAATAATATTTTTATTAACCATTTTGCATCAGTATAATATCTACTAGTCACATTTTTTAATTTTTAATATAATAATAAATATTCATTTTTCATTATTTTATAATTATAATTACTTTTTCATAAGCCTAAATGATATAAGAAGTAACGAAAATATTAATATTCAACTCAAGAATATAGCTAAATAGTTACCTATAAAATTTTAATAATATCGCTTTATGGCATATTTTCATCATATGACTCTTAAGACTCTAGAGACATCAGAAGACTCTATAAGAATCATATTCTTCAACTCGAATCCATTTAATACTGTCTCTAAATCTCACTTTTCCATTTAGCTCATTTTTTTTCTGTTCGTTATATTGTATTTATATTTTTAGCTAAATTTCCGATATCTTTAAAATGTTCAGTCATATCAATTATTTCATTATTTCATAAGAGAAAGTAACCTCTTAAAATCAAATATTGGTACTGATCATTGCAAAATTTTTATTTTGCGCTCTACAAGAATATCAGCGTAAATTACTTATCGGTCCTATCTTAGCAAGGAACTATATATTTCTGAGCTTCCTCTATTAGCCATGTCTTCTGTCCAGGAGCAAAAGCAAGCTTTTTCAATTTTTTTTGTAATAATGTGAATTCCAAAATTATAAAACCACATTTGCCTTAAATAAAACGTTTTGTATGTGGTTATTTTTGGAAAAGGCATAGTCTGCTGTAAATTCATTGCTATGAAAACAGTATCGTTTGATACTTTTCTAGTATTTTTATCGTGCTGCATTGCTTCAAAAGCAAGAGTAATATTTCGTGAGCGCTCCTCTTATCTACTCTTTTTTTTATAATGTCAACCTTTTGTTTGGTAAAACTCCTTTAAAAAGTTTATTCTATCTTCATCTATAAAACGCAAAGTACATTTGAGTCTACACTATTCTCTGAATAAAATACCTTTTGCTGGTTTTTTTCTGCACATCTTCATTTTTGTAAGATAAATATTTCTCACCCCTCTCTCTTGCAAGACTGGCCTTACGTTTTTGTCACATCTCTGGGTTACATTTTCTCTTTTTGGAATTATAAATTTTAGCAGCAGATACTTCTTTTCCTTTCTGATTAGTGTTTTCTTCAGTAGATTTCACAACTAATTCTCTGGTTTCTTTATCATTCTCCAACACCTTGATTACTCCAATATTTAGAAAAACACTATACACCTACACAACACTGAGCACTGAATTGAATGTGAATTATTATTAAAACTAACTGCCAACTTACATAATGTGTGTCATACACATAAATAAAAAAAAAAAACATTTCAAATAAACTTAAACTTAATAAACGTCAAATTTTGATTAATATGATCCGTGGAAGAAGGGTTTATGTATCGCACATAGCGCCTTCATTCCTTCAAATAATTTGCAATAATTTTGAAATACGTCTGGATGAAGGGGTGAAGTAATGTTAATACCTTCTTTCATTTGAATACTCATAAAGTTTAGTACATAACCCCTTCATACATTGATTATCTCAGAATCTATTGGAGATTTAGCTATTCTGATGATTGCATTTGATAGAGGAGGTCATATAACCTAGATTTATGCAAAAAAAACCAATTTTGAAAAAATGTCAGATACCTCCTTCATCCACTCGTGTCTTCAATTAACTTTATTATGTATACAATATATACTATTTATATTTATATGCTATTTCTCTATTCTATATTCTTTTAAATCTTATGACTACAAGACCACTTTACTATCTATGTATTGTTACTTACAAAAAACAAATACCCTAATTTGAATATCCTACTCCTTTTTTTCTGGTATGGGTGTCAGTTATAGCGATCATTGAAATGAATACGTAAAATTTTTGTTTTTGATTTTACAACAGATGTAAACACAAAATTTTAGACAAAGTTATAGGAATACTAAATAATGTTTTAACAGGTTTACTATCCGATGCTTGTATTTCATTTGACTAAATTTAATTTGATTGCATTTCATTTGCCTGTATTTCATTTGATATATGTAAATATTTTATAAAAGGCGTAGAACTTTGATTCTGAATCCAACTTTAAAATCTCTCCTAAATCAGAATCTCGCATATACATATATTCATTATATATATATTATAATAGGTAATGGGTAATATTTATCGTATCCAGTATCCTGTATATTCAGTCAATTAGAATGCAGGCAAATTAAATACAGGCATATACAAACACATTCTGTTCAAAACTTTAACATAAAATTTTTTTTTCGGAACCGTAAAATGATATTTATTAAATTTTTAACTAAAAATTTTGAACAGAATTTGTTTGTTAAAACATTTTTTAGCATTTCTATAATTTTTTACTAAAATTTTGTGTCTACAACTGCGGTTGTAAAATCGAAAACAAAAATTTTACGTATTAATTTCCATCATTACTATAACCGACGCCTTTTAGAACCAAAAAACTTTAAAAAATATCCTTTCGATGGAAAAAAAAAAAATAAAGAATAATAATAAATGAATTTTATGATTGATCCATAAATTAAAATAATAACTTTTACTTTTATTTTTTATAACTGTTTCAATTCAATAGAGTTTAATAAAATAGAAAACACGATTTACAATAATTACAACAATATTATGATAGTACCTTGTAGTATAGCTAGTATTTGTATATGGATGGTACTGTTTTTAGTTGATTTAATAGAAGCTTACCGGTTATTATAACTGTTTCATAAAATAATAAAATGATAGAAGAAAATATACTGGAAAAACTTCTTTACTTATTTTTTTGTTGTAGTTTTTATTCCATTTTTTTTTTTTCTTATTTGTGGTTTTTTGTTTTTGATTGGTATAATTTTATTTGTATTTTATTCATGTTGAATGACGGTATTTAATATTTTTGTTATGAAGGTGGTAATAGTAAATTTTTGGGAGAGTTTAGATTATAATAATATTTTATTTTGTTTAAATACAGTTCTATTTTTTGTTTCCGCTTCTCTGTTTCACTCTTTCTCCCTGTGTTTGTTTTTCTTGTTTTTGTAGTATTATTTTTAAAGATTGAAAAGGACTAAATACGAATTTCATAATAATATGATGTACAATGTGGTAATAGTAGTGGTAGAGATATCGCTTATTGTTATAATTTAAATTGACTAATGGCATTTTACGGTGGTAATTTGTTTTCCAACACGTTACATGAATACCAAATAACATCCTTGAGGCCTAAAAATTATCATAGTTTTGTTCGTATGTATAGTATAGAAATAATAATATACAAAGAGAAGTGAAGGAGTTGTTTTTCGGTTGTTGTTGTTGTTGTTGCTATTGTAATTTTGTATTAAAATTGGAATAAAATAAAAAAATAAAAATTAAAGGAACGAATATACAATTTTGTATTATTTGTTATTATATTGTATTATTATTGTTTATTGTTCATATTATTTGTTTTCTTTGTTTTTTTTTTTGTATATATTTTCTAAGTATATTTTGTATTCTGTTCTTTCTGATAGGAAAAAAAGAAAACAAGGAGTTAGGGAATAAATATTTCATTGTCAATGGTTAAAATCCCAGAACAAAAGTTAATATTTCATTTATAAACATTGAACACTTCAGTGGTTGTTTTAAGAATCATTTTTTTTTATTATTATTATTTTTTTCTTTTTTGATTCATTTTTTTTTTTTTTTTTTTTTGGTATTTGTTTTGTGGGTTTTTAGTTATATTTATTTGCTTATTTATTTTTTTATTCGTTAATTTTTGAATTCTAATAATATTTAGCATTCAGTTCCGAATATATCTAATAATGGAATGAGTAATTTTTATTTTTTTTTTTCATTTTATTTTATTTTTTGTTTATGTTTTTATACTTTAAGTTTGAGTTTGATTAACTACTGTAGTTTATACCTAAACGTTATAAAGATCATATTATTATAATTAAAGCAGAAATTTTGAATCAAAAGAGTAGAATGAAATATACAGGAGGAAAAAATGAAATACCTAAATATAAAAAAAAAATATTTTCCTGTACCATATACGGGTATAACAGATATTATATTATTATTGAGGATAGATTTTCAAATAGGTTAAAAAAATTTTTAAATAGAAAATAACTTAAAGTTTTTATCAATATACGAAAAACTGATAATACATTTTTAAGGCAGAGAAATTTTTCATATTTTCATTTAAGAAAAAAAATATATTAGACTGTAAAGTCAACCATGATCGATTAAGCTCCAGTTAAAAAATTTCAAAAGATTGAATAGTTTAAAATCTATTTGATTGTAAAATTATGTTTTACTTTGACGTTATTATGTACCGTATATTTGAAACCCCGTGATGAACTTAATATTTTATCCGCCACGTATGTAATTTAAATCGCATTCGTAAAGATACCAAAGATCACCATATTATGCTATACGTTTGTACATTTGCGCCTTCCATCATAAGCCCTTACATGTTTCAGATTCACATTGTAGCAGTTAAATACAAGAATAAATGGAGTTTTAAAATTTTTTAAAGAAACTAAAACACACTTGTAAAAGAAAACAAAACAAATAATTAAAAATTTAAGAAAAGAAGAGTTGAAAAAAATAATATTTAATGATGATCTAAAATTGTAATAATTTTTTCAAGTATATAGTAAAATTCTTATTTTTTGTCACTTAGTGTATATTATAATATAAATTTTACAACACAATCTATTCTACTTTATTACTATTATTTAAAATTATATTTTTGTTATTATAATGAAATATTACTTTGATAACTATTTATTATTTTACGGTATTAGAATATGTTGTATACACATACGGTAGTGTGTATCTATTGCATTATAGTTTCTATAATAATAATATTGTATGTGACCTAAAAAAAAAAATTTAAAAATATTATTTTTCCATAGACATAATTTCAAATCTAGGTAATAAATATTTAATAATAATTTAACCTTGAAATAATTTATGCATTTTTATTTAATAATAAATTTATTTATATATATATATATTTTATGTCACAAATTAAATAAATCACTTTATTTACTTTATATACATAATATATCTCTTTATTTATATTATACTATATGTTTACTCAATACTCTTAACATAATAATAATAATAATATATTCTTAACATTAAAATTATTTATCATCATTTATCGTAATTTAGGCTTACCTTATATTAATCCAAACAAACCAAATAAAATGTTAAGAGAAAATATAATTCAAAAATGTTCTAAGGATAAAGAAGAAGTGTGGAGTGGCAGAATGAAGTGGATTATAATTTAGACACAAGTGGATTAAAGTGTTTAACACATTATAATATACCACACACGATGTATATATATACACATACCTATATTTATGAATATTATGCTAAAATTAAAAGTGTAAAAATAATATATCAAGCATCCTTGAAATTTTAATACAAATATAAACCCTAATGACATGTGAATTATAAAAAATTTTAAAGAAAATTGCTTAAATTTTTTTTTTATTTTATATTTAATATAATATTATTACATCCAATACGCATGTAAAAATGTTTCGTAACTAATTATGTGTCTGTACAAAAAAAAAAAAAAATCATACAAGAAAATTAGCTAGTTTCAACACATCATATTTTTTTAATTAAATAGCTACTTGAATGTTGAAAAAGTTTTCCGATTTTTCTGAAGACGTTACACTAATAATTATATCTAATGTTATATAATTAGTGTACCTTTAGAAAAATTTGTTATCGCACTTGAAAATTATCAATGTAATATTCCATTCAAATTCTGAAAAAATCACTAGTAAATAGTTGAATCTTATCTTTCCCCAACTAAGAAATTACAAATTTATTTAAATATAAATCGTTAAAAAAATTATTAAAGCAAAAATTACATTGGTAATTATCACCGTAGCCTATAGCCAATAGAGTCCTCATTAAAAATGTTAATTAAGCAAAACTAATAATAATTAATAGTACTAATAAGTAGTAGTCCTTCTTCTTAAATTAGGCATTTGGTGCCATTTTGTTTTCAATACACATATTTCATACTCAATCTTTTCCGAGGTCTCAAAACCATACGATTCGTAGGTCTTCCCGGTAGTTTTATATTGATTTGGTCATTCATTATTTAACTCGCTAGTCGACGTTCAGCCATTTTATTTTATGTTTCTATCTAGAATGTTGCATGCATCCCTGATTTCATTACTACGTTTCTTATCTCCTAATGTGTATGTACATTATTTCCCTCGGAGTTCGTATTTCTGTTGTTTGAATTTTCTGTTTTGATTTAAATATATCCGCAGTTGTCTCAACCACATTCGTTACTATGGACTGAATACAGCTTTTGTATATTTGTGTTTTGTTTTCCATTAGCATTTGTATTTGTTCTCCATATTATAACACTGTGGAGATAACCTGAATTAACTGCGGCTTTGCCTACTTGAGTTCTATATCTATATATTATTACTGTTTCTGATGTGATACGAGAACGCTGGTAATATTTACGGCCAGATATTTAAAATTAAACACTTGTTCGATAATCATATGCATTCATTCGAAATAGTCATGGATTAGTTTTTTGTTGTAAATACCTCAATATTTTACATGTTGGCAGTTTTCATTTTATTCTATATTCATAATTTTTTTCCAAATTGATTATTCATTTAAGAATTCAAAATTTGTTCACATAAATTCTAAAACACTAATTTTTTTGGCGTTCTTCGGGATTAGCTAATTTCATTATTTAAACCACAATATTATGAGAATGTTAATAAAAAAAATTTTAAATAAAATTTTAAGCAAATATTTTTTAAAATATAGTTTTCTATTTCCAGGTATATCTATATTTGCAATTTCTTCATTCAATTTCACTACTATTTTAACCATTATACCTAACTGTTAGGTACTACCGTACTTGATGTAACTTATTATTTATTTCTTATTATTATGTATATAACTTATTTAATATTCTGATTTAAAATTAATCACTTCGGTTTTCCAATGCACTTTGTTTGTTTCCATTATTTGATTTAAAATATTTCAAAATTATAACTATGTACATTTATTCAAGCTACAACTCAAGATATTTCTTGTATACCTTTTTTGAATTTTATTATATTTCATATTCATTAGTTTTATAACCTTTGATTTTTTATTTTAACTGCATTCTAATTTCATCATCTTTCACAAAATAAATTCTAATATTTTAAAAACTGATAGAATAAAGAATAGTAAATACAATAAGAATATCTTTCAGATATTAAATAATTGTAATTAAATATAATTTTTATTAATGTTCACATGATAACCATACAATAATGATTTTACAAAGCTACGTGAAAATCAAAGTAATATAATTTTATAACATTAATATTATAAGTATATATAAATACTATGTAAAATTATAAAACCAAAAACTTAAGGTAAAAGATTTTCAATTCAAAATAGTTTTATACGAGTTCCATTTCAAATTATTTTCATAGTATTCTTAACAAAGACATGAAAGGAATATTTTCTTTCGTGAAAATATTATTCTCCTTACATATTAACTTTTTCAAGTTTTCAAATTATCAACGACTCGTAAGAGAATATTACTTTTATTAGAGAATCTCAGAAAAAGATTAAGAGATTTATCTAGAAAAAAGAAAATATTTTTATACATTCATAAACACGATAGAAAGTACTTTGAAGCTTAATTTTATTTCAAATACAGAATGTTTTGGTAGTAATTAGCCATAAATAAAAAATTTATTAAAATTACTATATTAATGTCAAAGATACGTTGTTATAATATAAAAGATAATTAATAGTTATCTCTATGAGATCGAAATTAATTTGTAATCTTTAAAAACACTCAAAGCTCAATTGAGAACATTAATATAGGTATTCCTGAAGGATCTATATTAGTACTTCTTTTATTCTTAATCTTAATTAATTATAGATTTACATATTAAGTTTCCACTCATTGGAAAACTAGTTTTATTTGCTGATGATTGCAGTGTATTTTTCCCTAGTAATGACACCTTTTAGTATCCAATCACAAATATCTAGTATGATTTGTTGTTTCAAGCACAATATTTTAAAATAAATAGAATAGCTGAAAACTAAAGTTATAAATTTTAGATCTCGCCAAAGAAATTTAAGCTGTATTCGTATTTATTCCATGTAAAATTATATTTGACAAAAATCGTACCTGTATTCCCAAAAAAGTTAAGTGTAATTAATGGTGTTATGTATAAGTACAAAAATGAAATACCTCTTATTAAAAATAAGATTAATTATTTAATATAATTAAATAATTCATTCTGATGTTCTGTCCTATATATGGTACTATTTGGGGTAATGCTAATACTACAAAATTTCAGATTTCTCAAAATAAAATAACAACATTTTTTTTTGAATTTATCATTATTATAGTACACTATGATCTAGCTATATTTGAATAGAAATATTTTACCAATCAAATGAATTTATCAATTCCAAAAAATATAAGGTATATACAAGATCCTAAATAACATAAATTACAACAATATCACAACAGTAGGGAGGTTTACACATAATTTTAACACTAGGTTTAGGCCGAAACTTACTTTCCTCTCAAAGAACTTCTGTTATGGACTTAACATTTTAAGACCAAATACTATACGTAATATAAAAAATAGAACAGGGTTGGAGGCTTTAAAAATTAAATAAAGAAACATTTTCAATCGCCATGTTACTTGAATCAAATTATTCAGTAGTAGTACATAATTATTATACTTAATTTAATTTTTTTTTCAATTTTATAGTTTTGATTAATTTTTGATTAAGATTTATATTATATCACATTAAATTATATTTATATTATAATTGCCAGAATTATTAAGTGCTTATAATGGCAAATAAGCGAGGCAACATAGCGTAATGACTACAACTATTGGCACATCGAAATTTTAATACAACTATTGGCATCTATGATTTCACAAGTGAAGGGACAAAATTGTTTTTTATTAGATTCTTGAAAAATACAACATCCGTTTAGGGAGGATAATACTCCAGGTAAAGGCTGGTTTAATGCTTTCATGAAGCGGCATCCAAGGTTATGTTTTCGAGCAACTGATCCAGTAAATATATAGATAAAGCAATATTTGGTGGAGAATCAGTACTTCCATATATTAAAACCGTATTCTCAATAGAGGTGAGATTAATTTTTTAAGAAAATAAAAGATAAGAGAGAATTAAAAAAAAAAAAAAACTTGAGGAAGTCAATCTAAAAAATAAAAATTTAAATATATACGGCGTAATAAAGCAATAAAAAAAAGAATTGAATCAAAAAATTAAATTACAAAACAAAAAATAACTACGCAGAAGAAATCTAATATACGGTATTGTTCTATACAATTGCCCATGCTATAACATAAGGTGCTTTAATTTATTTAGAAAATACACCAGTAAAATGTACCTAAAATTGAAACGAAAATAGATCATAAAACAAGTTACTAAATTAATATTATATTACCAAATCAAAAAAAAAATTGTTCACAAAAAAGTATAAATAAATCAATTTTATTAACATTAACTAATAAATAATATATTTTTTGTACGATACGTCCATAGAATATTTACATAACAAATTATAGTACCTAGTATTAAAATTAAGAGCACTAATTGAAATCCAGTACAAGCTTAAAGAATTAATAAGAGAAAAAAGTAATAAGAGTTTTAGAGATAACAGCAAAATTAAAAACGGGCTAAACTAAAACTCTGGTTATTTACAAATTAAAATTTAAAAATAAACAATTATATTATATTGATATATGGTTACATTGAATAATTAAAAACTTGCAATAAAGTTCATAAAATATCGAAAAATATTGGCAATGTCAATATTATACAACCATTATAAGCAAATTACAAAAAAATTTCGATACTGATCAAGTGGTCAAAAAAGCAAGATTACCATAACACAAAAAATGCTTCAGATTGTCAAAAAACAACAACTTGACTTGTAAACTGAACATTTATTTAAGTTCGATTTTATGCCATAAAAAAATGGAATAAGAACGATAGTCCAGTCCAAGTATATTTGTAATAAAGAATAGAAAAAGACTATATTATGTACCTATAAATTAGTTTTTTAATAAAATAATTCACTTTTGACTTATTTTTTTGTTTTATTGAAAAAATTGCTGTTATATTTTTATGACTTATAAACGACATCGATTGTATTAATTTATGAAGTTTATTACTTTCTTTCAAAATGCCTACATTTTATTTAAATAAATTTAATTTCAAATAAATTAAATAAGCTGAATTTTGATTTCGGGAACATAAAAAAAATAAAAAAAAACAATAATCGTAATGTGGCGTGTAGTGCAAGTGTAATTACTATTAGTATATTTTTACCATCTGAAAAAGGTAAATTAGGTAACTTCCAAAAATGCGTCATCATAAAATTTCATGATGAAAAAAATTCATTTCTGAAATTACTATTCATTTAAATTTAATAAAATTGATTATTTATTTATTAAATTAATCCAATTATTCTAAAACTTTAATTAGCTAATGCATCAGGGAATTAGTTTTATCATGATGCGAGATACTGATGCATTTATGAATTTACCTATTAGCTATAATCAGTTATAAGAGCAATAAAGTTTAGAGCAAGAGCAAGAGCAATAGTTTCTTAAACATAATAATTTAATATACTGTACTGAGTTAAAATCTAAATTTACAGCTTGTATTTAAGTTTATTTTTAGCTGTGACTGACAACTGTACACTAAGAGAAATAATATGTTTATCCAATGGTTACTAGAAATATATTATGGTTACTTTAAACTTATTATGTTAGATATAGTTGAAACAAACATTTGATATGTTAATGATGAATATAACTATGGTTGATAGAATCATATTATATTTGTGTTAAAAATATTATAGTTAATCAAAATATATACCTATGTTGTAATAAATTATGGTTGCTACAACTATATTTAAAAAAATGTAAATCAACTATAAATTATATTGCTTACAAAAATATTATGGTTGTGGATATCATAATATAGTTAAGAAGTTCATAATCCAGTAGTTGTAACAAACATATTTTGGTTAAAGAAATAATATTATAGTTGTTTTACAACTATTTGTAGTAATACTAATCATATTATGATCGAAGCAATCATGTTATAGTCGCCTTATGATTGAAGTAATAATCTCATATTGTTGAAATAATCATATTATGGTTGAAGTAGTCATATTATAGTTGGCGTTAAAATAAAATGCTTCAAAAATAAAAAAATACTTGAATATTCAGTCTTCTGTTGTTGTTTGCCAAGTTAAAACGTGTTTTAAAATATAAGCGTACCTAATGTAAAAACTCTTAGCTGATGGATATAAATTGGTAAGTGTTTGCATACGTTTCATCACAACATTTTATAAACTAACCATACTAATTTTTTACCTAGATGTTGATGGACAATAAAGTGTACTTTATGAAAAACTGGATAAAATGTTGTGCGAGGAAATATTTCAATATAAGTTGAAATAGTTAGTTATTAAAATAATAACAAAACAGAATAAATAATCTAAATTAAGACGAACTATTGAAAACTAATAAAAGGAAACTATACAGGTTAGTTAAATTATAATTATTTAATAATCTGTTCAATCAAACAATTACTTATTTTCATGGCAATATATAGTTGAGGCTTTCAAAGAGATTCTAAATCTTGTCAAATGCTATAATATAAGTACTTTTTAATTTGCAGGTAATATTAACTATTACAATATACTTATGTTTTTATTTTTTATTTTTTACAGTCATCAGCAGCTGAAGATGATAAATTTAAAAGTTATGTAGCTGATGTAGACAGCACCACAATTTAACAAAATTTGATATTTATTGGACATTTATTTATTATAATTGACAGAAAAATATAATCCTCTCGAAATTAACTATACTGTGCTTTTATTTCAAATATAATATATTTACTTCAATCATATTTATTTTTGTTTCAATTAAAATTAATGTTGCTGCAACCATAACTTAAGTTTGTGAGAATAATATTATTATTGAACTTACTATAAATTATGTTTGGTGTAAACATAAATATTTTTCATTCAACTATATTATATTTATTTTTAATATAATATATTAGTGAATCATATTTAAAACAACAAAATTATAGTTGAGAACAAAATATCGTCTTGTAGAAAGTAACTATAATATGTTTACTCCAAACATAATTAAATTTTTTTCAATTATAAATAATATTGCTGCACTCAGAGAAATCATATCATTCAGTAAACTTAAAATGCATATCCTATGTATAAATTAGTCACAAATGCGTGCTATGATCGTTTATTTATAAAAGTGTGATTTGAAATCAAAAACTAATCTTAACGACAAAATCATTTATTATAACTAAAAAGAATAGACAGTTATGATTTCTTTGTCACTATTTATGAATATGATTCACAAATTATGCGCATATGAATAAACTTAAAATGTAAAGCTAAATCATATTTTGTAACTAAATAAACATAATTTAAATCTGAAAAAGTCAATTATTATGATTTTAAATCATATAATGCTATGATTACTTTTCCTAAATAATGATTAACGAATATGACTAAATGAAAATAAAAATCAGTTCTTATGACTCTTCTGCATAAAGTATAAATTTATTTCATATATTATGCAAGTATTTCTATAACCCATATTTCTTCAAATAAAAAAAATACATAGCTTTTTTATATTTTTTATTACTTTTTGAATTTTTATTATTTGAATTAACATATTATCAGTTGTTACAAATTATTATTATTGATTTGTGATAATATGTATTTTATTCCAAGTAAAATAATTGTAACTCACGAATTGTTTCCTTCCAAATTTAATTATCAATTTTTTTCGGTGCAGTAGGTTTAAGAAGTATTTGTATTAGTTTGCAAAACTGATGGAGTCGTATTTCTGAAAGAAACAAAAAAAAAAATAAAAATGAAAACTAATTTATTAAGTACCTTAGGTTCTAATAAAAATTGATCTTTATTTTTTAAATTTATTTCTTATAGAGACATTTTAATTTTGTGAGAATTTTTATGGTATTATGTGTACGTATCTGAATTCGAAGATAGATCTTTTAAAATATTTGATGCAGGAATAAATTTAATTTTAGCTTGAAATATTTTAAAAGTTTCATAGCGTAATTGTTCCAGTTACTAAGTAATAGATTTGATTTTTTAGGAAAAAGCCACTCAAAATCTGTATATCGACCTAGAAAAAAAAAACAAGTATATAAATTGAATAATAATTATAGTTTTTGCTCAGGGCAATAAAAAAAACTTACTAAACGATGTCCCAAACTGTTTTTATAAAGTGGCCATTTCTCAAAAATTTCAGTATTGAAGGATTCAGAACCCAAAGTAAATTGAGTTCTGCGCAAATCAAATGTTTTCTTCCACTTTAATTCGATTACTTCAAAAGGAGTTGAGTGCAAAGAGAGTCACGTTTTATCAGTTAGAACTTCTTCTAATATTTCAGTTGCTTTTGAATCAACCTCGGATGTAACTGAATTTACTAAATGTACTAAAAAATCACAAAATGTTAAAAATAGGAGTTCTTTACGTAAAAGTATATTACACATATATTAGGCAAATTATAAAAATAGTGAAAGTTTAATTTTAAATAATAATTTATAATTAGTATTTTTGTATGTTACCTTGAGTTAGCTTTTTATAAAAACTAGTTATAAGTCTACTTTTTATTGTACTAATTTTTCAATTTATGTAGCTCACTCTTATTTGTTTTATATATTTAAATATTTTTTTCTTTTAAAATATAAAAATTAATTACTTATTATGTTCTTTTCACAACAATTTTATAAACTGAATTTAATTTTGACGCTGACCAAAACGTTTTACATAATTATAATATGAAATCATAATCATACGGTATGATTATACTGTAAAATGTTCGTTATACTTACAAATTTACACTGAAATCATAATCATACACTGTGATTATTATGGTGTAAGTTATGCTTTATGCGGGTGCATACTAAGGTTGTTTTTTAATTGTTAATTTTTATAAGCTTATGATTCAGATTCATTCCCTCTGATTTGGAAAATGTTTTAATTAATAATAATTTATTCCAAATTTTTGAATGCATTAATCACAAAAGACATATTGAATGAGTCCTAGGAATATCTCTGTAAGATTTAAACAAACTTAAAATTATTCCTTTAATAATCATGAATAATCATTTTTCATTTCTCTGGATGTGCAAACGTAATTATCTTTGTAAAGATAATAATATTGTTGTGTGAACTATGAACTATTTTTGTTGCAACCATATTATTTCATTTAACCATATAAAAAACTTTTTAGCTTTATATAAAACCCATAGTTACATGAAGTAATATGGTTAATGTAACTATATTTTCCAACCATATTATTGTTCTTTAATTTTATAGTTGAGCCAAAAAAAATATTTCCCTAGTCGTTTAAACACAGCTTATAGCTATAACAGAATAGTGACAAATGTTTTTGACTGTAAACGAATTAAAATACATCGATCTACTACGTTGACAGTAAGGGATTTTAATGTCTTAATTGAAATCAGTTTTAATTTCGTCATAAAGTATTAGGTATTATATTTTACTTTCATTATATATATATATATTCAATAATCAAGCGATTCAGAAAACAACAACAATTATGCCAAAACAAATATTTCTTTTAATATAAAATCATACCTGAAAGAACTGCTTCTGTGCAATTGTACACGGGATTCACTAGTTATATTTTATTTTAAAAAGTTAAATGAATACAACTTATTTTTTTTTTGTTTGTAATTAATTTTCTAATAATTTAGCTAGCTATGTAACTGTAAGAAACCTAGATTGTGATAAAGAAAATATGAAAATTATTGTAATAATATTAACAAATTGAATTACATATTATTTAGAGGCCAATTATTGTAGCACTGTGCCAATAATTGTAGTTTCAGAGATTGGTTTGCCTTTTTCTTTATTTTAGGAATTTTGAGAAATTTACAATAAAACTATTAAACAAATTTAAAAAGATAATAGATTAATAGTGCAAAAAACATTCATTCATATACACATAAAAACCTTTGAACAGTTTTTTTTATGTATTCCCTTATGGGCGCGAATAGTTGCAGTCGTTACGCTATTATTGTTATTTTTATATTCATATTATTATCTAAAATAAAAACAAAAAATAATTGAAAAAAAACTATAAAATATATTTTAAAAATATACCATAATTCTCTTTTTGGATCTAAGTTAAGCTTACTTTAGATTTCCATTCATATAACAAACTAACACCAACCAAGCTCGATTTGGAAACTCAGAATCAAAGTCAAATATATTTCCTTCAACAAACTGATAACAAGCTCGGTATGATATACATATATTATAATAACATTATAATAACACTTAAAATATATAAATTTTATTAGCTGAACATATGGCTACATAATATAGCAGTTATGTCATCGGACTACTAATTCCGGTATCAAATTTCGCTCAGAGCACCAATGCTTAATTTTCTTTGGTTATTTATCAAATAAAGAAATTTTCTAAAATTTATTGAGAGCACAATTTGACAATAGCTTAATTAAAATGTAACCATGCTATTTAATACTAGGTGTGATCTTTATAATAATATATAGTAATTTTATAAACAAAAAAAAAAATTAATGACTAATTATTTGAAAAATATTTCACGTTGCACTTTCGTTATAGAATTGAGAAGTCATGGTAGGTAGAGCCCAATACCAGCCATGTTCAGTATTCACAACCAATTTAAATATTTCATTCAATCAAATCACTCACGGTATATGTACATACACTCATTCACTTGCTCAACTAAAAATTAAAAATTAGATATAAAATAAGATGAATAATAATACCTATCACTTTTTACCTTTAGCCTTTGCAATAAACACGTTGCACAGGCGACATAAAATAAATAAATTTTATTAATTGAAGAAAAGTTAAAAACATCATACCATAACCGTAATTAACGTACCAAAAAGTATTCTAAGTTATTGACAATATAGAATAAACAAAAAATAGGTTCACCGTTCAACTCAATAATTAGAGGAAGAATTTGCAATATTGAAAATATAATGCGTTCCCAGATTCTACTCTACAAGTTATTATTAATAGAATTGTAAATTGATTGATTTTTATACTGTTGTGCAAAAAACAATAAAATAACTAAAAACATTATAATTTTGGTGAAATTTAATATATTGTATTGTATGTAATGGACATGTATAAAATATTATAGTTTACAATCGTCTCTCTGGCATGCATGACTTGTAAACCAACTTGAACCATCATACATTTTTTTAATTACTTCACAATTTAATAAATTATTTTTGACACTCACTATACAATTAATATTCCACATACTTATTTTACCAATGGTTTTGAAAGCTTGAAACTATTATAGAATTCAAAAATTTTACCGAAAACATTTTTAAACTAAAAATTTCATTGAAAATGTAATGTTTTAGAATTGCTTTGAGAATTTAAGAAATATTTCATAGGAAATTCTGTTAATTGGTGCACAAATAAAGTTATTACGAGTTATAATATTATGTATATGGTATTATTATTCTATATTACTAATGTATGGTGTATTATTTTTTCTAGGAATTTTCTATAATTTCTGAAATTAACAGAATTTATTTAGTTTTCTCAGAAATACTTACAGCATACTTTACAACTATAACTTTTTGATTCGATGTAAACCGAAATATTAAAATTTTTGTTATGCAATTTATAAAGCGGAAGTAAACGGATCAAAACTACTGAAAAACTAATTAATTTTATGCACTACACATCGATTCATTTGAGACATAACAAAAAACTGATTTAGATTTTAGAATCTAATTTGAGGTATTTTGTGGTAAAACTACATTCTATAGTTTAACACATTTGATCCTGAATAACAGATGTGATTAATTTTAATTAAAATTTACTGGCAGTGATTTATTACGTTAACAATAGGAAATTCCTCCATATGAGCCTTATGGCTTTTTTGATTTGAAAAAAAAAAAAAAAGAATGAATAAATTAAAAGTATAGTAGTTTAAAGCTGACTATGCTCATTTTTTAGTATTTAAGTCTCAATATTTGTGCCCGTAAATGCGACCGATCGCGTCCGCTCAGTCGCCACACAAAAGTCCAACATATGTAGTCGCATTTCCGTATAAATTGTGGTTAAGAGTCAAAAAATACCGCTACATGGGTTCGGCTTGACGCACTCTGAATGAAAGAGTTGGAAAACACAGCTAGTGCTCTTGTGATCAAGAATCGCAATATTTTGAGGGATTGTATGAGTTAGCAATGCGATGTACTAATGCGGTGGATAAGAGTCTATAAAATAGCATTGCATACGTCGGTTTCAATCAAGCACAACTGTTGCTCTTGTGATTCAGATTCGCTATTTTTTGAGAGATTATATGGGCTCATGAGTTAGCAATGCGATGCACTCATGCGATGGACAAGAGCCCAGCAAATAGCGTTTCATGCTTTTGGATTGGCCCTCTATAGCTTTTAGGGGTTTATTAAAGTAATAATAAGTATTTGTTAATTCTTTACATATGTTTTTTATTTTATTTTAAAGTATAGTTTCACAAAAAATAATGAATTAAAAAAATTTTTGCTTGTTACTCTGTTTTATTTTTTTTAGAGTTAATATAAATTAAAATAAAAAATAGTTATATCTGAAGTAATCATTGCAATCAAATACAAATAAAATATTACTGAAAAGAAAGAACATTCATTGAAATATAATTATTTATTTATAAAAACAAAATCCGATAAATATTCAAAAACACAAATATTTATTGCACATAAACACAAATAACTAAATGATGAATCGTTTTCATCAGTAGTATCTTCTGCTGCCTGCAAAGTTGTCGATGACGGTGCTTCGGATCGTTTTTTGGCTTCCATTCTTATTTTGTTTCGATAGTTTATTTTCAGCACTTCTCAGCACGAAGTGCTGGTATTCTATGGGCAAATGGTTCATGATCTATGTCTCATGAGTAGGTACAATAAAATTTATAAACTAAAATTATTGCCATTTTAAATTATAAATTTATTGTACTCATGGGACATAGCGCGTGAACCCATTTACTCCTGGATTTCCATATCTACATTAAAATATTTTAGAAAACATCCATTAAAACTTATATCAATGTATTAAGCTTTTCTTTCTAAATAATTTTGAATAAAGTGATTTCTAGCGGGTAAATGGGTCCATGGTCTATGTCTTATGATCAAGTACAATAAAGTTTATGAACTAAAGTTTTTATCATTTTGATTATAATTTTATTGTACTCATGGGACATAGCGCGTGGCCATTTTAATCCATGTTTATATTTAAATTATATTTACCCGAAGGTACACATAATATTATTTATTTATTTATTTATTTTTTATTTTTTATATTTTAGTTGGATTTTAGTTGATACTTTTATTACAATTTATATAACATTTACATACCTGTATCAAATATTTTTCTCGCTTCTCTTCTCTAAATTACTCTTTAAATTACGTTAACTGAATTCACTAGCCGAATAATTGTGACTGGCATATTATGACTAAATAAATAACTTACACTCACATCAGTCATCCATGCGCTGGTACTTTTCAATTCAATTCATATTTATTTGTATTCATATACATTCTCGCTCGCGCTTGTATGTTTAATATTGAATCTCAGTTAGTAAAGTTTGTTTATTCATCTCACTCGCACTTGTATGTTTAATATATTACATTAATAGTAAAATGTCATATGAGAGATCAAAATTGTGAAAAAAAAACAAAAAAAATTGAAAATGATGAAAAAAGTTTAAGTAAAGTCCACATTACGCATGTGGACGCATGAGACTAAAAAAAACTTGTGCGATTTAAAAAAAAACGTTTATTCTTAAATTTCGGTCGCATGCGGTCTCATGTGTCCAATCGGTCGCAAATTATTTGTTGGGGTACAAACGTCATTATAACGTCGCAAATTTGAAAAAAGTTAAAAATGTAAAAATTATAATTTGTTAGTCATCACGATTACAATACGACGTTTTATTTTTACATTCGACACACAGCTATAATATGTTTATATGTACTGCGAAATTTTTTTTTACATCTTTACAACAACACTGTCGAACGATTATTAAAACATGACTACTGTGAAAATAACGTTATAAGTACCTACCGGCGGTTTACTTATAACATCGTAATGTTATAATCTTATAGCTGTATTTTAACCGACCTTATAACTATCAAAATATCTTATAATTATATGACATCCTATAAAATTCAATATACATATTACATACAATTGAATTTATAAGCTGAATTTTATGTCCAGGTACATTATTCTGTGCTATATTAAAAAAATTTTCAATAAATTATAACTTCCAATTTTTTAGTCAAAGATGTAGACTAAATACACCTAATTCTGTTTTTACACGATAGATACGTTTCCAAAAAATTTGTGTGAAAAAAGATACTGACTGAATGGAAAAATAGTAGATGGGTTCCAGTCTAAAAAAATCAACGAAAGTACAATGAACAATATAAAAAAATTATTGGGAGAATCCATATTATATAAGAATTTATTTTTATCATTAAATTATATTATAAAGATACATATATATATATAAACAGACACTGACAAGTTAATATAAAAGTATATAAAAATAAATTATGATTTGGAAAAAATAAGATAATATCAGAAATTCATTAATACAAAAAAAAGTTAAAATAACAAAATTTTATTCATTATCACTTTCTGACACATTTAAGACTGCAATATCATTGCTATCACTCGAATTATTTTGTTCATTGTCTTGGGAAATTATTTCTGTATTATTATCATTAGTCTCCAGTGTTGATAAATCAGTAGTTTTAAGAACGAAATATAGAAACAGAAGGATCCTCATCCACGTTATCGCTATGTTCTGATGGTCATTATGAGTCTCAAGGGGAGGTCTATAATTTCATTTACGCTCAAACTTTTAACAAATATAGAAAATGAAGACATATAATCGACATAACCTAATTAAGTTCTGAAAAATATAATGCGAAATTAAAATGCATGTAAGCATAATTTGTCAGAAGTGAGAATAAAAATTTAATAGAGCTACAAAAGAAATTCATAGACTAATTGAAAATCTTCTTAAAGCAAATCAATTCGTGTAAATGAGAAAAAAATATCATTTTTAATTCGTGTTAAATCAAATTCGTGTAAAAACAGAATTAAGTGTACATTTTTTGTTTTTTTTTTTAATCTCACAGAATTATACTTGAAAATTAGCTCAGAATTAAATTTGTGTATTTTCGAGTTATTAAAATTATGTATCTGGAATTTTAAAAATCCCCAAAATTTTCACCAATTATTGTAATTTTACATATTTGGTGAGCAGTTTTTTTAGAAACTTAATTTTAGGAAAAAACTTCAAAATATAACCATATTTGAATTTTTTGAAGTAAAGTAGTTCTCATTAATGTAGGTAATAAACAATTACTAGAGGATGTGGCTTAGTTATAAAATGTTTGCCAAAAAAATATCTTAAGTTTTCATTTCTAAAACTTTTTCTAGATAACAGTAACATAGAGAAAGCAATAGAATGACAATATTAAGTTAATTTTTAATCTTTAAATGCATAACACTTAATATTTTGCAACTTGGAATTTTTCAAAATTGGGATTTAGTAATATTGGGATTCTCTAGTTATTTGGGTATTTTCTAGAATTCTCCTTCATCCGTTAACTGCAACATCTTGGCAGTTGTCCACAACTTTATTTAGTCCTTTTGAGCTTGCTTTTGCATATTCTAAGATCGGAATATTTCTATGGATATAGGTACCACTTTTTCCACTGATTACACTACTCAATATTTAATAATTTACCAAAAGAGTTTCTTGATCTTTCTTTTTGATTTTTCTCATCAATCAGTATTACTTGATTTTTGTTGTAACAATTTCTTAGTCTGCGTTGAAATTAATACTTTATTGTTATTTATTTATTATTTATTTATTTATTAACATAAATGCATCATATTCATATTTTTTACACTTTTAAATTTTTTAGAACTTATAGTATTGTATTTCCACCTAGGACTATTCTTAATTATTATTTAGGGTAGCTAACTAATTTAATTATTATTTAATTTATTATTTAAAGGAAAAATGGCGATAAAAAACCTTTTTAACTATAACTTATGTTTTTTCATAAAACTTACCCCTACTTACGTATTAAAAAACAAAGCTAAATTAAAACCTATATTCTAAAATTCCTCATATGAGCAGATTATTTGAATTGTTGCAACTTTCCAGAAAAGCAGAAGTCAGCTTTTCAATTTGTTGCAATAATTTATATTAGCTAATTTATGCAATTTTTTATTTGAAAAATGTTCTGGGTTTTGCAAGAATTAATTTTGATATTGCATTTTACTTTTGTAGCAAAACTTTCAAAATGTTGTTTTGGCAGTGTTTTTCCATACGATAAATCCATATAGAAATACTCTACACAAAATTGTTTTATATATTCGGAATTTGTTTTCTAAATTAAAAAAAAAAGACTTACGATTTATTACGGAATACAAAAGTTTAATAAAGAAATTACATTTTTCAATAGAATTATTAAATAAAGTAGTTTCAAGTGTGAAATATTAAAATTTCCATGTCGTTTTACTTTTAATAAAAAGAAAAAGTTCGATTTATTTATTAATATTCTAAATTCTAAACAATAAATTCTTATTGAGGTGAATTCCAAGATAAAGTGATGTATTCTCTCTGAAATTAATTTTGAATTGTTTTTATTTTCATTCATAATCGTCTTATTCTATTTTCCATTAAGTCCATACCCATTTGTTTTACTTTCTTTCTTAGAGCATCGTTTTTTTTTATAGTAATTACTTTTTTGCCCTCTTTTCTTAGATTGAAGTTTCTGTGAAAATTTTTGTTCGTAAAATTGTAACGAAATTTTCTACTTCTACAAAAATTTATTTCAACTTATAGATTTTTGTTTACAGAATCCCAAGTTAATATCTGTGTACCTAGTTCTAGTTTTAGAAAGACTCATTTTTTAGTGTTAGAGTAACATGTGTGTAATTGTTGAAAACATTCGAATATTCGTTGTTTCAGTTTGAGGAATTTGACAAAATCAATCGCATTCTTTGGTTAAATATTATAATTCTGTTATTGCCCACAGTTGCTTCTGGAATGGTAATTTTAATGCTACCATTCAACTGACTCATTTGTTGTTGTTTATTTGTTTGAGAGTTATTTTTTTAAGCTCAATATAGCTAGTTGAGAGAAGTAGATATTACGCAATTTTATTATTTAATAAAAACTAGCTATTAATAAATAATTCCTATTGAGACAACAAATCATTTTTAAATGTGTTAATTTATTTATATCATTTTTTAAAGATTCGTCATTAAATTTCTAAAAATAAAAAAAACATCATTTAAAAAATCACCAAAACTCTTCAAATGGAATCTCTTTACCAAAAGTAATTATTATAAATATTATTTTTAACGGTTAAATATTCGTATATGAAAAAAATTTAATGTGAATATTTACTGAATATCATTTTATAGGTAAATACCACACCTTTATCCTTTTAGCAATTTCATTTTTTTATTTATTATTTACTCTCCCCATATCTGGTATAGATACTCTATATACCTAGATATGTTACAAAAAAAAAAAAAAAAAATACAAAAAAACAACACAGAAAAAATAAACAAAGTTACGCTTAGGAATCAACGATATTTAAAACCGTTAAATCGTAGTTTTTCAATTTTTACATAATAAATTTAAAAAAAAAAAAAAACGAAAAACTTGGCTCACATACATTCACATATGTTGTCTGAATAGGCTCTTAACTCACCTAAATACATATATACAATCTTGTAAATACATTAGACCAAAATAAATATAAATAAAACACGACGGGACATGTTAAAATTTATTTCCTTAATAGCCTTTAAATTTTTTTCTTTACATTTGCCAGTTCCAATATATTTTAGACCAACCAGTAAAAACGAAAAAAATAATAATATAAAAAAAGAGAAAAACAGTACAAAGTAAACTGTGTAATTCGAAATTTGTTTAGTTTATGGTCCGTGAAAATTTGTTACGGTTCGATATAATGTTGAAAAAAGCAAGGGCAAAAAAAAAAAAAAATAAAAAACCAAAACATAAACAAGAAAAACAAATTGCTACAAAAATTAAATTTATACAAAAAAAAAAACCTACAGGTATACCTACATTTGAATTTGAAATTTATTAAAACTTATTAAATTAATTCAATAACTTGAATGGAGAATATTGAGGTAACAAAAAAAAGTTTAATGTATCTAGCCATTTTCGGATGAATGTTTTTCTTAGAAATACAATTTTGGCTGTTTCAAAAATTTTAATTTCGGAATTTTAAATTATAAAATTTTGAAATAAAACTGAAAAACATGATGCTGGTTAACTAAATAATAACGCGTCTTGTCTAAATTAAATATAACGTAGGAGAGAAGAATATAGAGAAAGTTTCACTTATTGCTGTTCCAGCGAAAAGGGTCATCATAGCCCAGTTAACTATTATTTACTTGTAATAGCTAACTTAAATAACACAATCGGTTTTATTACTTCTAGATCTCACATCTGTATTACTTCTAGAAATTTTTATTTGTTATTGTAAAATCTACATTTTATACTCTTGAACATCTATAAAACTTTCATACAACGTAAGATGGTGTGCAAAACTTCTCTTTAGAGTGCAATGGGCTGATCTTTTCCTAGTAATAATATGTCAAACATTTGGATAAAGTTCAAAAACACTCATCTTATCAATGATTCAAATAATCATAGATCATCTTGTTTTTCTCTAAAACATCATCAAATTATTAGAATTCTCTACTTATTGTATATAGATATTTCGTAGGCATGGGTAAATGCTCGGTGGAAATTTAATATGTCAAGTTAGAGAAATTAGTTTACTACCAGAACATTGCGAATGCGAAACCTAATTCAATTTTATGTGTTCCTAAGCAGGAACAATTCTAACCTAATGAATTACACAAATTCAAGATTTTGTAGTTCATAAATATATGTACGGAATTTAATAATAATATCGTCAACTGGTTAAATACTTGTCGTATGATAGTTTTTGTCAGTTTTTAGATATAAAAGGATTTATGGGTTTTTCGATGTGTTCTTTATAATGCGCTAATACCTTTTGAAAAATTTCTTTTAGTTCTCGAGATATTGAGAATCTATTTTATCTTATGTCCACAGTAAAACAAAAATTTTTGTCATATGTTATAAGGTTATAACGAACGAACATAATACAAATTTGACAAATCAAATTGACGATAATCTCTTTTTATCGTATGTAGAGTACAGAATATTGAAATTGGGAGTCCACTGTCGCTGGTAAGAAATTTAAAGAAGATGAGTTATCCAAAAGTTCATTTAAAAATTTTGCAAATGTTAGCACAAGACTAATCATATAGAAAATTGGCAGGAGAATTCAAATTCAATTAAATTTCATTTACAAAAGTGTAGTTTTTGAATTATAACAAAAAAAAAACTTGTATGAAGTTATATACAAAACTTCAGCGCATGAAATTAATTTTAAAACCGGTAATTTGTAAAAACCCAGTCGATTCATAAAAGATCCTTTTAAGGTTCAATTCAAAAGTTATCGCCCCCAAAACCTTGTCATTAGATAAAAAAAAAAAATGATTTGAAAAGCATGTCACCATATTTGGATTAAGCCGATAAAGCTTTTTTAAAGCTTTTTTAAAATAATTTCACTAATTTACACGATACATAAATGTAGATATCGTAGTTGTAGATAACTGAGTTGAAGTTAAAATATTGATAAGATATTTTTTAAATATTATTCATTTTTTTTTTTTAAATTTAAAACGCCATATAAAAGAAAGTACATGACAACGCATTGCCTTTTCGAAATCCGGAACATGTTCGAAATGAATCAGAAATGTGCATTCCGAGCGCCACAGCCTGGTGAGGCATTTTTGACAAACGGATCAGCTTGAGATCCGACATTGATTCGAAAAGCACGGATCTATGTATTCTGTCATAGGCAGATTTAAGATTGATAAAAATATGGTGCGTATCGATTTGCAATTCGAAGGCCTTTTCCAGGATCTGCCTTAAAGGGAACCCCTGGTCGGTGGTTGATTTACTAAGATGGAAGCGGCACTGATAGTTTTCTATCACAGCGTTACAATGGGGCTTCAATTGTTCGCACAGAATATTGAAAAGGATTTTATACGCAACGTTTAATAGGGATATTCCTCTGTAGTTGGCGTAGGACATGGAATCGCCCTTTTTATTATTTTAGATATAGAACTTAAACTTCAGTCATCAGTCTCCTGTTTTAAAAAGTTCAACTGGTAGGTTGTCTTGTCTAGCAGCCATGTTATATCTTCTGAATTGACTATGTTAATGCGCGGCGTATCTGTGTTTTCTATGTTTGTGCCATTCAGCAGGTTCTTAAAATGTTTATGCTTATTCTTATGTAGTTTATATATCAAACAATTTCCATTACTAACACCTTCCTTCGTAATTGTTTTTCTTTTCTTTCATATTCTCTTTACTCTAACTTCCCCTTTCTTTACTAACGTATCAACCAATATGAAATAAGCAACATTGTTTTGGCTAAAAATAACACAAAATCAAAAACATAATCGAATACGTCTTCAATAATTTAATTGTTATTTATGGGTTGGGGTAGAAATTTTATTTTTTCAAAATCTTATTTTCTGAAAATCTTATTTTTTAAAATCTTATTTGATCGAAATCTTATTTTGTATTTTTTGGTTTTTTTTTAAATAGTAGCACATAATAACGCATAACGCATACAGTCTTAGTAAAAAGCACAGTCTTAGTAAAAAAATGTTTTTTAAAAAATTATTTTGTTTTTAAAGTCGGCCGCTGCTGCCCCCAAACCCCCACTACTTATTTATTGAAACTCTGTTTTTGCCGGCGGCAAGTAAGCGCATACAAAGCTCATGAAAGCATGTGATATTTAGTTTCGACCCCAAATCCTGGGACCCCGGACCTATTGTCTTCATCACATTTAAGCGCTGTTGTACCAAATCCATTTACTTTTTTATTTGTTTATTTTAACAGTTGATCCTACAGATAACTCTGTAGGCCAACTTTATAGGTCCTTTTCCCTTTCGAAATGTGGGCCTTTTTTATTAAACTATATTAATTATTTGGTATATATTTTTGTATATTATTTTTTTTATTAGTTATATTATATCTTTATTAATTATTAAATTATATTTGAGTACCAAATCCATTTTGTGCATAAATTAAATTTCACAACAAAAAAAGATTAATATGGACGAGAAAAAAATTTTACAGGAAAAAATAAGATTTTCGGAGAAAAAAAATAAGATTTTTAGAAAAAAATAAGATTTTCAAAAAATAAGATTTCGGCACTATCCGGTTTTTTATTATGCCAACCAGCTTTTCAATCATCTTTGATATTCAATAACTGTTTAATTGGCATAATGCATAAATTTAAAAGAGTGTTCACAATATTATGTAAGCCAATAGCGAATGTTCCCTATTTAGTCAATAATTTTTATAATTAAACAATATTTTTCAATATTATCTAAAACATAATACTTTCAATCTATATAATATTTTTCAACAAGATTACTTTTAATACAAAATATGGTTCAAATAATATCATGTATATTACGTACATAAAATAGTAGTTTTAAATATTAACTTACAGTAACATATAACTTTTATTTTAGAGTTTAAAACATTTTAATACAAAGTCAAATAATTTTCAACATTTTAACATATTAAATGAAAACAAAATATTATGACAATGCTTTCTCATTTTATAAATGAAATGTATCTAATTTAGTAGATAAAAATATCTAAATTATTAGAGCATAACTACTAGGTATCAAAAATAATATAACTATATAAAAGTTTATATTATTTTTGCTACTATCTATTACTTTATTTCAGACAGATTTACGATATGTTGTTATACATTTAGAATTATTATAATAATAATATATTATGTATCTGTTACGTACATAAACAGCATTATATTATATTATATGTGTAAAAACATACATTAATAGTAATATTATTATCCATAAATTAACTAAATTAGGTGTACATTCTACCAGACTCAATTATATTTAGATACATTGTTCAATTGGACGCAATAGGTAGAATAATATTATTAATAGTGATGAGCATAATTAATTGAATATTGGTCAACAATAACATAAAATTCTATATGAAAAAACTTCTATTCGGTAGATTATTCAAATTAAAATGTAAAATTCAAATTTATGCAACATCCAGTAAGCATTTACTTATGTCGATAATACCACATAAGGCTTATACAACAAAAATGCTTAAATAGCTTGTGTTTAGACTCTTATTCTTGATTCTAGATTCTTATTGCACTTACGTTTAGACTTTGATTCACTAAACTGATTTTCCTTTTCCATACATATGTGCAAATATTTTTTAAATCGTGAATAATTTTATGTACCTATTTTATTGCATTTTTCTGTGTTAATAAAAATCTCACGCTCGATTAAAATTTAGAAAATTTTCTCTCGTGAATCAGTTAAATGCGCTCCCCAAAATTGGTTTTTAGGTAAAGAGATATGAAACATAGGCTACAAATTGCTACAATATCAAAGTCTCAACACAGGCACAGCCAGTAGTTGTCAAAAAGTAGTTGTCATAAGAGAATATTAGTTTTAAAAAATTTTGTAAAGTCGTTTAGATTGTTCCACGATGAAAATTTTTCATAAAATAAAAGTGAAATTGTAATTAATCAGTCTCATTCGTACCAAAGGCGGAATATAGGCCGAGTCGTGCTGACAACATGGTTAACATACGTTTCATATCACTTTGACTACAAACTAATTTTGTAGAGTGAAACGACCGTAACACACTAATACATAAATAATAACAAACAAAGCAAGTAGAAATGAGGATACAAAAAAAAATTATTATTCGTCATTTCAATTTTTATTTTTAAATGAAATTTCTTAAACGCACACATATATAAAATTGACGTTAGAAAATAACGGTCAGTGGAAACACAAAGTGGATTAATGAGTCGTGAGTTAAAAAACTGTAATAAGTTTATTAAGTGGAATCTATACACATATTGATATGGCAACAATCTTTACAAAAAAACTTTGAGCATGGCCCAAACAAATTGGTTTTTTTTAACACCAATTAATTCTGGCAGTAATATTCATTCAGTTTTCTATTGTTTAAAACCCTTAAACGTCTCGTGTATCAAATTTGATACAAACCATTGGAATTTTCACATTTTTTAATATATTTAATCTATGTCCACAAAGTCCATTGTATTTTATTTAATACGAACTGTTTTAACTCAAAATTACGCTCATTATAAGGTTTTTGTGTGTGTTTGAGTAGAAATTTAAAAATAATATGCTGTTTATCGCTGACTGCAGCATAACTAAGTTGCAATTGGAATAAGTGTAAATTAACATATTTTTAAATAGTTTTGGCGCGTAAAAAAATTTTTAAGTATTAAAAAATAATATTTTTATTACAAATAAGTAGAAAGTTTTAAAATATAATATTATGATTTGGTTCATCTAGGGAAAAAAAACTGTTTGTATTTTTTTTGATACACTGGTCGTTTAACCATGGAAAAAAATTATTGTTTGTTGGATAAAGACATTGAAGGAATTCTTGACGGTTGGGATAGCGAAGATGGTTTGGATGATTCTAATGATGAGTTTAACGACTGTGAAATAGAAAATATGCCTTTAGATTTTTTTGACGAAGATTTGGAAGAAGAAATTCAAAATGAGGAGCCTTCACGTTGCAGCAATAACAAATTTTCTGCTGAAGAAAATAGAATTAAGGCTGAAAAAATTAAAAATATTTTGTGGCGCAAACGTAACATGTTAATAGAAGAAGATATTCTACGTTATACACCTGATGAATATGCTTCTGAAATTAATAATTTACATACACCTTTCCAATTTTTTAAATACTTCGTCGATGATGAAATAATAGAACATATTGTAAAACAAACAAACTTGTACGAAACACAAATATGGGTTACAAACTTACCAAATATTTAAAAAAATGAAGTTGAAAGTTATATAGGTATACTTCAAATTATTCAATAATTCAGTTGCCAAACATTCGTTCATATTGGAGTAATCGTTTAGGTTACGAAGGCATTTACAAAGCTATAAATATAAATCGCTTCGAAAAAATTAAAAAATTTTTACATTTCAACGACAATAACAAAATGTTGGCTAGAACAGATGAAAATCATGATCGAATGCATAAACTACGTCCCATAATTGACCACTTGAATACGAAATTTAAAACAGTTGCATATGATAGAGATTAATGTGTAGACGAACAAATGTGTTTAAGTAAAGGCAAAAGCTATTTAAAGCACCCTAACAAGCCTCACAAGGGGGGTTACAAACTGTTTGTTTTAAGTAACAGTAATGGTTTTGTACATCAATTTGAGTTGTACTCCGACAAGAAAACCATGCTAGATTTCGTAAACTTCATGAGCCTGATCTAGGAGCTTCGGCAAACGTTGTTGTTCGCCTATTAAGGAATGTTACGTGTAATACAAATTATCGAATTTATTTTGATAATTATTATACATCAATACGATCTCATCATTTATTTGGCTTCCAAAGGTATATTTAGTTTAGGTACAGTTAGACGAAATCGTTTACCTGGTTTTAAACTACCCACTGATTATGACTTTAAAAATTACTTGTTTTAAAGAAGTATAAATAAACTATTGAATTATATGTGATAATGTTAATTTCTTTTTATGTAAATAGTTTATAATTTCTTTTCTGAACGAACTGTTTTTATTTCCTTTTTATCATACATTTATTTAAAATAAGTGTTATCTTAATATAAGTTTTTCTCAAAATAAGTGAATTTTTTTTTTATTAAATTTTTAAAATAAATTCAAAATTAAAAAAATTAAATTAAAGATTAAAAGAATTGAAGAAAATAAATTTTTAATATTATATAAATTGTTTTTTTTTCTTCTCTGAAACCCATTGTATCAAATTTGATACCATCCTTGAAATCGTTAATTCTCTAGCCCGAAATCTTAAAATTAGAAAGTCCGAGAATAAAAAATACTTCGTACAAAAAAATAATTCGATTATAAAAATTTGACACATACGCGCCCGACGAAGGGTTAACAATCATAAATTCTAAAATTTGCAAGAAACAGGAAAAAAGGTTTTCACATTTACATTAACTTTTCATATTTATTCTCATTTTGTAAAAAAATATAATGTAACTATAATGGATATTCTTTGAATCAATATAATTTTATATTTAATTCCAAGTGTATGGGGATAAACAGTGAATCATGGTAAACACAAACAGAAAGAAACAAAATAATTAAAACATTTGAAGTACATTAATCTAGAGAATAGCTATGTAGAGGAAATTAAAAACGATCCAAATGAATGGAAAAAATTGATTGATTATTTTTACTAGAAAAATTATTATTTTACAACTAAAACAAATTTGTAATAAAAATAATTTCTTCCTGAAATAATAGAAAAAAAAACTTCCTAGAAATGGCTATTTTCTTTTGTTTTTCTAAAATATAGTTTTTCCTTCAGGTTTTTCCTCAAATTTTTGCGATTATATATTTTATAATTTCATATGTTTTTGTATAGAACACTGGCGTTATGTTCGAATAATTATGGTCATCACTGTACATATGAATTTCATTAAAATTTTACACAATTTATATTTTAGTTCAATTTAACAATAATAATATCAAATAATATAATTATGGCTATCTATTCTACAATTAATATTGTAATTTTCATAAAAAATTATTTCCTATAAAATAAACAAATTTATTTAGAAATTTTGAAATTGGTTAAAAACAAGACCGAATATTGAATAATATTCGATTACAAATTCCTTTTTTGTATAATTTTAATTCTCTCATTAAAATGTTTAACATTGTGTTCTTATACTGTCAATAAACTTGAAATAATAATAATATTATGTAGATATGTACTGAGTAGTGTATATATTTATATATACCTATATAACCCTCACGACCTATGATAACATTTCGAATTGTGATATATTTGAATTCATATTAATTTCTACATTAGAGATAGATTGTGAGATCAAATTTGATGTAAAACAGATCAACTAAATTCTTGTTTTCTCTTTTCATTAGATTCTTTTTTTTTTGATTAATTACTCTTGTCACAAAATGTCTATAGTAAAAAGTTAGTAATATTTCCATGTAAATTTACAAAACTAAATATTGTAATTCATTATCATTAAGTATTGTAAATAATATATTATATGTAGTGCATATTATATCGTGGTTCTAGAAAATACCATTAAAGTCATTTTGTACCTATGTTGGTCTAATTGAAAGAGTATATATAATAAAATGTTTTAGTTATATAATATCCTTAAAAATATTATTTACAAACAATTATTTTAAGGATATTTTTGTAAAAAGTTAAATAGTAAATAATTTTCTGGTTTTGATGTGATTTAGCTGTAGAAAGTTGAATATAATAAAAATAAACTAAGAAAAGCAGTTGGTCAATGCTGAAGATATCTTACAAATAATAAAACTAATGAAGCTAATGAAGCTAAAGCTACCTCTTTACGATTTCTATAGTATTTGTATCTTTCAGATTTGTATCTCTCCTTGAACAGAAATAATTCCGCTATACATATTACGTAGAATGTCACATCATTTGACTCAATCAAATGTTCACAGGATCGAAAATCAAGCTTAATATTTGGATGTTAAATTTAATTTGACTTTCATTATTCATAAAATGATGAGACTTTACAAAATTTGTTGAGAGTAGGTATGATTTGGTATTCTAACTTATATATAAAATGGAACTTTGCTATTTAAGAAGTGTTAGTTACTGCTAATAGTTATAGTTTTCCACATTTAAATTTCATAGTAAATAGTATTATATACCAGAAAATATAAAAAATAAATACTCGTTGACAAACATTTCTTGCTCCACTTTGTGTAATAATTTTCAATACCTTACAAAATGTCAGATTATGACTGACAAATAAGATAACAAAAACAAAAAATACATGACGATTTCTATCAATAAAATTATTTTAATACTATTAATTTGTTTAAAAATTTTACTTGCAAATTGTGATGGTACAAAACTTCTGTTGTGATATACCAACAACTGTCGATTATTCCCATTATTCAGGAATATTTGACTAATTTCAACATTAGTTTTCTTTGGATAATAATATAGATGTTACTGAGTCTTTAAAAACTGATTGTATATGCATAGTTTATTTTGTTACCCGCCAATTATTTTGTGGTATATCTAGAAAATCAAGTTTTGGGAAATTGAGTTTGAAGTTTGAGACGAATTAAAACAATATTGAGCCGAAAAAGTTTTATTTTCTTTAATGTTTAGCGGTAGTATGGTTCATAAGCTATCTTTTAGAGGTATAAAAACAAAGACTTTTGAATAAAGAATTAGGACTTTCAGGACCTTTTACTTAAAACTATCTTACCGTATACCCCATTTTTATGCAGTTTTCATTCATCCTGTATGCACGTACGATAAACAAATTTGTATACACGCGAAAATAAGTCTTTTATTTTTTAATCTGAAATATTCTATTTTTCTTTAAATTTATAAGAAAAGAAAATAGTTTTGAAATTCAATCTTTGTTTTATTAAGCAAAATATAAAGTTATTTGAAGAACTATACAACAAAATTAATTTTTTACTTCATATTATAACATTAGATAACTTAATATGCATAATATACTATAAAAACAACAATTTAAAAAACTAACTTTCAAAATTGTCATAATAGTGACTTATAAGCCAGTCATAAAGTATCACATACTAATATTATTGATTGAATAAAAAATACAACCATTCTACTGTCAACGACTTAATTGAACAATATTAAAAGAAATTATGTTTTTCCAATACATTTACGAGATAACAACGACAATCCGAAACAAACACACAAAACATACATACACAACACAAACATATACTCCATAATAATAAAATTAAAAATAAGTAACAATCTGTTGTTTTTGATAATCAGATTTGTTTTTAGTGATATGTTTAGATTTATGGAATAAAAGTCGAGTTTCCTTTCACTAATCATTTGTATTTATTTTGCAAATATCGATATTTCGGAAGCAACTTGCTTCCTTCATCAGTGCTTTGCGACTAATTAATATTTACACTAATCCTTACATATAATTATATAATTTGAACCCTCAATAATATGCTCATTTTGTTAACAATAGTAATTCCTTAATAGTGCTACCTAATCTACAGTGTTTTATTTATTAAATTTATTTTTTTTTTTTTTTTGTATAATTATTATTTATTGCATTTAAACTAGTCTTACGCAATAACCCTTATTCTAGTATTTATGATCTTAATTCTACCTGAACCTGATTTTTAATTTTAAAGCAATCTAAATAATGGCGAGAATCCACTACCTATATCATTATTAAGTCTGTTGTTAACAGGTTCTCTAGATATTGCCAGGCTTTCATACATATCTAGTTTATTATTTTTGTTTACCTCTTTTATTAATTTTAAACTATTCTTATTTATATGATGTTCTTCTTCAACTATATGTTGCGCTACAGCTGACCTAAAATTCGTGTAGTTTCTTTTCCTCGCCAATTGTGCTTCCCTCATATGTTCCTGGAATCTAACTGTAATTAACCTCTTGGATTGTCCTATGTAAGTTTTTGTGCAATCTTGGCATGATATTTTGTATATACCACTTACTTCTTCTATGCTTTTCTTATCTTTAGCAGATCCTAACAGATTACATAATTTGAGATTTCTGCTAGTAGTGACTACATTTAAGTTGTATTTCTTAAATATATTGCTAAATTTTTTTACAAATTTTCAGGATTGTGAAAGTCAAAATATTATGGAAATAAAATCTTTTTATCAGTTTATAGACCTAAATAGAAACTTAATTTTCACTTCTAATTAAAAGGTGTTATATCATTAAATTGTTACTAATGTTATAAAGAAAAAAATAAAAACGACAAAAAAACAAAAACAATTTGTTCATGTGGTTTTCTCCCAATTATTGATGACAACTTTTTAAATTTTCAGTCCTCATTTCAATTAGAAAAGAAAAAATATGGAAAAATAAATCGAAGAATAATAAGCAAATAAATTTTATAAATGAAGAGAGACAAAACAGAAGATACTGAAAAGTATTTTATGAATAAGGTTTTTTTCTTGTTTTTATCAAAGTGTATAGCGTAGATAAGTAGGGAAATTAAGAAAAAGAAGAAGAAAATTTATTTCATGGGGTTTTATGATTTTATAATAAAATATATTTTTTAGTTTTTCAATTTTCCAATGTTCAAGTTTTAATATGAACTTTAAGATACTTTTATGTTATGTGATTTAAATCATAGTTACCTGATGAGAAAAACTTTTTTGTTTTGTAGTAGTGAATTTGGTATAAATATTTTAAGATCTTAAAAGGATTTATTTGTTTTGATTGATTTATTTTGAAATCGGTTAATTAAAATTGAAATTTTAATAATTAGAAATAATAATTAAAATGGAATTATAATACTTGGGAATTTATTGTAAAAAACAACAAAAAGAATATATTTATTATTTTATTAAAAAAATTTTACAGGTAAATTTAATGCGAATAAAATATCAGTAATAGCTATTAAAAACTTTCTGTATTATAGTCTTATAATAGTATTTTATTTTCAAAAACAAATTAACCACTCGTGTATACTAATTAAATTTATTTCATTTAACCTTTTTTCAAAGTAAAGTTTATTAGTGAATAAAAGATTTTAAGACTTTTATAAAATATCAAAAAATAAAGGAAGAAATGGAAAATTATTAATACCACTACTAACTCGTACTTCCATTAAAACAAAAAATATAAATTTAATGAAAATAAATTGAAAACCATCAAACCATTTTTAATCTGAGAATAAATTTTCGTAATAGAATTTTATAACTTTAGTTATTGAAATGAGTTTCACGAATCTGTATTTTCTGTTTTATTAATAATTACTACAAAATGTATAGGTATTTTTTCAATTCAAAATCAATTTCAAAAATAATTTATATAGCAACATACAAAATTGATGTTCGTGAAGAAAATATTTGAGTATGCCTACTACAAAATTATAATATTCACAGTTTTTTAACAATTTTTAGCCCTTCATTATAGATACTGCCACTACTTTACATTGTTACTGTCGATTGATGTAATCCTCCCAGAACATTAAATACATACCGAAGGAGAACCATAAAAGCCTAAGTATTATGCGCTTTATAATGTACATAAGGTAAAATAGAAATATTTATTAAATTATTAAATTTTTGATATTATATTACAAAAATAAAAAATAATAATGATGGAACAGTTCGAACTTATGTTTTCAAACACTGAATCCATAAAGAAAAACAAATTAGTTAGTCTTTTTTTTCTGCTTTGGAATATTAATTTTTGACAAAATCGATCAACTTACCATGTTTTAATAATTCGTAATTTTATATATTAGAATATCTTCATATCACCAGCATATAGGAACAATATTGTTCTTTTATGATTCAACATAATCGCAGCGAACTGGAATTTGACTAAATTCTCAAATCAGTCATCAGCAAATGTTGCAATAAGTGTTTTCGATTAAGCTTTATTTATCATGAAAAGGCGTTATATTTCTATATAGATTCATAAAGAGTCTTGACGATGTGTTGCCCGGGTATGTTCACATTTACCAAGTTAACTGTAATTAAATCTCTAACTAAAGTATAAACATAATTTAAGATGTAATATATATATTTTTTTTTCATGTAAAACTAATCATAATTGTAATAAACTACACTTAAATTACGTTAAATTTACGATCACCTGTTTTTATGTTTTATCGCTATTTTTATCGTATTTTTTTAATTTAATTATGCAAACCTGACTGAATTACATTTTTGAAGTTTCAAACTTTTAAAAATGTAAGCAAAATTTATTTGGGTGCTACCTAAAAAAAAATTGATGATTCTAATTTTTTTTAATTCAAAATTTATTCTAAAACGACTCTAAATTTATTAATTTATTAATTTTTGGATACATTATTATGGTTATTTTTTTTGTCTTAAAATATTCGTTGCATATTTTTATTGTGATTATTAACTCATTAAATGTGGAAAACTACTACTACTACAGTAAATAAACTTTCTTAAATAGTTGCATTTTATTTATTAAGTTTGATACCCAAATTATACTCTCAGTTATCTTTTGGCATTCCCAAAGGGTACTGAGCCAGTTCAAAAAACCATTGAACCACGTTATTTTTTTGATTTGTCGGAACCTGGGATCTTTTTGCTGAAAGGCAAGCGTATAAAGCGTAATGAAGCGTGTAAGTTAAGTTTTCAGGTATTTGATTTAAAAAAAAATAAAATAAAAATAATAAAAACAACAATTTGGCACTTTCCCTGAACGTCACAGATTTGACGATCATGTCAATCACGTCAATCACTTAAATTTGCAAATTACAGTCATTGCAATTAAAGCAATTTTTGTCATTAACGTTTTGTAATTTGAAATAGATATATTGAAATAATAAATAAAAAAAGTATTAAAAAAAAACGAATTTTGTTTTTAAATAAAATAACTGATGTTGTAAAAGTTTTTTTTTGCCCAATAAAAAAAAAAGAAATAAAATAAAAAAAATCAAAATGAGTGTGCTAAAGAAAATTTTATTAGACGAACTAATTACAGATATTCCAAAACAAATTTTAATAAAAAATAAATACAAAAAAAAAAAAAAAATTTATAGAAATCTTTTGCTATTTAAATATTTTTTAAAAAAGAAAACTAATATCAATGAAATTGTGAAAAACAAAAACTATGTTCAAATAATTAAAAAATATTCAGATGATACTTTTACATCACATTTCCGAATGAATAAATCCACTTTCCAGGTATATAATAACTTAAGAATATTTTTAATATTTCTTATTAATCAAAAAAATGTCTTTCAGAAACTTTTAAAAACAATAAACTCAATGGACTGGCCAACCACAAATTAACGCTGAGGTTGCCCTGTACTTAACAATTTGGAGACTGGTAAATCAAAACATTACTTATCGGCAATTGGCTAATCGATTTGGTATAGGACGAGGTACTGCGCATAGAGCATTTAGAAAATTACGTAACTTTTAAGCTCACTATTAAGTCAGTATGTAAAATGGCCTTCTACAAATCAACATTTTAAAAAAGTTATTGAGGATTTTAAAAACCTACGGCAAGAAAATCCATTTCCAAATGTGATCGGTTGCTTAGATTCTACACACATTAGAATATTTACGCCAAAAGAAGATCAAAAGAGTTATTACAATAGGAAAGGATACCATAGTATGATACTTCAGGTTGATTATTTTTTCAAAATCTACATTTTTAGATAACTATTTGAACATTACAATTTCAGGGTGTATGCGATTCCAAATTATGTTTTATTGACATATTTTTTGGGTTTCCAGGTTGTTCACATGATTCTTGGGTGTAGCGTAATAGCCCATTAGAACAAAAGATAAGAAATGGAGAATTATTTATACCAGAAGATAGCCATTTACTAGGAGATTCAGCATACTCATTGCAAAAATTTGTTTTAGTACCTTATAGAGATAATGGTTTTCTTACCCGAGCTGAAAGAAATTTTTATTATCATCTTAGCTCAACTAGAGTTGGTATTGAACAAGTTTTTGGAGTTTTGAAATCAAAATTTAAAATTTTAAAATTCCTGCCAATATATACATTATGAAATGCAAAAGACATTGTTGTTTCATATGTTGTTCTTCATAATTTCATTATTGATAATGAAGGAGTTAATGAAAAAGATATCTGCATAGAAAATTACAGCATTAATTACGGAAGTGATATTGACAACATCAATACATTATCTGTTTCTACTGAAGCAAAAGAAAAAAGAAGGGCACTTACTCAACTTTTTGTAGCTTAAATAGAATTTTAAGATGTGAATTTAAATTAAACTTTTATTAAATTAACTTAAATTAAACAAATTGTTTTATTATTTTATAAAACTTAACAAACTTAACTTTACTTCACAGTCTTTAAAAAATATTTAAAAAAAATTGGCTTTATTTCACAGCCTTTAAAACAAATCTCTAGAAAATAAAACACATATGGTAAATTTAAACGTCATCCGAATGGAAAAGCTCTCTTAAGCTTCTCAAAACTTGTAATTAATCTTTCTCTTTCAATATCCATTTGTTCTTTATGACGCTGCTCTTTTTTAACAGCTTCTTCTTTTAAAAACTCTAGTATTTCATCTCTTTTATTTTTCTTTGGGGAAGGTTCAACGTTTTCTACCTCTTGCAGAGATGGTAAATCTAAGCTCGTACCTATGTTTTCTTGTGGAGGACTAATAAAATGCGACACTGCATGCATATACCTCATCAAAAAGTTCAAAATATGGCCATTTAAATTATTTCTTTTTTTTTATTCTTTTGTACGTAGTTAACATGTTGGTAAATTTTATTTTGTATGTTTCTTTTTGAAAAGGGAATTCTGGGCAAATACTTTTAATTTCATTCACAATGGAATTCCATAGTATACTGCTTTTGCGTTTTCCTGATTTGAATTGGTTTTCAAGTTTTAATCTTGTGTTTGAATCTAGCAATGAGTATCTAGGAATTCATGACGTTAGCGTCAAAGAGTATTGGAATTCATAGTTTTTGCAATTGCATGCAAAAACCATGAATTTAATCTGTTATATTTGGTCATTAATCTGTTTTATTTGGCTTTCAGAATATAGAAGTGAACAAAAATATAATTTATAATTATTTAGTTTTTATTTTTTCATATTTTGTTGATGTTCTTTTTATGGAATGTTACTGCAGGTGAACGTACGATTTTAAATTACAAAAATAAGTACAGTCATTAATTGCTGACTAAATAATTTCGCAGTGGAATTTTAGTACGGTTGTTGATTAGCGTAATTTTTACTAATGAAATTATAATATTATTAATTCATAAAGAAATTGGGTACCATATTTTATCAAACTTCCTCGAATGAGGCAGAGGCAGCCCTATTCGACCTGATTACATATACGTACAAGAAGGAATATATAACAAAATGAAGTTTTCATTAATATTTTTTGATCTAGCCAAAGCATTCGACTCAGTTGACAGAAAAATATTACTCTACGTTTTATTTGAATGTTGAATTGTTGGAAATGAGTTTAATTGGTTCAAAGATTACCTGTCTGATTGTCAACAATATGCTGAGTGTGGAAATTATAAAAGTGAATTGAAAAGTATTGATTACGGAGTCATTCAAGGCAGCTCGTTAGGTCCTATATTATTCAACTGTTTTATAAGTAGCTGCTCTACGACTAATCTAGTTGGCCAGGCATTTTTATATGCTGACGCCCTTGTTATTGCTTTCAAGGCAAAAACGTATAATGAATTAGAAGCAATTATGAATTCAGATACTAAAATAGTTGAAAAGTGGATGTCAGTACATAAATTTACTGCCAACGGCAAGAAAACTAAATACATGCTCATAAAAGAACCATCTAATATATTACTGGAAGTACGATTCAAAAACAATGTAATTGAAGAAGTCCAAGTCTTCAAATACCTAGGTGTATATATAGATAGTGGCTTAAAATGGAATAATCAAGTAAATGATATAGCCAAAAAGTGTAGACGTATAGCTGGGGTATTTAGACATACACAAAAAAGAATACCATATGAAGCAAAAAAAAACGTATTTTACAGTCTATTTTATTCAACCATAACATATGGCATTTCTATATGGGGAAATACATACATTAAAAATATGAAAATATTGCAAACAGTTCAAAACAAAGCAATAAAAAATTTGTTTGGAATATATCAACGATCAACAGCTGAAATTCACAAAACATTAGAAATACTGCCACTTGAACTATATATAAAAAAAAAACAAGTACTACATATATACAATATCACAAACAAGTTATCAAAATCAAATTCAAGAATCCCTCACAACAATGAAATACACATCTACAATACAAGAAATGCAAGTCACATACACACCATACCTTGTACACAAATGCTTATCACTGTGGTTCAATGGGTATCTATATATAATTCTTCGCCCGTGTCAGCATGTACCGTTATAATTTTTTGTTTTAAAGAGAAATATTGTTTCTGTTTCATGCATACATTTTGTTTTTAACATAAATGAAGAAGCGAATTTGCAAACAAATTGGAAGAAATTTTTTTCTTTCTTTCTTACACCTCATCAAGAATGCCTTTAATATAGGAGAAAAAAATCAAACTTTACTCAAATTGATTTAAATGAAATCGGTATACATTTTTTGTTATTTTTTTTTTGTTGTTTTTCTTCTTAATACTTCATAGTAGAAAAGAATATTCTTTAAAAAAAGATATGCACTGGGGAAGTCAAGATTCCATTTACAAAAAAACTCCATTAGTTAAAGAAGCAAAAAACTATTGTTTTTCTTATGTAATAAGTTGTGAGAAAGAAGGAGTGCGATATAAATGATTTAAAAGGCCATTTAATTTTTGAAATTTAATTTTACATAGCCCACGGGCCACAGGAGAAGAGATTTCTAATGTACATGGTCGTCTGAAATCAACGTATTAAATTTATTAGGGTATGAGAGTAAAGAAATTTTGAATGATTGATTTTTTACAGGTACCTACATAATATAATATTGGTTCCAAAAACATGTTATTTCTTAAGCATAATGTTATTTTCTTTTATTGTCTTATAAGGGAAGTAAAATTTTTTTTATTTCAAACAGATTATAATTGATGTATTTTCAATATATAAATTTTTTCAGGTATTGAAACAGGTAGTTAAAAAGAATACCAAGAACCAATCATTTTTTTTTTATGAATGACTCGATGCATTTTTATTTCCTTCAAAATTAAATTTTGCCATGTAATAATCAATGATAATTTATTAATTATTAATAATATTAGAATTTATAAATAGGAAGGAAATTTGAATATTAATAATGTGAATAAATAATGTTTCTTATTACTATGCATTTTTAAATGTAACACATCTCGATATTTGTTCGATAATTTTTTTCCCACTTTGTCTTTTGAATTTTTATTTCTCTCTCACAAATTAAATTCTTATTACTTTCTATTTCTTACAATTTTGGAAATCGACTAGAAAAATGGTAACCAATCATTAACAAATTATAAAATTTTATTCCAGTGCATTTTCTTATAAATGGATTCTTTACCTACTATCCTTTGATAGTAGATGCGTGTGCGGCTTTATATTATATAATAATTTATGTACATAATCTTTCCCTTTTTTATTTAAATCTACTGAAAATTGTTTTTATTTTATGGATACATTCGTACATTTCTTTAACACAAACGAAAGAGAAAAGAAAAGATAACAACAAAAAAATCAAATAATTGTCGAATTAGCACGCAATTCTTTCTGTTTCCTCCTCTTCTAAAACAAAATGGATTAAAAATATTTAGAATAATAATTTCAAAATTATTGAATACATTCCTATGTACTTGAAAAATATATTTTAAAATAATTTTTTGACTGCATTGATTAGCGTAAGTTATTACGTATTTTTTTATCAAAAATAATCAAAAAAACTTTCATCAATTTATATAATCAACTACATAAGTGTTGGCATAAGTGTTAGCATTTAGAGCAACATTTACACATAAGATTTTATTTGATAAAAGTTACTTATTTATTTAAGGTTTATTTAGCTCAAATAAAAAACATTGATTTTAAATATAGAAATTTAAAATTATAAACAAATAAAATAAAAAATAAAAAATACAACAAAATGAAAAAAAAAATTTATCTATTAAATTTTTAAATAAATAAAAAATACAATTAAGAAAAAGTTGAAAAAATCTTATAAATGTAGGTTGTTTAGTATCTACTAATTGTTATTATCAATACTATTATTTATAACAATCAATATAACAACAAAAATAATCAAACACAACACAACATTAAACAAAAAGTTTAACAAATGACAAGAGCCGATTTCGATTTAAAGGAAAAAATTAGTTTCCAACATTTTTTGTTTCAAAAATGTTTGATGCTAATAGCATAATATTCTATTTTTTTCATTAAACAAAGTCGGATGTCAAAATTTGTGGAACAACGTTTACAGGACAGTCAAACTTTCAATAGTACAAACTAAATCTTGATGTCTAAACGTTACCTAATCGTTAGTACCTAATTTTAGCGGTTTTTTATTTGTAAATAAAAAACAATAGCTATATTAAGTTTACTTTATTTCTAATATTTTAGTGTTTTTTATTTAAAAAAAAAATAAACAGTATGTATAGATAAATAATAAATGTACCTATGTATTATATGAATATATGCTATATCTATTTATTGATATTTGATATTGTAGTCTTTTGTATTTTAAAATAAAAAAACAGTAGTTTTTAACTTTTTGGTTTTCCTAATTTCTAAAAAAAATAAACAATAAGAAGCCAGTTTGCCGCCCGAGCTGCCTTTGCAATGACCATCAACACGTTGGTATTTTACTTCATGCACCAGGTTTTTCACATGGACAAATATATGTCGGGATTTCGGGCACTACTGGGAATATAAATCATTTGAAATTTTCACCGAAGAGAATAGAAATGTTATAAATATAGTTTTTAATGAAATATTAGTTGATTAAATATTTCAGTCTATATCAATCCAATTATATAGTCTGTCTGCTAATCTACTAATTTAACTAAAGCATCAAATATTACTAAAATATTGTTAATAATCTTTGATTTTGATAATTTATAATGCAGTACAACCTAGAATGCTTTAATTTTGATTTTTCACTATATATAACGGTAGCAAAAAGTTACGTAGTAACGGGTATTTAACTAGTATACAATAATTCAATATGAGTTTTTAACAATCTTCCAGGTGATATTAAAATTAGTGAGAAAAATAAAATAAAAGTAAAAATGAAAAAATATTTTTTAAATTTAATGGTATTAAATAAAGCTTATTAAATTGTAAACAAAACTAAATTTAAACAAATATTCATAAATAAAACATAAAATAAATTAATAATGCAAATTGAAAAATTTACATATTAATATAACTAATAATTGCAAATGAACTGTAAAGCTATATTTTGTAAAAAATTATTGTTTCTAAGAATAATATTCTAGTAAAAATTGTTCATAAAAATTAACATTAAAACATATGTCATTAATATATCAATAGTTGTAACTTGTAAGCTTATTATGTACATAGTTATACAAATTTAAAAAAAACTTCTTTATTCTAATCTATTGAATTCGATTAACATATTATTTACTATATTATAATTATACTAGGGGCCCCTGTTGAGTAATTATATTTCAAGTTGAAGTCAAATTCAAAGTTTTTAAAAAAACAGTAATTTACGTACGGACATAGACTTCGCGCGATATAGCAGAAGCCACTCGTGTTTAATAAAAAGTTTTGTAGTTAGTAAGTGTTATTTAGGACACATAAATACACGTCCCTCATACACTGCTTCGTTTCCGATATATTCCCTATAGTAAGAAGCATTTAGTGATGAAATTATTAAAAATAAAAAGTTTTGTTATTAAAGAGGTACGTACATATATACCTACATAATACATAATTTTAATAAAAACTATATTATTACTACAAATAACAAAAATTTAGAAACAGTTACTTAAAAAGATAAAAATGAAGAATTCAAGTGACCTACTATATCAAAATGAAGTACTCTAACTCTACTATATAAAAATAAATTTGCTAGTCATATGAACAATTCAACTAATTTTTTTTGTTTTTGCTTTTTTATATTTTTTATTTGAGATGAATTTGTTTCTTTGTTTTTTTTGGCATATGTACATAGATTCATTCGCAAGTACATAATATAAAATATAATAACTGATTTGTTTACTTTTGTTTATTATTTTCATAAGATCTCACTTATGCATAATGTATTTGCTGAATAATAAAATCGGATGTGTACAAAATGTTCAACTGTGTGCGCATTTTTGTTTTATATATAATCTTATATATTATATATATTAGAAGTTCAATAAGGAGTAGGAGAATCGAAATAAAATAAAAAGGTGTCTACTGCGCAATACCTTAAATGCTTGTCAATTATAATTATAGATAATCTAAATAAATACACTCTGTACGAGCTAACAGCTCTTTTAGATATACTGAAAAAATAAAAATAAATAAATAAAAAATAAATTTCGAGGAGCGGGGGAATACTAGTAAATAATTAAACAGTATATTGTATACCCATATCTTCATTATGAGTAAAAAAGCTTTATAAAGTAAATAAAAACTATATTTTTTTCATTATACCGATTCATGTAACTCTGAATACGCGTAAAAAGAAATTTAACTTTATTGTACTATCCTGTACAGAAATTAAATTTGATAAAATCTATAATTTTTGTACAAATTTTATACAAATTTTATATATGTACTTATTTTTTTATTTTATAATTTTTTACAATTTCATTTTGGGTTCTAATTTGAATTAACCTAAACTCATACAATATTATGGAATAAAAAAACTTCTGAAGCAAAACCGAAAAATAAAAATGTTCATATCATTGTTATCTTAAAAAGAAAATAATAATAATAACAATAATAATGATAACAAATATAATTGAATAGAAAATTTTTTACGCCAACATCAGTTGAAGCTAATCCTAATTAACAGATTTCTATTATGGACTTGTAAAAGGATACAATTTTATAAAAATTAAAATTCACTATCTTCTCTTTATAATGTTTTTGTTATTCATTTGTTGATGAAAATAGCAACTAACCAAATAATAATAACAAAAATAATAAAAACAAAAACAACATACAAACTGGAAGAACACAAGTTGAATATGTTTATTCAATTCAATGAATATTGTATTTCAATTTATATATTCTTTAAAGGACTTACTGTTTTTGTTTTTTAGTCCTTCTATGTCTCTCTCTCTCTCTCTCTTACTCTCTCTCTCTCTCTCTCTTACTCTCTCTCTTGCTATATCTTATTTCATTCTTCATCTCTTAGATCACTTGTAGAATTTTAGAATGGACAAAAACGTAGGAGTGTATTGCAGATCCACCCGTTATTGTAACTAAAATTGATTTTTTAAACATCATTAAGGATTATAATGAAGCCTATCATAGTTGGAAGATAAGGAAAGAATATAGACAAAAAGAAAAGGACAAAAATAATTTTGTAGGGGTAAAAAAATTTGTTATTTTTTTTTATAATATAAGGAAATTTTTCAAGATTATTGTACATCATCGGGTTCAATGGTTTTTTTTTTTTTGTTTTTCGGGTCCTTTTTTGTTTTGTCCATATTTATAAAAACCCAAGAAAAAAAATAAAAGAAAAATACAAAGCATTATATTATTTAAATTGAAGTTATCTCAAAGTTATATATAGTAGTATCTGTAAGTAAGTAGATAATATTATTTAGTATATAGTAAAATTTGCTGAATAATAATTATATTGTTTTAAGAACAGCAAAAGAGCGTTACCAGCAATGAATATTCTAATGTTGTTAATACAAATCAAAAAAAAAAAGAGAAAAATAAAGGACATGATCAGTTAATTAGACAAAAAATTTACATTTTCAGCTTAACTTTATATTGTAAAATTCTATTATTGAAATTTACTATCTCAAATTATGTTAGTTTTTTATATTTAAATTTGAGCCAATATTTACATTAAAAATATAAAGTCAATATATAATGTTTTTGTAAATAACATGATATGGTTATAACCAACAGAAGCTAGCAGGCTTTTTAGTAATAACATTGTGTGGTAGAATATCAAACGCTTTACTCATATCAGTGTATATTACATCAGTTTGAAAACCAGCTTCCATTGTGTTGCAAAAAAAAGAGCAACATTCTACTAAGTTAGTAACTGTTGACCTATTTTTCATAAAACCATGTTGGGAAGAAAATAAGAAGTTTGAACAGGTTTCATATATAGAATCATAAACTATCTTTTCAAAAACTTTTGGGATACAAGATAATTTAGCAATAGGCCTGTAATTAGTAATCATGTTTCTGGACTCTCTTTCATGTTTCTGGTCTAATAAGCGACTTTGTCCAATAGTTTGGGAATATGCCAGATGCAAAAGAACGAGTGAAAAGAATTGACAATGACAGAGCAAGTGATTCAGAACAATTTTTTAACACGATTTCAGGCACATTATCTGGCCCGGGAAAAGAATCATTATTTAATCGATCTAAGTAGGATTTAATTTTTAAGCTTGAAAAGTCAGCTTAACTCAATAATATGAGAATTAACAGCCATTAAAGAATCATAGCTGTCCGGCTCACAAGTGTTGTCTTCAAAACAACTTGAAAAAAAGGTTTTAAAGAAATCTGCAATGACTGACGCATCATTGAAGGAATTATTATTATAAGACATTGACGTCGGAAACTGATCTGATTTGTGTTTGGAATTTACAAATTTCCAAAATATTTTAGTATCACGCTTTATCTGGGTAGATATACCGGATAAATAATTTCCGTAGTTAAAACTCATAAGACTTTTATATGAATTAAAAAGACTAACAAAATTATTATAATTTGAATCACTCCTATTTTTCATATATAAAATCCATGACCTGTTCCTTTTATTCTTCAGTTTTTTTAATTCCTGGTTAATCCAAGTGGGACTTGATTTTATATTCCTCTCCCGAATAAAGGAACAAATAAATTAAGTCCAGTTAATAAGATCTCATAGAAATTATTAATTGCAAGATCGAGATCTACTCTTGAGATAGTATTGTTTCAAAATCAAAAGACAAAAAATAGTTATAGAGTGAATGGTAATTAGCTTTTATAAAAATATATTTATAAGAGATTTGATAATTAGATATAGGAGTACTATTAAAACAATAGGAGAAGCAGAATGGGGGATGATAATGATCAATAATTGAAAGAGGCATAAGAATATTATTAAAATATAAATTAGACCAATCGGATGTAAAAACTAAGTTCTATATTGTCTGTTACAAGAATTTTTAATTTGTGAAAATTGTTGGATATTAAAAGAATTAAAACCATCAATAATTTCCATTTCAAAAGCCGAAGTAATTTGACTCGGTATTAAATATCCTTCTTCTTCATTAAAATTCCAACTTACATTTGGGAGATTAAAGTCACCTAATATAAATAATACAATATAATATTTGATATTTCACAATTGTTTTAAACCCTTTAAAAGCATTTTTAACCCATTCTAAGATTGAAATTTATGTTTGAAAAACTAAATTACTGCTAACTTTAAAAAACATCAATGTTCAATATTCACTCGAACATAATTTATATTTTGACATATCTAATATTTATTGAGTTACAACATTTCTGCACCATTCTAAACATTTTTGTGTTCAGATTGTATTTATCAGATACTGATACCATCAGGATGGTAGATATAGTGATTTTACTAGATAGAAAATTTTTAATAGTTAGCGTGATGAAATTTTAATTGTATTAATGTTGTTTTGCTTATTATTGGGTTGATTTGTTTTATTTTTTTTTTTGTTAAAAAAGGAAACTTTTTCTACCAAAAATTTGAATTTAATTATAGTTTATATGAATACAATGGTAGGGTTTATTATTTAAAATTATCTTTTTGGTTTTTTTTCTTTATTTTTTGTTTAAAATTTGAATTTTAACCTCGTTAAATTTTCAAATTGAATTTTTGGGATGGAATTTTTTTGATGCTGAAAGGATTTCTTAAAATAAAAAACTTATAAAACAAAAATAAAGAAAATCCATATTTTATTTATAATAAAAGATTTTTAAGTTAATATTTTTTTTTTTTTTGTTTTCGAAATTTAGAAATTTTGTACAGATGTTACAAAAAAGTGCAAAAAATATAATATTTCTTTGTTTTAGTTAAAAATTTGATTTTTTTAATGAAAACATAAGGCAATCTAGTAAAATATATTTTTAATAGTAAAGGATAATTCAAATTTTGCGCTGTTAACCGTTATAACAGTAAAAGTAAGGAAACTCAAAATTTTTTTGAACCATTTGCTATATAACTATGTAAATTAAACGTCAATTATGTAAATACATTATGTACCTAACCCATACATATATCTTAAAAATGCTCATACAATTTTAGTATAATCTAGAAATAAGATGTATATATTGATGAAGAAACTGCAAGACTATTGTCTATTTGTCTATAAATCACAAGAAAGTTTGCCTCAAATGAAAAAAATGATCTCATATTTAAAGATGTAAAATGCTAAATGAAGTAAGAAGACAATCTGAAAGTGATGTTATGGTAAAGTTGTTATTGACATATAAATATAGCAGTAAATAGAGACTAACTCAGAGTATGCCAACAAATTACATGACATCAGCTGAGTTCTATTTTCGGCCATACGCCATCGATATAGTTTTGAGTAAATTGAGTTTAAAGTTTCAGAAGTAATAACAAAAAAATTACACGATAGGATTTTTCCAAATTTCACTATTTAATTTCTTTGTATTTAAATTGCAAATTTGTGCAATATTGTGCACCTATAAGATTGTGGAAAATAGACTCAAAGATTGGTAGGTACACTAATGTTACATTTTATTTTAATTTTAGTTATTTTCATTGTATCAAATACTTGTGTTTTGTATAAAAATACTTCTAAATTGAATATTTCATTATTATAAATAGAAAAATCAATTTAAAATAACAACTTATTCGGGATAAGATTATATTTTTACTTTAATTTTTGTGAAGAAAAACAACTTACGTTTGTTTTTTGCATCAAAGAACAACTTTAGATGTTGTTTTTTGTTTTGTTGTTTGTATTTTTAAAATGAGAAAAAAAAAATTCTGATCATTTTTTTTTACTTATTATTCTTATTATTCTCTACTTCTACTACGTGTATTGTCTGTATGTAGCATGTAGGTATCTAAAAAACAAAAAAAAAACAGCAAAAAAAAATTTTGTTTTTGTATCTATATTTAGAATGTATATGAATGTATATATTAATAACATTAGTGACTCACAATTTAGCGTGACGCGAGCTTATAACATTTTCTCTACCAAATCGATAAACGTCTTATAAGTAAGTTTCACTTACAAAAATTGGAACGACTACAAAACAAAGAGTGGGTACGGAATGTTGTGAAGAAGGCGAAAAACGCTAAGTGTTCTAATGTTATACGATCTTGATGATATACTTAAATACCATTTTTCTAATAAATCAATTGTTTTAAAGTGTATTTAAAAGGTCAAGATTTACCTTAAAAGGAAAATAATATACATATACATAAGTAAAGATCGAAAATATACCAGACTGAATAAATTAAAATGGACTAGCAAAATCAAAAAAATAACATAAAGCTGTAGAATGGCCAAATGAAGTATTGAACTTATACATTAAAAATACGAAAATTAGATATAAAATAGAATACAGAGATGATAAGATAATATTGTGACAAATATTTAGTAAGGCAAAATCGTCTGGTCACATATGCTAAATATGAGGTAAAAGTTGGAATCTCGATGACAATCTCTCTAAACTACCTATTATTTTATGAACATTTTTTTTTCTGCTTATAAAAATATCCTATGGTAAAATATCAAAATGGCAAGCCTGTTAATTGAATTATCAAAAAATTTAAAATTTAAAATTAAAACAAGGTTCGTTTTTTTATTATTGATGGTATCAAATACCCAGGTATGAGGATATACAGTTAAAATTCTGCAGATGGCCAAAATAGAAAATATTATTATTTTTGGTGCGGTGTCAATATTGTTGTTTTGATGCCCTATATCTCTTTTCTAAACGTATGACAACTATTTTTTTAGAATGAATTTTAGAGAATATCAATAATGGCTTTTTTTTTTCTTTGCTATCGTTGTTATCCTTTAATGAAATTGACCTCCACTATCGAATAAATTGATTGTCTCACACAATTGAATCTCAATGAAGCATTCATTCTTTGAAAAACATTCGTTTTTCTATTTTTTATTTTTTGCTTTTAAACTGGAAAATAGAAAGCATCATTAATCATCATCAATATCAATATCATTATCATCAATGTAATCGCAAGATGAAAATTCTATTTATCAGTCAACCGTATCTTTATTTACTTAGAATTACAATTTATTTTTAAAGTAAATGCAAAACTAATTTGATTATTTTTAAAATGAGAGTAGAATGGACGATAACAACTGAATTAAATAAAAATAATTGAGAAGAAATTAATTGGACCAGAGAAAAATTATGAATTTTGGAATAGTAAATTCAGAAAAAGAAAATTTTAAGTATATATTCCATTTATATTTATTTTCAATTAGTGGGCAGACACAAAGGAGGACAGAGAAAGAAATATATTTTTTTTTTGGTTTTTTTTTTTGGAAACTCAATTTCATCTTATATTGATTAAATTTTTACCGTCCTCTCATTCCATTGAAATTCAATTTTGGATAGCGATATATAGCTAGTAGCACAAATCTGCATTATGCCATTTTCCGGTTTCATAAAAGCGAACTCAAAAAGCAACAATTCTCATAGGAATTTTCATGTGATTCATTATTTAATTTGGTTTCGTAGTGCAAGATATGATTTTAATTTGAAGAAAACGGATGACCGATGAAAATCCGATCACGAATATGTCAACTAATATTCAGCTATACTAAGCTAATATTCTTCGAAAGATAGATAGATACCTATAATAAATTATTTTTTACAATTTTGTTCTTATTTAGTTTAAAAAGCTTTAGCCCCAGTTGCTCTAATTTAATTAACATAGTTTTAAGATAATTTTCATTATTCAAACCTCCTATTATTATTCACGTCTGGTGCTTATAACAACTAACGAAATTCTAACATTTCAATTAGAAAAGTATAAAATCTATGATTATGTATTTTGATAAGATAACTAAAATATAACTTTTTCTAATTAAGGATTTCAAATAGTTTGAAAAAAAATAATCACAAAAAAGAAAAAACGGCAACTCATTGAATTTATTTACAAAAAAAAAAATAATTTTTCAACCATGTAATTTTCAAATAAATACGAAATGTACTGAAGCGTGAATAATGTTTGAATTTTTTCTTCTCTTTTTGTTAAAAAAAACTTTAGCGGTTTTTTTTTTGTTTATGTTAGTTTTACAACTATTTGTTATGTATAAACAAAGACAAGTAAACCAAATCAATATTATAACCAAAACCAATATTAAATTTATAAATTTTATGACTTTTGTTTCTAAATTAATTATTATTATTATAGTTTTTTATTGAATATAATTTAAAATATTTAAAATAGTGATTTCCAAACACTAGCTGCAAGGTCTATCGGCTTTGTTTCTAAATTAAAATTAGTTTTGTAATATAAAACTATAATGTTTGTGCTGCGGATTCCGGGTATAGCTTATACTTTATTTTTCTAGTATTTTAACTTTAATTTTCGAGGCTTCATTATATCGATGTTAAATTTACTCTAAGCAGAAGTAAACATCAACGGCACCTTAATTTTCAGATCTGTTCAACTATTACTCTATGCCAACGATATTGAAATCATCCCCAGATCACAACCGGGGTCGTTTCCCCCGCACTTTGAAGGGGAGCGGAACAAATTGATTTTAAAGGAAATAAGAGAAAAACAAAATGTATGTTATCGACAAATAAAAGGGCAGTGGCCTATTTCATAAAAATTGACTGGTGACAATATTGTGTAAATTACAAATTTGTAAACGACATTTGTTAAATTTTTACTTTAAAAAAAAATTGACAAAATTGTAAAACTAAATTTGTCAAGGTTTGTCCGCAGTAATTTTTATGTCAATATTGTTATGAAACCAAAAATAAAATTGTATGTTACAAAATAGTTATAATTGTTGGACAATTCATGGCACACGATTTCAAATATGTAAAATTGTAAATTTAATTTTTCCTTGGATTATAAAGGCGCTACAATGTTTATAGATTGAAATAACTTCGATAAAATTTGATTTTTTTTTCGACTTTATTTCATTTTTAATCCATTTATTTTAATTTTATAATGAAATAAGCGCGAGAAATTTATTAAAATTAAAAATGACATAACTCCGACAAAATTTTAAAAAAAAATTTGTTGATAATAAATAGGTACCTATGGCTTTGTTTTTAATAATAATATGTTGTTTTTAATAAAATATTTGTAACTAAATACAATTACAAAATAGACATGACAATTTTATAACTTATAATTTAGAAAATTGTCATGACAAATTTTGTAATTTATAATTTACAAAATTATGATGAAGAATTTTGTAATTTATAAATTAGAAAATTTGTCACGAAAATTTTGTCACCTGTAAATTTATGTATAAAAAAATGTCAGACAATTGCGACAATTTTGTAAAATTGTCACCTGTCAATTTTTATTAAATAGTCCACTGGCCTCTTAATATTATATATTGGTGAAAACATCACTGTTGACACATATAATTTCGGCCCATATATTACTTTGAAACCAGCGTTAATTCCAGAAATGACATAAATGTGGAGGTACGTCAAAGCACCTATATTTGGCAAGTGCTCGATCTATAAATCTTGAACAGATGCTTGTTGAATGGGCCATGATCTGTGATAAACCGTGTTAACATTCTTACATTGGATCTAGTCTTCCTGATTGTCACAGATTCAGTCTTTGGATACTTAGTTATTAAAAACGCTTATACTCTCGATACTGCTCCATAGATTAGAAACATAGGAAATAATATGTTATCAAAGACATCTGATATTATAGAACCAAGTATGTTTTAATTGTTATATTTAAAAATAAATTTTAACTAACAAAAGGACTAATTTTCTCTTTTTTCTAATTTACTTTAAAATCCATTTCTTACTCTTCTGTCGAAATACTTTGAAAACATAACTACATGAGATTTGATGCTGATATCTTATTAATAATAAATAATTATTAGTAAATCAATTTGTATTTACCCGAATTAATAATATTCGACGATTAGCCAGTCGTATTTACTTTGGCTAAAAATTTGAAATCCATTCGATAATTGAAATTTAATTAATATTATTTATTTTATAAAACTCACAATGTGTATTAAAATCTGATAACCCGCAACAAAAAATTATAGCCAGGCAGAGCTACTAAACGAAAATATTTCAAACAATACAAATAATACGTCGTACTAAAAAATATATTTTACATTGTGGTATATTTTTGATTGACTTACCCATCATGTTATTATCCAATGAATTTCTAGAATTTTAGCTAATAGGTTTTATTTTATATTTTTTTATTTTTCCACCACACTGACATTCTCTACCGAGCAGAGATCCATAATTCTCTCTTATATAACCAGCTAATTTTTCTTATAATATTTTTGTAATTATTCTCCTTTAATTACTTTTATATATTTTTGAGAGTTTAACATTGTAACATGACCTAACTTCACTATACATAAACCGGTTTAATTACGACTTGATAAAGAATTATCTTATGCTACAGAAATGTCTTTATTTATACACTGTGACGTCTATTAATATTTTATGTATTTTTTTTCGAACTAAATACACCCGAGTGCATGTTCACGTATTTTCCTTCAATAACGTAATAAACTTAGACTTCAAAACCTTAATTTAAAATAATAATTCTTGAATTCAGGGATTATTGACACGAAATTTCAGTATGATTTAAAGTTCGATATTAAATTTAATGACTAAAAAAAATATTTTCTGAGATATTTTAAACAAATTAAATTGAACAAAATGGCCAAAAAACGAATTTAAAAATGCTACTGGTAATTAATTAAAAAAAAATATATAAAATAAAAAAAAGGGGGACGAAATTTTAATAAATTGTACAACATTATAATATTATTTTTTTATTTTATTTATTCATTCGTTTCTCCAAAGAACAGAGGGCTCGTTGTTGGCACTACATAATAATATTACACATTTAAAATTTTATGTTTGCTATTATTTTTATAATTATCTACACCTCTTATTGTACATCCTTTTGTATTACCAAATTTGTAAATTTTAATAAATCTAGAAATTATGAAAGAAAAGGTCTTTCCTCGTGACTCACCCGTCCTTGTCTACATCATCATCCTTCTTTTATGTAAATTTACATAATTCATGCAGCAAATGAGGATTTGATTAATTATTCCAGACTAAAGTAATTAACTAAAAACAAAACAGAAAAAAAAAATTGTGATGAAGCCCTCAAAATAAAAAAAAAAGATTTAAATTATTCCAGGAATGTGCAATTTTTTTTTTTTTATTTTGAAATTGTTTTTTTTTTCGGTCTCCTAAAATGGGTCATGTTAACGGTTTTTTATGTTTTTTCTTTTGTTTACTCAAAACTTTGCAACTTTATATTTTTCTTGACTTAGATCTGGAAAGTATACTTTGAACAAAGAAAAAAACAACAATCCAGTTATCCCAAATTTTGCAATTCGATGTCTTCTTATTAAAGTTTTGTTATTTTTTTCATCAAATTCAACCCTATCCAATGTACAGTTAACATAAAAAATAAGTATAATTTTTTTTTTTTTGTTTAGTGAGTCCTAAAACACCTGAAGCATCTTTTAGAACCATTTCAAAGAGTTTCAAAAATGATTGCGTGTAATTGAATTTAAATCCTTTTTCTTTTAAAGGTTATTCTTGAAAGGAAGTTTATAAAATGAATGAATGAAGCCTTTGTTTTTTTTTTCATGTACTCGACATTAAAACCCCTAAAAAATATTATTTTCTTTTCATAAAATTTCAAATTTGTTTTTTTTTTGTTTTTTGCTTGTTTTATTTATTCCTAAATCTTTTTAACATCTTTTCTATCTCTTTCATCAGACCATACTCGCCAAGGATTTAATGATACTTTACTATATCGCCTTCATCCTTTTCGCAACTTATCGCAACTTTATCCGGGTATTTTCAGTTTTGTTTTTTTTATTTTTACTTTTTTTTTTTTTATTCAGGCTTAAATTGAATTGGTTCTTGTTGATAGAAGCAAGAATATGATATTTTTGGATTATAGAAAAGATAAAAAAACTTTAGTGTACAGTTGATCCAGTCAATTGTAGAGTACTGTGGAGTAATTTCGTAATTGTTTATTTAATATCAATAATGAAGAAAGTGGTATGATTTATAGCGAAATTCAGTTAGGTAGAGTAGTTTAATTCTAGTACTGCTATTAGGCAATGGCTATGATTATACCGTGTATAAGGTTGTTGCGAATGCATGTATCTAGTTGATATGTTGTATTCATAATCAGCAAGCATATACACGTCGTGTTAAAGTTACGCCATAAGAAAATTAGAAAAGAATGGCAGTATATTCAATATGAGAATCCAAATAGTAGCATATGCGGATGACATAGTAATCATGGCAAAAAATTACAGATATATGGCACAGAAGTATTTGTACAACTAGAAGAGGAGACACAAAAAGTAGGTTAAAAAATCAACGAAGACAAACCAAAATATCTAATAATTTCAAGAAATGAACAAATAAGAAATACTCAGAATATAACAATTGCAGAGTACAACTTTGAAGGAGTTACAATCTTTACATACCTCGGAGCAACAATAAGAAGTGATAATAGTATGCAAAATGATGTATTCATAATAGAATTCAGGCCGGAAATAGATGCTACTACGAATACAGAAAGTTGCTTCAATCAAAATTAATATCAAGAAAATCCTTTGGAGGACTGTGAACGTGGCCTAGGAGAATAGCCTGGGCATATTTGAAAGAAAAATTCTCCGAAAAATACTCGGCCCAAAAAGATTACAGAATGGAGAAAATATAATCGAGAGCAACTGCGAGCTCAATAGTATGATTGATAGTGAGTACATTGTACGGTTTGCAAAAGCCTAAAGACAAAGAAAGCCCGATAGCAGCTGCCGTGGTAGAGGAAGACCAAGAATCAGATGGGTAGACGACGTGAAAAACGATGCTCAAACCCTAAAAATCCCAAATCCAAAAAAACCCTACAAGATCCCAATGCGGCACATAGCCAGGAGCATAGTGATGAAGACCAAAGCTCACCGAGAGCTGTAGCGCTATAAGATGATGATGATGATACACGTCGTGTTTGTAGCAGCTGAATTGTATCATGTGAATCAAAATTATTTAACAAATACGTATGCTTTATTTTTTGGTCAGTTGAATATTGGCGTTTATTCTATTCGTTTTAAGAGTTTGAAACTAAAATTTAAAAGAATGGTTGTTATGGGCTATAAAGACGATCGTATAATAAATTATTTAATTTGCAGCTATCAATACATTACATACCTATTATTAATTGGTTTAGTACAAATAAGAAAGTGAGATATTTTTTAGAAACAAAAAAAATTTATTGAATAGCGTAGGGGGTATAATTATTGACACCCAGAATTTTCCATACAGTTGTTGACACCCAAATAAGAATTTTTCTGCTAATTTTTATATTAGTTCATTACTGGAAATAAGTTTGTAAAAATAATTCGGGTTTTTCCCTCTAAATGTAGTATAAAATATTTTTTAATTAAAATATTCAGTTGGTGCATAATCTTTAAAATGACAAGATGGATTGGTGGTATGCAGTTTTTGCTAAAACGTAATAAGTTCATTAAAAAACCTCTTCAAGAAATTTGGGGATTATCTATAATTATAATTGAAAAGCACTTAGGGACCTGCGCAGTAGACACCTTTTCATTTTATTTCGTTAAGTTGTATATAAAACAAAAATGCGCACACAGTTGAAAATTTTGTACTCATATGGTTTTATTATTAAACAAATACATTATGCATATGTGAGATCTTATTAAAATAATAAACAAAAGCAAACAAATCAGTTATTATAATTTACATTATATAGTGAAACATGGCTCACTTCGGTCAGAATCAAACATAAGCTACAAGTATTCATCAACAAGTGCTTGAGAATTATATGCAGAATATTCTGGCCGGCAAGAATTAGCAACAAGGTTTTATGGATGATAACTGGAGAAGAACCGATCAACAGGCAGGAAAAAATGGAAATACTTTGGATAGGTCATACACTAACGAAATCAGAAAGTGATATAGCAAGAAGAGCTCTAGAGTGAAATCCACAAGGACAAAGGAGACCCGGCAGACCATACAACACATGGAGACGCACAATCGATCAAGAATTAACAATCAACAATTATACCTGGGACGATATTAAGGAAGTAGTACTCAACAGAGAGGAATGGAGGTTCACTATCGAAGCCCTATGCTACCACGCGGAGAAAAATTTGGTTATTTGTAGTAATAATATAGTTTTTATTAAAATTATGTATTATGTAGGTATATAATAACAAATTTTTTTATTTTTAGTAATTTTATCCACTAAATCCCACTTACTATAGGAAATATATCGGAAACGAAGAAGTGTATGAGGGACGTGTATTTATGTGTCCTAAAAAAAACTTACTAACCACAAAACTTTTTATTAAACACGAGTTGTTTCTGCTATATCGTACGAAGTCTATGTCAGTACGTAAATTACTGTTTTTTTAAAAACTTTAAATTTGACTTCAACTTGAAATATAATTACTCAACAGGGGCCCTTAGTTTATAATTATATTTAAAAAAAAATTATAACAGACATTATTTTTCTTAAAGGTTAAATGCTCTTTAGCTTATTTTGAGCATACAAATTTAATAATAGTACATAATATAATTAAATAATATTGGTGCCAATAATTGATACATTTTTTTGATACCTATTCCATTATTGAGATCAGGTGTCAATAACTATGTTGTATGGAAAAATATTTATTGACACCGTGTTAATAACTATACATATTGTGTGTGTCAATTAATGTAATAGTGGAATTTTTAGATAACTGAAAAATAAAATTGATAAAAAATTAATAATTACATATAAATACATAATAAGCTAATTTAATCAATTTTGTTATTTTAAAGATATCAAAATGCCAAAAACTAAAAAAACGTATAAAGAGGAAGACAACAAAGGCACATAATATTATAAGAAAAACACTATAAAAAACTCATTAGCAAAGCATATTTCAAGTTCTACTTTGATTAGGACCAAATTTTACTAATTCTCGCCATGGTCGGGTGCTCCTTTTTTGAATGAAGTTGAGGAACAAAAAATTGAAGAGTCGATTCTTTCATCGCAAACAAAGGGATTTCCAAAAAGAATAGATGTTTTGGATGGTCCTAAGCACTCAAAGAGTAAAATCTGTTAAATACTTAATGAAAAACAAACAAAAAGTCTACAATTAGATCAATGAAGAAAGTTTCAGTTTTTGAAAATCAAAGGTAATATTAATGAAAATAAATCTCCTAACTATGAGAACAATCAAAAATAAAAATCTCACATTTAATGAGTTGTAAGAGATGAAATGCAGTTTTCAAAATCACTTGCAAGTCGTGTCAATCAATCAATCAATCAATCAATATACTATAACAATGTACTTTTATGTTTTCATGTGATAACCAAGGTATTAAATGCCAAATATTTACCAAACAATACCACATTAAGTGTATAGAAAAATGTTTATACCTTACATACCACTATTTACTTGCCAAATTTCTATCCCGTAATAAAAGAAAATATTATTTTTAAGTAATATCTAACTAGCTATTACCTTAAAAAATGAATATAACTTAAACTACCTTTTTTTAAATTGAACTTGAACTTTTTATTTATGTCTCTAATATTGAAAACTGTTAACATTTTATTTATTTTATAACAAAAAATATTAATTGAATTAAAGTGTTAAGAGCTAATATTTATCATTATAGCAGGGTATCAACAACTATGAGAGGATGTTAAAAATTGTACTTTTTGAAATTGACATATTTTAGAAAATGTTGAAATTCTATAATTATTTATAACTTTATAGACTTTATTGCCATTCGTAATAAATATTAAAATTTAAATTAGAATAATGAATTAAAATATAATTAAATTAGCAAAACATTCTATTTAATAAAATTACACCTTACGGAACTTATTTTTCTCTTAAAGCCGTCAATAACACTGTATTCGTTACCCTGTACACAAATCTATTTTCCCATTCACATTTTCCTTTGAAATTTTTTTTTTCGTTACTTTATGTTTACCAAAATGACACTTACACTGCAAAATGATGATTCAAGAAACAGGTCCGGCATTCCACGGGTTTTGATTTTCTATAGTTGTTAATTTGTATATAAAAAATTCCATTTTAGTAAAGAATAAAGAGCTTGGGCCCAATACATAAGACGCCGCACCATTTTTTTCCACCACATATAAGCGAATTGTGTTAAATTCAACTACGCTGTACCTCTTGAGATTCACTCAATTTCGTTAATTTGACTGGTTCCCACCACTTAGAAAACTTAATTGAAATCTGATGGTATTATCTTTACAGTTATCAATTTTTGTTGCGATTTATAAGCATTCTTTCTTCCTTTTAAAAGTTTTAAATAAGTTATTGTATTTCAAATAACTATTTTTTTCAGAAACAACTTTGAATTTATCGATAGAGCCAGCATAACATAACGCGAAATACTACTAACCAGACAATAACTATCTACTAGGCCCAAAATACAATCGGAAACATACAATCACTGAAACACTTGAAAAATATCACATAATTCCCAATCTACAATCTGCAACCACAAAAAACATTAAATTATTGTATACACTATAAGCCAAAAATATCCTATCATAGTTAAGCGGCACTTAATGGTCGATTTCCTCTTCATGGACGAACGTCCGGACAATTTTATTTTACACTATAATTGAAACACAAATACCATTCAAGAAAATTTTATGATTTCCTCTCAATGCGCGAAAGTTTGTCATTTGTTATGTAGTCAAAGAAGGTTGGCGTTTGAAAATATGTTTACATGCGTTGATATTATTTTTATTAAAAAAATTTAAAATTTTGTTAAGAGTAATAATAGATAACAACATTGTAATAATCGAAAAAAATAAAATATAGCTTTTATCTTAAAAATATAAATAATTTGTTAGAAACAAAATAATTTTATATTAAAAAACAAAAAACAACAACACTATACTTCATGTCTTTTTCTTAAGAAACATTTGAAATTCTATATGTGAATGCGTTCATACATAAATCGAGATAGCAGTAAATATTTATCAAATAATGATATATTTAGCCTTTTCTTTTATTTCGTCCTTCAGCCAAAAGTTAAAAATATTTTAACTAAGAAATTGGATGAAGTAAATTGACCGAAGAGGATTTTTGTGTGTATGTGTTGGTAAAATAAATTCTTTGATTGGTTAAAAAATTTGTCCGGACGTTCGTCCTTTAAGAGCAAATCCTTATTAATTGTTAAAGGTATTTTCCTACCTCAGTATTTGACTGTTTAAAAAAAAAAATAAACACAAATCGTAAATACCGTCCTACGGTAATATGGAAGCGAAACCCTAAATCGTAAATTCAACTGAGGATTATAAAATAATCTGCTTCGTTCGATAAGTTAGTATTTTGGTCAGCAGTAGGTCAACACAAAGCAAAATCTATTAAACTGTTACAAAATGTGTTACGAAGTTTACTTAACAGTTATATTAATTTCATTATTACAGTTGATTCATACAACCAGACTATATAAAATTAATTAAAAACTAATGATTTGTCGAAATATTAGCCTCCAAACTGATAATCTTCTTATGTTCCAAAATAACTCAAGTTTGATTTAGATTGTTTTATTGTTGAACTCACCGCGGTATAATTAAATAGTTTAATTTTCCGATTGCATTTCAACAAAACAACAAGAAAAGCAAAAGGTTGCGGGTTGTTGCGGCAAATTATTTGGTAATAGCAAATTCAAGTTATTTTGGCTATCTAAGCTATTCTAGAAAATCCTGATCCTCATATAATGTTGTTAGAATATTGCATGAGGTTCATTACTAGCCAAAACACTTATTAAACTAACCTCAAAATTAATTAGATTCGTACTGATAATAACATTCCTGGTAAGTAGTATAGAAAATTACCAAATAAGATCCTAACGAGGCAGCTAAAGTTAACCAAATTTTCAATTTCCATAGTCGCAGTTGCAAATATACAGACAAGTGATAAATAATTTTTTGCACCTTGATTTAAAGATATCCAGCTTTGGCTAGAGCGAGACTATTTGAAGCAAGACTATTCCAAAAACTCTGAACTCTAAGAAAACTGAAAACTGGACTATAAGTAAAAACTTCTCAAGAAGTGTAGAGAATAACTTGGTAAGGAAAATTAAAACGTGAACTAATTTTCCTAAATAGCCTTGGCTTAATAAAAAGCTTAAATAAAAGGTAATTTAAAACCTCATGTATTCTTATAGAAATAACTGGAAATGACCAAATATTTTAGATTGTACTAAAGTGAACTAAAATAATTTTACTATATTGGTAATAGAAAGAATGGAAAATCAAATTTAAAATACCGATAAAACACAAAGTTAAATTTACAAAATTACGGAAAACCAAAAAAAAAAAACGATAAAACACATACACAGCTGTGTTGTTGTCCTGGTATATGGAGAAAAATCGTATTAAACTAGATTATACACAATAAGGATATAACTGGATAACTTCAATGAAACTCAATGATTTTTTTTTTTTTTTTTTTGGATAAAGAAGATTTTCAAATTAAAGAATCACAAAAAATAATATTATGTACATGAAGTGTGAATCTTTATTTTACTTTTCAAAGTAGAACTATACTTCAAGAGAAACCATAAAGTAGGTAAATTGTTATAAAATTATACTTGGAAGGAGAAATTAACTTATAAAAATTGTCCATTTTTTACATTGAAATATTTTAAAGACGAATAATTATGAAAATTTTTATTTTTTTAACTCTAAAAGAGATAAACTTTTTTTGTTGTAATTCATTTATTGTAATTTTAATTGGTTCTATATTTTGATACCAAAATAAATCAATTCAAAATTTTTCATTCAATTTTCCAAACTGTACCCAAAACCATATTGAAACTGATAAAGACTGTTGAAATAATACGTCGAAAAACTGCAAAATCTGCTGAAGTTTCCTATTATATTAATAATATATCCAATACACAAGAAAGGTTACCAATTAGTGGCATTTCAAAATTACAAGGAATGGATATGTTAAATTGTTTATGTCAAGTCAAACATCCTATGCATACGAACATTATTATTCATTTAAACAAAAAGTTTTTAAATTTATTTTTGGGATTGATTTTGAATATAATTTGGTTATTACTAAAATGAAGTGTAAGAATTTTTCACATTCAAATTAGTAAATTAGTAGAATACTATAAAATTCTCAAGAAAAAACTGTTCTATGTATTTTTCTATGCCAAATCTCTGCATAAAAAGTAGTTAGGATATTTTTATCCCATAGACTTGGAAAGAAATACGACCCAAATGGAGTACAATTTACATTTATGTTTGGGTGCTTTGAAAATAATGTTCTTAGTAATTTCGATAGAGTACAATAGCTCTTGGCATTTGTCTTATAAATGATGTAAAAATATTAAATTACCCACGTAACATTTTATTTTTATAAAAACAAAATTAGTGCCACAAGACTTCTATATGACTCCCGATAAGCACTAAAGGTGTTATAATGATGTTTTTATGGGAATAATATGATTATGATGAGTTGTTATAATGGGATTTTCCGCAAGTGATACAGCAATGTCTTATAAATCTAAAAGTGTATCAAGATTTAAAGTGTTTTTATAAGAATAGAATTACTAGAATAGCAGTAGTGGTGTTATTGTTTTACCGTATTCCTATAATGTTACTAATAAACTTACTGTAGCTTTTAGATAAATATTTTGGGATGGCCATTATTTTCTACAATTATGGCAAAATTTTTTTTTAAATAAACAAAAACTGAAAAGTTTTATTTTGCATACTTTTCACAAAAATATCATTTTTACTTAAAAGAATAATTATTTAAATATCAAATTTGATGTTATGCATTAATTTAACATACATTATTAAATATTTTAAAGATTTTTTGGTTTTTATCAAAACTTGTTTTCCAGCGTTAGAGTAAAATTTTGGTATAACAGTGAAAATAATCAAATATAGTTCATTTTAATTTTACTGATATGCTTATCATACAGATACGCGTATTTCGTCTACTACTTGCAGACTTCTTCAGTGTTTTGTACTCGACCGAGGAAAGAAATCTAAAATTGTCTTATTTATTTTATTCGCACAGGTAATAATTCTCTAAATAAATAAAAAGGTAATCAGAAATGAGAAAAAAGTCATCAGAGACATCAAGGCGAAACCAGTATACTTTGTCAAGGCTGATAAAGTCAACGCACTTGTAATTTTAAACAAAGAAGATTATGATAATAGGATGCAGGAGAAGATCACGAACGGACCTCTTCAACAGTTGATCAAGCGAGTAGACAACACTATCAAGGAATGCCGACAAGTAATAGGAGTCAACAAACTGAAGGTCCCCAATCCAGCACTTCCTACAATTAAAGGACTTCCTAAAATTCACAAACCAGGGAATGAGATGAGAGAAATTGTGACAGCAGATATGTCTACAATATATAAAATAGCCAAATGGTTAGTGGAGGAGTTTCGTAATATGGATAAGCAGTTCGAAACCCAATCAGTGAAAAACTCTAAGGAACTTGCTCAAGAATTACAATCAATGGGAGGACTTAACGAAGACGAGGTCATGGTCTCTTTTGACGTAAAATCCCTTTTTCCCAGTATCCCAGTCAAAGAGACTATTATTCTGGTAGAAGAATGGTTACTGCAACAAGAAACTGGACCACAGTGGAGGACAAAAGTAAAACTGTAATCATAAAGCTGATCCGGCTTTGCATGGAAGAAAATTATTTCACCTTTAGAGGAGATTTCTACAAGCAATTGAAGGGGATTCCAATGGGAAACCCCCTATCTCCATTCATCAGTGAAATTTTCATGGCTAAACTGGAGTCAGATTTAGCAGCAGAAGAACGGTGACCAAGATTCTGGAAGAGATACGTAGATAATATTTTTGCTGTAATAAGGAAAAGAGACTTAGAATCAACCTTAACTACTCTTAACGGACTTCACAGGAATATACAGTTTACTGTCGAAGTAGAAAAAGAACGTCAACTACCGTTCTTAGATCTACTGTTAAGTAAAACAGGAACGTATCTAGAGCTAGAGGTTTACAGGAAACCTACGGATACTGACAGGGTTATGCCGAATACCACCAACCACTCCTATCAACATAAGATGGCATCGTTCAACCACAAGATCCATCGAATGTTAACACTTCTCATCTTCCAAAAAGGTTTAGTAAAAGAAACTAAACACATATTTGAAATTGCGAGAATAAACGGATATCCGGAAAAAACCATCACATCACGGCCTTACTTAGCAAACAGAAAAGACGTTTACAACAGAATTCCCTCACTAACCTACTCACTGATCAACAACCCAAAAGAAGAGTAGCATTGGAGTTTAGCAAGATTTCTTTCCCACTCAGAGCGAAATTAAGAAAACACGGGTTAGATATCGTATATAGCAGCAGAACTAACCAACTCAAGTCTGTTCTAGGTTCAACTAAAGACCCAATCGAACAAATGGAAAAATCAGGTTGCAACAAAGTTTATATTGGGCAAACTATGAGAAACATGCAAACACGGCTCAATGAACACCTGAAAGAAGCAGAACTGGCTAAAAAGAAGAACTCAACAGAGTTCCGATCCAAAGTAGCAGAACACATCATCCAGGAGAATCATAGCATTTCGAAAGAATGGTAAATTACATTAGAGATTCTAGGAAACTAGATTCAGCTGAAAGCATCGAAATCTACAAAACTAAAAATGACTTACTCCTAAATAAAGACCAAGGCAACGGATATTCTTCTTTATTTGAATTTTTAGTGAAATATAATAAAACGAATAACACCACCCCTACCAGTCACTCTAACGGCGGAAAAATTATTTCAAATACCAACAATAAAATAAATAAAAATATTTTTATTCAACCCTCTACTTGTGCTATTTCATTGGATAATAACCAACCATGCAGCTGCGAGAAACATCAAATTGTTACCTGTACGAATAAAATAAATAAAAAATTTTAGATTTCTTTCCTCAGTCGAGTACAAAACACTGAAGAAGTCTCCAAGTAGTAGACGAAATACGCGTATCTGTATGATAAGCACGTCAGTAAAATTAAAAGGAAAATATTCGACTATTTTCACTGTTATTTTAAAGATGCAATTTAAATATATATTTTCTTTTATTTATTTAAAAATTGGTTATTTTTGAAGGGCAATGTATTTTTTCGAAGTATTTTTATAATAAATGTCAATGAAATTTCATTCCCAGCCAAATTTTGCATTTTGGTCACAATAATTATACAATTATTTTTGACCGAAACATATTATTTATTAGTAAGACATTTTTTGTATTATTAACTAATATCTATCTCGCTTTCTCAGGAAATTAATATAAACTCCATAAAATTATTATTTGAAAATAAAAAATAACACCTTTCTCACTCACGTATAAATAAATTATACGTATAAATACTCACGTATCTCCATTTTAGTGTTATAATGTATTTATAACCTTTCACAGCAATTGCGGAGCACTCAAATTAACACTAATACTGCTATAAGAGTGTTTATAATAGTGTTATAAGAGTGCGCAAGAGTCTTATAGCAATAAAATTGGTTTTAAAAAAGGACCGTAAAACAAGAATTATAAAAAACGAACATAATGTGGGAAACAAGTGAAAACAGAAATTATTAATCGAATACAATGGAAAATTTAAGGTATTTTTTGCTTATATCCAGAAAAATGTTTCCGTTGACCTCAAGATTTAAAATTTTCGGCAAGGGTAAGGCTTAAGGCCATTTTATAGTGGAAAATCCAAAAATATTAAAAAGCTATTAGGAGAGGGCGTAATTTTTTATTTTTCATGACAACACTCGACTCTTCTGAGGGAGACGTTGTATCGACGTAAGACTTAATGACCGTATCTCAAGGATAGCTTAAATTGCTAGCTTTCCAAAATATATATCTTTAGTGGTGCATATTATCCTTTAAGGATGAAAAGAACATTTGAAAGTAGGCTTGTAGTTTTGATGGTTTTGTATAAAAACGAATTGCAGCATTTTTTGTAGCTAGGTAATTCAAATAGCCATTTCATATAGCCATGTAAAATTTTTATACTAATTCCTAAAATTTGGAAATACTTTTTCAGTAAATTCTTCAAAACTTTGTATAATTGTATACTGATCGTTGCTATTTGAATTTCGACATTCAAGTAATACACGCTGGGTGAGGCAGTAGGTAGAGCGCTTGCCTTTCAACCGAAAAATCCCAGGTTAGATTTCCGATGCAGTAAAAAAAAAAATAAAAAAAAATGCTTTATGGGTTTTTCAACCTGGTCCAGTACCCTTTGTCATTGGGATAAAATAAATGATAAAAAATTATTAAGAGTACAATCTGGTAACCAGTTTTGTTAAATAAAATAAAGCTATTCTATTTAAGAAGCCTTAGTTCCTGACACCAGTAGTAGTTTCCCACATTTAATGAGTTGATGAGCCAGTAATTTGATAAATAATTGCTCGACAACAATTGTAGATATTGAAGTATAAACTTGCAGTAAAACCGTACTTAATTAACCACGAAAAATGTGATTCTACCTAAGTTACTGTCAAGAACATAAATAAAAAAAAAAAGTCTTCTGAAATTTGACCTTCACCAAGCTGTGTCAAATTCATTAGCTTATTGCAAATTTTATTTATACGAAATTTGTAACAGTCGTATTTCCTCATTTTTGAATAAGCATAAATTCTCACTTCTGTAACACCTTTGGTTTTGAAGCATTCCTGATAGGCGTTTGGTAGCTTTGTAAAGTGCTGGGCCCGGTAAATTTTTTAATCATGCATAACTGTGAATTTAAGAACTCTACAAACAAACAAACTTTCTCTTTCATAAGTATAAAAGATTTTGTTTCTATAGAGACACATAATTAAACCATAGTATTACGCACGAAGAACGAGTACTACAGCTAGTATAATATTATATTACTAAGAAATAATTTTTTTCAAAAGACTAACTCTATTGGATGATGTTCAAAGGAGTGCAGTACAGGTCAAAAGAAAATAAATTTTTCATAAGACGAAAAAACTGAAATATTTTTTTTTAATTAAAATTTATTTCTATTGTTATCATTACAGTATTAAATCGGCTCATACTTTTTTGATCGTCCAACATTATAGAAAATTTAGTTATACTGATGTTGTTATTACCAATATGCTATAAAATGGAAATGAGTTAATGTTTATAGAAGAAGGAGACAAAAGTTTTATATTTCATATTCAATTAAGGGGCTAATATTGTTTTTGAAAAACTAATTTGTACTTATTTATAAGCCGACCACAGGATTATTCTTTCTTTTCGATTAATAACGAACATTTTTTAAATAATATGAAAATATTATGTTTGTATTAGTTTCATATAACATTTGCTTTCCATCATGATATTATCATCATTATATGGAAACAGATATACTACACCTATGTTATAAAAGTTTTAAATTTTGAAACGATTACGAAATTATTAAATATGAAGACTGAGACAGCAATAACAGAATATTTTATTTAAAGAGGTCTATAAAGTAGTTATATAAAATATAAAATATCATCTTTTAGTAATTCCTTAGACAATTTTATCTAATAAAACTATTTTATTTCTAAAATATTTTAGATTTAATAATCCTTTCATAAAGAAAAGATTCTACCTATGAGTTGTTGTACACACAAACAAACACAATAATACTATATTTACTATCATACGAATACAAAATACTTTATGTACTATAACTGTTCAATTTTATACATAATTATATTGTGGAATCCTTTATAAAATATTATATGATACCTAAAGATATATTTCAAGTTTTTCATTAATTAAATTTTCTTTTTTTATACCTTATAATTATCTCTTTTGTTATAAATTTGTAAATGAGTGTGTGTGTGTGTGTGTGTGTGTGTTACCTAACCAGAAGATTTGAAAAGTCTTTGAAAAGATAAGTTTATTTTATACTGGTATTATAGAAATAGTTATATACCAGTGTTAGTTGCTGCTGCAGTGATATTATTAGATATAATAGTGAGTGATATAATTTACCTTATTTAGGTAGGCATATAGATAAGTAAGAAAACACTTTATTTTCACTTTGAATGTTTTTGACTTAGAGAAAGTTTTAAAGTGCGCTCTTTTATTGTGAAGGTTCTGGTTTAATAATATTTGTTGTATTATTTATTTTTAACCTAATTTAACACTATATATGTAAAATATGTCTAGATAATAATATTATATAAAATAGAATCTAAAGAAGTAATTTATATTATTTGAAAAATATACGGAAGGAAGCACAATTGATATGAATTAAAATTATATATGTATATATAGAGAATATAATGTTCTAAGATTATGTATTCCATGTAAATTTCAGTTAAATAGATTTACATTAACTTGAATAGGTTTAAATTACTTAAATTTTCATTTTTCATTAATTTTTTACCTCAGGGACTTACTTTTTTCTTACCTAATGAATTAATGAAAGTATCAGACTTAAGAAATAGAATTAGACCAAATTGAATTCTTTGATAAATTAATAAATTAAAAAAAATTCACAATAATAATTTGTGAAAAAAATTAAGAAGATTGTTAGTACGAACGTCGTCATCATTTAAGAATTAATGTTAAGATTAATACAATTAATCAGATTTAATGACATAAGTAGCGTCACTTTTAGAACTAGACACGAAAAATAAATTGTGTTTTAGATTAACCTTCGTTTGGGCGGCAAATGAAATATACGTAAGCGGGCAAGATTAACATATCGTCGCCTTAGTGCAATAATGAACATATCAAAAAAACTGTTTTTGAGTTACAGAACATTGAAGATAAAAACGTTAAAAACAAAAAAACCTACTCGATAGGAATTTCTAAAATTTTTAGGAAACATATTTTGCAGTTTTTAGATTAATTTAATGTGCTCCACTTATACCATGTAGTATATTTTTTAATAAATTTTTAAAAAAATAATTGGGCACCAATTTCTCTTAGTCCAATTTGTTCCATATCCCGATTTTTTTACAAATTTGGTTTGGATATGGAACGGTTTAGCACAAACTTCTAAAATAAAAAAAAAGTGTTATTTATAAGCATAATTGATTTATTTCTTAAATAAATTAAAGCTTTCACAGCATTAACATTTTGGTTTTGTTCAATACTATTATGAAACTTAAAATGAAATCACAATTTCACAGCATTAATATCAATAAAAATGTTAAAACAAAAAGTCGTCTTCTAGCTATTTAAATATTTACACATAAATAAATGATTATATATTTTATCACAATACATTATAGAGGAATTGCTTAATAAAAATTGATTATTCTTATTATTTTTTTAATTCTTACAAACTAATAATTTTATTGTAAAAACAAAAAAATGCTTTCTTAGCATTAGGAACTTTAAACTTATCATACATAAATTTTTAAATATTTTAGAAAGTAATATTAATCTCAAAAAAGTAAATACTTTTAAAATATATTTAAGTCGAAAATAAAATTCAAATTTAATAAAAAAAATAAGAAACTAATTTTAAAACTTTTAATTAATTTTGAGTAACGCCCAAAAATAGTTCGCATTCTCTTTAGGCAAAAATAGCAGTAATTAGAAACAGGCTGTGGTTCTGAAACCGTAAGATTAAATCCAAAAATAATTTTGGATGCCCCAAGTTTTTTTTTCTAGTTGGTATAATTTATTGATATATCAATAAACGTGTATTCTGCTTCCCTGAAGGACGTCTTATATTTTAGCGTAAAACAATTCGAAATTTCTCGCTCATACAATATAGTTTTAATTTATTTGAATGACACTTGTGAATAATTAAGCTTGCTTGAAACAGTAGAATAGCTATAAAAATTGGTTTTTGTCATTTGCAAGATTCTTAAGTCTATATTTTGCAGATTCATTTTTTTTAATAACTTTACGAAGTGTAGTGGACTGTGTACTTCTATGTTTTTAATCATTCGATCTAAGGCAGAATGAACACAGTCGACTTCCTGCATGCAAGAATGGCCGAGCTCTGAAAATGTTTGTGCTATCCACTTCAAATTTGAATTTATATGCACCAATAATTTTAATGCTGTGCTATTTATCGAATTGCGGTTTTGAGGAACGCAAAAGTCGCTCCAAAGAGTAATCATAGTGATATGTGGAAAACCAATTAAAAGTTGCTTCAAAATTGTTATAAGAGCACTGGAAATGTCGTTTCCGCTACGACCATTGTGTGGTTATGTCCAAATCGTACAATAAGTTATTTTTGTTTTGTCCGCCATAATTGCTCTTGCAGTTAAATTAAAAACATTCAGTTTTCTCTTGTAAAAAAAAATCATGAACTGTTTCCTTTTGGTATTGCTATTACTCTTTGCAAATTGTAGCAAACGCCACAATGATTTTTATTAATGTTTGATTTGCCAATATCTCTATCTAGTTTACAAGCCTTTTTTTGAACTATGTGTTGATCATGATTTGATTTTTCGGCTTCCGTCAGATTTTCTTGTCTTTTAAAAAGTAGAAATATTATATTGATTGATAAAAATGTTTCGGTAAAAGCTTAATTTTACAGGGTTGTCGTTTTTTTCTAAATAAATTTGATACATTTTTGTTAGTGTTAAATCGATTTCTAGGTACTGTATTGGAGTTGATGAACAACAGTAATATGAATCAATAACATCAAAACTTTCAATGTGAGATTTAATAGCATTAGTTTGCTCCTGAGAAATCTTAAATTTCACATGATGGCCCCTTTTGTGTGGCTGTGGAACTCCTGTTTCATTAATTTTTTCATTAAAAAAAATACTCAATTATTTGGTTAAATTTCTATGTACGGTGGAATATTTGTGCATTATTAAATATTAATTCTCATTTGTTCCATTTTAATAGTTGAGAGGTAGAGAATTTATTTTTTTGAGCACGTGGAACACACTAGCACTTAACATTTTGTTAAAAATAATTGTACCATTGCAGTTGAATAATGTTGTGGACCAAACAAGCACGAACAAAATGTTTTTTCGAAAATATATGAAAAAATGTTCCATATCCAATTTTTTTTAAGTATGGAACAATTATGCACACACAAATTAAAAAAAAACAGGATATAGAGCAATTTAACAACTAGTTATCTAGTTAACTAAAAGAGTTATCAAAAATCCCGTTTTTGCATCAAAAAGAGCATGTCACAAAACCTTAGGGGCAACCCTTAAGTCAAAATTCAAAAAAGTGGCGTATGTCACATGCTTGCACCAGGCCGACGATAATGTTAATATTTTTGGTTTTTCCATACACTTTGTATGGAGATTTTTTTGACAAAAATAAGTGATTTTTATGTTTTTATGATTATTTTTGTACGTGCATTACTGTTATTTTTATGTTTGCTTTTATTACCTGCGAATATCTATCCTATAAGATATTTTTTTGGAAATACCGATATTTTAGAAAAAGAAAGTGCTACTGGGCACTTCCGTTTGTTACAAGGTACTTGTAGCAGAGTTAGTAGTTGCAACAACAAAAGTATGTCTATTTCAGTGAAATAAAATATATATATTTTGGTAAGATTATTTAATGAATTTGCAATATTTTTCAATATTTGCAATAATATGGAAGAGTTTAAAATTTTATGTGCCGTTCAGGTAGTAGAAGTGCAAAAAACGCAAAAAATCAGTGATTTTCTTCAAAAAACCCATTTTTTAAATTTCATATATTATAGTGTAAATATTAATAAATTTCTTCGAAATCAAGCAAAACTATTCAAAATATATGAAATTTAAAAAAAAAATGCCATTATAGTTTTACTATGAGAAACACAAAAAATCAAAAACAAAAAAAAATTCACACAAAATATACTAAAAACTTATTTTTACAGGTTACAGGGCTGATGTAGGACCACCGGAAGAAATAGTATGTGAACCAGTTGCCAGTTTCTCAAGAGTAGAAAGTGATGATAATGATGACAATAATGAAAATGAAGATTTCACAAAATCAAAATCTTTCAAAATCTTTCAAAATCAAAACCTTTTATCTTATTTTTCAACTCTTATCGAAATAATTACAAAAATTTTATAGAATACCATACATTTTGTATGAATAAAAAAAATATTAACATATTATGTTAATCTTGCCCAACAACGAAGAAAAAAAATTAAATTGCCGGAAAAATGGGCATAGACACGTTTTTCCGCACTTTTCTTTATATATTCAATATCTACTCAAAAAATTAGGCACTAATCTCTGATTTCATTAAGATCGACCAAATAATGAAGTTTTTATGCAAAAGTAAAAAAGTAAATATTAACATACGTTAATCCTGCCCAAGTGAGGGTTACAAAATTTGTTTAACTAATTACGGACAGCTTTCTCGTAACCAGGACGTTCCATTAAACTATTTTGCCATCGAAGGTAACCAGAACTTTTATTTATTTCCAATTAAGGGTTGAATTTTCTCAACAAAATTGATTTTTTTTTCTGTCACGGAGGTGGCATTAATATATCAGGGCCGGCATGTAGGCTTCTAGCTTATTATGCGCTCCTCCACCCTCAACCTAGTCGACCATTTTGATAAAGGCCAATAGTTTTCAGGGTTTTATCCTTCAGAAGCTTTATTATGTTATGTACTGCGTTTCCAATAACCTGAGCATCAGGCTTGAAAGAGCTAGACACTCTCCTACAACATGTGTGGAGGTTTCCTCCTCTTCTTGATAGTGTCTACAGGTGGATCTTCACTTAGTGCTAGTCTACACATGTGCTAATCCATGTGGTTATGTCCAGTAAGTATGCCCACCATTTTTCTACAGTCTACTCTATTGAGAGTTTGCAAGAAGTTGGTTATTTTGGTGTTTGTTCTTGGTGCATATATTTTGGAAACTCTGTGGTCTCTTCAGGGTGTTTTATATCGATAGTTTAATATTACCAATAGATATACCACCTGCCGGTTCCGGGCCATAAATGTTTCCCATCGATGATCTGGCTAGTTCGTTAGCCTTTTCATTTTCAGTCAAGACATTATGATCCGGTATCCAGATCAGTTGTACCTTGCTTGGGAGCCCTATGAGGCTTCCGAACATTCTCCCATCAATCTAGATTTGGTAAGATTACTTTCAAGAAGTTTTAAGGCAGCCTGTCACTAATAAAATAATTTGACTTTTAATTACTGACTGTCGTTGGGAGTAGTCGATTGCAAATTACAAATACCTCAAAAGTATCACAAAAATGTAAGAAAACAAAACAAAAACAAATTAGTTCAGAAAACTTTTACGCTCCTCTCATGAACATCTTGGAACCAGAGTTGGAAACTGGCATACAATATTCGGAGAAAGAACATATCAAAAGCAATATAATCAAATTAAAAATTTACCACAAATTAAAGCTACCGATGTAAAATTGATGAAAAACTTGCTGGTGAATACGCTGAAGATTAAAATTGCTCTCTGCAATTTCTCAAACATTAATAAATCATCAATGCAAAGTGGTAAAAGTAACTTGTTCAGGAACAATGTGGAACTTTGGTTAAAATTTAAAGCTTTGAGAAATAACACCTCTGAGCAGGAATAGACAAAATACCAAACATAGTGTTAAAAAATTTGAGTAGCCTAATAATTTCCAAATATGTAATATTATTTAATAATCCAATAAACATATCGTATTTTACACAATTTTTGGAAAACATCGAAAAATATTTTGATAAAGAAAACAGGCAAACATTGAAATATTGTAATGTAGTTGTAATAAATATTGTAATATTAGTAAAATTTTTGAAACCTTAATCTACGACAAATCTAGCTAGCTTGCGTAGTATTATACCCCATGACCAGTTTGGTTTTAGGTATAAACATAATAATATTCACACAATTACTAAATTAACTTCCGATATCTATTGTTAATATAGATGCTGGCATTGGTGCATTTTTAATAGATTGAGAGAATGCATTCAAATGAATTTGGTAAGATGGTCTAATTTATAAATTAATTCAGTATGGCTTCCCGACCTCCTTAATAATGATTATAATAACACATTACTAGATAATGGCCTTCGACCAGGTACGGTGAATGTCAATCTTCTTTTTTCCATTTATATAGCAGATTTAATGAATTTATTAGATAGGGTCAAAGCAAACAGCCATAGGGCTTTTGCCGATGATATAATAGTATATTCAGTGAATATCAAAGTAAGCTCCATTCAGACAGAAGTTCAAAAAATTTTCAATATCATTTTGAACCATTGCAAAATATGGAAATTAAAAGCGAGCTTTGATAAGTGTGAAATTGTGTGTATTATTTCGAAATACTGTCGGGCCGACAAAACAAATTCAGACATCAAAAATAATTGGAAGCGTTTTTCTATCAAATCTCCTAATGGCGCTCGTCACTAGCAAACAAAAAGGTTGTCAAATATCTCGTTGTTCTTCTGCATCGTAAGTTGAACTACATCGAAAATGTTAAATATACAATCACTAAAGGAAATAATTCCTTTATGGCAGCTAAAAAGCTTTTTTACAATAAAAATATAAGTAATGAAGTAAAAAATAAAAAAAACAATAAAAAGTATTTGTATAAAGAAGCAAATATAACAAGAATCAGCAATTTTCTAATAAAATTGATTCGGAGGCAACACTCCAGAAAATTCTTTAATATCACATATTATATTTTATCATAATGAAGAGTACATAAAAAAAAATATGTTTTGATCAAAATGGTTATAGTCAAGACTACAACCATGCCCTTATACTATATCACTATAAAAGGCGGGCCACATGTAAAATCATTAATTATCGTGTAACATAAATGGGAATAACTTAAAATACAACATGGCTATACCAGATAGAGATAAAAAAATTAAAAGAACATATTGGTGGTTAGAAAACACATTCAACCAGAATTAGGCACTAAATATTAGGTTCAACATTTAGATTAAGTCAGATTAAGTAGGCTTAATAATTAGGTTAAGTTCGGTTAGCTTAGTCTAGGGTCTTATGTAGCAAAAAAAAAAAGATATCATATTGATTTTTAAGCTTTATTTTTACAATATCTATATAGTAAGTTATTAATATATATATATATATAATATTTATCTATAAATAAAGTTTAAATATTAATATTAATTAATATAGATAATTATAATAGATTAAAGCCGGTTTTCTTAAACTTAAGTTAAGACAATTTGAAGTTTATTGAAAGGCAAATAATAAAAGTTTACAATAAAAAAGCAAAACAAAATATTGTTCTAAACGACATTACCCTAAAGTATGCAATCTATTTTTTGAACAATGTCAAAATAATGAAGATGAAAATTGTAACGGTTTTCGCAGAGTTCAGTGCACTTAGTGTAATTAAAGTTTAATATAGGTAATTTTATATTAGCATAAAAATAATTAACTAAAAATTTTTACTTGCCATTTTGTCCTTTGAAAATTAAATTTATTTTCAATATTTAAGTCAGGTTAGTCTAAATATTTACAAATCAAAGGTGTAAATGTTCTAGTAATATAAGCTTTTCAAATATAGAATTAAAATATATGAAAATAACATATTGTACAAATACATTGAGACAATAAATAAAATAAAATAAAAAAATAAATATAGGTAATTGATCAATGTAGGAAAGGTATATGATATATAGTGTAAAACATTAATAATAAATATTTTAATATGTAAGAATTAGTATTAAAAATTTAGCTACGCTATAAAAATCTTTTAGTTCCTGACAATAATAGTGGTTTTGAATATATAATAAGTTTATATTTCAAATATTTGATAAATAAATACTCAAAAAACATTAGACACATTATGTAGTAAAATTTTACGGTACTGTACTTAATGCACCAAAATTTAATTCTACTTAAGTTACATCTTTTTAATACATCCAAGTCGTATTTTTGCGGAAGCAAGATGGTAGCATATTCGTAAACTTTAATGTGCGAGTGTTTAAGTATTTTTTAATATTTGAGTGTTAAAATATGTTCACAAAACTAACATCAGATATAACAGAGTAAGATATATGTGAGCTTAATAAAAATCACTTGTGTCCTTCTATATATAAAAGAGGGTAAAAACTCATTAAGTTTGTAAAATCGAAAATTACTATTCTAATACTATTAGAATTACTATTAGAAACCAATAAATGAGTTGTAGCATAAGTCTTTGCATCCAAAATTTATATACAGTTTAATCTAATCAAGTTCCTAGTATTATTTCGAAATATATTTTCAAACATTCACTTCATATGCTAGAGTATAGGTACATTATGTGATTTGTACCTAACAAAAAACATGCTGTAGCAAAAATAACGACTTGTAGCATTTATAATCTTTTAAAAATAGGTTGTCATAATTATCTGCTTTGATATTATTTACCAAAACTTAGAATGAGTAAGTTAAAACTAGTACCATATTAAATTCAATATAAGCAAAATGTCTTCTAAATATAACTTGGTAAGATTTTCATTAAATAATATGAAAATTGATAACAATAAAACATAATATGAGACTATACTCTATTTGCACGTACAGTAATAATTTAAGACATAATTTTTTTAACTTTTAACATTATGTTGTTAGTAATTATTTTCAAAACGATGGACACGAAATGATAAATGAAATACTAAAAACAAAAAACAAAAAACGTACGTACAACCTGGACATGTATTGATATTAGAGTTTATTTCTCTATTTTCAGTTGTACCAGCATACTATTAGCATATTTTCTTCAATAAGCTCTATTCAGTATATTTCAACCTATCGCTGCAGTTCTTAAGTGTACCTACGTTATTATAGTAAAATAGAGTTTCAAAGGAAGTTGATGTAACTATAGCATTATAATTACGGTGACTTCCAAAATGCAGTGAACCCGTTAAATTTACAATGTAGCATCTTCCAAAATGTATATTAAAAAAGCCATTGACTATATACACTACTCTAAAATGTTTATAAGTAGTGAAAACGTAAAATAAGATCAGAGTGTGTATAGTGAATATATTTACATTACATTTTGTATACATGTCACTTGATACATCATTGGTATTATATTCACCGAAAAACTAAGTTTATTGTCAAATTCTAACAAAATATGTTAATAAATTATATTTTTCAGCCGAAAATATGTGCTGACCCATGAATAACCATCTTATATATTAATACGCTTAAACGTCTGTTAAACTTTTCACAAAGCTTTTACAACACGAAGCTTTTTTTAACTAGATTAGACAACTTTATTAGAACTATTAAGAATTACGATAGTGTGAAAAATTTTGTTTAAAAACATAAACCACAAAACAATAAAACCAAATAAAACCAAAAACAAATTAAAATTAACCTAAAAACAATTCACATATTGAGCAATAGCATTGACTATCTGATTATATGAATTAAATTATATTATTTTATCAGAATATTATTATAATAGCTATGTTAAAATATTACGATCTTACGATATTACAGCAAAAAAACTTTCCGGTAAAACAAATAGTAAATTTAGAAAATATATTTTTTACCTCACCCAGACCATGTTCACAAATTCCAAAAATTAAAATTTATTTATTTTATTAACAAATAATTCAAAAGTATAAATTCAAATGCGCAATAGCATTGAGTAAATATTATATTGTACATGGAGAATCATAAACCGAAATTTACGATCTGCTAAGAATAATAAACACAAAATTTGTTATGACATTATTATCAGTTCCAATTCAATACACGGCAAATTTAGTAAACATAACAATTAAACAAACTTTATAAAGAAAAAACACAGACTACCCTTATCTACATCAGAGACCCTAGCGGGATAACAATATAACAATAAAAACTGAAGAATAAGAGAAAAAGCATAATTATTGGCTTTACCCGTAACTATAATAGTCATAAGGCGTCAATAAAAACTGAACAATAAGAGAAAAAGCATAATTATTGGCTCTACCCCTAACTATAATAGTCATGAGGCGTCATATGATGTCATATGATACTTCGTTAAATGGCCTATATGATTCGATAGAGTTAACAAAGTCGTAACCAATCATAACCTTTACTATAATGGTCATATCTAATCATACCAAAACGTCAAAACCAAAATTTAAAAGAAGTGAAATAAAAATATAAATTCTATAAATAAATGTTTTGTTTTTTTATTTTGAGTTTTGAAATAGTTAGGGCTATTATGATAATAAAAAAACACACAAAAGACGTATATATGGCTATTTTAATGTTTTTTTAATGTGGGAGTGGTATGTATTTAGTTTAAATGCATTTAATTTCATATCTATACCCCCAGCGACATCTCTCATCGCCACATGTTGTTGAAATGTACGTCTCTATTAATAGTATTTGTTAGGAAGCGTTTAGACATCAGATTTTATTTCATGAAAGTTTTGTTTTACTTATTTTTATTACATTTACAAATTTTATTGCAATTACATCAAATCTTATCTCAAAAGTTTTAATTACATATCTCAAAGATAAACAAAAATAGTTGCAAAGTATACTATATTTCTTCATGCAAAATCCACTTTCTAAACTTGCAAAATACGAAGATACGAATATGCGTGACGAGTACTAATAATAAATACTTATAAACAAATATAAATATTCAGTGTAATTTCAGAACATTTATTAAATATAAATATTTAAATAGTAAATCAATTATTCAAGTATTATTTGTATTGATGAATAATAATAATATTTAATACACATGTTTTGTATTTCTTAATGTATATCTTGCAATAACACAGTTAGGAGGTATAACAGGCATAACACAGTTAGGAGTTTATAGGCATAACACAGTTAGTTTAGTTAGTGTAGTATAAAATATTATGAAATGTTTGAATAAGTATTAAATTGTTAAACTATTTTGAAGATATTAAAAAAAGTGAATTATAGTTTTAAGATTTTCAATTTAACTTATTTATTATGTAATAAGAAAATATGTAAAACATTAATTTTTTTTAAGAAAATAAAGAAAATAAACAAATAAAATAAATTGTTTCATTTATAATGCTAATGCTAGACCGGCGAATGTTACGCCGGGAATAGCTAGTATATTATAACAATATTAAGTTTCTTGTAACGAAAGATATACCAAAAGTAAATTTATCGAAGGATAAACATAAAGTCAGATTATTACCGATTTATATTACAAAAACACAAAATTATAATTTAAAAGTCAAAATGTGCGTTTGTCAAAATGGCATTCCAAAATAAAGCAAAAGTTTTATTATATATTTAACGACGGTAGTAGAACTATATTTAAACTCTATTAAAACTTTATATTTTTACTTTTAAATAAAATCAATTTGAAAAAATTTAAATTTTTCACCAATTGTTTTTTTACATGGAAAAGACTACTCCACACTACTTCAATAATAATATTATATATATATTTTTTCAAAATTATAACTTAAATGTGCCAGGAAGTATGTGTCAGAAAAAGAATTAACCGCAGAATGCATCAAAGATGCGTTGAATGCGGAATTGTGCTATTCAAATATAATAATCAGTTTACCGCACAGACTCAGTAAAATAGCCAAGTGAACAAACTCAAATATGTAATGTTAATGAATTAATATAAACTGATTCAGACGAAAGTATCATATTATAGTCCTGCAATCCATATATCAGAACATCTCTACATATATCAAGGTGAATACAACATTCTAATATCAAATATCATCAAAGTACATCAAATATCATCAAATATCATCAAAATACCCATAAACTCTGGTAATTTCGGACATAACAAGCCCTTGGATGAGAGATAATATCTCATATACAAAACATTATAATATTTCGTAAATTTAAATCTTTAATACCGCATTAGAACATGAAAATTGTAACTACAAAATACGATAATATAACACAAAAGTAAATCTTACAGATAACAACAAACAAAAAACTAAAAATAAAAATATGGAAAAAGAAAAAGAAAATAATCTGTAATTAAATATCGAGTTTTGTACACTTTATGATGACACATTTTCTAAAAAAATAATTATAACAAAAACAAGCACAATAAAAACTAGAAAAATATTTCATATGTCACTTTATTGTACTCGTACATGTGAGAGAAACTTTTTTTATTTATATCCTTTTTTCTTTACTTTTGTGATTCTCTGTTCTTTCTCGTATGTCTATAACAGTTTTCCTCCTAATTTTTACAATTACTATTGTAAATGCAAGTATATTATATACTTATTATATATATAGATATAACTTTCACTTTGTCAAGTTTGTTTTTACTTTTTTTTTGTGCTTTTGTTTTTATAACAACACATCCAGGTCTGTGTTATTGTTTTGATTAGGACGATTTTCTTTTAGAGAAAATCCTTGTTTTTTAGATGGTTAGCAGCAGCGGATATACTGCCTATACTCTGTGTTATGTTTATGATTTCTTAGCTTTTCATTTGTAATGTATTTCAAAAGGTAGGTAGGTATTTATAATCGAAATAAAAACTGAGAATAACTGTTTTGTATATCATGTTTACTTACATAAATGATGTAACTTCAAATAAATGACAGCAGTATTGTAGTTTTACTTCGACTAAAATTTCTTTACACAGTACTTAGAAATAGTTTTTAAAAAATTTTGAAAAATTTGTCAATCAACTCATCAGCAGTAGTTATTATCATGTTGATTGAGCGTGGTAGGAGGAAGAATTTGTAGCCCTGCGCGATTCGAGGTAATTTGCTTGACTTCGATTTACGATTTGCTGATCCTTATTCTACCAAGGTAATCGTTTTCTAAAGTTTTCGTAGTCAGTTGTCTTTATTCTTATTATATTGTTGATTTCTGTCAAAATTGGTTTCTTGTTTTTTTTATTACCTGAGCTCTTTTTTCTTGTATAATGGCAAATTATTAATTGTTTCAAATTCACTTACAAAATAATTGTAACAAATTCACATTCAAAATAAAATAAAATAAAATAAACTTAAACTTTAAATTTACACTGAGTTTAGTTTAAGCTTGATTTTTCCAGAAATTTGAAATCATTCTGGATCTTTGTTTGACGCTGAAAATGTTTTCTGGCTTATCACAATATGTTTCTTTGTGTCATCAGTAATAAGTTAAAACAATATTTTCGTTTCTTTGAGATATACGGAGTAGAACATTCAATGCCCAATTGGCTAGAATGGCAGCTAATAAATTGAACTTTGATGTATACAATAATAGATAATGTAAAATTTCTCAGTGTAAAACATAATACTCAGTTCGCTCTTCAAAATGGGAGAAAAAAAATTCATATCCATGTTAATATGAAAGTTATAATCTGTTAAAACAAAAATAACTTGTGGACATCGTAAAGTGTCTCTAGTAATTTTATTGTAAAATTTTGTAAATATAAAAACTTGATTTATATTATTGTTCTTTAAAACAAAATTGAGCCACCCTATATTTAATGTATAATTTTATTATAGACGAATAAAGCATATATTATGATCTCCAATGTTTGTTGGAATAATTTTTAAGCTTAAAGAGAGTCAATCTAATTAACTGGATAAAAAACATTTTAATTTAGATCAACTTAATATTTAAAATTCACACAGAGTATAATCCATAAATTCCACTTGAGATTCCGACCCTTAAACTAAAAATTTCTTTTAAATTGAAATTTAGTCCAAACCGAAAGTAAAAAAATAAAAGTTTTCCCATGTTTTTCTAAAATTTCATTTAAAATATTTGGATTTAAATTATATCCTTTCAAAATTTCACTTTCACCACAAAAATAATCCACTTTTTTTTGTCAGCATTTTTATCTTATAAAACAACAATTTTTTTTTTTTTTACCTTTGAATGGGGGTCTCTATTATCTACTTAACTATAAGTTGTTTTCCTGTCTCATTTTTGATTTGTTACTTCGGTATCAGATGATGAACGGTCACAAGCTGCGATATAAAATATTTAAATAATAACAATCAAAATTACAACTGAAAATAAATCCTTCTCTTCTCCAATTTTACCCTAAAGCATTAAAACAAATTATTACAGTTGTTGTGGTCTATTTTAGGATTTTTATATAAATTTGCTATATAATTTTTAATATCGTGACGACTTTGTTTTGGAAAAATTATCCTATTTAAATTTTTTTTCAACTTATCTATCTCAACTCTTCACTAAAATGTGGTAATTTTTTGTGAGAACTTGCATTTCTGACTATAAGCGATTTCTCATAATCTGTTTTCGTTCACCATTTTAATTTATTTCCTTGATATAAAAGGTGATAACTAAAGACAGTATTTATTTATATTTTATTTTAAGTCGTTCAAAAGCTCAATAAATTGTTTATGAACATATCGGTGGAAAAAATCGGGTTTTGCATTCAAAAACTCTTATTATTCAGTGTATTTTGTATTTTGTGATCTATTCAAATATGTCACTTCTTTGACTTAAAGGCCACAATATATATTTATGTAACAAAAGCATATGTTTCCTAAATATAACAGTAATGTTCAATATTGAAAACCTTTCACTGATTCTGCTGTCATTTTCTGATCAGTTCATTGAAATCACTAAATTCTTGTTTTGCTGTTCCAATGTAATATTTTTAATTTTACAGTCTCTTACATAAAAACTGTTTTAGGCTCTTAGTTGTTTTTACATATTTATTTCTTTCTATTACCAACTTGTAACATATTTTCATCAGAAAAGAGCGTTTTGAAAGGGTATTAAGAGATTTAACGTAAATGTACCAATTTCCGCCCCCTTAAGGGAAAATTAGACTAAGCTGACAAAATAAGAAATACAATTAAATTATTTTATTTCGATTATAATAGAATTTTTCCTTAATAAATAATAAAATATTAAGACTAACAAGAAAAATATTGAAATTGTTTTCATAGCCAAAACACTAGGTGGGGACCTTTTATACCGATTGGTACGTTTGGCTAGGGTGGGAAAGGAAAACTTGGAAAGGAGGATGGTAAAAGGGAAGGAGGACAATTACGAACGAAGGTCTTGAATTTGTTTAGGTCATAAATATAAAATTTGTCATGTTTTGGGAACACATAAGATGGAATTTGGTTCCACATTCGGGATGTTGAAGTTATAAACGAATTTCCATAACTTGTCTTTTGCCATCTAGGGATGAGCTCATGCTGCCCTTCGTGTTTCGCGGGGGAAACGCTTAAGTGGAGGTAATATAGATTTGATTTGCACTGAGCATGTGCCGATGCCTACAAGATATCTACAAAAAAGTGAGAGAGCTCCGACTATACGACGATGTCCAAGAGGAGCAAGATGGGCTGTCACATTTGGGTCGTTGATTAGACTAATAGCCCATTTTTGGACTTTATTCAAATATTTTAACGCAATACTAGAGGCGCCAGCCCATATGTGAGAATTGTACTCCATTTTGGGTCGTATGAAAACTTTATATATTTTCAAGAGATCACAGGGGGAGAAGTAAGCCTTACAGCGGCTAAGAAAACCTAAACATTTGGCTGCGTTTTTTGCAACATCAAATATATGATCATTCCAGATCATTTTTCGATTAAGGTGCATACCTAATATGCTTAAGCTTTCAAACCGCTGAAGTTTATCTTCCTGAAACAAAAGAGTAGGATCAAAAATGGAAATTTTTCGGGAGATTGTACAGCTCTGAGTTTTAGAAGTGTTAAACTCGACTCTGTTTTTTAAGCCCCAATTAGCTATTGCGACCAAATCATGGCTGAGGGAACTGGCCATGATGTCTCTTTTGGTAGACACAGTGGTGAATGTAGCTTCAGATTTTTTATGAAAATCGTAGGAGGCTACTAGGGTGCTATCGTCTGCAAAGCTGTGGATTGTATTGAAAGTGGTTTGGAGCAAATCATTTATAAATATAAGGAATAAGGTAGGTGAGAGAACTGATCCTTGGGGAACACCAGCGTTTATTTGGAATTGATCGGACTTAAATCCGTCAACTAAGACTTGAATCGTACGATTCGAAAGGAAACTTTCAATCCATTATATTGGATACTTGCCCATTAAATTGTATATTTAGATCGATATCATTATTATTTTCAATCGAAAATTGGCATAAATTTTTTGTTATTCAAATCTAGATCTGTAATAATATCTAAATTGCTTAACCTTCACTTGGGCAGGATTAACGTATGTTAATATTTACTTTTTTACTTTTGCATAAAAACTTTGGCCGATCTTAATGAAATCAGAGATCAGTGCCTAATTTTTTGAGTAGATATTAAATACATAAAGAAAAGTTCGGAAAAACGTGTCTATGCCCAATTTTTCGGCAATATAATTTTTTTTCTTCGTTGTTGGGCAAGATTAACATATCGTCGCTTGATTATTATTTTGTGCCATACGCCCATTTTTTATGTTTTCAAACTAATAATGATGTTTTGGGTTTTGGCGGACGCTCTATTAAATCGCTTACTCCGGTAACTCTATCTGCCATGGTTTGGCTTTTACCTAGTTTTGTTCCATATCCACATTTTTTTTTCAAAATTTATCTAATTTTGTGTCATATCCAAATTTATGCAATTTTTGGTACATATTCAGACAAAATTAGCTAAAATTTTTGTTATTATTATTTTGTTCCACGTGTACATAGTATAAAAAAATTACCAAAAAAATCATTATTATAATAAGTTATATCCACGGTCCATATAAAAATTTGGCGTTTGGCACAAAATAAGATTCAAGAGATGACGTAATCATATATTATTACTGTACAGAATTAGTTTACCTATAACAACATGTTGTTATTGTCTTGCTTGAAGTTTGGTATTGGATCGCTGTGAAAATGTCATCTCCCGCGCCAGTTATTTATGATGAGATTTTGTTAAGGTAAAGTTAAAAATTAAATAATTATAATTTTATAATAGAGTGAAAGTTGTTGATATTAATAAATAATTATTAATTAATACAAAAAATATAAATTTTTTTTGTTTCGAATCAAATAATGACAGTTTTAACGGAAAGTTGTCTTCTTTTGTGCTTTATATTGAAATGAGTTTTTAAGTTTAGCTGAAAATTCAAATTTCAAACAGGTATACACCACCAAATTTATCTACACCAAAGAATTTATTTGATAAAAATTTGTTAATTTTGAGTAATCAAAAGCCTATTTCAGTACAAAAAATTATGGATCTCAAAGATCTGTTAATTAACCTTCCCAAAGAAGATCATAATTATTTAAAAGTGTTGTGTAAAATTTAGAAAAATGATTCTTACTTTTTTTTATTAATCGTAAACTAGAAATTTATTTCTATGAACTTTCATCATTTTATTTTTCCTATTCCTATTGTGAAATTTTTTGTTTATTTTTTTTATGTTTAAGTATTTTGTGATAAAACTATGAACAGTTCAAATTAAAAGTGACTTAAATATTTCATAGTATTTTATAGTAAAAAATAAAGTTTTATTTACTATTAATATGTTTATATATTTTATTTAAAAACCATGAAATGCTAGTTAATAAGTTAATATAAATAATGTATGTAATGTTCCTTTAAATTAAAATGAAGTCTGAAAATAAAAAATATTTCATACAAAACTAAAAATAAAAAGTTTGTTTAATTTATTAAAGTAAAGAAATAAACATAAATATTTAATTGCATCAAATTAGTGGATATGGCAAGGCAAACGGGACAAAATATTTTTATAAAAATCGATTATGAAAGTGAGTTACAAAAACCGTTATAACTTCTTTAATTATTAATAAAACTCCTTGAAATTGTTAATGTAAATAAAAAACTTAACAGGGTAAAATAAAATTTAAAAAAAACTGAACCTTTTCGGCTTGTTTTCACATGGTATGCTCGTAAACCTTAAAAATCGATTTTCTCAAAACTAACCAATTGGCGTATGGACTAAAATAATAATCAAGCGACGATATGTTAATATTTTCTCTATTCATACAAAATAATACCATACATTTTTGTAATTATTTCGATAAGAATTGAAAAATAAGATAAAAGGTTCTGAAATATTTTAAATTGAAATAGAAATATACTAAAATTAATATATTTTAAAACATAAAATAAATAAAGCGCCAAAGGTTTTTTTCAAAAAAATTTTGTTTTGAATTTTATTTTTCTCAACCATTGATGTATTGAAAATTGCGGCGAATGTTTCACAATCAGTTAAACTTTTTGTTAATGGATAGCAGACCTATCAATTTTTGTCGGAAAATATTTTGCTGTCTAGCCCTTTAATATGTTGATGGAATTTTATTCCACTTTGTGCCATCCTTTCCAATCAAATATTGATTTAAGTCAACAATGTGATTTTTTTCTTCTTGTACTTTGATTCATCATCTAGTGACTCATTTTCAGAATCATTACCATTACTTACGTCTAAGATGCATTTTTTAACCATCTGATTCTTCATTTTCATTTTGCGAAATCTTCATTTTCATCTTTGTCATTATTATCAGCACTTTCGACTCTCGAGGGACCGGCAACTGGTTCAAATACTATTTCTTCTGTGGTGGTCCTACATCAGCATGGTCATCATCTATCACATGTTCCATCAATCTAGAGAAATATGCTTGTTCTTCCTCAAACGATAACCTGTAAAAATAAATTTTTTGGATCTTTTGTGTGCATTTTTATTTTTTTTTTATTTTTTGTGTTTTTTATAGTAAAACTCAATGAATAAAAGTGTCATAGAGTAGTTGAATAGTTTTGCTTGATTTCGAAGAAATTTATTAATATTTACACTATTACATATGAAATTTAAAAAATGGGTTATTTGAAGAAAAACACTCATTTTTTGTGTTTTTTGCACTTGTATTAAAAATTACAAAATTTACTTACCTTCCTACCTGAGCGGCACATAAAATTTTAAACTCTTCCATATTATTACAAATATCAAAAATTCAATAAATAATCTTACCAAAATATATATATTTTATTTATTTTTTTTTATTTCACTGAAATAGATACACTGTTGCTGTCGCAACTACTAACTCTGTTATAAGTACCTTGTAACAAACGGAAGTCCCCCAAAATACCGGGAATTCCAAAAAATATTTGAGAGGATAGATATTCGCTGGTAATAAAAGCAAACATAAAAATAACAGTAAAGCACATACAAAAATAATCATAAAAACATAAAAATCACTTGTCTAAAAAATCTCCATACAAAATGTATGGAAAAACCAAAAATATTAACATAATGTTAATCTTGCCCGCTTACGTATATTTCATTTGCCGCCCAAGCGAAGGTTAAAATGTCTGCATAACCCGTAAAACTAAAAAAATGTTTCAAATGTAAACAAATTCTTTTGCTAGTTCATTTCAAATACCTTTAAAAAAATGTTGATTGCAGATAAATTCAGATATTGCTTCTATTTATGAAAAACAAGTAGGTAATTGGTATAAACATTAAAATATAGATTTTTTCAAATATAAGACGAGAAATAACATTAATTTACCCAAAATAATTTACAAACATTTTATTCGCAATTAGGACACTTTGTACATATCACCGACCCGCTTTTTCATACAAATTTTTATCAAAGTTCAAAATTTACGGGTCGATTATGGGAGCCAATTGGTGTTTGAACTTTTTCTATTTTAACAACAAATCAACAATTTGGTATTATGGAAGTTTATTGAGTTGATTTAAGTCGAAAATTTTGACTTTGGAAGTCAAACGTTTTCTTTTTGTTGACTTCAGTAGTTTTTTGATTTAAAATGAAAAATAAAGGAATGAAGTAAGTAAATTAATTAAAATGTTATTAGAAAAAGTTTTAGGAATAAAAGGCAAATAGAAAAAATTTGTTGCCCAGTTATTAAAGAATTAAAGAAAAAAATTAAAATTGTATAAAAAACACCTGCAACTGGAAGCAAGAGATGGGAAGGAAAATATGGAGTTAAAAAGCAAAATGGTTGAATTGTAGCAACAACAACTCCAACTGAATCAATCAATTACTTCAATACAAAATATATATAACAAACTTACCAAAGAGGCTAAACTTTAAAATAATCATTAAGAGAAAAAATTTGAATTTAAAGTTAAAAAAAAAACGAAGTACAAGGCACAAAAAACTGATAATTCCACAACTGTTTCTTTTACCTTTAAAAAATTAAAAGTTTTAACTTTAAAATTTTATTATTTCTTTTAAAAGAATGAAGTTAAAATTTTGTTTTTGTTTTTTAAATATATAATAAGTCTGACTTATGTTCATGTGGCTTATTATCCTTAATAAAAGTTATTTTATAATTTTTTCTAAGCGGAAACACATGAAATATTTTTTTTTTTATTTTTAAATGAAGTTAAAATTTTAGACTGAACAATCATGCATATTATCTTTAGGTTATTTTTATTTTTAAATCTGAATTAATTTTTTTTTATAAAATATTAATAATTATTTAAAAAATTAATTTTTAAATTCAAACATGTTTTATTTATATAATAATCTTATGTTTTTGACATTAAAATATTTTCTTATGTTGGCAGTATTGGAAAAGACAACTGTATTAGAAAAAATTGACTCACATAATTGCATGACTTTTTTTAATTGATTTTTTAAATGAGAAAAAAATCAAAAACCAATTGCCTCTCATAATCGACCCGTTGGTTGTAACAAAAAATACATATTATGTGAGCTAAAATATGTAGGGCGTAATTAGATTCAGTTTAGTTTTTTCAATTTAAATTTTCAATTTTCCAATTATTGCATCCTTACATGATCAAAAATAGTTGAATAATTTAATTAATTATTTCGATATTTCCGCCCGGTCGATCGTAAATACGTACAGCATAAATTTAGGTATCCCTGATTCCCACTCAAAACAAATTAGCAATTTTAAATATTTTTTATTTACAAATTGAAGAAAGTATGTATTAGAATCTATTTAATAATATATATTTTATAATTATTTGAATTAAATGCATAGTTGGGCATCATAGTTTAATTATTAAAAATAAATAAAATTAATTACAAAATAAAAAAAAAATCCCAACATTCGAACTAATATTTTTTTTTAAAAATTAAATACTCTTGTTAATTTCACAAAATTATTTTATTCCGACACATGTTTCGACCTTTCGGTCATAATCATGGATTCTTTTATTAGCAAGTAGTATAGTAGAAAACGGAGCAGGAACAGGTTGAACTGTATACCCGCCATGGATCCATGAATATGACCGAAAGGTCGAAACACGTGTCGGAATAAAATAATTTTGTGAAATTAACAAGAGTATTTAATTTTTTAAAAATGTTTATTAAATTTAACCAAGAGTGTACAAGTGAAAGCATAAAAACTAATATTTTCACTGGAACATCTACCTAGTTTAGTTTTCTATCAATAACTTATTTATTAATATGAAAACAAATGGGTTTTAATTTTTATAAAAACTTGTTAGAGTCGTATATTCGAATATTTTCCTTTTAATTTTACTGATATTTTTATCATACAGATACGCGTATTTCGTCTACTACTTGCAGACTTCCTCAGTGTTTTGTACTCGAGTACAATTAAAAGAAAAATATTCGACAATTTTCACTGTTAAATGGGCTTTATTTTGCATTACAACGATGAGATAATATTCTTTTTTGTAAATCAAATATAAATTAGAAATAAAAATAGTGAGAATATTGTATTTACATAAAAGGGTTGGGCGGTATAAGATGCTAGGGCATGTGATAAATACATTTACGTTATATAAATCTCTTAATACTCTTTCTGCAATATGATTCAAACGGACTCTATAATATTTTCATGTAAGCAAAAAAAAATATATAAAGTGGTATCACAGTCTTTAGTATGGTATTATATTCATAATATAAAACTCATAATACTACAATTATGTAAAAACTAATCAGAAAATCAATTTTTTTAAGGTTAAATATTAAAAATTCCTAAAAGACTGCAAAGTTTCAGTGTACAAAATGTCAACCTACTTCAAAGGTAAATATTTTTCCGCAAAAAAACCAAAATAAAATCAAAATTTTTAAAAGAAGGATACAAACACAAACCAATGTAAAAGAAAGAAAAAAACATAACGAAAATTGATTTAGGTTCTTTTGCTTCCTTTTCATAATTAGCTACATTTCTTTTATTACTTGTGCCCTCCCAATAATTTAACCCTACATAAAACTTTTTCGTTTTTATTTTTTGCTTTTTTTTTTTAGGGAAAGAATTTAATTAATTGATGAAAATACTTTTGTTGGAATCACTACATTTCAGATTGATTTGTCACAACATTTAATGGAATAAAAATCCTCAACTGATTAAAGCTTTAAACGCCTTTTTACACTTTATGTATTCTGTATTCAAGTAAATTTATGTTAAAAATAATGACTACAGGTAATATAAAATATAGGGGTCAATCCTGTAAGTCTATTGATATTTAACCCATATAGTCCCGGACCTAGATCCAGTTCACCCAGAGTCATAAAAATTTATACATAAAGTACTTTTAACTTAATTAAGAAAAAAAAAATAACGTATTTGATATCACAACCTGGAAAGGAGATATTACATGTTTCGAAAACGAAACTTCAGGATCAAGTGATACAATTTTTTCAATAAAATATATTTCTTCAAAAATTTACTACAATGAGTTCCTGAAGTGAATAAATTCCTTACAAAAAAAAAAATAATAATTTATTTTATAAAAAAAAAGAATTTTATTGTTTTAACAAATTTTAATCTCAAAAAATTATCAGATCTTAGGCAAGCTGTGATATGGTAAAGAACATTTCGTATGCAAATTAACGCCCCATTTGGTGCATAAAAAAACAGTTTGATTTTTGCCGTGACGGTATCGAGCTCGTTTCTCACTATGAATGATATTATGAACCACACGGTTATATCTAATTGAAATACCTGAGCTTTGACCGCTCTCTCTTAGTGCTAATACTTTTCTCAAAGGTATTTTACCGGATTTCACCAAGCACTCAACAAAAAAAACTCGGAATTCAAGTTAGTATTTAATGCTTTTGAATCAAGTTGCAAAATAAGCAAGTGATGAAAGACAGCACATAACTTTGTGTAATGTAAAGAAATTATCGAACGCAACGGTGTGTTGGTTTCGATTTTATATATTTGCTAATAAGCGCAAAACTACGTTTTCTCCTCCATATAGGCTAACATTAGGTCCCTATAGGCTATCATTTTCCTCTGAAGCTCCTCCATAAGGTATAAATGAGAACAAGTAGCCTTCGGCAGAACAAAAAGACCACTACTTGAAGCCAAATCGAATAGGCTTAGATTTGTTGAACATTTTGCAGGAATGGTGTCCAAAATAAGCAATCATTTGTTTATCTATAGATAAATTGTGAGAAAATATTCCAAATTGCATAAACCGTTTGTTGATAAATTCAAAGGTGTTTTAGCTATTATATTTCCAAAAATTAAAAAACAGGTATTAAATTCTTGGCTTGTAAGCTACCTACTGACGCCGGTTTTAGCGTATCTTGTTATTGTGTTTCCAAGAATTCAAACTCAGGTATCTCTTATCATCAAGCTATTAACGCCGATTTAGCATAACTTGTTATTTGATTTCCAAGTAGTCTATCGCAGAATACATTGTCCGTAATAAAAAAAGACAGTATTGGTATAATTATAGCTTTGGAGAGGAAAAAACAACAAAAAAGAACCCAGCATTTTTTTTTATATGAAAAATTTTAGATATCGTTTAAACCTGATGTTTCGTTTTTGATACACTGCTTGAAGAAGTCAGCCTGTAGTTACAAATTTTGTTGGATTAATTTTATATTGTGATTAAATTATTAGTATGGATTTGAGGTAGTTTATTTAAAAGATTTTTTTTTTATTTATTTTTTTTTTTTATTTTAACAAGAATGAAAAACAAACTCGAAATTCGGACTTTTCAACCCATGAGCAAACATGCTTTTTGTCACGTTTAAAAAAAAAAAGAAAAATTAGATATTTGTTTTAAGTTAAATAATAAATTTTAGTTTGATTTAAAATCCACACCGGGTGACCACTATGCCGGAAAAACGTCATATGTTTCGTTTTCGACACTCTGGGTTTATATAGGTTAATAGAATTCACTTTATAAAAGTCTATAAAAATTTATTTTGGAATCGCGAAAGCCGAATTGAAATGAATAGGTTAAATTAAAAGGAAGTCGAAGTGAAATTTTTCTAAAAGGTTTCTACATGTAGTTCAAAATATTTGCTGCTAAAAATACCTTCGTCCATTTATCAGAAATTTTAGTTGTATTGGAGGACTTACGGTATAGTGATGTACACTATCGAAATATTTCGACTATCGAATTAATTTAGTAGATTTAGTTGAGAGTTGATTATGATACTGAATACTGGTGGTTACTAGTTTAGTTACTAAATTTGAATTTAATATTTTTTACTGTATTATAATAAAAAGAAAATATTTGCAGGCATCTTTTCCAATTTCTATATTATTTTCAATCAAATTCACAATTTTTTCCAATTGCTTTTTTCTTACTCAATATTTTTTCTTAAAATAAAAAATAACAAATGTTGTATGTTTTATAAAACAAAAATAAATTAAATATTAATTATTCTACATTTTAAAAATTTTCACCAAATTCCATCAAAAATATGTCATCGACTTTAAAAGAAAAAATTTCTATTTAAGATCAATAGACTTCTGTGATTTGATTGATTAATCCAATAATATTATTTTTGAATAGAATAGAACAATAAAATCATTCTTGAGCAAAATATTTTGCTTAGGTATTTCTAATTTTTAATTTTATTTATTTTTGGTTCCCTTTTGGGGAACATTCAGAGTACATGCAGGTACATTATGGTTCAAATCCGGATTATGAATGCGAAGCTCTCCTGCAATTTATTTAAATCATCACGTTTGTGACAAAATAATCTGCTGTTGTGCCAGAGTGGGGCTAGTAGAAGAAAATAATTTCATCCGCCTCGGGAACTTAATTCTCGATGATAAAACTTATTCGAAAATTGGATCAATTTATATTTTTATACACTACTGTTACACCGGGTGGTCCAGACCATGCGTATCAGCTTTTTAAGAAGGGAAGGAGCCGTTATTTTAAAATTTAGAGAAAAGTTTGTTAGCTAAGTCGAGGGTGCTCTATCGGTTGGTGGTATTTTTAACTTTCGGAAAGGACCGCAAATCGGTTTTTTAAGATAAAAAATCGTCGAAATTGGCTGAAATCGAGATTTTTAATCACATTAATCGCATGGTCTGGAACACCCGGTACACTGCTGTATATATTCCAGATTTTTGCTTACTTTTCATCAACTTTATCAAAACAAATTTAAATTATAGGTATATGAACCAAACCAGAATCCAGAATCCAATCGATAAAGTATATTCCACATTTTTAAAAAATTTCAATAAATTTTAAAATAAAACAAATACTCGAATGTGATAATTACATAATATCCTCATAACAAGTGAAGGGGAGCTCTATTATTTTTCTATAAAAAAAAAAATAACTTTAAAAGTTTGATATTATTACCTAAGTAGTATGTGTGTTAAAGACAAATTAATTTATAAATAGTTTTGGTGTATAAACTTTCATTGGTAGATATTTAATTTAAATTCAAAACCACAATTAAATATTTTGGAATTGAATTTGATATATTTTTATTTTAATTTTTTCAATTAAAAAGGAAAAGTTTCTAAATTTTTTTTTCTTTTTATTTGGTTTATTCTATACCCATACCCACTCATTGGTTAGTATTTAAGAATAAAAATCAATTATATAAATTTTAAGTACGATAATTAATGTAACTAAAATATGGATCGTATAAAATCAGATAACAAATTTTATTTTATTTTATGAAATTTACCATATGTAAACATTTACCATTGACATAAGCCATTGAAAAGGTTTATAAAATGTTGTGTTCTTCAAGGTTCGTTTTTGGGACCTCTTCTTTTTAGCTTCTTTATTAATAGCTTGTCTATATGCTTATATCATTCCAATTGAAAGTCATATGCTCTAATTATGATGCTCAAATTTATATTATTGGTGGTGTAGCTAATGTTAATCAGTGTAAAACTAAAATAAATTATGATCTTGATACAATTTCATTTTCGTTTCAAAACAATGAACCCCATTCTAATGCATCTAAAAATATAGACACCGCAATGCTACGGCAAATTAAAATGGTAAATTCAACTATTTCATAATAATGTAGATAGCTAAAGTTCTTAATATTGGCATAGTCTTTAATTCAAAAATACTTTAACACACTTCTACAAAAACTATGGAAACTGTCATTTTTCTTAATTGAATTAGCTAAAAAATGACTCATGTAAGCTCTAATTATGCAAAATTGTCTATACTGTGGCATTATCTTTTGAGGTATGAACGCAGGGGAATTGAACAATTTGCAAATCCCTTTCAATGGTTGGACGCGGTTCGTCGCCAATAAACGAAAGTATGGTCGTGTTAGTAACGAAAATATGATCATGTTATTTTATTAATGTAAAATGGTTTTATTGTAAATTTTAATATTGAAATTTGTAAACACTTGAACTAAGTAAGAATAAATCGATAAATAAATAAATTAGTGATGTATCTAAAACTGTACTTGGCTTTACATTTGAAAATTTTCTTAAATCTGATCAAAATTCTTACAAAATTCAAAATGTACTAATACTATTTCCAACCAATTTTTCTTTTTACTTGGAAAAACACTGAATTAGCACCAAGATATTTCCAATATATATTCCAATAGTATACTTGCAAATACCTGTTACCAACGGGAAAATACAATGGAAAACAATTTTCTTTTTTTCTAAATTATTTTATTTTAAAATACAGCAGGGTGCAATAGTATTGGAAAAACCATAGGAAAAATTATAGGAATAATACTTGGTATAAAGTGTGGAAACATTTTTGGAAAAAAAGGTTAGAATTCCTGCAGGAATAATGACAAGAATTTATTACGGAAAAATAGTAAGAAAGCTATGACGTCATTAATTTTTACTAGGTACATTTAAGGTACATTTTAAATTGGTACCGTCATATCTAGTCGAAAAGTTTGTTTTCGGAAGGTCCCTGAGGAGAGGTTTGAATCTTGTAATTCTCAATACAATGATCCACTAAGTCATCTATTATTTTGTGTAAAAATTGTGGTTCTTTAGAAATCGTTATCGACAAATATTCCTAATTAAAATAATTACCAAACTCTTATGGCAAATTTTTCATGTGTTGATTTTGATTTTGTGCAATTTTTGAAATAATAGAATTTATGTAAAGTAATTTTTATGTTCGTGATGTGTTATATTTGATTTTATTATATAAAATGGTAATTTTAATTTTAGCTTTAACTTTTTTTAATATCTAATTTTTAATTTATCTAGAATATTTTTTTTTTCTTTGTAAATAAATAAAAAAAAAAATAAAATTGTCGAGATAAGAGTAGGAATTAAACTAACATAATACTTATAAATTTAATTACTCTACCATTTTTATTCTGTTTTCAGAGCACTTTTTGTAGAAATAGTTTTAAACTATTATTACATCTAAATCATATCTTTACAACATGTGAAAGTAAATTTTAGGATGTAAAAGTAAGTCTTCAGATTTTTCAAAATTATTCTAATTCAAGTCTCACATGTTTGCCAACAAATCTTAAAATAATATGATGAACAAATCATATTGTGAAATTTTTAGTTTTCTTCAAAGTGTGATTCTGAAGTTTGAAATTTAGAATTTTTTTCTGGGGCTATTATGTATTAATTTGCATTGCTCGGTTATTTGCATAAGATCGATTTGTATATAAACTTTTTCAATTTTCAGCTCAAAATACGTTCCTTACCTGTTGTTCAACAATTATGAGATTATTTATACGCATTCAGTCGTAGATTTTAGGTATAGTCACATTAATATGCGGTATGTCAACAGTTATACTTAACCATAGCACTTTCACTTAAAATTCGTTTAAAATATTCAAACATAGTCAGTTGTAGGTAAGAACATACATTGTTAATAGTCATAATTTAACTTTTTTACTTTACTTCTTAGTTTTAATATATACTTATTTAACATTAGTTTTCTTTTAAAGTGGTTTAAATTTGTTTTGTGCTCTATCAATTGATTTGCCTGATTGCCTTAAAAATGTATGTAGTACATACATAAAACATAAAGAAAATGTATCAACGGAGGCGACAAAGAAAGGGGCAGAATAAATTATAGAAATTGTAGATTCTCTTATAAGAATTAAGAATAATAAAATTTGCCTTGACTCTAAAATTTCAGTTATACCCAGAGCTGGGTCGTATTTGAGTAAAAGTATTTAAAATATTATAAAAAATATTTTTTTTTGTAAAATATTTACTTTGCGTTCCGAAGTACAAATAGAGTTTATACCAAGTACAAGTAGAGTATTGAACAAATGTGTGAAAATAAATAAGAAAAACCGAATGGAAAATTATAGGAATAATACAAGATACAGCAGGGTGAAATAGTATTGGAAAAAACGTAGGAAAAACTATAGTACTAATATGAGGTACAAGAGAGTGAAAAATTATTGCAAAAAATTATGGGAAAAGTCATCTGAAAAGTTATAGGAATAATACTAGATACAACAGGAGGAAATAGTAGTGGAAATAATGTAGGAAAAATTATGGTTAAAATTATAGGAATAAAATAAGGTAAAAAAAAGGAAAAACAGTATTGGAAAAAATTTAGGAAAAATTATGGAAAATCCATATGAAATGTTATAAGAATAATACAAGGTACAACAGGGTGAAATTGATTATTAGGTAGATTTAAGGTACATGTTCAGATAACAGAATTCCACCGTTGGCACATTTAAAAAATTGACCACTTTCATAGGAAAAAATATTGGAATTCCAATTAATTTTCATTCAGCTTTCCCGAAAATATGTACCATCCCGTACCATTGGTACGTGGTGCAATTTCGAAAAAAATATTGGAAAATCCAATTGGACTTCCAACCAATTTGGTCAGATGGGATTTAAACAAAGTATTTAAAATACTATTTTTGAGTAAAAGTATTTGACTTGATTTTTTCACTGAAAATCTTAATTTTAATTTATATTAAATTACTTAAATATGTTAGTATTTGAGTAACTGAGAAATAATATACTTTAAGTATTTGAGTAGTTTAACATAGAAATTAAAATAATATTCAAATACTTTACTTGTATTTGAAAAAATTAATTTAAATAATTTTATTTGAAAAGTACTTAAAAATGGAATTTAAAAAATTGTTTACTTAAAGAATTTTACTCCAATACTTGAAATCAAATACTTTTACTCAATGAGTAGTATAGTATTTGTATTTTACCCAACTCTGGTTATACCTTACCGAAATTCAATTAAAGGCATTAACCTTTTTGTATTTATACTGCGTATTTTAAATTTTTTCGCATCATGAGTCACTGTTGTAAATAATATTGATTTGTACAAATATAAAATGATAATGCACAGACAAGTTGATTGTATGTGTTTAGGGACAAAATAAACAAAAACCATAAAACTCTTTATGCACGTTTGCAATTCAATTAAAAGCAGTCAAGTTTTGTTTGTGTTAAGAACTCCGTTTAAAATTTAACAATTTTATTCTGTTATTTACAAAGAATTAGTTTATTTGATAACTTTGAAAAATTTTCATCGCTTTCAAAGTGGGAAGATGCAAAACTTTGACAGGTAAAAAAATAACTAAAATTCAGGCTTAGGTACAAAGATTAGGGAATTTTTTGATAAAAAATCAGCAAATTTCTAAAACGTTAAACAGTTCAGCAACAGAAATCGAGAACGTAATGAATTTGAGATGAAATTAAAAATTCAAAGAAAATTATGAAAAAATCAAAATAATGCTTGTAGCAATCCTGCAAAATGTAATGCTTTAGATGGAAAATCTACGGCAAGCATATTGGCACTGATTGTGTTTGCCAATTGGGAAACGACGTGTTCAACAAATGTGCACGTTATCATTATCCAATACCAACCAAACGTCACGTAAGTAATAAAGGTGATAACCTAACGCTTTGTCTGTTTATAAAAAAAAAACAAAATCAAAATTAGTTGAAAGTAAAGCGCTTAAATGGAGAAAAAAAATACAAGAATTTTTGTCGTCTTCCTGCTTACGAAACTACCAGGGAGATCAGCGTTTCTTTTTTAAAAATTCAAAAAATTACGAGAAAATCTATTACAATAACGAAAAATCTATTCCAATAATCAAATTTAAATCGAAACGTCAAAAATTTAGTCTTTTTCTCAAGTGTTTCCATTGAATATGGTGAAATGTATTGAAGCATAATTCCAAAAGTTAAATTTAATAGTGTTATTTTTGGTTTAGAGCAATAAAATTTTATTTTTTATAATAAATAAATATTAATTTATAGTATTTTATTGTAAGTATTTCTAGATAAGCATTATAAATATTTTTAAATTATAAATAAAATCTGGTTAAGGGATTTGGTCGATATATCGTACATAATTAATTTGTACGATATATAGTACAAAATATAAATAAAGGAACTTTACGTAAAAAAATAAATTTTATATTTTACTTGAAAGACTATGAAAGGTTTGTCTGAAGAACAAATCAGGTTCACCTTAGAGCGGTTATGTGCTGATTGTTCGGATTTTGAGGACGACGAAGAGTTCGCAGAAAAAAATGACACTGAAAAAATGGGAAATGATGACGTAATTGAATTTGATATTGGTACAGCTGCCAAAAGTAATATACCAGAAGAATCTGAGGATATTCCAAATGTCTTCAAAACTGTTGCAATAGGTTCAAATGAAAATTTAAATGAAAATTTTGTGATAGATGAGAATGCAATAATAGAAATAATTGAGTCATCTGAACCTCTTATAAATCAGGAACAATACGAAGTTACGTCGAAACAAAACATAAAGTGGAAAAAAGTAGCCTACATCCCAAATCCTATTCCTTTTGTAAGAGAGAATATTGACTATTATTCTGAAATATATGAACCTGTTAAATATTTTGCATCATTTTTTACGGATGCTTTGTTTGAAAAAATGGTTGTTCATACTAATCTATATGCAAAACAGAATGATACAAGATATTATAAAAATGCAACGGTTGAGGAAATGAAAATTTTTATTGGTTTATATATAATGATGGGTTGCATGAAACTCCCAAGAATATCATTGTACTGGGATCCGACAATTAAAATTGATCTTTTCCAAAACTCAATGACATTACAAAGATTTAGTCAGTTGTGTCTTCATCTTCATTTCATAAATAATTTGGAAATACCAGTAAACTGTACCGATAAATTTATCAAAATCAGACCATTGATTGATTGTGTAAGACAACGGTGTTTGCAAGAAGAGGTAGAGGAAAATGTTTGTGTAGACGAACAAATTATTCCATTTAAAGGTAGACACACGTGCAAAGTTTATTATAAACAAAAACCGAACCCATGGGGCTTGGTCATTTATTGCTTATGCGGAAAATCGGGCTTCCCATATGATTTCCTCGTTTACCAAGGTAAAGGGAGCGACATTAATACAAGCTTACAACAGAAATATTTTCTACGGCGGTAGTACTTCAACTTTCTGAACGTCTACATACTCCTGGGCACAAAATGATTTTTGATAATTACTTCAATGGATACAATCTCCTAGAAATTTTAATTCAAAAACAAATTAATGCAGCCGGGACAGCTCGCATAAATCGATTCGGTCAACCTCCACTTTTGAGTGATAAAGACCTGCAAAAAAAAGGAAGAGGAGCTATGGATACGGCCGTAAGTATTGATAATAGAATTGTAGTCTGTAAATGATATGACAGTCGACCTATATATATGGTGTCAAATTATATGGGGGTTGGGAATGAAGAGACTGTAAAGCGATACGATAAAAAATTAAAAGAATATTTAAGCTTTATTCAACCTCAAGTAGTAAAAGAATATAATAACTCAATGGGAGGTGTTGATCTTTTAGACCAGTTGATAAGTTTTTACAGATTTTTTTTAAAATCAAAAAAGTGGACATTACGTGTCACATCGCATTTTATTGATTTTGCTTTGGCCTCATCATGGCTGTTGTATCGAAAAGATTGCGAAAAATAAGTGCTTTAAAGATTTTCACACAAAAAGATAATTTTATATACATAGAAAAATTTTTATATTGCTCAAATATTCTACCGTTTAATCTTTTTATTTTTTTTTATTTTGTTTTTAAAAGTATTGGAATTAAGTATATTGTTATTTTTTTTTTTTTTGTTATTTTTAATAGAATTAAAGTTAAGTTTTCGTTAATTTTTTTTGTTTTTTATATTAGAAATTTGTAATTTTGTGATAATTTTGTTATTTTGAATTGAATTAAAATAATTTTTAAATTTATCAAATTTTATTTTATTTTGGTACCTTTCACAGAAAATGTACGATATATCGTACAAACTTCATTGGCTACCAAATCCCTACCACATTATTTTTTTTTCTCTCAAAATGCAAAAAGCCTTAGAATAACAGATAAAACCATAAAAAAACTTCAAAAAATTTTTTCCCTATGTATAACCGATTTTCGTAGGAAAGGGTTAACCCATTAAAGCCGGCTCATAGATCCTGTTGTACAATCATTATGAAATTTTCTAAGGATGGTCATAGAGGTCATAAAAGTTGCCTGGAAACAATTTAGACCTCTAGCTTTTGTCACGTCTGAGATTTGGAATGGGTATTTAAATACCCAATCGGTGTTAGCGCTACTACATTTTATATAAATTTTTAGTTTTATTTTTTTAAAAAAATTAAAATTTCATAGATATATTATTTCAAGTAGGAATAATCTACATGAAATAAAAGATCCATCTGATATCTATTGATGGATAGTGGATTATATGACAAAATATATAATTGTTCTGTATTGTAAGATCTAAAAGATTTTTTAACTTTTTCACATTATCTCATGGTTTGAAGTTTGACCGTTGTGTTTTCAGGTTTTAGAAATTCAGAAGTGAATTGATAATGTTATACAGTTTCAAATGTAGTATTGTGTAAAACTAATTAGTAGGCTAAGATTTATATAATTCTGTTTAAATTACTATAATGTCCAACTTTTTGAGACATGGCTCAATGTTCCATACAAAGCGGTACGACCGAAAAAATCGCAAGATAACAATTGACCAGCCACTGGTCATTCATGAGTATAAACGGATGGATGCTGTTGATCTGTTTGATATTGCTATGAACAATTGTCGAATTAAAGTTCGTGGTAAAAAATGGTATTGGCCATTGCTCACAAATGCATTTGATGCCGCAATGATGAATGGATGGAAGTTTCATGTTTTCGCGCAAAGTATGAAGGTGTGACTTCTATGGGTATATTTGATTAAGTTAAATGTGGTGGAAGCACTAGTAACGCTACCACTAGTCAGCCGTCCATGTGGGAGTATACTTGTTAATGTAAAAAAATATTTGTTTTATTAGATTGAGAAAGTTTGAGGCTAAGTGATCTTAAGAAATTTTCCCGACATTCCTTTTTCCAATTTCCCAAAAACTATTTTATATGGAAATTTTCGGGGCTTAAAAAATTCTAAGTTTTTGAGTCCCACAAACAACGGCAGTTCTTGAGAATTTTGATTAGCTCATTGAGAACGAATTATGGTCCTGCCTTTTTCCTCTCTAATAAAATCAAAACTAGCTCAATATATATTACCCAACGGCAGATATAGCTATTTTAATGCACTAAGGTTTTTGGGTATTTAAATACCCGATAGGCAGTAATGGGTTAAATGAAACACATAAAGCAAAACTATTGGAATTCGTAATATTGCACATCTCCTGGTCCTACCAATGGCGAAATGTAATTTTTTTCTGACGAACAACAATGTAATTTGGATAAACCAGATGGTTTTAATTTTTATTGATACAACTTAAGGTCAGAAAAACAAATTACAAACAATAGAAACTTTGGTGGTGTTTCCTTATTGATATGGGCTGCATTTAGTTATTATCGCAGAACTGTCATATGTAAAATTTCAACACGAATGAACTCCAAGAACTATGTTGAGTGACTCGAAAATGTTTTAATCGATTTTGGGGAATCTTTACCAACGGAAAAATAGATTTTTCTACATGATTCACAAGTCTCGTGAGACAATGGTGTGGTTTCAAGAGAAAAAAATATTTCTGAGGAAGGGCGTAAAATACCAGATTCAGAGCTGCGCCACTAAATTGAATCTATGCCAAATCGCCTATTTGAGGGTATTAACACAAAAGGAGGTGGTCATACTCATTATACTAATTTATTATTTTATCAAATTTAATCTTGTTTTTAATTTAAAATTTAATTTAAATTTAAGGTGCTTGTAATTGATTTTCCCACTAAAATTTAAGTTGAGTTTTTGTTTTCGTTGTTTTAAATATTTGTTTTAATTTAGTAATTTATTTTTAAGATTTAAATACTGTTAAAACTGAAATAGAAAATTATCTGAAACTTGAATTCAAAATTTTATTATTATATTTTTGAAAATATTCGTAAAAAATAAATTGCGTTTAATTGAATTTCGATGATATTTAATTTAACTATCATTTACTTTACCATAATTAATTCTCGAAATAACCAAACAAACGTAAACAATAAAATATTTTCAATCGTATCTTCTACTGTTCTGAAAAAAAAAAGTTGTTAAAATTGAAATATAATTTATTTTCAGTTGATTGTTTTTAATAATTTTTTTATTTTCGTTTTAAATTTTTATTACTTGCTTTGCACAAGTCAAGTGTCATTCAGTTTTCTGATTAATATATTTTGTTGTAATTTTTTTTTTTTTTTGAATTATAACCATATGATTACATTATACAATTATTTGCAATTTTCGTACTCAATTTACATAAATATTTCATAAAAATAAACTTCTATACCGATATCGATAGCAACAAAATGATAATAACGGTTCTTTTAAATTCAGTTACTTTGTTTTGCGTATTTTTTTTTCTCTTTACTGTTGTTAATTTTTAAATCGATACAAACACATCTGTTATCCTACTTGAAATATTTTTTTAATGATAATAAAGCGAAAGCTTTTTAAGAAAAATAAAATAAAACTAGAAAAAGGTTTAGTTGGTCGGCATAACTGTGAGATTTTCACAGAAAATAATGTTAAGAGAATCGGGAGTCAAAGGCGAATGACCTTTGGGTTGAATTTGTTCCTAAGATATTACTACACATAAATCAATTTTAAATATCAATATATTTCAGTACATCAATACTAAGTAATAATCATATTAATATTATAACCATTTAGAATCCAATAGTTTCATGTATTAATCGAATATGTTCGTATGAGATATTTTACATTTTTGTTAAGTAAATAATACTACATCAGTAAACTCAATGATGTCTTATAAAATCAAACGTATTTTCATAGACTTCCGACTGTAGACTTCTGATATATGCTACATTACCTTATAACATTCGGAGTTTACATATTTGTGGTGAATCTGTCAATTTCAATAAATCACTTTAATATGCGATTATATAGGTATATCGACTGTCACTAGAACAAATACCAACATTTTTGCTAATCATATTCGTATTATCCTTCATCTAATTTTCGATTTTTGATATTCTGTAAGCCCTCTTCTATGATCAAATAATTGTTTTCTGATATTTGTTCGTTGTCCAATTTCTGACTCTTACAATAGCTTAAAGTCCTTTATTGTGTATTTAAAACAATTTTCCAAATTTTCTTGTTAATACGTGTTGAATAACAAAGTGAAAAATTTTTCTTTCTATTTTCTATGCTAACTTTTCGATTTTTCTATTTTAATCTGACTAACGAATACTCATTTCAGTTATATTATCTTGAATTGGTATATTATAATTTGTATGATACGAATATATTATTAATAAAGAGGTGGGCCAAAGATTACACATTTGATGGATGAACAAAATTTATTATTTTTATAATATGCATAATAACGGTAAACATTTTATATATATAGGCTCTTGTCATGTGACATAAATAATACAAAAAAATGTAAATTCGTATTATCCCGTTATTATATTTTTTTTTCTTATTTTCTGGTCGAAGAAGGGCTGTTCTTTTATTTTAAAAAAATTACTGTTGAATTTTGATTGGCTTTCAGTAAAGGAGGAAAAAATAAAATAACGTCATTGTTATTATATTATATTTTAAATAAAAGAAGAAAATTTGCAAGGCAGCTAAAGTATGAGAGAAAAACAAAGAAAACCAAAAAATTGTGTTAAAAATTGAGAAGAAAAAAAGTCTAGACGGAAAGAATTGATAAATTAGTTTTATTGCCGAAAGTATTTACAAGGATAATACGTTAAAAATAATAACAGTTAAAATAAAGAATTATTATAAATTTACAGAATAATAATATTATTTTTGTTGTTGTTGTTGTTGTTTTTTTTTTTCAAATTTTGGAATAATAGAATTTTTTACATAAATTTTTAACAATTGAAATGACTTGTATAGTAATACAGAAACTTTGGAAAGATGCTTTACAAATCAACAGGCAATGAAAAAAGCAATCAGTTACTACTAATAAGTATCAATTGCTACAAAAACAGGCTCTCATTGAGTAAAATATATTATAAGGTATTGATTTTAATATTTAAGTTATACTTTTTATATGTCTATGTATATACAATTTTTTCCATTGTGAAGTCAAAAATAAACCTCATTGAAAATGTAGTTGTAATGTATTGAATATTGCTGAAATAAGACTTCAAGTAATTATTAATCATACATACATTGAAAAATATATATATTCAATCATCGAAACAATTAAAACATAAACAGTTTTTTTTGTTTACCATTTTCTAATCGAAATACTTAAAAAGCACCTAGTGTATAAGTACAAACATAGAATTTAATTTAATTGAATTTGGAAACATCATTATTACAAATAGTTCAGTTCGATATTTCAAATTGACCTGAAGCACAGATTAGAAATATATATACACAAATTAGAAATATTATAATATATATATATATATATTATTTTAGTATATTTACAGTAAACAATAATAATTCTCATCAAATTTATGAATTTTTAGTCCAGGGATTAGAATACTATAAATGTAACATAAATATAGTGAAAGTTTACCTTATTTTATATTATCAATATTAATATTTTTTTTTAATCACAATCTCACCAGGATGATGAGGTGCAAAATATCAGCATTTCTATGCAACAATAAGTAATCACTGATAGCACTACAGTAGTGAAATAAATAAATTAATATTGAAATTTCATATTCAAGTCAAGTGAATGAAATGTTTAACATACTTACTTACATTGAATCTTTTAATTTCTATTGGTGCATATTATGGTTAGAGGAAGATTCCAGAAGAAATTAACTAATGCAATAGCATTTAAAGATAGTACAATTAAATTAAACTAAATAAAATTTTTTATTGATAATGAAACATTCAAAAATTAACATTCTGTTTATTCATAATTATTTTTCGTGTGACGGACAAGGTTTTAAGCCTCAAATGTGAGGTTCAATCGAATTTTCATCAATAATATTTGATTTTTTTAGATTCAATACCAAGTACAATGAGCTTTACTTTAGAAAAGAAACAAAATATTGATCTCAATCTTTATGATAAAGTTTTATTTTTTTGATATACTAGTACTAATTTAGGTACTATTAATTTGTAGCATTTAATTGAAAAGTAAATGTAATTATTATGCCTTGTAGTTGGTGTTCTTTAGCACAGCGTTTCTCACCCTTATTTACCTTGTGCCATCCATAAAATATGAGCATAAGATATCACATTCTAAGATATCTTATATAAAATTAAAGAAACAAAAGTATTAATTTGTAATTTTTTTTAATTTTTAATGGCTCATTTGTTGTTGACATTCGTTTACCAGCTTATTAATTCTTGCTTTAATAGATTTACTTAATTCTACTCTTAAAGTAGCATCCACATCTTTAATTCGATTTCTGTATTTATTTTTGTTTTGATACCGACTAGTGCAAAAAATCCAGTTTCTGCTAAATATGTAGTTGCAAAAGGAATTTGCAAGAGGCTTTTTATCGGTTTTTCACTCAATATAGGATATTCATTTCGTATTGGGATCCAAAATTTGTTCAAATTTTTATGCTTATTGAACTGCAATTGCAGCGTTTTACCGCAATACAGCTCAATTAATTTTTCTTCCTCATATGAAGATAATAAATTTTTTTCAGTTTGTAAAAACGGATTTTGTATCCACATATTATCCAATGTGATAGCATTTGAAGAAGAAAAATAAATAAGAAATTTCTCTTTAAATTTTTTTAAATGGTCTTGTATTATGCAACTTCTACATTCAATTTCTACGTGAGATAATATTTTCTCTTCTATCATTTGGTAATAACATGGAAACATTTCGTATTTTGCCTTTTTAACTCGATCTATCCAGACATAAATTTTTTTAATAAGCTCTATTTTATTATTGCATATAAAAAGATTTATGATGTCACCTGGCATTGATAAATTCAATTCATTTAGTAATGAAAATATATCACCCAGATAAGCAATTCAGGGAGCCACGTATTACAACTGAAATTCTCCGTTTGATGTGATTTTTGTTCGTTTAAAAAAATTTCAATTTCTACTCTTAGGTCGAAAAACCTTTTGAGAACTTTACCCCTCGAAAGCTATTGTATGCGTGAATAACATAATGAATTTTTATGCTCTTCACACATAAGTGAAAAATACGAGTATTGACGGCACTATTCCGTATTTGGTTTACTATTTTTACACAATCATTTAAAACTGTATGTATAAAGTTTCACTCATATTTTTGGCAGCCAATTGTTCTCTGTGAAGAACGTACTGAGTTTTAATTACATCGTTATGTGAAATTAGCTGTATTCGACTAATTACACCTTTATGTTATGTTATATTTGACGAAGTATTGGATTTTCCTAAATTTTCATTTGCCGAATTCTGCTGTTGGGTTACTTTAAATTGAAAAAAATTAAGTATTGTACCTTTCTTACTCACTTTTAAATAATTTTATGTCGATATAATTGATATTAATATCGATACCCAAGTAACATTGTCCAGGAGCAAGACTCTACAAAATTACAAAAAAGGGCTCACAAAACTCTCATAACACACTTGAAACTCTCATAACTTTAACTCTTGTTACAAGAATTAAATTAGTTCTCATAACGTTCTTATTATGAGATAATTACACTCATAGAGTATTACTCTCATAGTAAGACTCTCGTAATACACTTGCTATGAGAATTCAACTCATAAGAACGTTATGAGAGTTTAAGTATAAAAATAGTTTATCAAAATACACTTGCTATGAGAGTTTAACTCTTATAATGCTGCATAGGGTTGAACACTTGCAAGAAGAACGCTTTGAGAGTTTAAGAATAATAATACTCATTAAAATTCTGTTATGAGAAGTGAAATGTTGAATCCCTTCAAATCAGATCATTATGATTATAAAACGATATAGACAAAATGGAAAAAATTTGATTCGAGGAAGGTAAAAAAATACGGTCCGTAAAAAAATTGAAAAAACATATCTTGAATTGAAAACGCCCAGGTATATTAAAAGCATAGGAGTAAATTATAATGGGCAATCAGCGGTAGCTTCATCTAAGGATGCAATTTTATCTTTTGATGCTTAACATCAAAGCAAAACTTTCTTAGAACCTAACAGCAGTAATTTGATCCAAAACCACTCAAATGCAGATGTCGAAGAATCCCGTCCTGTTTATAATTCAACAGAACCAATGTATGTATAAGTTTATTTAAATTAACAGAAAAAATAGTTAATGAGATAATTGCAGTATAGCTTTCCAGCAGGATTATTATATAGGGTATTATGATGATGATGATGATGATGACTATGAAGAACATCAGCTCTCTATGAAGAATATCGACAGTGAATTAGAAAAAGATGAGGTTTTTGGAAATGAATTAAAAAATTGGGCAATACAGTTTAACATAAGACAACAAGCACTAAAAGTGTTATTAGGAATATGTACTATTATACATAATTATTCTAAAAAAAATGAAACCAATACATTTATATTAATATGTTTCTACCTCTTTCTGACAATTAGACTCATAATGAGAGTTAAGCACTTATAATAAGAGTTTCTCAATACTCTCATAGTAGTTTCCTTATGAGACTTTTACTCTCATAAACGGTGCCCTTTTACTCTCATAACGATCGTATAAGGCACTCATAGCATTCTACAAGAGTAAAATTATGAGAGTAATACTCTTGGCTTAATTCTCATAGAACTCTACTAGAGCCTTATGAGGGGAATTTTGTTACTTGGGTATATTGTAATAAATTTCTATATACAAAAACACGTAATATTCAGCATGTTTGAAAAAATGAAATTCATAATAACAACACTCTTGCTCCGTTGCAGTAATGATTCTAATCTGTCAGTGTAAAACAACGGTATATTTATTATGATTTTTGTTACAGGCAATAATAGTGAAATGTGTTTTTAAAATTATATGAATATGAATAGATAGATAAATTAGAAAAAATAAAATATTATACTTTTATTTGTAAAAAAAAAAACTATGCATTTTTAATTTAGAAAAACATGCATCCATTTTACGTATAAGAAACAACCTATTTTAAATCATTCGTGACCCAATCTTGGAACAACATCTATACATAATTTTTACTTAAAAATAAAGTCTTTGTATGGAGAACAATTTTTTCACTAATTTTTCAACCTTAAAACAACTTCCTGTAAAATAATTCTTCTACAAAAGAATCATCAAATAAAGCCATTTTACATGATACCAGACCAGTTAACCTTAATTGCTAATTTTTTTCCTGCTTTACAAAAAAATTTTTTTGTTCAATAATAAAAATAAATAAATAAAATAAAAATAAATAAATAAGATTAAAAAAAAAGTATTTTTTATACATTTTAGAGCCCATCAAATTTTGTACGATATATCGTACAATTTTCACCATGAGATGTAAATATTATTTATAGTAAATAAAAATTCATAGATTTATTTTTTTGTGTTTTATTTTTAAAAATAAAATAAAGAAACATTTTATCATTTAAAATACAGTGTTTAATAAGTAGCAATTCAAAGTTTTACAAGTAAAACAAAATTCATATACCTACTTGTTTTGTAAATAAGAACGAAATAGCAGAAACAAAAAAATCAAATTCAGTTCTCTTCTTACAACCAACTAATATAAATTAATTAAATTTATAAAAAAAAAATATTGCACATATTATCCATTAAATTAAAAAAAAATTAATTAATTCAGAATTTTATTCAAATAAAATTATATATATATATATATATGTAAATTTGGTAAATTCTAATGCTAAATAATAACTTACATCTAAGTGTCAAGGTTTTTCAGAACCAGAAATCTGAAAAACAATTATTTGTTTTACTGATACATAAATGTACGAAATAGATACCTACCTGTACAGCCTTTAAATTTACATCTAGTTTCTATACATATTTTCTATCATGTGTATTGGAAAATGATGTAGATATTCGATTTAGTTTAATTTCATTCAATGGCTTTCTTTAAAAACATTTTTTTTAAGCTAACGGGCGAATTGGTTGGACTACTTTCTGCTCAGGTAAAGGGCCAGTGTCTTTTTCTTTCCGAAAGTAATAAATTATTATAATTACTATTATTATCATTAATTTTTAGGAAATAAAGTTACATACGACAGATTGCAATATCTTTCTGCAGAAGTTATAAAAGAATAATAATACCGGATGTAGGAGTTCGTGCAGAATTCCGAGAAAAATTATTTTTCTGAAAAAAAAAACTGTAAGTAGGGTATTCTTTTTAAGCTTTATAGATTTTGAATTACAACTTTATGTTTCAGTACAATTTAGATGCAGAAACTTTGTCATTGGATGAATGGCCGTTATTTTCAAACTCGAAAGCAAAAGACTTATTAATCAAAAAATAGTTGTAAAATTTTAACTTTCAAATTATTAACGTTGGTTTATTTTTGTGTTTATTCTCCACAAATTGATATTGATTTTGATCTATTATATCCAAGCAAATCACATTTACTATACAGTAAATGGGATAACTTTAAAAAGAATATATATATAGCTTTTACGAAAATAATATCAGTGATAAAAATTGCAAGGAGTTGTTCTTGAATTCTAAATCCTTGAAAGATACAAGTAAGTATTACATACTAATTTATATTACCAAGTTTAAGTTAAGTAATTTTATCACATATAAAATTGTTTTATTTTTTAAATACACTTAAATATATTATCAATTTTCAGTTGCAATTTTTTAGATCTTTAAGTACTTTTTGGGATAAGCTTAGATTTAGTTTTGATTTTCAATTATTATAATAAAAAACTGTTATTTTGAATCATTTTTAATTTTAATATTAATACTGTATTATATAAAAGGTAATAAATTATATAATTATGTTAAGAAAATAATATTTTGTTTAAAATAAAACTGTAAAATTTAATTAAGTGTGTTTTTATTTATTTAAAAACCGTCTTTTTGGTACAAACATACTAGTGGTTATATAAGTATATCAATTTGTAAAACTAGTTTAGCACCATCCTTTTTCGATTTTTTTAGGTAGTTTGCAATAAAAATAATTGACATTAACTTACATTTGTCATAAAAAAATTGTAAGACTTACCTTTAGATTTCATTGCAATTGTATAATTTCGGTCAAGGGATCAATTTATTACTGTACCAATTTATCAAAAGATCAATTTATTATATTTATATAATATATTGTCCGCCCTATGCCCCACGGATGGGGTTGCAGGACAATGATGATGAATATATTGATACATAAAAAAGGATTTCGTTTCTATAATAAATTGATCCTTTAAATATTATTACTCTGATATTATAAAAACATTAGTTATCTATAAAATTATATTATATTCGTATGTGTAAACTATTAGATTTCTATTAATTTCCTTACTCCAACATTATAAAAACATTAGGGTTTTATTTATTTCAGTACCTACGTTATCACTGTGAAAATATTGGATTTCTATTACTTTCATTATGCTTATGTCATATAATGCATTATGAAAACGTTAGATTTCTAATACTTTTATTATGCTAAGCTTATGAAAATGTTAGTTTTCTATTACATTTGTTATGTTAGAATAATTATAAAAAATATTAGGTTTTATTACGAAATTATTAAATTTCTAATGAATTCATTAAACGTCTTATAGTTTGAAATCATAAGAAAAACTTATAATTTCATTAGAAACACGCTTGACGCCTTTTCAAATGTGAAATCTAATGAATTTCATTGATTTTACTATGTTTTTTTTTCAGAGTATATCTATAAATGTTATTATTATAATTTGAATTAACAAACAAAATATGTTTAAGAAATTGTTTCGTTCATCTTAACACTATTAGAACTCACCAGTAGGTATTTTTAGTGTTAGACTACCTATACAACTCCTATTTTCATTTTAATTGATTTTATAACTTATTAGAAGATGTCAATAGAACATCTGTGACTTATAAAAATCGACCAAAATTTCATTTTAAAATGTATTTTTTGAAAAATAAATTTATATAAATATAAATTTTTTAAAACCTTTACATCATTTTACTTTTAATAAAAAGAACAAGTTCGATTTATTAATTAATATTGATACATAGACGTTTTATGTCACCATTGTATCTATAAATATTATTATTATAATTTGATTTAACAAACAAAATATGTTTAGGAAATTGTTTCGTTCATCATACAACACTATTAGATAGGTAGTCTAACACTAAAAATACCTACTGATGAATTCTAATAGTGTTATGATGAACGAAACAATTTCCTTTTAATTTCTGCTAAACTTGTTAATTTAAAGTTATTGTTAATTTTTTGTTGACCATATAAATTTGTATAGAAAACCATACCATTCATTAATTCATCAGTTATAAATGACATAAAATATTCAATAGATTGTCTAACTTCAATAGAATTTTTATCAGGTTCTTTGCATTCAAATGCTTGGGGTTTGTATTCTTTATGACGCCATTTTATATCTATTTTGTTTGTAGTTTTCATTTCATTTGATGTTAATTCAACTAACTGTTCTTCCTCTTCTTCAACGATATCAGAAACTGAATCATTACACTGACTTTGTTCAGCAACAAATTCAATTGCATATTCCTCATTTAGAAACATTGAAGCAGCTCTATTGATGCTCTCTCTGATTCATCACAACCTTCATCTTGCCTTCGATTTGGCAAAAATATTCTTCAATTTGCCGATCTATGAGATTGCCTTTTATAGTCATGGTAAGCACACTTCAATTTATCCCATTTAAATTATGTTCACAATTCATCAAAATATTTTTAAAAAAAATTAACGTAGATACATAGCTATTGACACTTCGTGAAATTTGTACGATATATCGTAAATATTTTTTCATCATAATTAAAATTAAAAATACTTACATACATGTATGTAAAATGTTTGTATATGCAAAAAGTTTTATGATTAAATTTCTTCTTTTTGCTTTTAAATTTTTAAAATTCCATTCAAATATATAGTCCCGTTATATTTATATTCCAATAAAAGCAAAGAGCATTTGCCCTACACTAGTAAGCGTGATTAAACATACCTACTAACTTTAATTTGAAATATTTTTTATATTATTTATTTATTTGTTTTTTTCAAAAATGCAAAAACACGTTAAGAATGAATCAAAAATATAATTCTTTGTTTGTTTTCAATTCTAATTTTTTGTACGATATATCATACAATTTTAGCGAAAGGGTTAAGCATTTATTTGACCTTTATAAGTTCATTCTATAATACAGTGCACGAATCAATTCACCAATAATACTTTCCATCCCTTGTTTTCTCATCACCAGTGTCCTGTAACAACATTTTTGGAGCATAGGGTGGAAATCTATTAAATCTTGCTTTGATTTAGCTGTACAATCACCTTCAACCTTTAATTAAATTGTTTTTGAAATGGAAGGTATTCCAATAAACTAAGTTAAAGTAAATTTTAGACCTTATCGAATGCCTTAAAAAACTAACTAGCTATGTAAGAGAAATAGTTTTTAATTTTGCAAAACATTTGTAGAAAATTTTAGTAACAACATCTGTGAATTATACCATTGCGTTGAAATTAAAACGTATAACAAAGTTTTTAAGCATAGTAAGTAAAATTCAAACGGATATTGAAAGTGTATTTGTAAATTATTTAAATGCTATTGAAATTATTTAAAATTCGAATTAGTGTGCATTAAATTACATACATTTATTTTTAAAATCTTAATGAAATATATTAATTTATTAGTGTTTCATGATAACGAGTGCTACAAAATTGTAAAAGCCTGAAACAACTTTGTCATCAATTTAAAATAATTAATAAAACTTCGAAACCTAATGCTTCTATAGGTTTTTTGAATGCAAATGTTTGGGGTTCGGATTCTTTATGACGCCAATTTATATCTTTTTTTTTTTGTATAGTTTTCATTTCATTTCAACACATTGTCTTCTAATAGACTAATTAAGTTTTCCACTTTGGTTGGAGACAGCACATTTCATTTTTGTTTTCGCCATAATCTTCACTATTCAATTTATTTTTTAATCTTGATATTTACCTTTATTCAGCTATCTTCTAACCCTTTCGTCTTTTATTGTTTTCTAAATTTTTTAAAATACATTTTTTCGCTAAGAGTCATTTTTGCACTTTTAATTCCCAGTAAGTACATTAAAATTTGTTATTTTAAAAATACCCACAATATTTTTATTATCCGATTATTGGAAATGAAATTAATGGAACAAAAAAAAAGTATAATTTTCCAAATAATTCTGTTTTTGTAAGTCACGTTGATTTGTATATTTAGAATTGTTTAAAAGCAGAATATTGTTGACCATTATAGAACATAAAGTTAAATCAAACTCTGAAGTGGAATTATAATATGACATTTTGTATATAACTAAAGGCAAAACAACAATAAAAATAAATTGTACATATTGTTCATTAGTCACTTACATTACACCTTGTTGGTACAAAATATTATATATTTTAATACACAAATATTTTTTGCATCCGATTATTAATATTGAAATAGGAAATTTTCGTACAAAATAGATTGCACAACAATGGAACAAATAAAAAAAAATAAAATTTATCATTACGATTTTCATTAGCTTAAAATAAAAATAACTGCTAAATTTTTTTGAATTTACCAAAATTATTATGAATAACTACTCAGTTTTAAAAATATACGATCAAAGCCAATTTCATATAAAATCTTAACTATAGCTCAAAAAATTTCCAAGAATGTAGAACATAGAACTTGTCGAATTTATTATTAAGAATTTCGAGATTTTTAATTGCAGATTATTTTGGGCCATAATCTTGGTAATTTTAAAATTAAATCCAACTCTGGAATGGAATTTTAATATAAAATTTTTTACATCCTAGATACGCTTTAACAGTGAAAACAACAATAAAAAATTATTAAAAAATAGAGGAAGAAATGTGTATGGATATGTGTGTCTATTACTCAGTACAATAATAATATAGAGAATTCCTATGAGAAAAATAAACAATAATAATAAAAATTCTGATAATATTCTCATTCGAGTGTATGAACAGTGTTGTTATTCATCATCGTAAAAGCATTAAACAGTCAGTCAAAAGAAAAAAATATTAATCAATTTTATAGTGACATATTTTTTTATGAACGATATTGTTGCTGTAATTGTTGTTCTTGCTATTATTATTATTATTATTATTATTATTATTACTGTTATTCGTCATTCATTACATACATTTTTTTCTTAGTTTTTTTTTTATTATTATTTTATAGAATTTTCTTTGACATTATATCCCTCGGATTACAAACACAAGAGAAATGCGACATATTTTCCTGAGCCTCCTCATGTATATTTTAATTTTTTTTTTTTTTTTTTTCAACAAATACTTTTATTATTATTTTGATAGGACTAATCCTTACAGGATATATCTATAATAAAAATAATGACATATATAACAATAAAGGTATATAATAATTACTTTATATACAGTAGTGGGCAAACAAATTGGGACACTTAAAATTTTCCTAATAAAAATTTGTTTTGTTTTAAAATTTTTTAAATATATTTTTTTTAGATTATTATGGCAGTGTATTTTAGGTAAAATATAATTTTATTTTCATATTTGCTCTTAAGCCGCTATAGAAAAATGAACTGGCTCATAGGTAAGAATTCTACCTTAACAATACAAAACAAACTTCTGCTCTATAAAGAAATACTGAAACCAGTATGGTCATATGGCATCCAGCTATGGGGATGCAGCAAAAAAAGTAATGGAGATATTATTCAGAGGTTCCAGAATAAGGTCATAAGAAACATTGTGAACGCGCCCTGGTTCATAAGAAACTATGACCTACATAGAGATTTGCAAATAGAATCTGTCGATAAGGAAATACAGAAATTTGTAAGAAGTCACGAAAAAAGGGTTCAGCACCATGTAAATGTGGAGGTAGTCCTGGATAATAGAAATATAGCCAGACGACTCAAAGGAGTAAAACCTTTTGAGTTAGTGCAGCAATAATCACCCACATTCTTGAGGACTCGTCGCGCTGGTGATCGGAGGTTGACCTGCTCCCACGTTTAGATAGATTTGTTTTTACGGGATTGGTGAAGAATTTTGTTATGTTGACTGCCACCGAAACGAGGTTTTTCACAAGTCTTCCATAATTATAGATTCGTTCGGAAAGCTGATTGGCTTTTCGTCGCTGATGCGATGGGTATTCAAGGTTATGGATGAATACGCCAAAGAAAAGTCAGGTAGACATCGCTGAATGTAGTCTACATTGAAAAATAAAATAAAGCCAAGAAAAAATTGCTCATTAGTCCTGTAGGACTAAATCGCAATATAGGAAGGGTGTGGTTTAGTGGGCATCCCACATACAATGTCAAGCTACGGGGCTCATTGTGTGGTTTGAAGATTCCCACCAGCCTGTATAAAAAAAAAAAAAAAAAAACAAAAAAAAAGTATATATATATTTGCTCTTGTGTGTGGAAATCGTGAATAGAAATATTGATTCGTTTAAAGCATATTTCAATTTAAAGAATAGGTATCAATACAAAAAACAAAAAGATATATAACTAAATTGGACGAAATTTGAAAAAGCTTCTTCTACCGAACATTTTAAATTTATTACGTTTGGCTTATACCCGATTTTACGAATTTCTGTGAGGGTTGTGATTCTCGCGTTAAGATTCAAGGTATTAAAGTGAACTTTTAAAAATTTTAATTATACACAATAATTAAAAAATGATAAGCATCTTATAAACTGTTAGAAATATTAGTATCACTGTTATTTATAAATTTTATAAAATGGGAATACATTGAGATTTTCAAAATTAATTTTATTAAAAAAAAAAGTAAAAAATATTGATTTAAAATTTAGTTTTGTATTATATTAGTATAAATTGAGTTAATTAAATTCAATATAGTTTCACGTGTAAAATGTGTAAAATAGATCGGCAAAGCAAAATTTTTAATGTACAACCAAATTGTTGAATATCAAAAGTTGAAATTTCTTTATAACATGTGCATATATATTCTAAAGCATATATATTTTACATTTAATTAAAAATCAATTCCTTTAAGTCCCACTGTTAATTATTTCTTGATTAAAATGTCTTTTCAGTCTATTCAATTGTCTCATTTGACTAATCTAATCTATCAATGATGCTAGCTTCTGAAATACTTTTTAGCTATGTTGGTTTCCTGTGTTAGTTATTTGATAGTTTTCAGTGACTCTATGTTATATCTGTGTAAATTGTTTAGTTACCTTTGAGTGTACAAATACCAGTTTACCTTAACCACACCAACATAATCACCGCGAAACCATTAGATGATGGCTTTTGTTGGGAAATTTTTAAATTCAAGTATTACTAAGGCGTTTTACAGATGTTTTTACTCACCAGGACCCTCCTATCTCTGATATGATGTAATGTTTACACTACTCCCAAAACACTATATTATTTCATTTTGCATCTGAACCGGTTGGACTATTTTTAAGTTTCATTAACTACAATTTGTGAAGTTAGTTCCATAACTATATAGTATTATAGATTAATTTAAATGTGGAAAACTATATCTATTGTAGAGTACTTCGCCTTCATAACAGCATAGTTTCAGTTTATTTTTAGTGATAACCAAAATTCTCAACTATTTATCATTTATTTTATCAGAATGACAAAGGGTACTGAAGCAGGTCGAAAACTTCAGAAACTATTTTTTGCTTTCGTCGGAAATCAAACCTGGAATCTTTCGATTGAAAGGCAGACTCTCTACCTACTGGGCCATTCAGCGTGTTATTATTAACAACAGAGATTTAATTTCCGCTATTGAAACCTTTTGTTTTTTGTGTAGATCCTTTAAATCGTTCAGTACTTTCAATGCATTTAATTTCTTTACTTGATAGCCAACAGTTTATTTTATACATTTTATGTTCTAATATGAATATCATAATATTATTGGGTTCAAAGTCCTACTGTACATTGAACGAGCGTGTTTCACTTTCAATTCAATTTGATACTTTATACGATTTATTGGCACTAAACTGTTTTTAATGAGTTTGATATCTTGAATAAATCTTTTATAAACTGGAAAGTTATGTTAATTACTTGAGTTAACTTAAAATTTACGACTAAGTTAAAATAAATATAATATAGAAATTTTAATTGTCTAAAACTCATTGCACACTACTGTGTATTATGTATTTGATATATAAAATCTATTGCATATTATATAGGTATGTACATATCGACTAAATGACATTGTGAATAACATTTTAATGTATGTAATACATATATTATGTATTCGAAATGATTTAGTAGAATTTTCCAGTATCTGAAAATTATAAATAATAATGTATTATTTTAAAATAAATTACCCGCCGAAACACTACCCTATATAATTATTATGTACTTTACTAATACAAAAGGTTGAATTAAAATTATAAGAATGTATATTATCAGAATGCAATTTAAGTTCATTTACTTCCATATTTACATCATAACAAAATTGAATGTATATTGGTTTATACCCAGAAAGTATTTCTCACTTCCAGTTGACCTGAAGATTTTACATTTACCACAATGGTAGAAGGTTGGGCCGGCATATAGAGAAAAATCGAAAAGTTCAAAAAATTTATCAGAGGAAGTAGTTATTTCAGATTTTCGTTTTTTTCATGACGTCACTGCGTGCTTGTGTGTCTATGATATCCAAATTCAAAACTAAATTGGCAACATTTCTTTATAACCTTTTATTTTTAGTTTTTTTTTTTTTTGTTACCTCACTTTGATGTTTATTCATAATATTATATATAATGTAATGATACAATTTATATATGAATGAATATATATATGGTATTCATACATACAATGATATTCACGATGTCACATCATTACATATTAAAAATTGTTTTTTTATTTTCTTTTGTTTATAGTTGTTTTTTTATACACATGCCAATGGATTTTTTAAGAAATGAAATGAAATTTTATACTACTATTTTTTATTTCTTTTTAAACTTATAATTCAATAGTGAAAGACCTAAAATAATTTTTTTACATAATTAAAGAAAATTTAATTTCCTTCAAAAAAAAATCTTATAAAGGCTATACAGTGGTCAGTACTTCAGAAGTTATGATCTATTTTGTCCTCACACTTTCTGTTTTTTTGCAGTAATTTTTTTTATTTTTTATTTATTTTTATAGACGAATTTTTATTTTATTCAATTTCATTTAATAAGTTTGTACTTAGGTAGCGAAGAATATCAAACATTGTTCGATTTCGATATTCTTTGGTAGGTAGGTAGGTTACGCATCATATTATGTTAGTGTATATTTTTTTTTTTTAATTTACTTTACTTTTGTACTTGATTTTCTTGTTTTTTTCTAAAGAAAATTTTTTTTCTGTATTGAAAGAATGAAGCAACAACACACCTTTTGAAACTATTCCAATGTCGTAAAAAATTTTAATAAAATTTCGATTTTAGAGAGATGAGTATAAATTGTTTTTATTTTTTTTTTCTTCCCGAATAGAACCAATATTTTTAAAACAGATTTTTTTATTTATCCTACATTCCTACGTGTGGTACTGGTAGGAACTTGCTTTAAGGAATTGAAAATACAAAAACAAAGACGCAAAAATGTTTCTATGTTTTTTTTAATAGTTTTGACAAATACAAACTCACCAATGTAGGTTTATATTGCCTAGCAGTATATTCTTACCATAATAATTATATTGCCTGCCTCATAGTTTTTAATTATGGTTATTAATAATGAATTCGAAACATATATTTTGTTATTTAAAAAAAAAAATAAAATGTTTTATTTACATTCACCCTTTCGTTGCATTGCTATTTGTCAAAAATTGTAAAACTGAATGTTAGTTATATAAAAAATAAAACAAAAGTTCAAATTTTAAACTGTAGGAAATAGAATACGATAAAAAAAATGCCCAAAATGTTGTATGGAATAGCGAAAAGATGCAAAAATAAAATAATAAATTTCTTCAGGGGAGATAAATATATAAAAAAAAATTCTAATTCCGAAATCCAGTTTGTAGTATCACAAATAGAACTGCCTTTTGAGGAGTGTACAATGGGTAATAGATTATTGTTTGAAGCTTTAGATAGAACCTTACGAGATGTGCGAAATAATAAGAACATTATTGGTGGAGTAAAGTTTTTTTGCTCGATTTTAGCCAAATTATTCCAGTGGTTCAGAAAGGAACGAGAACTGATGAAGTAACCGTTTCAGTTAAATCTTCTCACATTTGGAATCAAATTTACATACCTTTATTGGAAAAAATAAGGCTATACATTTAAAAGGTGATACATCAGAAAAAGATTTTGCTGGTCTTCTTTTAAAAACTAGTGATGCAATTATAGCGGAATCATAGTAAAATTGAGATCACCAGGGACATAAAAAGTAAAGAAAAAATAGATTGTCGACACACCTTTAAATGATGATGATACAATAAATTATCAAACAGAATTTTTGCAGTGCCTTCAACTTTTTGGATTACCACTACATAAATTAAAGTTAAAAATTGAAATACCCATTATGTTGCTAGGAGTCTTAAATGTTTTGCGTTTGTGTAATGGAACTAAGCTCCGAGTACGTTCCTAAAGACATGTAACGATGCTCCGCTGGGAGTAATGCTTTTATTTTTATAATTAAGTCTGACTTAGCTATCCTTTCCAATTTAAACAGCTTCAATTTCCTTAAAAATTAGGTTTGCTATTTTTATAATAATAAAACCCAAGGGAAAACTTTAAGCGTTTTAGCAATATTGACTTAAAAAAACCATACTTCTCTCATGGTCAATTTTATGTAGCTTGTTCGACAGTAAGTAACAAAAAAAAATATTTTTATTTCAACTTCAGCAAATAAAGCAAAAAATATTTTATATGTAAAGAAGCTTAATTTAACAGAATCATTGAAGCAACATAAATTATTCAATAACTCCAAAGTGCAACATACACATCGGATGATAATATATACATTACGAGCTTAGTCACTTCTAACAGACTTCAGACAACAAAATTTTGACGTGTGTAACTTATTTTATGTAAATATTGTTATTTGACCAAATTATATTATACTTACTATAGATTACAGACCCGTGCAAACTGCGGCCCAGTAAATAAGAACTTTTTTTGATTTTATCATAAAATAAAAAAAATTCTGCGGCCCAATTAATAAGATTTTTTTTTGATTTTATCATACAAATTTTTTTAAAAAAAAATTTATAATTTTTTTTCATAATTTTATTATAATTTTTATACATAATTATATTTATGCGGATATTTTCTCAGCATTAGAGGAAAGTTTAAATAAGTATGAGCTCACACTTTCGAAACTTAGTGGTATTAGAACCGATGGGCCCCCATCCATGAAAGGTCATCGTTCTGGCCTAGTTAAACTTCTTTTGGATAAAATAGAGCCCGAATTTCAGAATGATTTATTTGTGTGCCACTGTGTTTTACATATTGAAAATTTGTGTGCCAAACAAATTAAAATGAAAAACGTAATGAATATTGTTGTGTCTACTGTTAATTTTATAAGATCTCAGGCTCTTAACCATCGCCAATTTAAAGAATTTTTGTTGGATCTTGAAGCAGAGTATGGTGATGTCATTTATTTTAGTGAAGTGCGCTGATTAAGCAAGGTTAAAGTTTTGCAAAGATTTTACGATCTTTTACCAGAAATTAAATTATTTATGGATATGAAAGGAAAACCTGTTGATGAATTTGAGAGCGAAAGATGGACTACTGATCTTGCATTTTTAGTTGATATTACAAATCATCTTTTGTCTTTAAATACAAGCATGCAAGGTAAAAATTTAATAATATCTGCGTTTATTACAAATATAAAATCATTCTTAGCGAAACTTGCACTTTGGGGTAACCAATTGGATGAAAATAATGCTTTTAATTTCCCAAAACTGCAATGTTGTTCAATAACTGATCTTAAAATATACGCACGAGTAATTAACGATTTAAAAATTGAATTCGACGACAGATTTACTGAATTCCTTGCCAAAGAAAAGGACATACGTATTTTTACCTCTCCATTCACAATAAATATTGAAAATGTTCCACGTAAATTACAAATGAAAATTATAGAATTGCAATCCAACTCTGATCTAAAAGATATCTTTCAAGAAAGTGATGTTATTGATTTTTATAAAAAATACGTGAATGAAGACAAATTTCCAAGGATGAGAAAATTTGCATGCCGAATTTTATCTCTATTTTCCACGACATATGTCTGTGAACAATTTTTTTCTTTGATGAAGCTGACAAAAACAAAACATAAAAGCAGTTTAACAGATATTCATTTAAAAAATTCATTGCGATTGTCTGTTACAAACATTATACCTGATATCAAATATATAATGAATAAACACCAATTCCACAAATCACATTAAATTTATTTATTTTTTGTATATTTTTAATTATTGTATTTTGTACTAACAAATAAAATCTAAAATGAACTATTTTGTATTCAACTTATATACATTTTTTTATTATATACTTATTTTAGTTGGCATATTATTTCCTGTGGCCCATTGATATATCCGAGTTATAAAATGTGCCCTAATACCAAAAAAGTTTGCACAGGACTGCTGTAGAAGGTATATTACTTTATCTTATCGTGACTATAATTCGTAAGCAAATACGTATTTTTCTTAAATTTGAACGAAAACTCTAATGATGGAAAGTAAGAACTAAAATCTATTTTGCTTCCGTCATGGTTGGCGGGTTACAAAGCTGGTTGTATTATTAAAATAAAAAACATAACATTTTGGTAAAACAAAAAAAAATATTTCTATAAAAAATAATTTTGTTATATAGAAATATGTAAACTGCTGTTTCCTTACGATTAAACCATGAAGAAAAAAAAATAAATAATCTTTCTTTCACTTTAAAATAAATTTTTTGCCAACATCCTAATAAATTAAGTCTCAATCCTTTGCTTAAATTTTTCAGTGATTCTACCAATATCTTGTACTATTATTGACATCCAGTAAAATATTAGATTATGCATATTATTGTCAAATTTATAGTAATTTGGAAAATTATTTCAATTTAATTATTTTCCTATAAAGCGGTAAGCACATTAGCGACCACCGACTATACCAACGAAATTCTCGAAATTCGTTTCGCTCAATTCGCGCAACTATTTTTCCTCAAATAAAACACAGTTGTAGCGACACGAAAAATAAAAATAAAAAAACAAAACAGAAAAACAAATATCGGAATTTCAATTAATAATAAACCCTAATTTTTTAGTAAACTAATTTACTAAAAGCTAATATTTTAATAATAACTAATATTAGTGCTAATAATAAAATTTTAACTTATTTGAGGTAATAAAAATTATAACTTATACTAGGGGCCCCTATTGAGTAATTATAATTTATATTGAAGCCAAATTTAAAGTTTTTAAAAGAACGGAAAAATATACGTACTGACAATATAGACTTCTTACGATAAACTACAAACCATACATGTTTAATAAAAAGTTTTGAGGTTGGTAAATTAGTTTTAGTAAAAAACAAAATACAAACGTTAAAAGAAGCACGTTCTTTTAATATTCGTGATGTTTCCGGGCCACAAATATTCCAAATTTCCATTAACAATATTACAGAAAGATTCATTATAATACTTTTGTATCTTATCTTATATTAGTTTTAGATGCTCAACATCCACCACTAGTTTTATTTTCTACTTTTTAGAGGGCTAGTTTTCTTTCGATTAAAGGATAATATTTTAAAAAAATTTATTTTTACATTATTATTTATGTCAAAGTTGACAAGTGTTTACCTGTTGAGTAAAATTTTATTAAAAACGATACTAAAGTTCAATTTAATAATTATTTTAATAACATTTTACAAAATAAAATTTATGAGAAATTTTTGTTTTTTCTCATAAAATACTCAGTTGAAGTTCTCGAGAAAAAAATAAATAGCACTTTGATAATCTGTTTGTGTTTTTATTTAACTTTGAAAATATTATATGACAGGCTAAGTCTAAGTCCCCAAAAATAAAATCCCCAAGTCAAAATCCCTACAATGAAAATTGCCAAAGACGAAATCCTCAGACACAAAACCTCTGAAAAAAATCCGCAAAAAAGTCCTCGAAAAAAAAATACCCAAATTTTTATCAAATATTCCACATAATTTAGGAATTTCTTATTATTTTAATTTGATGAAGAAGTTTAATTATTTTAATTTTTCATTATTATTTATTTATTGCCATAATACGGACATATTCATAGTTTTCACAATTCTAAATTTTTTAGAGCTTATACTATTTACACCTACTTATGACTATTCTTAATTAAATTATTATTTAGGCTAGGTGACACTTATTTTTATTCACCTTTTTTATAAAACTAAACAAATATCATTTAAACATTAAGGTTTTTTTTTTGTATCCAACAGCGGCTAGGCAAAACAAATATGTTTTGTAGACTCAGAAAAAAGCAGATAACAATTACCATTTTTGTATCCAACATCGACTCCGCTGAACAATATTTTTCCCAACTCAGGAAAAAACACAAATTTAGTAATAAATATAAAGAAAACCCTATTTTCTTTTTAAAATCGAGGAACCTCGATACTAATCAAACTCTCGCTACTAATTTAATGGAATCCTGTTTTACCGACGATAGTTAAATCATTTATCCTAGGTTTTGCTATTGCGTCATGCCATTGAAATCTTATTTGCTGATGGTAGGAAGATGTAGACGGTAAGATAAATAAGAATTTAAATGTAATACAACTTTTCCCGTTCTCTTGATTTACGTTATAAATTTGTAATTTTGCCAATATAAATAAAAACATATTTTTAAGAGATTTTTTTTTTAACTTTTTTTGACGATTTTGTGTATTTCGGTGATTGTTTTGTTTTTTGTTAGATTTCATGACTACGAATTTTGATAAGCGGGCAAGATTAACATATGTTTGTATGGAGAATTTTTTGACAAAAATAAGTCGTCGCATGATTTTATCCCATACGCCATTTAGTACATTTTGAGTAAATCGATTTTGAATGTTTAGGGTGAAAATACTAAAAAACCAGCCGATAAATTTTTAAATTTTTTACATTGTTAATTTAAATTGAACAATTTTGCACTTAAATTTAAATTTTGAAGATAATTAGTTCATATTAAAAAAAGTTATGGTCATTAATTATTGGAAGTAAATTGTTAACTTTATACCACCTCATACATAGCTTTTCTTATTTGTTCCTCATGCATGACATGGTACAAAGTTTTTCTGGATATGTGACATTATAAAAGGTAAGAAGTATTTTTTTTAAAATAATGGTTAAGAAGTGATATGAAATAAAGTAATATCAAATAACGTTAATATATAAAGATATATTATTCATATATTAACGGTCTTTGGTAATTTTATATGGGTTTTTATAATGAATAAGTCGAAACAAAGTCGGGAAAATTTATTAAATAAAATATAATGAACAATTAAAATGGTAATTCTGTAATAAAAAATAGAAATTGCAGAAGTTTTTCTTTGAAGTAAAATATCAGTTTTTCAATAAGAGCCAACCCCAGTATCTATAATCAAAGTAATTTTAAAATTAATTTAAAGTAAACAAATATTTTTTTTTTATTTTAAAGAAAATAAACTTTTATTTCATATATTTGTGAAGTTGCCTTAATCTAACAGGTTTTTTTTCAAATGTATTTAGTTTTCGTTTGTGATAAAATATTGATGCTGCTGCTTTCGGTAGACTAAAAACATTTTGCAAATGATAAGATACAGTGATTTTTGTCTATATTTGAACAATCCGCATCCCGTTCCGCTTTTGCCATATTTTTTTCATTTTTATGCAATTCAAAGTGTAGCAATTGATTTCTAGGTGGATCTTATTCATTTTATGTAAATAACATTTGTTACATTGATCTTTTTTTGGTTTAAAAAAAGAAAAGTTGAATTCACTGTTGAATACTTTTCTATACACTGATATTTTAAGTGGTTCAGCAATCTTTTCTTTATATAAGTTATACATTTTGAGTAAACTTAATTCACTTTCGAGATATTTTCTTTGCGAATTCGCACGACAATAATGTAAATCTGTAACAGGAAATGATTGAATATGTTCCCGTATTTCATTCAATTTCACTGGTGAAATTACTCTCTTAGCATGTTTCCCTTTTTTTGTTTGTGTAGGTATACCACAGTTTTTATCCAAACAATGTTTAAAGCAATAGTAAATTCGGGTCTGAGTTATCGATAGAGTATTTAGAAAAAACGTTTTAAAAACTCTATCGGTTCGCTCTTCTACTTGTAAATAAAACATAAAAGAATTTTGTTTTACACCAGAGTCAGTTCGGTGCCGTTTTATATTTATTTGCATAACAAATTTGAAATAAAATTTTACTTTTTCGTCATCTTGTAAATTCCAAAACTGATTAAATATTTTCAAATCAACATTATTTTGTTCCGTATAATTAAAGTTTCTTGTGTGTATGGGACAAAATAATATTAAACTTTTTTTGGTTATTATATCATTCCAAATCCATGGGCAATGGAGGTA